>CM076854.1:18771455-19371455 GCA_039519185.1 Astragalus membranaceus | reverse complement strand
CTGTCTTGCCTCGAATTCAATTGGAAAAAACGTTAGAGAGATATACTACCAAAAGATACAAAGTTGACCTATAAAAAATTGGTGTTCATGGATTTCTAGAAAGCGTGCTGCTATAGCCTCAGGTGCTGTAGCATTGGCCCATCACCTGATGCTATAGCAGCAGGCTTCTGTCTTGCCTTGAATTCAGTTGGGAAAGGTCCTGCAGGGGCCCTTCTTTCTTCCTTTCTCTCAATCTCAACTTCAGCTTTAATACATAATTTACTAATTAAACTAGGGAAGTAGAGATTACCCACTGGTTTTAGCTTGCATGCAAGGATCTCTGGATATCAGTCTTCCTACATCCACATTCTCTCCTTTCATGATGGTGTCAATTAAGGTCAACCTCTCCTTCTCCCCTGTGGTTGTGTAGGCAGTAGGCAAGATTGAGTGCCTCACAAAGTTAAACCACATGCTTGCTTCACCAATAAGATAGTTCTTCTTCACCTTGAACTCTGTTCCAAATTTTTCCCATGGTGAGTTCTCTACTGCCAACCTGTTCTTTAGTTCCTCCATTTCTGCCTTCCCCCAATTTTTAGCATTTTTCTCAAAGTTTGTTCCATGGTACCCTAATCCGTACCAATCATTGATTGCATGGGTGTTATACCCCAATTTTGTCCGATCTTTTTTATCGTAATCATTTCTACTATTCATTTTGCGTGTCATAAGTCACAAGTCCTATTGCAACGAGAAAAGTTTTCGAGCTCATTCGATGTCGTCTCGTTTTAATTTGGACAACGCTTAGTATCTTTTTCAATTGGGTCGAGATGCCTTTTTGTCTAATTGGACCTATACTCGCGTAATTGGGCCTATCTTAGCATTCAGACCTAATTTTCGTGTTTGTTGATTATTGGGCCCGTTTAGTCTTTTTGGTCCCCATATGTCTTTTTTTATCAAAAGCCATAAAAAATAAATAAAAAATAGAATTACAAAAAAATAATTTACAAACATTTACAATAATCCAAAAATCTAAAAAATACAAAATAATAACCAAATAATACAAAATAGTCAAAAAAATACCGAAAAAATAAAAAAAACGAAAATAAAAAAAATACAAAAAAGCACAGCAACAACAGCAGCTTCTTTGGGCCTGTTCTTGCTGAGCAAGATTCCTCAACGGGTCCAAATACCTGAAATAAGAAACAAAATCAGGTCAGAATCGTTTTTTAAATTCCTAAACCTAATTTTTGCCTATAAGGAGCTGAACCTAATTACCTTAACTATCTGGCATGTGATTTACATACACACTGAGGAAAATTTTTGTAGGAACCCCTGAGCCTTTCCAGCCACCTAATAAGTATCTATCCTTTGTTAGCCGCTCTGAGCCTAATTGTTATTTTTTTACTTTTTTGCAAATAAGAATGCCTAGTTATTTCTTAACTTGGAGTTAGGTAGACAAAAGTGTGAAAGTGGGAAAAATTCTAAGTTTGGGGTTGCTCATGGAATAGCAACATTCTAAGTTTGGGGTGGTATACAAGAGAAAGGAGCATAATAAAGAAAAAAAAATATATATATATATACATATACACAAAAAAAAAACATATATATATATATATAAATAATATGTGATTTTCCTTCTCTTGTGGAATGCTTATGGGGAATTGGTGAGGAAGTGTGAGCGTTTGAATTTGACAAAGAGAGAAGTAGGCCTAACTCCAAGTTGTAACTTACTTATCCAAATACTGTCCACCCTTACCTAAGCCCCGCTACAACCCTTAAAGTCCTCAAATAGTGTGTGTGCATATCATGTGTATTGACTGTCTAGAACTTGTTCAAGCCTATGAAACGATGGTGCAGGTATTGTGAATTGAGTGAATACCTCAAACACTTCAAAGAGAGAAATTCAGTGAGATGTGTGAAAAAGAGAGGACTTGAGACTGCTTTGCCTGCTTATGATCTGGTGTCTTGCCAATTCAGTTGTCTTGCTACTACATTAGGTTGATGATGACTTTTGATGTGTTGAGTAGTTCATGGTTTGTGTGAAATGTGTGACAGCTGAATAAAAAAAGTAGCCACAGCCTGAATTGAATGATTCTTGAGGACAAGCAAAAGTTTAAGTTTGGGGTTGTGTTGACTCTCTGTCATATGTTATAAGTTGTTCAATTTTAGAACCAAAACTGCAGGCATTTGATTGTAATTCAATTCATTATCTGGGGAATTAGCGTAGTTTAGAGCAATGTATTAGGAAGTCATTTGTAAGCTATTTCCATCATTTCTGGTGTCATACTTGTTATACCCCAATTTTGTCCGAGCTCCTGTTAATAGCGTTTTAATTTACTAGGTCGCATTTTTTTTGCAAGTCTCGAGTCCTGTTAACGCGTGTCGGTGTCATGCGAGTGTCGTTAAGATGCCATTTGTGTAATTGGGCCAACAGTTGGGTTATTGGGCCTACACATATACAAATTGGGCTTATCATTTTGAGTTGGGCCCACAAACGTGGTTCCTAGTTAATTTTTAGTGTTAACGGGCCTATTTGTTCTATTTGAGCCTCGTTCTAGCGCATTTGTCTAGTTGGGCCCGATTTCGCTTTTGTATTTGGCTCAACTTCTTTTATTATTTTGTCTATTTAATTTGTTTTGAGTCCAAAAATGTCAAAAAAAATCAAATTTTATTTCATTTACAATTTAGGAGTGTTTAGAGTCCAAACTGCCCCAAAAATGCAAAAAAAAAAACAATAGTCAAAAATACAAAAAAAAATACAAAAAAACAAAAATAAAAAGGGAGCAGCATCAGCAAATCTCTGGGGCTGTTCTTGCTCTCCAAGACTGCTCAGCAAGCCCACATTATCAGACCTGCAAAAGCCCAGTCAAACCAGTCAAAAACCAATTAAATGCCAACCCTAGTTTTTCAGTATAAATAAACAGTCAATCCTAGGTCTAAGGACACGGAATCAGATACAAACATACACAGACAGAAAATTCATACAGAAAAATCATACGTTCTTATAAAATTAGGATTTCATACCAAAAGGAGGAACAACAGCGGTAGCAATAAGGATTCAGCAATAGCAGCCAACCGAGAGAAGCAACAGTAGAAATAGTAACTAAAAAGCGAGTATCAGAAGCTGGACACGAGGTTGGTCTACACTTTTTTTGTTTTGGTTCATTTTGGTTTTTATGAAGTCTAATTTGTAAATAAGTTTTTCTGATAAACTATAATCAACAATAGGTCCAAACAGTATATGTGATAAAAAAATAATCAAACGTTTCAGCTTAGGTTTCGTTGATGCTGTCAATAAATTAGAATTAGGGAAAATTAGTGTCAGAAAACGTAGGGTTTCAGAATTAGTTTTTAGAAAACAAAATTAGCAATTAATAGAAATGTTTGCTAGTAATAATAAATTAGGGTTTAGAGTTCCTTTTGATAAATAACTAAAAAGCAAGAAATCAAAAAACAAGAGAAACAGAAGCATACGAAGGAACAGATTAGAAAAAGGAATAAAATATAAAAAAAATGTAAGAACCGAAACCTTGCCTGCTAGCTCCGACCACCGTCGACGGTGGTCGTTGGCCGTTCTGCCTCAAACTGTCGCGAGCCACCGTTAATGCTCCATCATCACCGAAGGCCACCGCCGTCAGCCTTCGTCCTCCCGTCAGCCCTTGTCCTCCCAGAGAAACAAAAAACAAACATAAAAAAATAGAGGATCAGAACCAGAAAGAAGAAGAAGAGAACCGTAAAACAAAAAAAATAGCGAAACTCACCTCCTTAGAGTCCGACCACCGTAGACGGTGGTCGTTGGCCGTGAACCGTCGCGAACCTCCCCATAGCTCCCACCGCTGTCGTCGAAACACCCTCCTCATGTTCACACCACCACGTGCTTCGCTGTCACCGGCGCACCAACGCCTTGGCCAGCACCGTTCTGTCGCCGTCGACCTTCGTAGAGCGCCACTTCCTCCACCACTGTCCTCTCTCGTCGAAACTCCTCTCTCTCTCTCTTTCGTTCTCTCTTTCCGGTGAACGATCTGCTCCCTTTTTCCCTCTCCCGCTCTCACGAAATCTCTCTCTCCCCGTGAATCCTCTCCTGATTTCTCTCCCTTTCCTTTTCCAGAATGTTGGTGCGGCGCAAATGGGGGGGAAAAATGAGATTTAGGGTTCGAGAGAGAAAGGGGGAGGACGGCGCCGCGTGAGAGATAGAATTAGTTTAGGTTTCTGAAAAAAAAATACCTTATGTAGTGTGGAAGCCTAGGGGCGTTTTAGTCATTTCAGTTTAACTCAATACTATTTCCACCCCTCATTTCCCATTATGCACCTCCCTACGCTAGCCCATAAATTCGCAGGCCAGTCTACAAACTGGGCTTCTGTTTTTTACACCCCCTTTGATAATATAACCCTCTCGTAATTAATTACACTCCCACTTTACCATTTCACCCCCTTTCTCGTTTTTTAATTTAATTTAATCCTCTTCAAGACAAAATAGTTTCTCATAAATCAAAAACTTTGTTAATAGTCTTGTGAAGCTTTTGCTTACATGATTATTAACAATGAGGTACTAGTGGTGATCACTTGGAGCCTTTGCTCAATTGATCATCATGAATGCCTAAGTTTTCCTAAAGGTTTTCATTAAATCAAAAAACTTTGTTTGTAGTCTTGCGAAGCCTCTGCTTGCATGATTATTAACAATGGATTGCTAGTAGTGATCACTTGGAGCCCTTGCTCAATTGATCATCATGAAAGCTCGGTTTTCACAATTAAACAAAACAAAAACCTTTTTCCAAACACAGAAGAACTACGTAGCTTTGAATTCTCCATCGCACCGGGAGATACGTAGGAGCGGGTCACATCTCGTCAAGCATAACAAATAAAAATCATTTTCACAATAAGTTTTCAACAATTATTTTCAAAAGAACCTAGAACTACGTCGCCTTTGATTCTCCACCCGGAGATACGTAGGAGCAGGGCCACGCCCCTGTCAAGCGCAAAAATAAACAATTTCTAAAATTAAAGAATATACAAACAGATCTCCTTCATTTCAAAAGCAAAAATCTTATTTTCAAAGTAGGGGATTAAGTCGGTCGTACGGCCGGGTTAATCATCGTTTTAAGATAAGTGAACTGTGGTCCCTCAGAGCCCCAGCGCTCCTTCAGCCCTCAGTGGCCCTTCAGAGCCCCAGTGCTCCTTTAGACCCCCAGTGGTCCTCCAACACAGATCACACAGTCCTAAAACCCCTACATTAAAAAAACACCAACCCACAAACATTTTCTACACACAAGAACTACGTAGCTTTGAATTCTCCATCGCACCGGGAGATACGTAGGAGCGGGCCATGTCCCGTCAAGCGTTTTTTCTAAAAAACCATTTTTCCCCCTTTTTTCATAATAAATAAAGATTTTCATAAAGAGTTTTTTCAATAAGAAGTAGAGAGGCAAAATGAAGTATTTTTAAGTCAACACACTAAAACCACACATTTAATTAAAGGTTCCCTCTCAGTAGAGAGGACGCGGGGGTGCTAACACCTTCCCCGCGCGTAACCGACCCCCGAACCCTATTCTCTAGTTTCGCAAGACCAATCGCTTTCCAAAAAGGTTTTCCTAATATTTTCCTTAATAAATATTGGTGGCGGCTTCATTGTCTTAGGAAAAGTTGTGAACGAGGAAGGTTCTCCCTCGGGGACTTTTACAGGCGCAACAGCTGGCGACTCCACTGGGGACACTAAAATTTTTTTTTTAAAAGTGGGTCAAGCCTAACTAATTAAATGTGTGGTTTATATGATTGATTTGAATATCTTGCTTTGCCTCTCTTCTTTTTCCTTTTTCATAAGCATGTTACGTCCATGTGCATTCTTATTCTATGTTTGCTTTTGCAATAGATAGTTACTTCTTTGCTTAGTTCCCTCATGCATTTCTTCCCCTTTCTTATCATGTCCCCTTCTTCTCTGCTCCCTTTCCTATGGTAAGCACATGCATACTTCCCTTTTCTTATCATGTCCCCTTCTTCTTTGCTCCCTTTCTTGAGGTAAGTAGTGCATTGTTATTGGCACCCTAGATTAGTTTATATTGGATCGATATTGAACCCTAGGATAAACAACATGCTATTTGTCTGGACTGCTCTGGATTTTCATTTGCAGGTGGGGAAGGGTAGTTATTCCTAGGTGTTGTGCCCTCGACACACACTTCACATCCTATACTTGTGAGCATTGAGTGGGGCCTAAAACCCAAGGTCTGAACAAAAACCTAGGAGAGTGGGAACGATTAGTGACTGCCATTCGTAGACCTTTGTCTGTATGGCTCTCACGAAAGTTCCACCCAAGAGTGCGCTTTATCATGATGCCTCACACTCGGTAGCTTTCTACGATTGTGGGTGCCATCATGAGAGAGACTTTAGCTCTTGGTTGCCATTGTAAGGAAGTGATTAGAACCTACATGGGAGGATTACCCCTTTCGTCGACTTTAGACCCTAGGATTCCCACCCTTTGTAGGACACGGGGGCACGCCTTTGTTTGTTGCATTAGTTTAGGCATTCATTTTATCTTAAACTCTATTTCAAAAATCGTAGAAAATAATATCCTTGTTTTCTTACCCTCTTTTTATGTAAATGACACATCATTTCGCATCCACATCATTTCGTACCATTGCATTTGCATCTAACAAAAGTTTGAAAAAAAAAAAGAAAGAAAAAAAAATTCATCTTGCATTCCCTTTCATTACATAAAGATAAAACAAAAAAAAAAACAATTATCATCTGCATAGCATAAGCATTTCATTTATAATCATGCAAAAAAAAAATCCTCGTCAAGTTCATCCAAGATGAGACATTCATGCATAAACATTATTTCAAAAAAGACACAGTAGAACTACGCAAGCTTTGATTCCTCATTACAATGGGGATACGTAGGAGCGGGTCATACCCCGTCAAGCACATTTTTCTAAAACCTTTTTTTCAATAAATCATTTGCATCTCCAAATAATTTTCAAAATCATGTTCCAAAACTAAAAAACAAAAAAAGAAAATCATTGTGAGTATCATGCATTTCATTGCACAAAAAAAAATGAAAACAAGAAAGCATCTCATTCATAATCATGAATAAAAATCATCATGTAGCATTCATGCACCATTTCATTAACCTCATCACTTTGGTTCAAATACATCATTCATCCATACATGCATCTTTCAAAAAAGGAAGGGGCATTGGCATTTCATACTTTGTCTTGCCTCTAAAAAAAAATCATCATTTAGAAAAAAAAAAGAAGCATCATTCCTGCATCTTTCATCATTCAAAAGAAAAAGGGGGCATTGGTATTTCGTACCTTGTCTCGCCTCTAAAAAATAAAAAAATCAAAGTCAAAAATCATTTTGAAAAAAAAGGGGCATCATTCTTGCATCATTCACATTGGCATTCCATATTTTGTCTTGCATTAAAAATAACAAAATTATTTAGAATAAGCCACACTCTTCGAGTGGTCATTCTCCACGCATTTGCATCATACTTGCATATCATAATTTGTTCATTCATTCATTGCATAAAATAAGAGTTGTGATGAGAAGCGAGGCGTTCTTGCGAAACAATCATCCTTTTTGAAAAAGTTTATCCTTACTTGGTTGCAAACTCAAGGTGTTCCAAGGCACTCAGTTTTGCAAATCAATAGCTCATTTGCATTTCTTTCAAAAGCACTGCATCCCATCCATTCCATGACAAAAGACTGAAATAGTGTATCAAAGGAAAAACGAATTTTTAATTGATGTTAACTCTCTGTGAAGCATTCTTCTAATGAGCGTGCATGCTATGAGTACATTCTCTTGTTTGAGTCCGTTGGTTTTCCTCCCTTACCACAGTTTCCCGTCCAAGTCTAGTCCCGCCCCGTCCACCCATAAAGTGCATATTCTCCCCATCAGTGCGTATTTGAATTTTGGTTCAAGTCCTCCATGCTGGGGCAAGTCTGTGATCATTAATTCCCCTTGATTAATATCATATTCCTTCAGTGCAAGTCTCTCAAAAAATAATAATAATAATAATAATAATATAATAATAATAAACAAGAAAACAAGCTCGCTAGGTTGAAAACCCGCAAAGGGCGGCCTAGGCAAAAAGGAGCGCCCGGTGGACTGAAAACTCGCAAAGAGCGGTCCAGGCAAAAATTAGGGCATAAGAAAGGAAAAAAGAGCAAACACATGAAGATAGATAAATTATTGTTCTAAAGTTAAGTCTTATAGAAATAAGCAATCGGGATTTGAAATGAAGTTTGGCCATCTCCTCAAAAACCCCAAAATCCCAGAAAGTCCCTTTCCTACCCACCTTGAGCCAAGAAAAACCAAAATCCAAAAATCACCCTAGACAAGGATCACCCCAAATAAAAAAAAAACAGTGCATCACTTTTTATCAGCTCACCCGAGTCGAAGAAGGAAAAGAATCATAAAAAAATAAAAAAAATAAAAAAAAAGGATAAAGAGAAAATCAAAAAAGGGGATTCAAAAATGAAAATCCCAAAACAAAAGAAAATACAAAAGAAATGTAAGTGGTGAGCTGGTACATGTTACCACAAAATACAAGAGATCCTTGTCTAAATAAACCTTCAAACACTTCATCACTCCAACACCTGATTCCATAAACCTTCAAACACTTCCTTTGGCCTCAACATCAAACCCCTTAGTCATTCTACCATGAGACACAAATTTGCTTTAACAGAGCCCAAACAAGCCCAATAACCATCTTCCTCATAGACCATTAACCGTCAATCAACGCCGAACAAAACTCATCCCCCCATTAGCCTCAAACACTTCATTAAGCCTAACCCTCCTTCCTCCACAAAACACCACAATCCCGAAAAGTCCATTCCGATCAATGACCGGTTTGCTTTTGTTCACTCAAATTCTAATCTTAGGACGAACAAGCTTATCTATGTACAATGTGTTTGCTCAAAAGAAAAACAAACGATCGGAAAAAAAGAAAGCTGATCAAAAAAGAATAAACCCTCAGAAAAAAGAGAACTTAGGAAACAAAAACGAACAGTCAGAAAAAAGAAAGCTGACAAAATAAAAAAGAGGGACTTGCACTCCAAAACGCATTCAAGATGCATTAAAACAAGGTTTAGTGATCACCAGGTAAGGATTCTGTCGCACCAAAAGTCAAGACCTCAGTAGAGAACCAAAGATTTGCACTGAGAATACCACTCAGACCCAAAAGTTGGGGCGTTCTCTTCACCACCCACACACCCTGGTCTTGGGAAATTCTGTTCAATGCCCATCCCATGTCACTCCAGTTGTCAATGTCATTCTAAAGTGGGGCAAGTGCATTCCCATTCCTTCACCTCATTCATTCCCATAAAAACCTCACCGGGGCAATCTCTCAACTCACTATCCTAAACAAGACCTTGCCATTCTGATTGGGGCAGTTTCGTCCTTGTTATGACTAGGGCAACATCAAACTTTATGGGTTAAGACAAATTCTCTTTTGCTCCAACTTTCATCTCAAGAGCCGAAGCGTTCCCAATTCATCATCTTCTACACCCCTAGTTGTTGTCACCACTAGACAGGGGCAAGTTATTCACTCGTCAAAGACCTGAATTGGGGCAATCTTGTATCTCTTGATCCCTCACAAGCTTCGGCAATAGCCATGTCGGTCATTCCTTCACTTGCCATAAAAGTCCATGCCCTAAACCAATTCCAAGTTAACTGACTCATTCATTAACATTTGCACTCTTATGCATGCTTACTAGACAATGCTTCAAAAAGAGAGAACACCAGTTGTTTACGTGATATCTAAAATTCAGTCATCATGGAAAGAAGGAGAAAAAAAATGAGGTTGTTTGTAAATAAAAACCTTGAGAACACCGGAGTTTGAATCAAATTCAATTTTTCAACAGAATGGGCAATAGTCATCTTAATTCCTTGCATTCAAAGTCTCGCATCTCATCATCACAAAAATGTCTACCTCACGCATCTAGGCATCTCAATCTATTCATTATAGCATTTGCATCAAAGCATTACATTTGCATCTTCACATTTTGTGCATTCATCACATAGTAAAAAGAGAAAGCGTTCCACATCAGTTGCACCATATTAATACTTGCATTTCATAGAAGAAAATAGTAAGGAAGAAAAAGCAGAAATCTTTTCATTGCATTGGCATCATATTAATGTTCGCATTTCATAAAAAAGGGAAAAGAACAAAATCATTGCATGTCATTCATCATTAGAGCATTACATTTTGCATCAGATATTTCATAGAAAAAGCAAAGAAAGCAAAAGAAAACAAAGAAAAGAAACCACAAAAGCAACACAAAAACATTCCCTGTCATCCAGCATTCCATATCATTCATCATTTCACAAGCATTCCTTTGTCATTCAATCATCAAACATTAAAGTAGTGCATATGTATCATATTAACGTTAGCATTTCCATAAAAGAAAAAAGAACAAGAATCATTGCATCAAACGTCAGAGCATTGCATCATATTAATGTTTGCATTTCATAGAAGAAGCAAAAAGAAACAAACAGAAGTTAGAACAGGAGCATTTCATTCATCAAAACATCAATCACCGCATACATTTGCATTCAAACATCAAAGCAATACAGTTGCATCACATCAATACTTGCATCTCATAGAAAAAAAGAAAGCTAAAGCGTCCCATGTCATTCATCATTTCATGTTATTCATCAGCAATATTCACACTTCATAGAAAAAAGGCAAAGAAGAAAAATTTTCCATTACATACCTGAGCATTCATCAAAACTTTGCATTCACATACCCATGATTCTTAAAAGAGCAAAAAGAGAAGCCAAAAGAGAGAAAAGAGAAGAGCCAAGAGAGCAACAAAAAGAAAAGAAAAGAAAGAAAAAGAAAAAAGAGAAGCTAGAGAAAGAGAAAAAGACATATAAGAACAGGAGAAAATCATGCATTCATCAGACATAAGCAAAAGAAAAAGAAAATCATGCATTGCGTACAGACAAGAGAAGAAAAGGAAAATCATTGCATTCATCAAGCATATAGGAACAGTAGAAGATCATGCATTCATCCAACATAGACAAAGGAAATAAGAAACTCATCATTCAAAGAAAACAACAATCATGGCATTTGCATTGCATGCATTTGTTCATTTTCAGCTACAGGTACAAAGAGAGGATGAGCACTTCGGTGTTAGCCCTCGCCCCCAGATTCCAGAAAATGTTCCCCCAAGTTGGGAGTTCAGAAAGAAAAAAGAAAAGAGAGAAATAGAAAAAAAAGAGAGAAAAGAAAAGAGAGCGCTCAAGCGCGCATTGCGGATTGGAGCACAGAGATCATCCCTCCCTTCTGCCCAGGTCTCACGTCGCGTACGAGCAACGCGATGGACCGCAGCCCCATGTGAGGTTCAACGGAATAGTTGTATCAGCCTAAGATACAGTGGACGCCGTGCATTGATCAGTATATCAGTTCCGGAGCTGATGACGATCCCCCCGGTCGCTCGAAAAGGCCAACAGGAAGCGTGCTCCTCAAAGCCACGTGCAAACTCGGATTCGTCAAGAGTTCGTTTAAGGATTACAGGTTTTAGGCAGCCTGGGCAATTTACCGCTTTTTGCACGCCAAGTGCCCATTTTACCTTTTCTGTCTGCACGCCAAGTGCCCATTTTACCTTTTCTGTCTGCACGCCAAGTGCCCATTTTACTTTTCTGCCTGCATGCAAATGCCCATTTTACCTTTTCTGTATGCACGTCAGTGTTCATTTACTGTTTTCGCATCAACACGAAAGTGTCTATCTTTCCAAAAAACAAAAAAAAGGGGAAGTTCGGGTTCTCCAAATGGACAAAATTGGTATAATTTCTGAATTCTTTATTTCTATTTTACCTTCGAAATATGTCTCGCGCAATTCATATTTCTTGGTAAAATCCAAATAAAGAGGGGCAGCTGTTATACCCCAATTTTGTCCGAACTCCTGTTAATAGCGTTTTAATTTACTAGGTCGCATTTTTTTTGCAAGTCTCGAGTCCTGTTAACGCGTGTCGGTGTCATGCGAGTGTCGTTAAGATGCCATTTGTGTAATTGGGCCAACAGTTGGGTTATTGGGCCTACACATATACAAATTGGGCTTATCATTTTGAGTTGGGCCCACGAACGTGGTTCCTAGTTAATTTTTAGTGTTAACGGGCCTATTTGTTCTATTTGAGCCTCGTTCTAGCGCATTTGTCTAGTTGGGCCCGATTTCGCTTTTGTATTTGGCTCAACTTCTTTTATTATTTTGTCTATTTAATTTGTTTTGAGTCCAAAAATGTCAAAAAAATCAAATTTTATTTCATTTACAATTTAGGAGTGTTTAGAGTCCAAACTGTCCCAAAAATGCAAAAAAACAATAGTCAAAAATACAAAAAAAAATACAAAAAAACAAAAATAAAAAGGGAGCAGCATCAGCAAATCTCTGGGGCTGTTCTTGCTCTCCAAGACTGCTCAGCAAGCCCACATTATCAGACCTGCAAAAGCCCAGTCAAACCAGTCAAAAACCAATTAAATGCCAACCCTAGTTTTTCAGTATAAATAAACAGTCAATCCTAGGTCTAAGGACACGGAATCAGATACAAACATACACAGACAGAAAATTCATACAGAAAAATCATACGTTCTTATAAAATTAGGATTTCATACCAGAAGGAGGAACAACAGCGGTAGCAATAAGGATTCAGCAATAGCAGCCAACCGAGAGAAGCAACAGTAGAAATAGTAACTAAAAAGCGAGTATCAGAAGCTGGACACGAGGTTGGTCTACACTTTTTTTGTTTTGGTTCATTTTGGTTTTTATGAAGTCTAATTTGTAAATAAGTTTTTCTGATACCCTGTAATCAACAATAGGTCCAAACAGTATATGTGATAAAAAAATAATCAAACGTTTCAGCTTAGGTTTCGTTGATGCTGTAAATAAATTAGAATTAGGGAAAATTAGTGTCAGAAAACGTAGGGTTTCAGAATTAGTTTTTAGAAAACAAAATTAGCAATTAATAGAAATGTTTGCTAGTAATAATAAATTAGGGTTTAGAGTTCCTTTTGATAAATAACTAAAAAGCAAGAAATCAAAAAACAAGAGAAACAGAAGCATACGAAGGAACAGATTAGAAAAAGGAAAAAATATAAAAAAAATGTAAGAACCGAAACCTTGCCTGCTAGCTCCGACCACCGTAGACGGTGGTCGTTGGCCGTTCTGCCTCAAACTGTCGCGAGCAACCGTTAATGCTCCATCATCACCGAAGGCCACCGCCGTCAGCCTTCGTCCTCCCGTCAGCCCTTGTCCTCCCAGAGAAACAAAAAACAAACATAAAAAAATAGAGGATCAGAACCAGAAAGAAGAAGAAGAGAACCGTAAAACAAAAAAAATAGCGAAACTCACCTCCTTAGAGTCCGACCACCGTAGACGGTGGTCGTTGGCCGTGAACCGTCGCGAACCTCCCCATAGCTCCCACCGCTGTCGTCGAAACACCCTCCTCATGTTCACACCACCACGTGCTTCGCTGTCACCGGCGCACCAACGCCTTGGCCAGCACCGTTCTGTCGCCGTCGACCTTCGTAGAGCGCCACTTCCTCCACCACTGTCCTCTCTCGTCGAAACTCCTGTCTCTCTTTCGTTCTCTCTTTCCGGTGAACGATCTGCTCCCTTTTTGCCTCTCCCGCTCTCACGAAATCTCTCTCTCCCCGTGAATCCTCTCCTGATTTCTCTCCCTTTCCTTTTCCAGAATGTTGGTGCGGCGCAAATGGGGGGGAAAAAATGAGATTTAGGGTTCGAGAGAGAAAGGGGGAGGACGGCGCCGCGTGAGAGATAGAATTAGTTTAGGTTTCTGAAAAAAAAAATACCTTATGTAGTGTGGAAGCCTAGGGGCGTTTTAGTCATTTCAGTTTAACTCAATACTATTTCCACCCCTCATTTCCCATTATGCACCTCCCTACGCTAGCCCATAAATTCGCAGGCCAGTCTACAAACTGGGCTTCCGTTTTTTACACCCCCTTTGATAATATAACCCTCTCGTAATTAATTACACTCCCACTTTACCATTTCACCCCCTTTCTCGTTTTTTAATTTAATTTAATCCTCTTCAAGACAAAATAGTTTCTCATAAATCAAAAACTTTGTTAATAGTCTTGTGAAGCTTTTGCTTACATGATTATTAACAATGAGGTACTAGTGGTGATCACTTGGAGCCTTTGCTCAATTGATCATCATGAATGCCTAAGTTTTCCTAAAGGTTTTCATTAAATCAAAAAACTTTGTTTGTAGTCTTGCGAAGCCTCTGCTTGCATGATTATTAACAATGGATTGCTAGTAGTGATCACTTGGAGCCCTTGCTCAATTGATCATCATGAAAGCTCGGTTTTCACAATTAAACAAAACAAAAACCTTTTTCCAAACACAGAAGAACTACGTAGCTTTGAATTCTCCATCGCACCGGGAGATACGTAGGAGCGGGTCACATCCCGTCAAGCATAACAAATAAAAATCATTTTCACAATAAGTTTTCAACAATTATTTTCAAAAGAACCTAGAACTACGTCGCCTTTGATTCTCCACCCGGAGATACGTAGGAGCAGGGCCACGCCCCTGTCAAGCGCAAAAATAAACAATTTCTAAAATTAAAGAATATACAAACAGATCTCCTTCATTTCAAAAGCAAAAATCTTATTTTCAAAGTAGGGGATTAAGTCGGTCGTACGGCCGGGTTAATCATCGTTTTAAGATAAGTGAACTGTGGTCCCTCAGAGCCCCAGCGCTCCTTCAGCCCTCAGTGGCCCTTCAGAGCCCCAGTGCTCCTTCAGACCCCCAGTGGTCCTCCAACACAGATCACACAGTCCTAAAACCCCTACATTAAAAAAACACCAACCCACAAACATTTTCTACACACAAGAACGACGTAGCTTTGAATTCTCCATCGCACCGGGAGATACGTAGGAGCGGGCCATGTCCCGTCAAGCGTTTTTTCTAAAAAACCATTTTCCCCCCTTTTTTCATAATAAATAAAGATTTTCATAAAGAGTTTTTTCAATAAGAAGTAGAGAGGCAAAATTAAGTATTTTTAAGTCAACACACTAAAACCACACATTTAATTAAAGGTTCCCTCTCAGTAGAGAGGACGTGTGGGGTGCTAACACCTTCCCCGCGCGTAACTGACCCCGAACCCTATTCTCTAGTTTCGCAAGACCAATCGCTTTCCAAAAAGGTTTTCCTAATATTTTCCTTAATAAATATTGGTGGCGGCTTCATTGTCTTAGGAAAAGTTGTGAACGAGGAAGGTTCTCCCTCGGGGACTTTTTCGGGCACAACAATACTGTAATGGAAGACCTTCAAGTTATTGTGGCATCCACTAGCGAACCAGACATTTGCCTAGTGGTGCAGCAGGAATATGAAGGATTTGGTTCGGACAGTTTTCGCGTCGCGACCTGGAGGCGTCGCGTCGCGACCAGGCAATTTTGTTTCATGGAAGTTGGCACTGACTTATTTCGCGTCGCGACGAGCTCATATCGCGATGCGATGGTTGACCGAAAACTTGGGCTTTTAAGCAGTTTCAGCGAATTTTTGGAGGGACTTGATCATTGGAGCGTGGTTAGGGTTTGGAGCAGCTGGGGGAGGCGAATTTGGAGGCATCCAAGCACTTGGGAACAAGGGTTTGAAGGTTTCCATGGCTTCCTTCACCTGTATCTTCTCTTTTACTCTGTTAGCACTTCTCTTCTCATGTGTAACTAAACTTCTTTGATTAGGGAGAGATGATTCTCCCCAAACCTATCTATTGAACACTTTGTTATGGTTAATTCAGTTATTCTGTGATTTATCATATGTCTAGACCTCTATGTTTAATGCTTTATTACTACATATGATAGTTGTAATGATTTAGGGTTTGTGATCACCATAGGGATATGGGTTTGCATATTTGATATGGGGTTTTAGATCACTTACTTGAGGAGCATAGGAATATGAAATTAAGTTTGTGAATTCTCTAGTTCTAGGGTTTAAGGCTTTACCTATTGGCATGAATCACCTAAGGAATTAGGGTATCTCAATTAGGTAAAAGGGGTTTTGAGGCAAGGGATTGTACTTAACCTACTTTAGTGAATTGAATCTGATATCTTGGATAAATAACTTGAAATTAACGGAAGGTTCTTATGATAGGTGAGGGGCGAGGATTCGATCCCTAATCGCTTTTCTTGCTTTATTAAACAACCGTTTTATTTCGCGTTACTAAATTCCAAAATTATTCCAATTTTCCCATCTAAGAATTTATAAATTTGCATTTGTTAACAACGCGCAATCCCTGTGGATACGACCGGTACTTACCGTTTTCTCTATTACTTGCAACGTTTCAGTACACTTGCTGAAAGTCTAACAACCATCCCCCAGGATAATCTCGACTTAGGGGGCGACGGTGGAACGAGGTCAGTATTCACCAGAGACACCGCCGGGGATCACCATCGAGGAGACCCCCGACCGACGCATCTCAATACCAACGCAGGACGGCAGCAAGAAGGATGATCTGGCTTGATTAAGCACAACAGATGCAACACCCTCAGGGACGACATTAAAGAGTAGATCCATGACACTGGTCCCTAGTAGTAACACTTATTCCCAAAGGAAACTTCCCCAAGATCAAAAAAAAAGAGAAAGGGTCCAACTCCATAGGAAGGAGGTGGCAATGCTAGTTTGAGATCCTACCTACCGGGCAGGGAGGGACTGCCTGGATCGCAGGGGCACGAGTCGACCTACTCGGTTCACGAAGCGGCTATCAAGAGATGTCGCAACCTCTGATGGGTGAGTTAAATTCGGATCGATTCTGATAAACTCCTGTCAGAGTCCCTAGATGGGCGAAGCGGCATCGCAAATGTCGCAACCTCTAATGGGTGAGTTAAATTCGGATAGATTCTGATAAACTCCTGTTAGAGTCCATAAGGCGCGAAGCGGCATATCGAAAAGGTCGCAACCTCTGATGTGTGAGTTAAATTCGGATCGATTCTGATAAACTCCTGTCAGAGTCCCTAGATGGGCGAAGCGGCATCGCAAATGTCGCAACCTCTAATGGGGGAGTTAAATTCAGATAGATTCTGATAAACTCCTGTTAGAGTCCATAAGGCGCGAAGCGGCATATCGAAAAGGTCGCAACCTCTGATGGGTGAGTTAAATTCGGATCGATTCTGATAAACTCCTGCAGAGTCCCTAGATGGGCGAAGCGGCATCTCAAATGTCGCAACCTCTAATGGGTGAGTTAAATTCGGATAGATTTTGATAAACTCCTGTTAGAGTCCATAAGGCGCGAAGCGGCATATCGAAAAGATCGCAACCTCTGATGGGTGAGTTAAATTCGGATCGATTCTGATAAACTCCTGTCGGAGTTAACATTGCCACGAGGTGATATGAGATTATACATTCAGATGCACAAAGCAAGGGCTGGCACCCGAGCCCACCTCGCGCAAGCTAGTCATAGGGATGAGAATCAAGCCTCACAAAGACGTCAGGATCAAATCAAAGGAGGCTAGACTCTTGAACGGCTTCTGGATATAAACAACGAATGGCTTCCTACGAAGGCACAGTATCACTCACCATCTCCCAACCTGCAGGACAGGGGGCAGAACAAGCGGTTACAAAACAGACAGGAAAACCTGCAGACAACCCCCTCCCCTGAGGTTGGGGACTTCAACAAACGCCCCCTCCCCTGAGGTTGGGGACTTCAACAAACACCCCCTCCCCTGAGGTGGGGGACGTCAACAAACACCCGCTCCCCTGAGGTTGGGGACTTCAACAAACACCCCCTCCCCTGAGGTGGGGGACGTCAAAAAAACTTACAGACAACCCCCTCCCATGAGGTTGGGGATCTCAACAAAACAAGACGTGCTCAAACACAAAAAAGCTAGAAATATAAGCTGAAGGACAGCCCAAATCACCTTGGTAGTAATTTAGAAGCGGTAAAACTCGTGGAATTGTCCCGGGGGTAATAAGCAAGAAAAGCAGGCTAAGAGACAAGATGAGCAGCAAAAAATAAAGTAAAATGCCAAGCACACGTCTACACAAGTCGGCACCCAAGAGGGCGCCTGGCAAGAAGGGCGCCCATGAGGGCGCCTGCAAGGTTGCAACCAGCGCCCATGAGGGCGCCTGGCAGGAGCAAGGGGGCGCCATGGGGGCGCCTGGCAGAAGCAACCAGCGCCCATGAGGGCACCTGGCAGAAGCAACCAGTGCCCATGAGGGCGCCTGGAAGGACCAGGAGGGCGCCCATGAGAGCGCCTGGCAGAAGAAACTAGCGCCCATGAGGGCGCCTGGCAGGAGCAAGCAGCGCCCAGCAGAGGGGCGCCTGGCAGGGGGCCGTCTGAAAGAAAATCCTTCGCAACGGGGTAGTCAGCACTATGCAGTAAGGCACCCACGAGAGCACCAAACTTTGTCTTGCAAAATCTGCTCCACGAAAAGACACCCAGCGCACGCACGCAGGGAACAACACCAAGGGCACCCAGGAGGGTGCCAACTCTTAGGAATAAACAAGCGTCCAGCAAGGCGCCCAGGAGGGCGCCAACAGCAGAACTTAGCACTTTGGCTCAAGGCGCCCAGGGAGGCGCCAACACCAAGAGATGAGTCACGGTCACGACAAAGAGATATTGCACAATTCAAAGAGCCAAAAGAAAGGGTGAATAAAGATAAAATCATGTATGGCACAGAAGTCATCATCGAAACAGCAAAATCCTATAAAGCAAAATCCAGCCATTAAGCAAATAAAAGAAAAAGTACAGGTGAAAAGCAAATCAACCAAAGAGAAATGGTCAGGGGGCAAGGACATCGAAGTCAACACTATTGGGATGATATCTGACAGTACCCCCGTCTAGAACCCAGGAGGGCGCCTGGCAGGAGGGCGCCTGGCAAGAGCACTTTGACACAAGGCCCCAACATCGGGACGACTTAGCACTCTAGCACTTTGGCAAGCGGTTTCCAACGCTCCATGTAAGTCCACCTGAAGCCGGTTCATATCCAAGATAAACCGATCCCCCTCTTCATTCACCCCTACATAGTACAACAAGGTTAAAAGACCACCTCAAAGAATAAGTTAAAAGTTCCAAAGATATCACCCAAAAAGGACTATCGGAATGAGGTCGACACCCCATGTATCAAGGCTGTCTCCATCATCCTTACCATCTCCCAACCTGATGGACAGGGGGCAACACAAACAGTTAAGTACGTACCAGTCAAACAACACCCTACCCCGAGGTGGGAGGCTTCAAAGAAACGAGACGAACTCGAAAGCCAAGAGGCTAAGAAAAGAAACTAAGTGTCGCCACAATTACCAAGTCATAGAGAAGCAGCAAGATCGGGTGAACAATCGGGAAAAAGACAAGTCCCCTTGATGGCAGGAAGCTTGAAAATATCAAATCAAAGAGCAAGTCAAAACAAGCAACAAAACAAGCAATAAAGAAGAAAGTACAAAGCGAAACCTAAGGTCGAAACCGATGCCCAAGGGGGCACTCGGCAGGGCGCCAAGTCAAAAAACGCATCGCGCCCAACTCAAGGCGCCCATGAGGGCACCAGTTCCCTTCTCACCGATCATCAAGCGCAATATGCCCCCTGAGGACGCGACTCCCCTAGGTGTGCGATTCACCAAGTGCAAGGCACCCACGAGGGCGACAACCTCACTAGTGCAATACATCAAGCACAAGGCGCCCACGAGGGCGCCACTCTCTTACTTGGGCGAATCACCAAGTGTAAGGTGCCCATGAGGGCACCAACCTCTCTTGTGCGAATCATCAAGCACAAGGCTCCCATGAGGGCGCCACTCCCCTACTTTTGCGAAACACCAAGTGTAAGATGCCTATGAGGGCGCCAATCCCTCTCATACAAAACATCGAGCACAAAGCGCCCGTGAGGGCACCTCTCCTCGATGTGCAAATCACCAAGTGCAAGGCGCCCATGAGGGCGCCAATCCCTCTCATGCAAACCATCGAGCACAAGGCGCCCATGAGGGAGCCATTGCCCCATTTGCAACTCGCCCATCACAAGGCGCCCTTGAGGGCGCCACCCTCCAGTTTGCAACTCGCCCATCACAAGGCGCCCTTGAGGGCGCCACCCTGCATTCGGCATATCGCCCATCACAAGGCACCCAAGAGGACGCCACCCTCCATCTCACCAAACGGTGCCCGAGGCGCCCACGGGGTGCCATTAACGAAATTGAAGCTAAACACTTACCAATAAAAGGTGTCAGAGCCGGAGGATCCGCTCGTCTGTCTTCCTTCCAGAAAGGTGCTTCGGGGACCCAAGCTTCCTCACCAAGCAGGTGCCCTTGAAAAAGTTTTTTCTCACTGCTCAGCGAAATTTTTCACTCACTTATATATAAGTCGATCAACTAGGTGAGGGAGAGGACCCGGAAGTGCAGTCAATATTCCCTGCAACTTCACAAATCCGACGAGCCGACGAAAATCCGTCAAGCCAAGACCATCCTCCGGAATAATCTCGGCTTGGGGGGCAACTGTTCTAGAGTGGACCGAGGGGTCCCATCAGCAAAACCAGGAGGTGCATTCAGCAATTGGAATGGATTAGCCCAATCAATCCAGCCCATGTCACCCTCACGCGAGCCCAACATGCTTGCACAGTCAAGATCGACTCTACCCATCCAACGATCCACGAGATGGCACGATTTCCTATAAATACAGGCAAACTTTGCCCTAAAAAATGTTCAATCTTTAATCCGTAGTACCTTCACTCATATATTATATATACTGACTTGAGCGTCGGAGTGGCTTGCAGGTACCCCCCCCGGGCGCTCACTGACCTCCTGCCAGGACAGCAAGATACCTACCAATAGCAGCCGACCAAAAAGCTGCTCGGTACGGAACAATTACTTTCAAGGTTATTATTTACTAGCCGTGTTTTTTTGTGTACATAAGCAAACATTTGAGATTCCTAATGACATGAAGTTGAAGAAATATTGGATGTCGTATGCCGGTGAACGTTGGACGCAATTTAAGGCAACACTCACTAAGGATTATATCTTTGGCCCTGGAGACAAACATGGTAACACAACTCCATGTGAGAAATACCCTAGCATATCAACTAAAACCTGGACATTGTTCGTAAAGAGTCGCATGGAAGAAAAGTTTCAGGTAACCATCATCTTCGTTTATTAACATGCATCGTTGTGCTGATTCTGTTTATTGTTTATGTGTTTCATTGATTGCAGCAGTAGATGTTCGTAATTTAGCTGTTTTCTACAAGTTGATGGTTTTATGTCTCACCATAGTACTACAATGGTCAATGATGTCATTTTCTGCAAGTTTTAATTTCTGCAACTTACAATGTTCTTAATTCTCCGTGTTTTCAGCTTTATATACTATATATATGGTCTTTGTTTCAATATAAATCTACCAATTCAATGATACTGATTGATGTTGTGTGTTACAATAGTTTGGCATTTTGCAATATTTGTGATGTTAATTTAGTTTTGTCTTAATTATGCAAAATGCCAAGAATTTTTGAAGCAAAAAAAAAGTAAACACTTTTAAAGTCGGATATTAATATCATCCGACCTTAAACATGCCCTTTTAAAGTCGGATATTTCTCGTATCCGACCTTAAAGGTGATCCACCGAGGCCAGATTAAAGTTGGATTCTCAATGTCCGACCTAAAAACCTACTTTTAAAGTCGGACGTTATCCGATGTTAAATCCCATGACTTTCTAAGTCGCTCTAATAGAGGTCGGACACGTATCCGACTTTAAAAGTCCCAAATATCCGACTTTAAATCCATTTTTTCCACTAGTGGTTGCATTACTAGAAAATTAGTTTGGGTGAAGCAAAAATACCAAGAATTTTTGAAAAAAAAAAAGTAAACACTTTTAAAGTCGGATATTAATATCATCCGACGTTAAACATGCCCTTTTAAAGTCGGATATTTCTCGTATCCGACCTTAAAGGTGATCCACCGAGGCCAGATTAAAGTCAGATTCTCAATGTCCGACCTAAAAACCTACTTTTAAAGTCGGACGTTATCCGACGTTAAATCCCACGACTTTCTAAGTCGCTCTAATAGAGGTCGGACACGTATCCGACTTTAAAAGTCCCAAATATCTGACTTTAAATCCATTTTTTCCACTAGTGGTTGCATTACTAGAAAATTACAATGCTAACAATTCTCGAATGAATGACCAAGACATTGACAAGATTTGCAAAATATAGGCATGCGTTCATATTCCACACCAATAAAAAAAGCATATCCCTCTCTTTCCACCAATAATTGATCATGAAGTTGTGCGGTTAAGTCAATATCTATTAAAATTCTAGCAAAATGACCAAGAGTTCTTTTTGAAGTGGCTGCATCCAAGGAAATAGGGACCCCTAAGCTTCCACTAATCTCAAACAAGATTTTCGGTCGCCAATACTATCGAGAGAGACCATGAAGACAGACCCGACATTGAGTTGTAGTCTGCTTTGTGGAAAAAGGATCAAAATCAGGCGTCCAAGCAAAGAGCCGCAACACCCCAGTGTTTAGATTGCAGGATCCTTGAGCTCAAATGTGTTTAAGGTCATCCCTTAGATAATATAAGTCTTCCATGCAAAACATTCTTACAATTATCAATACCCCCACGATATTCATCCTTAGATATTTTAATCGCCAAAACATTCCTCCTGGGGCATGGTTTTGGTAAATAATCAACATGGGTATCAAAAAGTGCATAACCAGAAACATTTTGGGAATATTTTAGAAATCGTGCAAAAGATTTAACAGTTCCAAAAAAGATGTCAAGCCAATGTCACCACAGATTATCATCTAAGACTAATAAAGGAGAATATTAATGTCCTTGGCCTTATCACAAAAGACAGAATCCTACAAAGAAGCTAAATGAATCAATGAAACCACTTTATTATGCTTTGAGTATGATTGATGCTTCCTATTTCATAATTCATATATCACTTTGGGTCATTGGGATTTCTTGTGCAATTTTTTTAAAGAAGATTAAAAATTTCATTATTAATTGAGAGATTTCTTGTTACTACATGGCCATCCTGATTCCATTTCTAAACAGAAGTTTATCCCTTTGCACATTTACTTAGAGTTTATTACTCCCTCCATTTCTTGGTACCTTTTCCTTTACACAGGTTTAGCTTCTTAAAGAAACAGATCCCAAGCTCAATTTCTAAACAGAAGTCTAAGCTCGGTATATGTATTACCTATTTAGCTCAAATTTT
Source organism: Astragalus membranaceus (assembly GCA_039519185.1). Lineage (NCBI taxonomy): Eukaryota > Viridiplantae > Streptophyta > Magnoliopsida > Fabales > Fabaceae > Astragalus > Astragalus membranaceus. The sequence goes on along the minus strand of CM076854.1, from coordinate 19,348,333 downwards.
TTACTTACGTCAATTCTAAACAGAAGTCTAGCTGATAACGAGTTAAAATTTTCCCCAATTTGAGCCATTCTTGGTAAAATCAAGAAGCTCTAAATGTTGATGGGTAATAGAGCTAGCTCCTTTGTTTCACACAGACTAAATGTTGATGCCTCATTCTACTAACCAAAATAATAATACTTGAACCAAACTATTTTTCTAACAAAATTTTGATGGGTCTTGATTAGCGCACTCAAATTGAACTCTAGTCTAGACAAAATGTAACGCCCCAAATTAATTGATTAATTTATTTAAGTAATTATTTTAGTTGTTAAGTGATAATAATATAATAGTACATTTGGTTGTGTTATAATATAATTTATGTCATATTGCGAGGGGGTTAGTATTAGTGAGAAGTGAAGTGTTAAAAGAAAAAGGGCTTGGGTTAAGTCGCATAAGCTAAGTAGAAAAAGCCCATGAGGCTAACTAAGTATAAATAGTTACTTTTTAGGGTTTTGCTCACATAATTAGAAAAAAACAAAAGTTGAGAGTGAGAGAGAGAGAGTAGGCGCGCGGCTAGGAGAGCAAGGAAGAGGGAAAGGAAGCGCACAAGGAGGGAGAGGGAGCTCTAGGGCAAGGATCTTCGATTTCTACAAAACTAAGGTAAGGGTGGGGTTCTATCTATCTAATGGGTTATATGAATGTCTCTATGTGGGGTGGTTAATGGAACCCTAGGTTATTAAGATTAGAGAACCTTAGTTTTAAGGATTGATTATGTTTGATGATGAATATATGTGCTTAAAAGTGTTTAAACATGAATTGACGATGTCCAAGCATGATTGATGATGATTGTATGTGGTTGGTGATGATTAAATGTGTTTTGACGGTGATTAAATGTGATTATTGGTGTTTAGACATGATTGGTGATGATTAACATGTTGATGATGATTTGGATGTGATTGTTGGTGTTTGGTGTTGTGTGTTGTTGATTTTAAACAAAATTTCTGGTTGTAGGGCGCATAGGGCGCATTCTGCGTGTATTCTGGAAACAATGTAGCACTTCGAAAATTATGTGGTTTACCTTTTTAGAAACTAGACTTAATGCTTGTTAATTTTACGCTAGTTTGGTTGCATTTGGAGTTGTATAGCTCGAGTTAAAGGTGTTGCAAGTTAGGTTAAAATTCTGAAAACGATCTGAGTATAGGTTCGGTTAGACAGTAACTGGGAACAATATAGTGGTCCGAAAATTATGTGGTTTACCTTTTTAGAAACTAGACTTAATTCTCGTTAATTTGGCACTAGTTTGGTTGTATTTGGAGTTGTATAGCTCGATTTATAGGTGTCACAAGTTATGTTAAAATTCTGGAAACAATCTGGATATAGGTTCGGTATTTCGTGTATAACATTTTCGTTTGAACTCCGTTTTGAATGATTCTTGATTCATTGAAAACTACACTCAATTTGTTTCGGGTTAGGCTCAAGTCCCATGTCATTTGACAGAGTTTTGATAATTCTAGAGGTGACACAAGTTAGGTCATGTTTGCTATCACTGTTTTTGCTGTCATTTTAAACAATTTTGTTTTCGCAATATCTTTTGATCCGAGAATCCGATTTGGACGTTCTAAAATGTTTTGGAAAGCTTATTAAAAGGCCTAACTGAATATTCTAATTTTAAGGCAAAAAGTGACTGTTTCTGGTGTCGTTAATTTTTAAGCGTGTCTGTTGATTTAATGGTTAAGTGTCGGCTGCTTGTCCGTGGTTGTTGATAGCTGGGCGCCCGTGTGGCTGCCCGGTAGGTGCTGTCCTAGGTTTTGTCAATTAAAATGATGTTGAGTATGTGATTAAGCCAAATTGTTGTGAGGTTGCAAATTGTGGTGATATGGCCAAAGCGCTATAAATTGTTAAGTTGTAATTGTTGACGACGATGTTTATATGACGACGAGTTGCCTCTATTTATGGGCAGGTGATGTGATGTAGGCCTATGGCCATTGTTGTTTTGATGTTGTTGCGTGCTATGCAGTTGTTGTTGTTTGTTTGTGCATTTGCATAGTGTCGCATGCATAGCATATTTACGACGAGGAGCTATGCTCAAACACGACGAGTTATGATTACGACGACGACGAGATGCCTCTATTTATGGGCTTGATTTTGGTACCACATGCATTCAGGGGCGGTGTGCCGTGCATTTGAGTCTCATCCGCATTGTGAGCATAACTGTGTGTTTTTAATGATGTTGATTGCTGTATGTTGCTGAATGGATACCATGACGTGCCTTGTATATTGATTTTCATGCATCCTATTATATAGTGTGATATCTCACCCCTTCTATTTGAATGTTACCCCTATGTTGGTAACGTGCAGGTAACCGTGAATGAAGGCAGTTCACCTTCATGTAATCGAGTCGGGTCGTGTCGCTCTGATATGTAACACTTGGGGATGGGCGAACGCTTATTTATGGCTATGAATTCCGATGTTGTTATTTTATTGAACTGGAGTTATGGTTGTTCGATTATTCCGCTGTGGACCATTTTTGAAGTTACTGTTGTCGAAGTTGAAAACCCCTTTATTTTCCGCTGCTTATTGAATGAAAGATAATTATTTTTGCAGTATGTCTTCGTGGTGATTTTCAAGATGTAAATGTGGCGCTCGTTTAATTGTTTTAAAAACTCTGATATTTTTACCAATAATATGATGGGTAGAAACGAGTGTTACACAAAACCCCAAAGAAGTGTCAAAATCGGAGCACCGATATTGATCACGCCGTTCGGCCAAACTTTGCCTACGTCTGCGACTACGGAGTAGCTGTAGTTCCGTTTTATTGATTGTGTGTCTTGATCCTTTGAGTACAAACACTAATGAGTTTAAATAGGCTATTCTATGAAAACCTAACGGGCCTGGGCCGAATACATATGTAAATAAATCTACAATTCTACTATTTACAACCTTCCTTATTTCCTTATTCACATCCCCCCCTCAAATTGATGCGGGTCATCAAGGAGCATCAATTTGTTGACAAGAAACTAATGGCGTGGACAAGGAACAGCTTTGGTCAAAATATCTGCAACTTGAAATTGAGTATTGATATGAGGGATGGATATAACATGATTATCATAGGCTTCACGAATAGCATGACAATCAACTTCAATATGCTTAGTACGCTCATGAAAAACCGGATTTGCAACAATCTGAATGGCACTTGAATTGTCAGCATAGAGAGATGTCGGTTCGGTTTGAGGAAATCCAAGTTCACCCAAAAGACCACGAAGCCAAAGGATTTCGGAGCATGCCGTAGACATAGCACGATACTCCGATTCAGTTGAGGACTTAGAGACTCTTGCTTGCTTCTTACTTTTCCATGAGATCAACGAAGAACCAAGAAACATGCACCAACCAGTGACAGAGCGGCGAGTGTCGGGACACCCTGCCCAATCAGCATCATTGTAGGCAATCAACTTAAGAGGGGTCCCACTAGGAAAGAACATACCCCGTTGAGAGGTACCTTTCAAGTAGCGGATTATACGACGAACCGCTGCCAAGTGAAGATGACGAGGAGAATGCATGAACTGACTTACTTGCTGAACAATAAATGAAATGTTAGGTCGTGTAATGGTCAAGTAGTTAAGACTACCTACGAGCTGTCGATACAATAAAGGGTCGGTCAAAAGTTCACCCTCGTCACGGTGGTAATTAACACTAACCTCGAGAGGAGTATTCACAGGATTAGCGGATTGGAGGCCAGCCATAGCAATAAGGTCGGTGGCATACTTATGCTGATGGAGAAATATACCCTTAGAGGTAGAATGAACCTCGAGTCCAAGAAAATAATGTAAAAGACCAAGATCTTTCATTTGAAATGAGGCGTGAAGCTTTTGTTTAACTTCCTGTATGAATGCTGCATCAGAACCCGTAATTATCATATCATCAGCATAAAGAAGGAGCAGAACAATGCCCGTAGATGTGCGGTGAATGATAACAAGGAAAAGATAATTCGCGATAAACTCCACGGAATAAAACCTAATAGAGAAAAACCAGATAACAAATTAAAAATGACACAACTAGAATTTTCGTCGTTTCCTGTGGAATTTTCTGCGGATTTTCATTAAAAATTCGCAGGAAATGGGTTTCATGCGGATTTTTCAGTGGATTAAGCTTCCAGTTATTTTGTTTGTGGATAATCGTTTCATGCGGATTTCATTTCGGCAGAAAATATCCGCAGGAAATTCAGCAAGAAATTCAAATTCGGCAGGAAGTCCGCAAGAAATTCCGTAGGAAATCTTTGCAGGAAGTTCCGCAGGAATTCTATTTCCGCGTGAAATTCTGCAGGAAATTCAAAATTTCTGCATGAAAATCCGCAGGAAATCTCAGAATTTTGTTACATCAAACCACCAGCAAATTTTATTGACCGGTTATTATTAATGAGATTATTTATAATCTTTGTTTGTGCTGTTATTTTACGAAAATAAGTATATATATATATATATATTGAACCGACACAGTGGAATATTGAACCGACAAGTATAGCTCCTTGGAGTTCCCTCATTATGTGCCTAAGTTTCAGCAAGGTAAACTGGGAATAATCATCAACAAGAGGAAAAACCAAAGTTAATGTAACATATTAACACATATGCTTGTAAACTACTAGATCATATATAGATGTCAACATTTTTCACCTTCTAGGATCATGCGTCAAGGGTAATTATTATATTGAGTTTGAGCTTAAGACTTGGAAGGAACAGCTTACTGCATTCACCGGAAAAGGTATGGAGGAGATTCGTAGCCTGAACTGCAACTGATTGTGAATGAAGCCAATATGCTTTTTTTTTGTGAGAATGAAGCAAATATGCTGCCTAACCAGAGATCATGGTAATTATAGTAATCCCCTGGCTAAAAGTGCATGCTTCTGAGTCATTATTCCTACATAAAAGTCACAAGGAGACTAATACAAACTAGAATTAGAATCTATAAGAGATCTAATTTAAAGGCAAACAAAGCACACTAATTTAACAGCAAATAAAACAAACAAAATAATACTAGAACTAGGTACCTTGGCTAGCTTGTTGATCTTGCTTATCTGGGTTATATTTGTATACTCTATAACCCAGTTGATGCTGAGAACTCCTACAGCAAAACACCACACATTTATATACTTTTTGGTGCAAAATACTTAATTCTAACTTGTATCCATTTAGCAGAAATTAACAAGGATGTGCATGTAGACTATAGCAGATAGCATTAGTCTTGAAACATGATTGATCCATTACTGATAAGAGAGTAAAATCATAATGCATCTGATGGTGATATCCTTGTACCAAAACCAAGGGAACCATTATAAACACATGTGTCAAGATGAGACTAGAAAAGAACTAGAAAACTGCACAATCCCATAATAAACACAATTTTTACTGGTATATACAAGGACACTAATACAAACTGGAATTAGAATCTAGCCAGTTAATTCATTAATAAACCAGATGTTGTGTTGCAACAAACATGAATTAGTGATATAATTACCAGTACAAAAAAGGGATTTAAAGCCAAGCAAACTGGACATTTAAAGTCAGGCGCCAGCTTGACTTCTATTAAGGTGACTTCGTATGTTAGAAGATCTAACGCCAGGCAAAAACTTTAAAAGTATCTTTTTAAGTCGGACAATAAGTGTCTGAATACCCGTGGTCCGGTCTCTGTGTAACAATTTTGAAGTCGGATTATTAATTCAGCACGACTTTAAAAGTCCTTTGGAGTCGGACTTTAGTTCAGCCCGACTTTAAAAGTTTCATTTTTTTTAAAAAAATATTATTTGGGTCTACCCCTGATCTATAATCTCTTGCTAACAAAGATTACATGAGCTAAACTCAAACAAGTGCTCTTCAATTCTTTCAGGGTATCTCCTATGCTAAAAAATAGGGGGGGGGGGGGGATTTTGTTTTTATTATTTACAGTAAGATAAGGATAAGGAGGAGATTACATGTCCATAAGGATTCAATATTTGAAATGAATGTAGAGCATTAGGCTTATAAAGTCCAAAATTTATACACAACGGCCATGCTTGGCTAAGCAGGTTGATATATGGTAACAAATATCTTATAATTAAGTTAGTGATAATAAATTAATAACTGATAACCTGATTTCCAAGAGAAGGAATTACTTGATGAACAATTCATTGTGAATCACCTACACCAATTTTTTCATGTGCTGGCTGCCAAAACCAAACAAAAGGAGTCTGATCAGTATGATATTTAAAATGGATTATTAACTTAACATTATCAGCTTAAAAACTAGCAAATTTTATCAGCTAATTTTTTTTTCCGATAAGAATTTTATCAGCTAATTGATAGCATTTTAAGCAGGCATGAGCATGACCAAATGAAGCAAGGTGCCAAGGTCAGCTTTTAGGAAGGGGTGAAAGAGATAAATATAACATAATAGGATCCGCTGACCTCTACACATCTTTGGTAAGTCCATTAGGCAACTAAAAACTATGAGCATACTGTGCAAAAGAAAAAATCACCCAGTTGTTAACATAAGGTCAAAAACCAACACATGCTATGAAAATCAAAATATACCTGAATCATATACCACATACCACATACAACGCCATGCTTCTCTAGAAAATATAGGAGCCATAATTTCCACAAATCTAAAAACAAAAGGAATAGTCTTGTTAACTTAAAAAATAATTTTAGGCGAAGTTACAATTCAACTTTCCATCAAAGAGGAAGAAAGAACATACGCGGCACAAGGAGGCAAATGTGGATCAGTACACCCCCTGGCTTCTCCTTAGTAATTACAAGCAGACTAACAAGGAATCGACTCAACCCTAAACTAAGTCCGACTAGGTCGAACTGCTCTGATACCAACTGTAACACCCCGGTATTTTTATCGAGTAAAAATACCCGAGTGCACCATCCCTAAAACATCATAGATATATTTCCTGTTTAAACACTGAACACCACTATAAAAGTTTCACTGAACAACAACAGGACAGTCTTAAACATAAATAAGACCATAAACCATCAATGAAATACAGTGTTCAATATCGCAAAAGAAAGCGGAAATAAATACATAACGTTAAAGACAAAATGTCTTGATACACAGATAACAAGGAAAGATATACACTTAAGCATAAAGCTAAGTCTTCAGCAACCATCCGAGTACCACCTACTCGTGCCTCTTGGATCTCCACTTTCCCTATTTATCTGTAAAACAACAACATATAAACAATGAGATACAATCTCAGTGAGTTCTACCGAGACCCCTACTAGCACTCTCGGTCCTTTTAAAACATTTTTAAGATTTGACACGACACCGACCACAATCCACTTGCTAATCCCGGTGAATCACGCCATAAGGCTTCGACCTAGTAAGACACCGACTGCTATCCACTTGCTTTTCCCGATGAACTAGCATCCTAGGCCTTTCTACGTACCCCCAGCCGCAATCCACTTGCATCTTCTGGTGGACGTAGTACAATAACTTTTAACACAACACCGGTTGTATCATCCGCAAAATAATTAACCGAATTATTTGGATGTTAACCCAATTGAATTAATTTAGTACTTGACTGGTAAATTTACTGAGTGCTAAAATTATTTATTGGTTGTCATCGGATCGTTAACCGGATAATACGAACCAAGGAAGTTTTGGAATCGAAATAGGAGATTTCGATCAATATGGTAATTTGACCGCGTTACAACAAATATATTAAATAAATATATATATGTATACGTGGGTGTGTGTGAGTGAAGAGGAGAAAGAATTAATTAAATAAATAAATATAAGTTTGTGTGTGTGTTAATAAGAAAGGAAAGAAAAGAATTAAGAAAGGAAGAAAAGAAAGAATGCGAGAGAGAGAGAGAGTTACAGAGAGGAGAGAAAGGGAGAAAGGAAGAGAATGGCGTGAGGGAGAAGAGAAGAGGGAGAGGGGAGACTTCACCGAAACGACTCCCGTCCAACACGAAAAATGTTCAGCGCTACTTCCTCTTTGATTTGGTACCAATTTCGTGACGATCAGCTCACTCTCTCTCACTTGGCCATTTTCGTGTTTTGGAGGTTTTGTGGGAAATCCGATTTCGGGTTGGTTTTGAAGGTTTGAGTTCGATTAGGAACGAACCCAAGGTGGATTGCTCGAGTATTAGAGTTCGATTGGATGATTGGGAGCTAGTTGGGTGAGTTAGGTTGAAAAATCAAGATTTGAGGTTTATGTGAATAGTGGCTTGAGGTGAAGAAGATGATGAATAGTGTCCGTGGAGAATTTCGGGGAAATCGGTATTTCGGTCAAAATGAGGTTTCGCGATCGAGTGGAAAGCTTTGGAAGCGGATTGGATGTCGCCGGAGCGGGGAATGTTCGTGTGGCTACTCGGTGAATTCGGCTCGATCGTGGTTCACGCTTCAAGGGTGAGTTCTACTCACGTTTAGGATTTTACGTTTCGAATTAATTGATAAACTGTTTTATCGCTTTCGCTGGACTGGAATATTTCTTGATACTGTCTGCTTCGAGTTAGGAATTGATCGGAGCGAGTCTCGGGTTGAGTCGTGTTGAAATGGAATTTTTAGTGATTTAATTTCGGAAGACTTTGAGTCAAAAACCATTATTTTTAAATATGTCGAATTTTGATGAAAATCGAATGAGTTGAGTCTTTGATTGGATTGGTTGATCGAGTGAGGACGTTGGATATGTTTTTGAACTATTTTGGTGTTAGGACTGGACTGGAACAGGTATCGGAATTGGTCGGAACGACGAAAATTGCGAAAACGGGATAAAATACAATGCTGACAAAAGCGCACGACCCGTGCGTCCCAGGCGCACGGACCGTGCGTGTCATTCTGTTTTGTTTTCAAAAATGCATTACAGGGAGCACGACCCGTGCGTGTGGGAGCACGAACCGTGCGCCGTGTTCTGTCCAAATTTCCAAACTTGCCCGAAACGATCCCGATCGATTCCAATCCTCTCCTAATCCTTTCCTAACCCTTCCATAATGATATTAGGCTTATAATGCCATGGTTTTGGGTATGTTTCAAAAGGGTTTTATGAAATACTTTTGGAATTGAAATTGTTTCGAAAAACCGAATAATAGTACTCGTGTGCGAACATATGTTTTATTAATAATAAAGCGGACTATGAGTCCTACGTGATATGGTTTAACCGACGCGGGATGATTATTATTTATTCGTCTAAACCGATCTACGATTCACAATATATATATTATATCGACTATAGGAAATGGCCCAATGCGGGTATTATGTTCGACTAACGGTCAAATGTAGATGGACTAACTATTCATTGGGTATAGGTGAACTAACAGGTCATCGAGTGTAGATATATTTAATATATTTACGTGGTATGGGTGACGACCCATGTTGACATACTAGGAGGGGCAGTCATGATCCCCCACCCTAGGCTCCGATGCCAATAGTTAAACTATTATTGGTAAGGGGTTCGCCGGGATTAGTCAAGAGGCAGTCGGTGGTGTGTCAAAGAGTATTGAGTAACGTCCGCCGGGATTAGTCAAGAGGCAGTCGGTGGTACGTTACTGTTGTTTTGTAGTGTGTTCGCCGGGATTAGTCATGAGGCAGTCGGTGACGCACTGAGTTATAGCAGATCCGCCGGGATTAGTCTCGGGGCAGTCGGTGGAATGCTATGTGTAATATAATGCGGTTCATCGGGATTAGTCTCGGGGCAGTCGATGACGCATTGAATTATAAATGAATTTCATAAAAGGACCGAGAGCGTTAGTAGGGGTCTCGGTAGAACTCACTGAGATTGTATCTCATTGTTTATATGTTGTTGTTTTACAGAGAAACAGGGACGGCAGAAATCCAAGGAGCACGAGTAGGTTGAGCTCAGGCGACTGCTGATGACTTAGCTATTACGCTTAAGTTTATATTTCCTTTTGTTGTCTTTGTACTACAACTCTATGTATTAATGTTATGTATTTATTTTCCGCTTTCTTGTACGATATTGAACACTGTATTTCACTGATGGTTTATGGTCTTATTTATGTTTAAGACTGTTCTATTGTTATTCAGTGAAAATTTTATAGTGGTGTTCAGTATTTAAACAGGAAATATATCTCTGATTATTTTATGATGGTACACTTGGGTATTTTTACTTGATAAAAATACCGGGGTGTTACAGTTGGTATCAGAGCAGTTCGACCTAGTCGGACTTAGTTTAGGGTTGAGCCGATTCCTTGTTAGTCCTTTTTGTAATTACACTTGTGATGCTAAGAGACATTGAGCCTGATCAACTTAATACTTAGTGCATCATAAGCGGAATTATGACTGGATGATCAAGATGCAATCCTCGACCAAAATCGGAATCTTCAACCGATGCATCCTCAGGAAAGGTGACATGACGTACGGTGGAAGGATACACCGCTAAGTTTGGAAAGTTGTTTCAGTTTTACCAAGTGGTAAAGTAAGCTCCCGATGACGAATGGAGAATGCAGAAGTATAAGAAGGGCCTTAGTGCTTTCATGACTTAGGGTCTCAGTTCTTATACTATTACCAATTATGTTGCCTTAGTGCAATCAGCCTATGTCGCCGAGGATGATCTCATAAGGAGTATGGGAAAAGGAGGAAGGTAGTTGAAATATCAACTCCGAATGCAAAGTCCTAAGATAATTTCATCAAAGGAAAAGCAGATACAATTCTTTGATTCTTCGAAGGTCAGAAGATGTTCTAACTGTGGAAAGCCTCACAGCGGTGATTGCAAGTGAAGACCTAATCGGTGCTATTATATAAAAGTAGAGGGTCACTATGGTAAAGAGTGCCCCATAAGGAAGAGTTTCAAGGAGTTACAAGCAGCTCTAAGGCAAGGACGAGTCAACATTCTGGATGTTTAGGCAGTTACAACTGCAGACAATCTACTGAGGGGTATGGGATCAGTTTTCAATAACTCGATCAGTATATTATAAGATTCGGGTGCAACCTATTGCTGTATATCCCGATCGCGTGTGAATCGGTTGGGATTAGCCTTATCATCGCTATCCGAGCCGATGACTATCTTAACTACGGCTAAGGGTCGTGTCCAGACCCAATCTTTGTGTCAGAATTGCCTACGTGTTATAGGAGACAGAAACTTCGTAGAAGGATTATTTGTTGCCTGTGAGAAGTGTGGACACCATTTTGGGTATGAATTGGATGACTACGAATCGTGTGACAAATGTCCGTGTTAATTAGCTATCAGCTTCGCTTCAGAATCAGTTGAATTGTCTAGGACAAATTCTGAAGCGGTTGCCTAATTCACCTTAGACGGTCAATCTTCACTCCAAGGTGCGGAAGCACATGTTAGTATGTTATCTGCATCCACTGGAACTAGTGTTAGATTTATCATCTGTACAAGTTGTGAATGACTTTTTGGATGCTCTCTGAATGTTTTTCTGGATGAAGTTTCTTCCGTACATCCAGAGCGAGAGGTAGAGTTTTCTATAGAATTGATTCCGGTACAGGATCAATATCTACTGTTTCTTATCGAAGGCTTCTTTCGAGTTAAAGGAAATGGAGTCTCAACTGGAAGAGTCGATGTTAAAGAAATTTATTCGACTGAGTGCTTTTCTAGGGAGTGCTCTGGTGTGGTTAGTCAAAAGGAAATATAGTAGCATGAGATTGTACATCGGTTATCAACAACTTAACAAATTGACGATCCAGAATAAATATCCCTTACCAAGGATAGGCGATTTGCTTGAGCAATTTGAGGTGTTGCAGTGTTTCTAAAATTGATCTGAGGTCAGGATATCATCAAATAAAAGTTAGAGCCTTAGATATTCCGAAGACAGCTTTCCGTACTAGGTATGGACATTATGTGTGGGTAGTGATGCCCTTCGGTTTGACTAATGCTCCAGCGATATTCATGGATTACCTGAACCGAGTTTTTCCTCAATTACCTAAATCAATTCGTAGTCGTTTTTATTGGATGGTATCTCGATGTGCTCGAAGACCATTGAGGAGCATGTCCAACATCTCCGCATTGTTCTGAAAGTATTCCGAGAAAATAAGTTGTACTTGAAACCTTCGAAGTGTGATTTTTGGGTGTCAGAGGTAAAGTCCTTGGGACAGGTGATTTCCCAAGTCGGGAATTTCTGTAGATCCCAGTAAGAAGGAAGCGGTGTTGAATGGGAGTGACCAACGTCAGTCGCAGAGATCGAAAGTTTCTGGGTCTACCCGGTTACTATAAGAGATTGTCCAAGGGTTCTCACAGTTAGTTTTCCATTTACTCGGTTAACTCGTTAGGGTCATCCGTTTACGTGGATGCCGATTGTGAAGAATGTTTTCAAGAGTCGAAGATTTTGACTTCTGCTCCAACCCTGATTCTTCCAGATCCGTTTTTGGGATTCCAAAGTTACAGCGACGCTTCTGGGAATGGTTTGAGACGTATTCTAATGCAAAATCAACAAGTGGTGGCTTGGGCGTCCAGACAATTAAAGTCTCATGAGAAGAGATATCCGACTCATGATTTGTAATTGGCATCTATGGTGTATGCACTGAAGATTTGGAGACGTTACCTGTATGGGTCTCGTTTCGAAGTCTTTAGTGATCACAAAAGTTTAAAGTATCTGTTTGATCGGAAAGAACTGTATAGCAGGCAGAGAAGTGTGTTGAATTCCTGAAGGATTATAAATTCGTGTTGATGTAGCATTCAAGAGAGGTCAGTGTTGTAACTGATGCACTGAGTAGGAAGTCCATCCACATAGCTGAATTTATTGATGCATGAGATGGAATCATCGGAGTCTTTTAGAGACTTAAATCTGAATTCAAGATCGAGAGGAACCTGTTAGTGTTGAACCATATGAGGATCTCTAGTTCCCTAAGGGATTCTATATGCTTAGCACAGGAAGTTGATGTGAAGCTACAATCACAAAAGGTATTTCCAGATTTCACCATGGATAGTGATAAAGTCAGTTGTTTCAACGGTAAAATCTGTACACCCTGGATCCACCAAGATGTACAGAGATGTAAAACAGATGTATTAGTGGCGAGGTATTAGTTCGTTAACCTCTTATCTGTGAAGGTTAACAAGGAGATAGTATTATGTGATTCCGTTTGACAAGTCGAACGTGAATACGAATATGTAAGTGAGGTAACTGCTGACTGTTTTCGCGTTGTGAATGGCCATCAAAGAATTAATTGATGGATCTGCTTGCAAGCGAGTGAAATTTCCGAAATGAAGCTTGGTGTGCGGCATGATAGTTTTGAAAAATCATTTTTGTGAAAACCCGCATGCTAAAATTAATTTTGGGAATGAATCAAGAGGATTACTTAGGTTGAGGGAAAACTTTCAACTCTATTGACTAATTCGGAAAGGAGCTGAGTTCTGTTTGATAGTTGTTTGGAGAACAACTGAGGTGACTTTCATTACGTTCAAATTATTTGATGTCCCCGTGGTTTATTTCTACGTTTAAGATAAACGTTTCTGGTAAATCCTCATTTCATCTTCTTTCGAGAAGTATTATCTCGAAATCTTGGGGGCGAATCAAGAAGTGTCACGAGTGACTTTTTCGTCACATTGTCGGTATGTACGAGAACTGTTATGGATTTTTAGAAAATTTGCGGAGAAAGTGTTTACACCTTTCGAGGAAATCGTGTTTGTTTTTACGTCTACCGAGGAGTACTTTGATCTGGATTAATCAAAGTTGGGGAGCAAGTGAGGAATGAAGCTTAGGAAGTGTTTTCGAACGCGGTGCCAAGCCTATGTAGGCGAAAGAGGAGTTTCTCGTATTGATTCGTAACCAGAGAGTTCGTATCAAGGTAGTAGTGGATCATACTTGGAGATTGATGTGCCAACTTTAGAAAGATTTTCTACACTCATTTCGTTAATTCAAGATTGTTTTCTCGCAAATTTAGACCTTTCTGGGAATGTCAACCCTCGGTTAGTCGGATGAAAGACTTGGCGAAATTTTGAGGACAAAATTCTTTTAAGTTGGGGAGAATGTAACATCCGCAAAATAATTAACCGAATTATTTGGATGTTAACCCAATTGAATTAATTTAGTACTTGACTGGTAAATTTACTGAGTGCTAAAATTATTTATTGGTTGTCATCGGATCGTTAACCGGATAATACGGACCAAGGAAGTTTTGGAATCGAAATAGGAGATTTCGATCAATATGGTAATTTGACCGCGTTACAACAAATATATTAAATAAATATATATATGTATACGTGGGTGTGTGTGAGTGAAGAGGAGAAAGAATTAATTAAATAAATAAATATAAGTTTGTGTGTGTGTTAATAAGAAAGGAAAGAAAAGAATTAAGAAAGGAAGAAAAGAAAGAATGCGAGAGAGAGAGAGAGTTACAGAGAGGAGAGAAAGGGAGAAAGGAAGAGAATGGCGTGAGGGAGAAGAGAAGAGGGAGAGGGGAGACTTCACCGAAACGACTCCCGTCCAACACGAAAAATATTCAGCGCTACTTCCTCTTTGATTTGGTACCAATTTCGTGACGATCAGCTCACTCTCTCTCACTTGGCCATTTTCGTGTTTTGGAGGTTTTGTGGGAAATCCGATTTCGGGTTGGTTTTGAAGGTTTGAGTTCGATTAGGAACGAACCCAAGGTGGATTGCTCGAGTATTAGAGTTCGATTGGATGATTGGGAGCTAGTTGGGTGAGTTAGGTTGAAAATCAAGATTTGAGGTTTATGTGAATAGTGGCTCGAGGTGAAGAAGATGATGAATAGTGTCCGTGGAGAATTTCGGGGAAATCGGTATTTCAGTCAAAATGAGGTTTCGCGATCGAGTGGAAAGCTTTGGAAGCGGATTGGATGTCGCCGGAGCGGGGAATGTTCGTGTGGCTACTCGGTGAATTCGGCTCGATCGTGGTTCACGCTTCAAGGGTGAGTTCTACTCACGTTTAGGATTTTACGTTTCGAATTAATTGATAAACTGTTTTATCGCTTTCGCTGGACTGGAATATTTCTTGATACTGTCTGATTCGAGTTAGGAATTGATCGGAGCGAGTCTCGGGTTGAGTCGCGTTGAAATGGAATTTTTAGTGATTTAATTTCGGAAGACTTTGAGTCAAAAACCATTATTTTTAAATATGTCGAATTTTGATGAAAATCGAATGAGTTGAGTCTTTGATTGGATTGGTTGATCGAGTGAGGACGTTGGATATGTTTTTGAACTATTTTGGTGTTAGGACTGGACTGGAACAGGTATCGGAATTGGTCGGAACGACGAAAATTGCGAAAACGGGATAAAATACAATGCTGTCAAAAGCGCACGACCCGTGCGTCCCAGGCGCACGGACCGTGCGTGTCATTCTGTTTTGTTTTCAAAAATGCATTACAGGGAGCACGACCCGTGCGTGTGGGAGCACGAACCGTGCGCCGTGTTCTGTCCAAATTTCCAAACTTGCCCGAAACGATCCCGATCGATTCCAATCCTCTCCTAATCCTTTCCTCACCCTTCCATAATGATATTAGGCTTATAATGCCATGGTTTTGGGTATGTTTCAAAAGGGTTTTATGAAATACTTTTGGAATTGAAATTGTTTCGAAAAACCGAATAATAGTACTCGTGTGCGAACATATGTTTTATTAATAATAAAGCGGACTATGAGTCCTACGTGATATGGTTTAACCGACGCGGGATGATTATTATTTATTCGCCTAAACCGGTCTACGATTCACGATATATATATTATATCGACTATAGGAAATGGCCCAATGCGGGTATTATGTTCGACTAACGGTCAAATGTAGATGGACTAACTATTCATTGAGTATAGGTGAACTAACAGGTCATCGAGTGTAGATATATTTAATATATTTACGTGGTATGGGTGACGACCCATGTTGACATACTAGGAGGGGCAGTCATGATCCCCCACCCTAGGCTCCGATGCCAATAGTTAAACTATTATTGGTAAGGGGTTCGCCAGGATTAGTCAAGAGGCAGTCGGTGGTGTGTCAAAGAGTATTGAGTAACGTCCGCCGGGATTAGTCAAGAGGCAGTCGGTGGTACGTTACTGTTGTTTTGTAGTGTGTTCGCCGGGATTAGTCATGAGGCAGTCGGTGACGCACTGAGTTATAGCAGATCCGCCGGGATTAGTCTCGGGGCAGTCGGTGGAATGCTATGTGTAATATAATGCGGTTCATCGGGATTAGTCTCGGGGCAGTCGATGACGCATTGAATTATAAATGAATTTCATAAAAGGACCGAGAGCGTTAGTAGGGGTCTCGGTAGAACTCACTGAGATTGTATCTCATTGTTTATATGTTGTTGTTTTACAGAGAAACAGGGACGGCAGAAATCCAAGGAGCACGAGTAGGTTGAGCTCAGGCGACTGCTGATGACTTAGCTATTACGCTTAAGTTTATATTTCCTTTTGTTGTCTTTGTACTACAACTCTATGTATTAATGTTATGTATTTATTTTCCGCTTTCTTGTACGATATTGAACACTGTATTTCACTGATGGTTTATGGTCTTATTTATGTTTAAGACTGTTCTATTGTTATTCAGTGAAAATTTTATAGTGGTGTTCAGTATTTAAACAGGAAATATATCTCTGATTATTTTATTATGGTACACTTGGGTATTTTTACTTGATAAAAATACCGGGGTGTTACACCGGCCGCAATCCCATTGCATCTTCCGGCGAACCCAATACCAATAGTGTTTCCTAATGGCACGAAGCCTAGGGTAAGGGTTCATGACTACCCCGCCTAGTGTGTCAACATGGGTCGTCACCCAAATTCGATATAATATATATATATATATATATATATATATATATATATATATATTTATATATATATAATAATATGAACTAAAGGTTCATTTACCTCAAACCAAAAGTTGAACATTATAAGTTAAGTCCACATTCACTCTCGCATACTAGTTTGTCACTTTTCAACACAATTTACGACTCTAAAAACAGTTCATTTTACCTTAAAAATATAATATTCAGTTAGGCCTCTGAATAAGCTTTTCAACGCATCTTAGAACACCTCAATCGGATTCCCGGATCAAAAGATATCGCGAAAACAAAATCAGTAAAAAACTGTTGAAAATCTGCAAACCGTCGCGACGCGATGCGAAACCGTCGCGACGCGAATTCAGGCAGATAGATTTGCGTTGCAAAATCAATTCAGGCCGCGACGCGATGGGATGGGGGTCGCGACGCGATGGGCATCTGATGATGCAGAATTCTGGCGGTTTCGCGCGAAAACCGCTATTCCGCTCAATTCCGATTCTCGTTCCGATTGAAAACAGATTTGACAACCAACACAATAGACCCAATCAAAACCACATAATCAATCAATACAATCAAAAACTCAATCTAAACGAATTTTATCCAAAAGCGCTATTTTTCGAAATAACGGTTTTTGACTCAATTTCTCGAAACCAGTCACCGTAAAAATCATTGAAACACAAAAACATCCTAAGCGTGAGTAAAACACACCCTTGAAGCGAGAGCCGATACCGAGCCGAAATCACCGAGTAACCACACGAACGTTCCCCGAATCCATTGCACGTTCCGGCGACACTCAAAACCGCTTCAAAAGCTTTGAACCTCCAATCAACCACAAAACCTCCATCAAATCACTATTCATCATCTTCAAGCTCAAAATCAATATTCATCCATAAACCCCAAATTTGGATTCTCAAACCCTAACTCTCCCAACCTTCCAATCGAACTTCAATCCGCTTTCCACCTTCATCGGGTTGCCTTCTAATCATCCCTAAACCATCACAATCATCCTCAAACCGAAATCCTTCCCCAAAACCCTCAATTTCGAAAATGGTGAATTGAGGGAGAGTGAGTTGATGATGATGATGTTGATACCAAATCGAAGAGGAAGTAACGCTGAACGTTTTTCGTGTTGGAAGGAAGTCGTTTTGATGAGCCTTTGAACTCCCTTTTTCCTCTTCTTCTCCTTCACCATTCTTTTCTTCTTTTTCCTTTCTCTCTTTTCTCTTCTCTGTCTCGTTCTCTTCTTTCTTTCTTTCCTTTCTTTAATTCTTTTCTTTCTTTTCTTTTAATCACACACACACACACACACACACACACACACACACACACACACACACACACACACACACACACACACACACACATATATATATATATATAATATATAAGTTGTAACGTGGTCAATTTACCATATTGTTCTTAATCTCTTATTTCGATTCTAAATCGTCCTTGACCCGTATTATCCGGTCAACGATCCGATGACAACCAATAAATAATTTTAGCACTCAATAATTTTACCAGTCAAGTACTAAAATAATTCAATTGGGTTAACATCCAAATAATTCTATTAATTATTCTGGGTCAGAAATGATTAACCGAGAATAATTTTACCAGTCAACTACTAAAATAATTCAATTGGGTTAACATCCAAATAATTTTAGCACTCAATAATTTTACCAGTCAAGTCCTCAAAATTTCGTCGAGTCCTTTATTCGACTAACCGAGAATAGACATTCTCAGAAATGCCTCAATTTGATGAAAAACAATCTTGAATTAACGAAACGAGTGTAGAAAATCTTCCCCAGTTGGCAATTCAGTCTTTCAAGTTGGCACGCCAATCTCCAAGTATGATCCACTACTACCCTAGAACGCTTCTAAGGTTATAGTCCGAACTCTCTTGTTACGAATCAACACAAGAAACTCCTCTTCCGCCTACGTACATAGGCTTGGCATCGCATTTAAAAACACTTCCGAAGCTTCATTCCAATTTTCCTCGTTTACTCCCCCCCAACTTTGATTAATCTAAATCAAAGGGTTTAATACAAGACACTTGATAGAGATACAGGTTGAAAATGAGATCCACAAATTGGTACTCCTCGGTAGAGATAAGTACAAACATGCTTTTCTCGAAGGGTGTAAACACGTTCTCAACAAATTTTTTTTTTAAAAAAATTACATAACAGTTCTCGTACACATCGACAATGTGACGGAAAAGTTATCTGTGAAACTTCTTGACTCGTCCCCGAGATTTCGAGTTAACACTTTTCGAAAGAAGATGAAATGAGGATTTACCAAAAACGTTTATCTTAAACGTAGAAATGAACCGCGGGGACATCAAATAAATTTGAACGTAATGAAAATCTTCTCAGTTGTTCTCAAAACAACTATCAAACAGAACTCAGAACCCTTCTCCCTTCATTGTAACTTTCCTCACAATATATTTATCTACGACGCACCCAATTCCCTTCCGAATTAGCCAATACCGTTGAGTCTCCCCTCAACCTAAGTACGTCTCCTATGATTTTCCTCAATCAGATTTCATTAGCCTCTTGATTCGTTCCCAAAATTAACTTTAGCATGCGGGTTTTCACCAAATGATTTTTCAAAACTACCATACCGCCCGCCAAGCTTCACTTCGGGAATTTCAGTCACTTGCAAGCAGATCCATCAATTAACCCTTTGGTGGTTATTCGCAATGTGAAAAACAGTCAACAGTCACCTCACTTTCATATTCGTATTCATGTTTGACTCGTTAAACGGAATCGCATCATACAATCTGATCGTTAACCTTCGCAAGCGAAAGGTTAACACCAAAACCTTGCCACTATAGCGGAAACTTATGTATCTAGCCCGTCTTAAAGCTACGAGACTCTAACAACTCCATTTCATGCATCATTAACTTTGTCGTGCGAAGCAATTCCCTACTCAGCGCATCGGCTACAACACTGGCCTTTCCTGGATGATACTTCAACTCGAAGTCATAATCCTTCAGAAATTCAACGCATGTCCTTCGCCTGTTATTCGGTTCTTTCTGATCAAACAGATACTTTAAACTCTTGTGATCACTAAAGGTTTCGAAACGAGACCCATACAGGTAATGTCTCCAAATCTTCGGTGCATACACAATAGCTGCCAACTCCAAATCATAAGCTGGATAATTCTCCTCATGGATCTTCAACTGTCTGGACGCATAAGCTACCACATGATGATTCTGCATGAGAACACATCCCAAACCCTTTCCAGAAGCATCGCTGTAAATTTGGAATTCCAAAGACGGATTCGGAAGGATCAGGATTGGAGCAGAAGTCAACCTAACTTTCAATTCTTGAAAACATTCTTCACAATCAGCATTCCATGTAAACGGTCGACCCTTGCGAGTTAACTGAGTAAGTGGAAGAACTAACTGTGAGAACCCTTGAATAAATCTCTTATAGTAACCGGCTAGACCCAAAAAACTTCTGATCTCTGTGACTGAGGTCGGTCTCTCCCAATTCAACACAGCTTCTATTTTACTGGGATCCACAGCAACTCCCGATTGGGAAATCACATGTCCCGAAATCTTTACCTCAGGCATCCAGAAATCACACTTCGAGGGTTTTGCGTACAACTTCATTTATCGGAGTACATTCAGAACAATGCGGAGATGTTGAGCATGCTCCTCAATGGTCTTCGAGTCCACCAAGATATCATCGATGAAAACGACTACAAACTGATCCAGATACGTATAAAAAACTCGGTTCTTGTAATCCATGAATACCGTCGGAGCATTAGTAAACCGAAGCGCATCACTACGAACTCGTAATGCCCATACCTAGACGGAAAGCTGTCTTCGAAATATCTAAGGCTCTAACTTTTAATTGATGATAACCTGACCTCAGATCAATTTTTGAAAACACCACAGCACCTCGAATTTGATCCAGCAATTCGTGTATCATTGGCAAATGATATTTGTTCTTGATCGTCACTTTGTTGAGTAGTCGGTGTCAATACACAATCTCATACTTCCATCTTTCTTCTTGACAAGTAACACCGGAGCACCCCTTGGAGAAGCGCTCGGTCGGATGAACCTCTTAGAGATCAACTCTTCAAGTTGAGACTTCAATTCCTTTAATTCTAAAGGAGACATTCTATAAGGAGCAACAGAAATTGATCCTGTGCCAGGAACCAACTCTATAGAAAACTCTACCTCTCGGTCAGGAGGTACAGAAGAAACTTCATTCGGAAAAACATCAAAAAATTCATTTACCACTTGTACAGATGACAAATCTAAACTTGTTTCAGTGGATGCAGACAACATAATAATGAAAGCTTCCGTAATTTGGGATAATGACTGGTTTGCTGTGGTGAAAAAAAATATATAACTGCGTCAGAAATTGGTCTTTGGCAATTCAACCGATTCAAAAGCGAAGCTGAAAGTTCGATTGGCACAGTCGATTGTAACATGATTTGCAGTAACCCAATTCATACCCAGAACGATGTCCATACTTATCATAGGCAAACAAATAATCCTTCGACGAAATTTCTGCCTCCTATGACAAGTAGACAATTTTACACAAAGATTAGGTCTGGACACGAACATCAGCAGTAGTTAAAATATTTATCAGCTCGGATAGCGAAAATAAGGCTAAACCCCACCGATCAACACACAATTGGGATATACTGTAATGGTGTTGACTCCGAATTATATCACATACTGATCATATAATATACTGATCGAGTTATTGAAAAGAAATCCCATCCTTCTCAATAAATCGTCAGCATTTGTAACTGTCTAAGCATCCAGAGTGTTGACTCGTTCTTCACCTTGGAGCAGCTTGTGCCTCCTTGGAACTCTGCCTTGCAGGGCACTCTTTTGCATAGTGACCCTCTTCATTACAATAATAGCACCGATTGGTCTGTGCTGACGATCACCCTGGTGATGTCTTCCACAGTTAGAACATCTTCTGGCCTTTGAAGAATCGAGGAATTTCACCTGCTTTTCCTTTGATGAAATTTTCTTAGGACTTTGCATTCCTAATTGGTAATTCAACTACCTTCTTTCCTTTCCCATATTCCCTATGAGATCATCCTCGGTGACATAGGGTGGTTGCACTAATGCAGCATGATTAGTAAGAGCATAAGAACTGAGACCCTGAGTCATAGAAGTACGAAGGCCCCTCTTATACATCTGCATCTTCCATTCGTCATTCGGAGCTTACTTTACCACTTGGTAAAACTAAGACAACTTCTCAAACTTATCGATGTATTCTTCCACCATCATGTCACCTTTCCTGAGGATGCACCGGTTGGAGATTCTGGTCTTGGTCGAGGATTGCGTCTTGATCATCCTACCATAATTCCGCTTATGATGCACTAAGTATTAAGTTGATCAGGCTCAATGTCTCTTAGCATCACAAGTGTAATTACAACCAGGACTAACAAGGAATCGACTCAACCCTAAACTAAGTCCGACTAGGTCGAACTGCTCTGATACCAACTGTAACACCCCGGTATTTTTATCGATTAAAAATACCTGAGTGCACCATCCCTAAAACATCAGAGATATATTTCATGTTAAAATACTGAACACCACTATAAAATTTACTGAACAACAACAGGACAGTCTTAAACATAAATAAGACCATAAACCATCAGTGAAATACAGTGTTCAATATCGCACAAGAAAGCGGAAATAACTACATAACGTTAAAGACAAAATGTCTTGATACACAGATAACAAGGAAAGATATACACTTAAGCATAAAGCTGAGTCTTCAGCAACCATCCGAGTACCACCTACTCGTGCCTCTTGGATCTCCACTTTCCCTGTTTATCTGTAAAACAACAACATATAAACAATGAGATACAATCTCAGTGAGTTCTACCGAGACCCCTACTAGCACTCTCGGTCCTTTTAAAACATTTTTAAGATTTGACACGACACCGACCGCAATCCACTTGCTAATCTCGGTGAATCATACAATAAGGCTTCGACCTAGTAAGACACCGACCGCAATCCACTTGCTTTTCCCGATCAACTAGCATCCTAGGCCTTTCTACGTACCCCCAGCCGCAATCCACTTGCATATTCTAGTGGACGTAGTACAATAACTTTTAACACAACACCGGCCGCAATCCCATTGCATCTTCCGGCGAACCCCAATACCAATAGTGCTTCCTAATGGCACGAAGCCTAGGGTAAGGGTTCATGACTACCCCGCCTAGTGTGTCAACATGGGTCGTCACCCAAACTCGATATAATATATATATCTACAATAATATGAACTCAAGGTTCATTTACCTCAAACCAATAGTTGACCATTATAAGTTAAGTCCACATTCACTCTCGCATACTAGTTTGTCACTTTTCAACACAATTTACGACTCTAAAAACAGTTCATTTTACCTTAAAAATATAATTTTCAGTTAGGCCTCTGAATAAGCTTTTCAACGCATCTTAGAACACCTCAATCGGGTTCCCGGATCAAAAGATATCGCGAAAACAAAATCAGTGAAAAACTGTTGAAAATCTGCAAACCGTCGCGACACGATGCGAAACCGTCGCGACGCGAATTCAGGCAGATAGATTTGCGTTGCAAAATCAATTCAGGTCGCGGCGCGATGGTATGGGGGTCGCGACGCGATGGGCATCTGATGATGCAAAATTTTGGCGGTTTCGCGCGAAAACCGCTATTCCGCTCAATTCCGATTCTCGTTCCGATTGAAAACAGATTTGACAACCAACACAATAGACCCAATCAAAACCACATAGTCAATCAATACAATCAAAAACTCAATCTAAACGAATTTTATCCAAAAGCGCTATTTTTCGAAATAACGGTTTTTGACTCTAAATTTCTCGAAACTAGTCACCGTAAAAATCATTGAAACACAAAAACATTGATTCTTAATACATTGGTTCTTAGATACACACACATGTGTAAGAGCTGTCAAATTGATTTCTTTGTAAACTACTTTTGTTCATTTCATTCCCCTTCATTAAAAGGATTCCTGGGGAACATTCAAGTTATGTGAGATGGGATTTTATTTACTATAATTTGTGATTTTGATTAATCATCAATGAATGATGAGTTGTATAAATTTACTTCTCTTTTTTGTTTTACTTAGATACTTAATTGGAAACTTTTTTACTGGACCATATCTCAATGAGCTATATTTTTACTTGTTTTGATTTATGAATTTATTTTTACTATCCACTACAAGAATTTTGAGGATTACCGGCGGACAAAAGCCGCCGGAAATGGACACAATCCGCCGGAAATTGGGCATTACCGGCGGATTTTTTCCGCTGAAATTCGCTCGCAGGTAACGGTTACCGGCGGAATTTCCGCCGTAATTTCCGGCGGAATTTCCGCCGGAAATTTTCGTCGGAAATTAGCGGCAGAAAGTCCGCCGGTAACTGCAGGAAAAATTCCAGTAATTTAAAGTTGTTACCCGCCGGTAAATACTATAATCTGCTGGTAATTATTTAGGAGGCCGCCAGAAAGTTTTCAAAAGTCCGCCGGAAAAATAATGGAATCCGCCGGAAATCTATTTTATTTTTTTAAAAAAATAGTTTTTTAATTCGTTTATTTTAAAAAAATAATATTATAGTATTCGTTAATTAAAATATCTATTATTTAATTCAAAAAATATATATTTAATTTTATAATATAAATATTTATTTTATATAAATGCTAATTAAACGAGAATTGAATAAAATTTGCATAAACATCCAAGAATTAAAATATTTATTACATTTTGTCAAAAAAAACTGCTAGTCATAGTAGCACTCGGACGGGTTATTGTTGAGGTCTGGATTATTTAGCCATGTTTCAAAATCAGTGTTGAGGTCAAGATTTGTGTTGATCTGCTGCTGGGGTTGCTCGGGTTGCTGGGGCTGCTGTTGGGGTTGATGGAGCTGAGAGTTGAAACTAGAGTACGGCTGACCATATGGGCTGTGGAAGGAAGGCTGGAAGACTGGTGCGTACGGCTGAAAAGCAAAGCCGTAAGGCTGCATCTGCTGCAGTGGATAAAATGATGATGATGGTGATGATGATGATGATGATGGCGGCATAGATGGCCTCGGGTATTGAGACATAGTATCCATCATATGCTTCCAGCGCTCCTCATTCAACCGTTGCTGCTCCGCATTCACCCTTTGCTGCTCTCCATTCAACCTGTGCAACTCCGCCTGCTTCTCCTACATCTACTGTCTTTCCTGATCATGTTTTTTCTGCCGCCCTTCCATGTCACGCTGTTGGTCGCTCAATTTCTGCGTCAACAGCTCAACATCGCTTATTTCTGAAGGTGTAGGGACATAAGAGCGACTAGTACTTCTATCTGAATTAGAAGATGCGGGAACCACATTTGGAATCATGGAATTTGGGAAAGCAGACGGTCCCAAACCACCAGCTCCTACTAACCAGCCAACTTTTGATGGCCCAACAGATTCCTTCCAAGCAAGAAAAGCCGCTCGACTCTCGTCAACGGGATCAATCTCACTGCCACTACTTAGGTGAGTTTCACGATAATTGGTCTGCCATTCATAAAATTTTTCCTGAAAGCAACAACCAAGAAATATATAACCAAATTAGTATGTAATATATGTAATATATAATAATATAATAAAAACAATATATAAATATAAATATAACAAACGTTATTTACCGCAATATTCCTTGGTTGGCGGTATAACTCAGGCAAAGTAGGTGGCCGACCAAGGCTAGCCTCCTATATATATAGTTATTATTTAATATTATTATTTTATAAAATATACAATACGTATGTATATATAATATAAATTTAATCAATTATTAAATTTACCATGCGTATGTAATCTTCAGCTGCGTTGATAGAACCACCTGTATTTATGCAACCCCATCTCTCAGAAGCACGATTCTTCTTGGCTTTGTCACATTTTTCTTTATACTTCGCATCATTCCATTTCAGTTGGAGCTCATGCCAATCTGAATCACCGATCCATGTCGGTTGCATCCCCTTATTACGATGTTGCCGGAGCATTTCAGAAAAGCGGTGAGAAGATCTTGTGTTGAATGTTCTCTCAACTTCTTTCGCCGCATTAGGGTACCATGCCATTTTTTCCTATTTAAACAAATTTACTAGTTAGTAAAAACAAATTAATCAATTCAACAAAATTAAAAAACTAAAAATTAATTAATTCGTAAAAAAACTTACTCTGAATGCATTACACATCTTAGAATCCTTATCTTTTTTTACCTCCGTCCAATTCATCCAGGGTTTAGTGTAATTTTCTTTGATTATGTCTGTGATCATGCTAGATACAATCCTCCCAGGAATAAATCTGTACATAAAAAAGATAAATGTTTAGATAATAATTTATATTTAAAGTTTGAAATATAAATCAAACAAATATCATTAATAAAATACTAAATTAATACTTACTGCTGGCCAACAACCTTCACTACTATACGACCGTCAGGCGTAACCTCAACCACCTCATTATCAATATTATACCTGCGTATCTCATCTGCATCTGGCGGGGGTGTCACAGTACCGGGTGGAGGCACAAATGGACGACTCAAGGTACTAGGTCCGCTGCCATCCTCCGTAGTAGGTGGAGCCACAAAAGGGCCATCAACAACGACATGAGTTACACGACGACGACGACGACGTAAAGAAGTAGAAATCTTCTTAAAAAAAACCGGTCGGTGGGTCGACACGAGGTAGGTCATGATCGGAATCTGATCTCGATGATGTCATGACTGTATATATATATATATATATATATATATATATATATATGATAAATAACATAAATAATGAATAACATAAATGATGAATAACATATATGATGAATAACACATGAATCAAGTCTGATAAATATAAATATTAATTATTTCATAACAAATTAATTAGAATCCCATTCTTTCTCGAAATCACCATCATCATCAGATGAGTGAATTCCTGATACCCCGACGTGATCGACTGCATCCTCATGATCTGTATCTTCTTCTTCATTAACTTCATCACCAGTGTTTGGCTCATCACATAAACGAGTAATGGGTTCAACTTCAATCACTTCATTTATATTGGACATTTCATCCATTTGATATGGCACGTCTTCCACTGTGTCATCATTTGTCTCAATTCGACCTCTTGGTTTTGTTTTAATTGCGACATACCAACCACGCCGATCAGTCCATGTTGATGGATAAGAGACATAATAGACTTGTCTCACATTTTGTGCAATGACGAACGGATCATACAGTCGATATCTACTATTCATTTTAAAGTCCACTGTAGTTGTTTTTGGATTAAGCTTTGTTCCTCGAGCGGACGGATCGAACCAATTACAATAAAAAACAACTACCTTTTGACTATAATCAAGATATGGGTACGCAAGTTCATATATGTGTTCAACCGCACCATAGAAATCATCTTTGCCTCTCCCAGTGACACCTTTCATGCAAACTCCACTATTGACTGTTTCTCTACCCTCTGTCCATTCCTTAGTGTGAAATTTGTATCCATTGACAAAATATGTGTGCCATTCTTTAATACATCTACGAGGACCGTCAGATAAGTTCCTCAAGTGTTGGTTGGTAGGAGTCGGCGGGAGGGAATACACACATTGCCTAAACCACATTGGAAAATGCGCATGAATATGAGCAATAGATTGGTCTTCACTTACTGGCTCTGATGACAAGAACTCCCTAATAAGAAATTATTAATTGTTATATACAACTGTGTAATTTAATTTAATTGAGATAGCTAGGTCGAGAAATACATACTCAATGAATGGTTTGACCTCGGTACAGTTTATCATGACATGAACATGGGCTGAATTTAACTCTTCTTCTGTTAGCCAATGAATTGACTCCTTTCCAGACGGACGGCCAGGTACAGAAAAGACAGACAAAGCTAAATGATGTCTTGGACATTCAATTTCCACGTCATTTCGACTACTTCTAGGAGCAAATTCATTCTTTAAATAATAAGAACAAAAATGAGTTGTTTCACGATGTAAGTAAGAAGAACATATCGATCATTCAACTCTAGCTTTATTTTTAACTGATCTTTTTGAATCACCCATGAACCTAGAAAATGATATCCATCATATGTTAATATATAATCATCGATCTAATTAATCTAAATGATATATATATATATATATATTAACTGACCTTTCAAACGGATACATCCATCTGTATTGGACAGGTCCGCCAAGTTTAGCTTCATTTGCGAGATGAACAGGAAGATGCTCCATAGAATCAAAGAAACCCGGTGGAAATATTATTTCCAACTTGCATAAGATAAATGGGATGTCTTGTTCCATTTTTGTAAGGTCATCCGCTTTTAGCGTTGCAGAACACAAATTCTTAAAATATTGACTTATTTCAATGAGTGGATTCAAAATGTGTGTTGGCAACTAACTAAAGGCAATAGGAAGAAAGCACTCCATGAATACATGACAATCATGGCTCTTCATCCCATGTAACCTCCCATTATCCACATCAGAACATCTTGCTAAATTGGAAGAATAACCGCCTGGCATTTACAACTCAGAAATCCACCGATAAACTGCTTTCGCTTGCTCTGTAGATAAAGTATAATTGCCTTTGGGTTTCAGTGTCCTACCGTTAGCTTGCTCAACCAATAACAAATCCTTTCGGCTGCAGTAATGATCCACGTCCTTCCTAGCCTTCTCATTGTCTTTCGTTTTACCTTTCACGTTCATAACAGTGTTAAATATGTTATCAAAAAAATTCTTTTCAATATGCATTACATCAAGATTGTGTCTCAATAGATTATCTTTCCAATATGGAAGTTCCCAAAAAATACTTTTTTTCGTCCAATTATGCCATAGTCCATAACCATCTGGACGAGAAACAACACCAGCAACCACTTCCACATGAGGGATATCCTTGACACTGTTCCAAACTTCTTCTGGTATCAGCCTACGAGGAGGTTCAGCTGTTTCAACATTCCCCTTGATGAATGCATATTTTGACTTTCTAAAAGGATGCTCGGTAGGTAAAAACCTACGGTGCGAGTCAAACAATGAGGTTTTTCCTCCATATTTAGGAGTAAAAACCTTTGTGTCAACCATGCAAATTGGACACACCATCTTACCATGTGTCCCCCATCCAGACAACATTCCATACGCAGGAAAGTCATTAATGGTCCACATCAAAGCCGCCCTCATCATGAAATGTTGTCTTCGTGCTGCATCATAAGTTAAAACACCATTCCACAGCCTTTTTAGGTCATCAATCAAAGGTTGCAAATATATGTTAATGCCAGCTGTTGGATTAGTTGGCCCTGGTATTATAGCATTTAAAAACATGTAGGGTTTAGACATACACATTTCAGGAGGTAGGTTGTATGGGGTAACAATAACTGGCCAACAAGAATACGGTGTTGCTGACGCTTGAATATATGGTGTGAAACCATCAGAGCATAAACCAAGCCGAACATTGCGTGGATCATTGGCAAAATCTGGATGAACACGATCAAAATGCTTCCAAGCTTCACCATCAGATGGATGACGTAATTCACCAGAATTATTTCTATTTTCATAATGCCACGTCATTTTACCCGCAGTTTCCAATGAAGTGAACATCCTCTTCAATCTTGGTATAATCGGCAAATAGAACATTGCTTTCCTTGGAACTGTTTGCCTTGGCTTGTCCCTTTCCTGCTGACACGATACCGTGGCTCTTAACATAACTTGCATTCCAGCAACTCTCCATCATTTATGCCAAACTCATTGTTATAATAGATCATGCAACCAGACACACAACAATCAATTCTTATAGAATTTAAACCAAGCTTCGATACCAATCTTTTAGCATCATAATAACTCTGCGGCAAAAGTCCTCTAACGGGGGTTGCATCCAACATCATTTTAGTCATGTATTCCATGCACAATTCCGCAACGTTAAATTGAGACTTAAGACTTAACAACCGAACACACATTGATAACTTAGAGTCTGTAGATCCTTCAAATAATGGTTTATTTGTCTCACTCAAAAACATATAAAACCTCCGAGCTTCCTCATTTGGAACTTCTTCAGCATCATATTGTGGTTCTTCGAAATCCAAATTTACACCGACAGCATCAGATATCATCCCCTGAACAACATCAAATGGCGGCTGATATCCCATTGTCGTTGGATTACTACTTGATGCGGAAGCTTCTACGACTGGACTTGATGTGGGACCTTCTACTTGGACAGGAACATTATCAACCGCAGGAACTCCAGCTGCTAACTCGCCATGACGGGTCCATATCCAATAATTTGGCTTAAACCTATTATTGTACAAATCAAGTCGAACATCACCTTCCTTTTTTATAGATCGAAACATACATTTGGAGCAAGGACATCTAATTCCACCTTGTCGCTCAAATTCTTTTTGACGCTTAGCAAAAAGAACAAACTCTTCGACTCATTGTACAAAACGCTGCTTCAACCCAGCTCTTCCAGGATACATTCGATCATACATCCAGCTACGATCCATTTTTTTGCGTATGTTCCGTATATTATATATACACTTCACAACATATATCATATATGTGTATTAGAACAATACACATTGGTATTGATATTTTTATGTTTGACCAATATACAAATGGTAATATATTTTTGGTAACATTTTATTTTACAGATAAATTTACTTTTTTTACTTCTATTATATATATATATATATATATATATATATATATATATATATATATATATATAATATCGTATTTATTTTATCTAAAAAATGCAAATAACAAACAATTATTACGATCTAATTTTTTTTATTTTTTCGATTAATTTCTATAACATTAATAATTTTTAGTAAAAAAAAATATTGCTCAATAAATAAAATTTATTTTTTTTTCACGAAAAATTTCAGCTAATAACATCAAATAACATTAAAATAATTTGTATTTAATTTTACTAAATAATAACTAATAATTTTTCTGTTTTTAACTATTAAATAAAATAATTCGTATTTTAAAAATCTCAAAAATTTTAGATAATTATTATACAATTAGTCTAAACATAATCTAATTATTACACAATAAATAAAATTTATTTTCTTTCGCAAAAAATATATAATTTATAATAATAACAACAAATACATTTTATAACAAATAATTTTGTTAACTAACCGGTAGGGAAGAGAAGTCTCTGACTTGATGCTTTCCGGACTCTTGTAAACAAAACTCCAAACTCGCAACTCCTAACTCCCAACTCCAATCAATTGCAAAACAAATAATAACAAAAAAATATTAAACAACACATATTTAAAAACTAAATATTAACTAAAACAATCAAAATTCAGTTAAAAAACATACCTTAAGAATAATCTTACAGAAAGAACAACACAGACTTCGAAAGGAGTGGATTGAGAGATTTGAGAGGAAAAGAGTGAGAGATTTCGGAGAAGAGACTTTGAAAGGAGTGGATTGAGAGATTTGAGAGGAGAAGAGTGAGAGATTTCGGAGAAAAGAGTGAGATTTCGGAGAAGAGAGTGAGATTTCGGAGAAGAGAGTGAAGAGTGATTGAAGAAGGGGTTCGAATATATAGGAAAGGTGTGCAACGGCTATTTCGCAAAACCCGCCGGAACCGTCGATTACTAGCGGATTTTAGGGCTTACCGGCGGATAACAGTCAAGGTAAGCGCACGGTTTCCCATACAAGAATCCGCCGGAAAATGCGCAATACCGGCGGATTATTGGCTAACCGGCGGATTTGATATATTACCGGTGGATTATATAGATTACCGGCGGATTTTGAATTTAAAATTTTAAATATTATCCGCCGGAAATTGCAATTACCAGCAGATTTTTTTCGTTGGTTTTTACCGGCGGATTATGTTGCAATTACCGGCGGATTTATGTTAAATATTATTTTTAAATTGGCGAAATTATCCGCCGGTAACACCTATATATTCCGCCGGTGAGTTACGGTCGAATTAAATTCCGCCGGAAACATTGTAAAATCCGCCGGTATTTTACTGGGGGAACCAGACCGCCGGTAACACCCAAAATCCGCCGGTAATGTACCGGCTGATTTATTCCGCCGGAAATAGTCCGCCGGAAATGGGCAAAATTCTTGTAGTGATCTTGGTTTGATGTGATAGTTTGATTTTATTTTAACAATTAATACTTGGTTGATTATTTGGAGCGTAGCCATGGATCATAGTTGGATACAAAGTAATCGTCTGAGTGATGAGTATGCAAAAGGAGTCGAAGAGTTTATAAATTTTGCTCAAGCAAATCTTCGCAAAACTGATGTTTGCATAACTGATGCTCCCAAAACTGATGTTCCCGAAACTGATGTAACTTATTCATGTCCTTGTTGTAATTGTGTGAATCGAGCCCCACAACCACCAATTGTAATACGGGATCATCTCTTTGTTTATGGGATCTTACCCAGTTATACCACATGGATATGACATGGTGAATCAACCGGCAACCCAAGTGTGTCCAAAAGTGAGAAAGTCGATGAAGATATGGATGATCGAATGGAGGACATGATACGTGACATTGGTCCTGAATCTTTTAAGCGAGCGCATCAATATGATAATTTGTGCAATGACAAAGATCAACCTTTGTATTTGGGTTGCACAAAATACACCCCGTTGTCTGCGTCGTTAAAATTGATCAATCGGAAGGCGATAAATGGGAGGACTGATAAGGGATTCACCGAATTGCTTGAGCTGTTGGAATACATGCTATAGGTAACACATTGCCAAAACGTATGTATGATGCAAAGAAGATATTGTGTCCGATGGGTGTGGAGTATCAGAAAATACATGCATGTCCCAATGACTGCATATTGTATCGGAAAGACTTTGAGAAGTTGCATAACTGTCCTACGTGTGGTTGGCCGCGCTACAAAGTGAAGTCGGGTGAATCTAATTGTGACGACAACAACACAAAGGGTTCCCCTACGAAGGTTTTATGGTATCTTCCAATAATACCTAGGTTCAAACGCTTCTTTGCTAATGCAAATGACGTGAAGAGCATTAGATGGCATGCAGATGAGAGGAAATGTGACAGACAGCTTCGCCATCCGGCCGATTCTTTGCAATGGAAGAAAATTGATAATTTGTATTCGGATTTTGGCACTGAGTCAAGAAATTTTAGGCTCGCACTTGCTTCAGATGGGATGAATCCATATGGTAACTTAAGTACGAATCATAGCTCGTGGCCTGTTCTCCTTTTAATTTACAACCTATCTCCATGGTTGTGCATGAAGCGCAAATATGTGATGCTATCCATGATGATTTCTGGCCCGAGACAACCTGGTAATGACATAGATGTTTAACTTAGTCCATTGATTGAAGACTTGAGAAAAATGTGGAATGAAGGCGTGGGTGTGTTTGACGGTTATTCTAATGAAACTTTCAAGCTGCGAGCCATGTTATTTTGCATGATCAATGACTTTCCTGCATACGGAAACTTGTCTGGGTATAGTGTCAAAGGGCATAAAGGTTGTCCTATTTGTGCAGAAGACATGTGTCACCATCAACTCAAACATGGAAGGAAGACTGTCTACCTTGGGCATCGGAAATTTCTCAAACCTAATCACAGATATCGTAAGTTGAAAAAAGCTTTTAATGGGTGATCGGAAAAGGACATTGCTCCGAATGCCTTGACCGGAGAAGAAGTCCATCAATTGGTTAAGGACATCAAAGTTGTATTCGGAAAAAAGCAGAAGCAGCCTAAGGAAAAAAGCAAGTGGAAGAAGAGGTCGGTGTTCTTTGATCTTCCGTATTGGTCCAATCTTGATGTAAGGCATTGTCTTGATGTTATGCACGTCGAATTGGAGATGTAAGGCCTTGTCTTGATGTTATGCACGTCGAATTGGAGATGTAAGGCATTGCCTTGATGTTATGCACGTGGAAAATGAGGCTGCTATTATCTTGTGTCAATTGGAGATGTTTTTTCCTCCCTCATTCTTTGATATCATGGTTCATTTAATTGTTCATCTGGTTAGGGAGATTGGATTATGCGGCCCTGTTTATTTAAGGTGGATGTACCCAATCGAGCGATACATGAAGATCTTGAAAGGGTATGTGAGAACCAATATCGTCCTGAAGCATCCATTGTCGAAAGGTACGTCACAGAAGAAGCGATTGAGTTTTGTTCTGACTACTTGTCAGAAGCAAAATCCGTGGGACTACCAAAGTCTCGTTATGCAGGGAGAGGTCAAGGTAAAGATACACATGGTATAACCACTAAATGCATGGCTTGAGCTGAAGTGCTTCAAGCACATTTGTATGTTTTGAATAATACAGATGAGGTATTACCTTACTTGTCTCTCCATAAAGAGATAGTAAAGGCCAAAAACCCTCGAATGAAAGAAATATTGTTATTAAACGAGCATAACAACACATTCATAGATTGGTTTAAATCAGAGATTAAGAAAGATGTGAGTGCCTCTGAGACTTTGAGATGGTTAGCACATGACCCTTACTTTAATGTCGTATGTTGGAGCGGGTAAGACATAAATAAGTTTTCCTTTTACACAAAGTCGAAAGATGACAAAAGCACCATGCAAAACAGTGGAGTTATGGTCATGGCTTCCTCGATGCACTTCTCTAGTTCAAAGGATACAAATCCTGTACTCGCATCCATTGCTTACTTTGGTGCCATTGAAGAGATTTGGGTGCTTGATTACTGTAAATTTAAAGTGCCACTTTTTAAATGTAAGTGAGTTAACAACAACACTGGTGTACGTACTGACGAAATGGGATTTACACTAGTGGACCTTGACAAGGTAAGTTATAATGATGAACCCTTCATCATGGCTGACCAAGCAAAACAAGTTTTCTATGTCAAAGATCCTTCTAACAAAAAGTGGTCAGTTGTCCTACAAGGAAAAATAGGCAGTGATGAAAATGAAGATTCAAGTCTTGCAATTTCCGAAACACCTTGTTTGTTAACACAAGTGCCTACTTCAGTTGATGACAAAGTAGTTGACGATGAACATGCCACTCGCAATGATCATAATGAAGGAATTTTATACGAAGGAGTTTAGATTTGTTTTTTTTTAACCTATGAAATTGTAATTTTGAACCTATTGACAATGATGGTTTGTTTCTATTATTTCCTTTTGAGCATGTGACAGATTTTGTAACTAAGAAGTATGTTTTCCAATTTCTTCAAGTGTATTTCTCCAAATGTGTATGGATGGTTTCATATTGAATGAGGGATTGTTTTTGCCTCTCTAATTTAGCCTCTAAACAACATTTGCAAGTGTAAATTTTATTGATTATTTTAGTTGCCTTTTTCATAAGTTCAGGTATGATTCTATGTTTAGTTCAAATATATAAGAATGACTGATATATTTTGTTTCCTTTGTTTAAACAGCTATCATGGATGATTTCAGTGATCCTCCAAAAAAGAATACCAGAGGTCCAACATCATTAAAAAAGTTCACTTCTAGGTGCCCATATGGTCAAAAATACAGAGTGGATATTAATAGTAAAGGCGATCTTATTGGTCTGTACGCTGACAAATTCAAGACCTATTTAGGGGTGGTTGCACGAAAAAAGATAAGCATATTGCCAATGAATTGGAGTGATGTTAATGACGAAACAAAAAAGATGCTTGGGATGATGTAAAGCTAACATTTGATGTTCCCGAGAGTAATGAATTCAAGAAGACTTGGATGTCTCATATCAATCTTTGTTGGAGACAGTTCAAGACAACTCTCACCAGAACATATGTCTTTGGTAGTGGAGATAAAGATGGTCAAAAAAATCCATGTCACAAGTACAGCAGCATATCTCCCGAGACATGGGCCG
Source organism: Astragalus membranaceus (assembly GCA_039519185.1). Taxonomy (NCBI): domain Eukaryota; kingdom Viridiplantae; phylum Streptophyta; class Magnoliopsida; order Fabales; family Fabaceae; genus Astragalus; species Astragalus membranaceus. The sequence continues at coordinate 19,312,885 of CM076854.1, read as the reverse complement.
CATTTTATAACAGTCGCATTACTGAGGAGTTTGTGGTATTGTTTTAACTATAACTATTTTAGTTACTTAAACATTAATGATATGTTGTAAATATGGTGGTGTTTGTTCTTTGTAACAGGAAAAGAGAGAAGCTGCCAAGAATATTCAAAAAAATAATAAATACAATCACACAATGGGGCCAGGTGGTTATAAAAAATTGAAGAAGGCTTTGAAAGAAGAACAAATCAAAAAAATTCAGGAGGAGTCTGGTGATCCTGATTTGGAGGTGGAGCCTACATCTCCAGAGCGTCATGAGCTGTGGAAGGCTGGCCGCAAAAGCAAGTCTGGATCTTATGTATCCGAGTCGTCAGCATCAGTTGGATCTAAGATTGTAAGTAAAATATTGTGTGGTGTTTCTAAGACATTGTGTGTCGATCTAAGTTGAAGAAAAGTATGTTTTGTTTAATTTGTTAAATTGTAACATGTGAAAAGGTGTAACACCCCGATGATTTCTAACTTGTAGAAATTACCGAAATGCACTACTGGCATACATCAGAGTACCTCCTGTTTTAAATACTGAACACATACTAAAACTCGATGCTAAAAGCCATCAAGTGTGCTTACATAACTTAACATGAGAAATACATAATATCGTTCCTTACACCTCTCAACTAGTGTTCAGTACCAAAATAGAAAGTCTGCGGAAGCGATTTACAACTTTATAAGCATAAGTCGTACAATCGTACATCTAAGACACTGAATAAAAATACAGAGATACATAACATGACAAAATAAACAGCGTCAGCAACTCCTCATGTCGTCTCCTTACCCGTGCCTCACGGTCTTCAACTTTCCCTGCTTAACTGAAAAACAACAACAATGGATTGGGTGAGACAACTTGTCTCAGTGAGGTCTATCGAGACCCCTTACTAACTCTCTCGGTTCAATTATGCTTGATTTCATGAATCGTAGCCCTTAAGTCGACTGCGGGGAACATACAACGTGTACTCGTGGCCCTTCCAAGCGACACACAAGGTACACACCATGACAATGATTCTTAGCATATCACCGGGTCTTATTTTAAAGATTCCGGCAAACCCAGTCCCCGGCCATTTCTACTACCATAGGGACAACAATGTAACGGGCCTAGGGGATAAGGCTCATGACTTCCTCTCCCACTAGTACGCTAATCCATGAACAGGGTCGTCACCCCAGCAATGATGTATATAATATATACCATGAACAATGAGCAGTGAACAGTGAACGATGATCAATAACCAATGAGCTTATGCTTAACAGTGAACTTGTACTTAACTTAGTCTTGTACTAACATGATCTTATTATTAGGTGATCTCACACGGCTTACTAAGATTTACTCTTCTAACTTGTCTTGATAATAATCCAGCCAGTCCAGCACAATACATCAATCACATTAAGCAATATCCATGGCATAAGCTTATCTTAATCACAATCATAGCATGACAATCAAATCCACAACACATTCCATGTACCCGCATTGGGCCGTTCATAAAACCATGGACCGCAAGGGCCGTTAATAAGAATAAACATAATCATGGAATTATACAGTATAAATTATATATATAGATAGGTATTTGAATAAGCTTTAAAACGCATCTGAGAACACCTCAATCGGGTTCCCGGATCAAAAGTTATTGCGAAAACAAGTTTAGGGTATTTTGCTGAAAAACTGCAAAGCGTCGCGACGCGAACTGGTTCCGTCGCGACGCGAAAAGTGACAGAAAGTTTTGCGTTGTAAAAATTAAGGGAGGTCGCGACGCGATGGCCACGGGCCGCGACGCGAAATTACACAGAATTTTACCCTAACTTGTGATGCTCATATCTTGAGCTACACAATTCCAAATTCAACCAAATCAGGACCAAATTGACGAGCATTCAGTCTAGTTTCTAAAACAATTGACCACATAATTTTTGGATACCTATATCATCCCCAGATCCCCAGAAACTGAACCTATTCTCAAACTGTTCCCAGAATTCTACTCTAACTTGTGATGCTCATATCTTGAGCTACACAAGTCCAAATGCAACCATTCCAAAGCCAAAATGTCAAGCCTTCAATCTAGTTTCTAAAAAGGTAAGTTATATAATTTTTGAACCGGTAAAACAGTCCCAGTTATCATAAAACCGAACCTATCCAGAATGGGTCTACATAGTGAATTTAGCAGCACATTATGAACATTCAAACAGCAACCAATCCAACCATCCATTCCAGCAGTCAATACACATTGATTAACATACCAATCATGCAATTCAAATCATAGTTTCAGCCAAACAAATCGAATGGTTCTATGACTTGAAAACGACATTTTCGCAAAGCGGTTTCACACTAGATTTTCGTAAAACGTAAGTCAAACTCAGAACATGACATATATGACCACAATATCCTAGTGAGTTTAGAACTCACCTATAGCGATGAGAATCGCTCACAACATCGACACTTTGACTGAAATTCCACGGACCAAGGACACACGATCTTGCTCACAACACGAACTTAGCGGCTGAACCGTTCGAACAGCAACTCAGACTCGAACCCCAGCTACTCCTTCACTTGGGCAGCAACCACACCAAAACTCAGCTACTGAAACGATTTCCCCCAGCTACTCTACTGGACTACAAGGTGGCTTGAAGGTGCTCTAGCAATTGATTACAAGTTCAGCTACAACATGAAAGTGAGGTTCCATTTTCTGCCCTACATGAGCTTTGAGGGTTGTCCATGGCAGCTGAAAGGAGGAGGTGGTCCTCTGTTTGAAAAGGGTATCAATGGAAAGAGGAAGATGAGATGAATTCAGAGCTGGTCTTGGTTTCTACATGCATTCAGGATCCATTCCCCTCTCCTCTCTTCTCTCCTCTCGCGACCCTCTTCTTTTCTCCCCTCTCAATGCTTCTGATTTCAGTTTCTGAAAAATGAATGAAATGAAGTGTGGCTGTTTGAGGTGGGGTTTTGTTCAGCTGTTCACTTAATGGGGGGGTGAAATTACCCTCCTACCCTTCATCTACTAATTCTCCTCATCCTAACTAACACTTGACTTAAGAAAATTCATTTATCTTAACAACCAAGCACACCATCATTTATCTAATCAAGCAAAAATTCCAAGTTTATTTTCAATAAACTTAACAAATCAATTCACGCCAAATAATTTAAATAGCGAAAATTGGGGATATTACAAAAAGGTGTCGGGATAAAGAGATACTTTAGAGGTGTGGTACGTTTTGCCTCGAGTAGCTCACAAGTTGACAAAGCGGAGTTGATGAAAGAAATTATGGAGGATGTGGAAGTGATGGTGCAAGACCGAGTTCGCAAAGCGTTGACAGAGGTATATGTTTATATTACTAGATTTGTTTTATTATTTGAATCGATTCATAAATACTAGCTTAATTTATATGTATGTTTTAATTATTCAGCACACCATCTCATGTGGAGGAATTCAAAATGCGGGTGTTCAGGTTCCCTCTCCCATGACAACTGTTGGATCTAAGGCTAGCTACTCACCATCTCATGTGGAGGAGGAGGTCAATATCGATTGGATGAAAGAGATGCTTGTGACAGGGGTATGCTGATAAGAGACATGCTAGGATAAGGTTGGAGCATGAAGATCATGAGTGCTTTGTCTCCTTCAAAGAGATCATGGACATGATTTGTGGTGAAGAGTGGCTTGAGTTGAGCCATTTGGCCATATGGTGCAGGTAAGTAGTAAAGTCTATTTCATTATATAAATTTCTCACATTTTTACATATATTAATCGATTTGATAGTTTTTCTTACTTGCCACTAGATATTTGCATCGTCAATGTATTGAAAGAGGTATTGATGACTAATATGGATTTGTGTTTCCACACAAGCTTAACGTGAAGAATATGTCCATGAATGTTGTCCTTCAAAACCTTCAAGAGAAATTGATGACCACCACTAAGGGAGTATATATTGCTCCATTTTGCCATAGGTAACCGCAACATATTTCAACGAATTGGTGATTCATTTTTCTTTGTGTGTTGCTTAATTTTAAGTTTATCAATGTTGCAGCGGACATTGGCAACTAGTTGTCTTAATCCCACCTCAAAATACTGTGGTCTGGATGTGTTCCTTATGCCGCAAACCAAACAAAACAATCAAAGAAATGTTTAGCAAGTAAGTTTTTATTTTTTATCATGGTTTAGATTGTAGTATTTGAACTTAAGTTGGGTTGAAATTTTATAAATACTTTTATATTATGTTATTAGAGCTGTCAAAGGTTATTCTACATCTGCACCCATGTGGTTGTACCCTACAGTAAGTAATTTAAAATTTTGAGTTGATTTAATTTGGAGTGAATTCATATATGATATATATATATATATATATATATATATATATATATATATATATATATATATATATATATATATTATTCTCTTTAATTTGGTTAACTTTGTTAATTCATTTCTGTAGATGCCAATACAACCGAATGGTTTTCATTGTGGCAATTATGTGATGAAGTTTATGCTGACCATTGTGAATGCTGGTGTTGTTGATAATTGGGAGCAGGTATAAATTTTTGGTTAAAATTATACTTTACACATTTATTTGGAATTAGAATGATTGAATATAATTTGTTTGAGTAATTTTTAAACTTGTAGGTATTTGATGACCCAAAGGCATACACCGAAGAGGAGCTTTTTGAGGTTCGTCACCTTTGGGCAGAATTCTATATGAAGATTCGTACGGAGCAAAAGGATACACTGTTTAGCACTTTCTGATTTTGAAGCTTTGGGCAGAATTCTTTAGATACACCCTTTGTTTTAGATACTCTAGCTCTTTTAGAATCATTTTGTGTTATGGTTGTTTGAAACATTTTTAAACTTGTTCAATCTATTATCTATATTGAAAGTCTAGGTGAATTGATAGTCTAGATGAAATGTGAACAAGCTGTTTATATGGTCTGGTTTTCTGTTAATGTGAACAACTGAGGTATTAGAAGTGGTCGTTTCTGTTAATTTGTAATATTGTCTGTGATGCAATCTGTTTTTTTTGTGTTGCTGTCTGGGATACAACAGATTCGTAAATTGTATAGATCAAAAATGAAGGAAACTAAAATGTGTAAAATGACATTTAGCATCGGTTGTTTGAAACAACCGATGCTAAATGTCATTTTCTGTTTATGTTTAGAGACATTTAGCATCGGTTGTTTGAAACAATCGATGCTAAATGTCTCAAAAGGGACTTTTAGCGTCAGTTGTTTGAAACAACCGATGCTAAATGTCTCCAAAACTGACATTTAGCATCGGTTATTTCAAACAACCGATGCAAAATGTCTCCAAAACTGACATTTAGCATCGGTTGTTTCAAACAACCGACGCTAAATGTCATTTTTAGACATCTGAAATAGTTTTTAATGTGACATTTAGCATCGATTATCTGAAAACCCGGTGCTAAATGTGACATTTAGCGTCGGTTAAATAACTGATGCTAAATGTCTGACATTTAGCATCGGGCGATTTAGCGTCGGGCGATAACCGACGCTAAATTTCCAATTTAACCGACGCTAAATATCTTTTCTGCACTAGTGCCTTATTAAGGAAATGATTGAAATTAGAGTGTAAGGCCAACAGATTACTTGTGAACTTCTCCATCACCCCTCATCTTTGTCATCTCCCATGTCAATCACTTATTCTAAGCAAAATCAATATACACACCTCCATTAGCTAAAGAAATATAATAATATAATTTATTAATTGCTGCATATGGCAAATAGCAAAAGAATAGCTATGAACCTTTTGACACTATCATTGACAAATTGCAAACTCGAAAGTATTTTGATATTTAACAGCTTCAGCCCCTGTGAAATAGAACTAGTAAAATCATTGAAATGATACCTATGCTGGGATCAGAGTGCATGAACCACCTTTTAATGCAATGGATCCTTGAGATGAACAACAACAAGCAACCTGGAACATGAAAAAAATAACTGAAAAAAATCCATCTATATCTCCATCTCTGGATGCAAAACATAAATAAGCACGCAGGATGAATTTAGCACACATCTTAGGTACACTTAGGGTCATGAAACATGAAAATAAATGAGTAGATCAGTATATGGCAACAAATAGTTAATATATGGCAACTAGTTCCCAAGATTTCTCATGATCAACCTTCCTTAATCTCATGAAATTTAGCTGAGCATTTTCCCATTTACCAACAAACACTATCAATTCTAATTCAACTTCAGCAGGGATAAATTTAACAAACGGCACACAACCTCATCAGTAAATCTAATTTGGACATATAGCCATCAATCAATGCATTCCAGGTCACTGTATAAATGTGTGTCATCATATTAAATAACTTGCTAGCATCAAAATGGTTTTGACAATTTGAATACCTTGCGATCAGAATCTTTGTGCTATTGATGCAGTCTTCCTCACATGCCACGTAATTTGAAGAATTAAGAGATGTGAACATCCATAAATTGTTATAGTGAACCTCGGCATTTGAAGCTATTCCAGGACAAACAACAGTATAAATGATTAAATTCCATCTTCCACTAGTGCAAAATTGACTTTAGAAAGCACCATTTAGCATCAGTTGTTTGAACAGCCGATGTTAAATGTAGACGCGGTCGCAATTTTGTAATTAAGTGGAAGTTTTTAACTTTCACGCCTACATTTAGCATCGGTTGTTTAAACAACCGATGCTAAAAGTGCTTGCGTCAGACATTTAGCATCGGTTGTTTATAAAACCGATGTTAAATGTGTATGTCTAACACATTTAATATCGGTTGTATAAACAACCGATGCTTAAGGTCCCGTTTTATTTTCAACACACTCTCACGTTCTCGTGTTTTATTTTCAACACAATCCTACGCTCTCGCTCTCGCTCTCCCACTCTGTGAACCACCGTCTTCTATCTCAAGGTCACTGCTTCCTCCGTCTTCTCTCGCTCAAGCTCGCCCCTCACCGTCGCGGTTCCGATTGCTGCTCACCGTCGCATTGCTGCTCTCCATCATATCGCCGTGAGCTCGCTTTCCATATCTTCTCTGATCTGGGCCTTCATCTTCTTCATTCGAAGGTAATCTTGAGATCGAAATAATATTCGTTTTTTTCTTCTTACAAAGATTGGAGATCTCAAACCTTGCAAAGCTTCTAGCAATTTCTTTTTAATCTTGGAACCCTAACTTGTGTGACTGGTTTCACTACAAGAAAAGAAGTATATTACACCATTCGTCGTTCATCGTTCATCGTTCATCATCGCAAAACCCAGAAATTAAATCAAAAACGTTGAAGAGAAAGAAAGGAGAAGAACGCTGAAGATCAACATCGTCGCTGTCGCTGTTGTTTGCTCGTTGTCATCGCTTGCTCGCCGTCGCCTTGCTCGTCGTCGCTGTTGCCTTGCTCGCCGTCGCCTTGCTCGTCGTCGTTTGCTCGCTCCCTAAGTTTTCATCTTCGAATGGTTAGGGTTTTGGATCTGTTTGATCGCCATTTTCCCTTTGTTTGATTTCCACTCTTTTTCTTCTTTTGATGCTTTGGATGGTGGGTTGACTTTTTCAGGTTGCAGTGGTTACTGGAGCAAACAAAGGAATTGGATTGGAAGTGGTTAGACAATTATCATCTTTCAATATTGGATTTATTTTTTTGTTGATTTGATGTATTATGATATATCTGTCATCTTTACTCTTATGTGTTAGGTTATGGTTGTTTTACACTGCTTGATGATGTATGATTTAATATGAGAGTTTGTTGATTGTTTGGTGAATTTAAAGTTTCAACATCACCGGATTTGTGGTTTTTAATCAATTGATTTGTTTTTGTGAAGGTTGTGTTGGTCTGATTCAGTTTCATGAGCTAATTAGATTTATTTTTTTGGCAATTTTGTGTTGTTGTTACTCAGTTTGGTTCCCTATGAGGGACTGGAAGTTGTTAATCCAGAAGGAGGAACTAAAGATGCTAAAGAAGAGGCAAAGAAGGGACGATGGAAAGATGAGGTATACTACTTATCATAATCTCTGTGTTGTATGGTACAGTGAAGAAAAAAATGACTACAAGGCTTGGTACTCATGAGTGTCTAAATAATTATGATGACTGAAAAGGATCGAAAGAAAGAATCGTCTGTGTCAAATCATTTTTATGATGTGATGAAGTTGTTACTCTATGGTGAAATGGTGATTGAAGTTGAAGCAACCTAGATTTTGATCATACAAAAAAACTATAGTTTGCTGTTTTTGTTAGGTGCATATTGAAATTTGATGTTGCCCACATTATACTATAGTCAACTTATTAGGTCTGGTCTGCATATTAAAGCAAGCTTCTTTATAAGTCATGCCATGGTGAGCTGATAATTTGTCATGTAAATTAAACCAATGGCCTCTTTCATTACCTGAATAAGAGTTCAAGTTATCTCATGGTGAGCTGATAATTTGTCATGTAAATTAAACCAATGCCATATATTGCAATGTTTATTTCTGCATGGTTGTTAAGATATTGGCAAGTGTACCAAATCGTTCAAGTAATAAAATCGGTAAGAACCGGATATCGTCCTCAAGGATCGAAGTTAATTTACTAAGACGTTAACAACAGCTAATAGAAACCAAATTAAAAGGGGTTTGTTTGATAATTGTTGAGCTATGAAGCTCGAAGGTAAAGCAATTAAATATTTTTGGGTTTTTATTACGAGAGACGGAACGTTTGGGGGAGAATATGATTCGAAGATGCTAGGGATGAATGCCTTTCAATTTCATGCTATTGTCACTGATTTAATTCCAAAAGATAATCTCACTCTCATTTTCTATTGAATCCACAATCCTAACCAAGCCCTAATCCCTTAGGTGAATAGTCCTTTGTTAATTAATAAAAGTCCTAATTCCTTAAGCACATCTACTAACAACAAGCAATAACAACGAGGATTCGCAACATACATCAATTCATAGATTATTCCTAAGCTACAAATTGAAGGAATTGAAATTCAAACATTCTAACGACAAAATTCCCATTTGATCGTTGAATAAAGATAAGTTCTACAACTTTCCAATCATAGAAATGTTTAAGCCCAGAAAATCAATTCACAAATGATGAAAGAACATGAATAACATCAATTTAAATCAGCAACAATAGCACTACATTAAAATTTATCCATCCCTAACATTGAGGTTTAGTTACACATGATAAAAAGAGAGAAAAAGGGAGAATTACAAGTTGAAGGAGAAGATGAATGCATTAGAATTCTCAATTCTTGTTCCCAAGTCCTGATTCTTCACTTGCCGTCAGTTGGAAGGAGCTCTCTTCGCGTGCTAGGGTTTCCCAAACGTCAAAAAGTTTCAAAAAACGCGTCTGTCCCTTGTTTTAACGTGTTTCCAGTATTTTGCGCTGCACTCGCGCTTCCAGCGCCACTTACGCGCAGATGGAGGACGCTACAGTGTAGTTTTTGCGCCTCAGTTGCGCCTCACGCGCAACTGCAGCGCAATTTCGCAGGAACTCCTGTAATTCTGCGCTCCGTTTGCGCTTCGTGCGCAACTGCAGCGCAATTGCAGCGCAATGCTCACTTCCTTGTATTTTTGAGTCTGCTTGCTTGCATTTCTTCGTTCCTCTCTTCACCTAGTCCCTGGGCACAAAAACACCACAAAACCCAGCATAAACACTGCAAAGCAATTAAATCTCAAATAGAACAACTCATTAATTTTCTCCTAACAATTTCCATTCATTCATCAAATTATCAAGTAAAATTTCCCTTTTTCGCAGTGAAAAACATCATGTGATGGGGATTCATCACAACCCCCAACTTGGACATTTGCTTGTCCTCAAGCAAAGACAAGACAAGACAATATCAACATCAGATAACATGCAATCAATGGTGAATCCCTTTCTAAACAAGACAATCACGAACAACCAAAAGACAAGTTGAGCAGCAACTTTCAGACTGGTCACTCAATGTCCAACCCACACGTGGTACTCTTACTAGCATAATCTTGCTCAATAGTGCGTGTGTGACACTTAACTCAGTTGGACCAGAGCTAGTTTCAAAATGTATTCACCTAAAACTAGAGGGTTTCCTTCCGAGAATGCCAAAGATGGTTCAAAATATAGGGTAGATTAACGTTTCCACATAAGGATCAAGGGGCTTCAAGCACAACAAAGGGTCTTAAATAGGCATTTCAGATTAGACCAGTGCACTAACTAATACCACACACACATTTCAGACGCTACGGCGTTGAACACACGCAACACAACTACGCACATTTGTTTTTGGGCTGCAACCCCTTTCATTACATTGGTGTTTGGATTTGATCAACATTTGCTTTGGGACATTGCAGCAATTATCAATTTAAACAACACAACACGGCATACACTTTAGCGTTACGGGTAGACGCTACAGTGCTGCACACACGCACCCCGACACACAGGGCATACACTATAGCGTTACGGGTAGACGCCACAGTGCTGCACACACACATTAACACACTCACGGCATACACTACAGCGTTACGGGTAGACGTTACAGTGCTGCACACACGCACCCAATGCACTGATCATCCTACAATCCTCATGCCCAGCCTTAGTACAACTGATGCACCCCCAACTTAGCTTCTACAACTACCCTAAATTTTTAGTAAAAATTTTGGCGACTCCCATGGTCCACCACACTAGCTTAGCTGCCCACATCTCTAGGATCACTAAGTTCCACTGGTTAGTGTTTTAAGTGTGGAAGCAAGATTGTACTAATTTGATCACCACAGGGGTATTATTCGCTCAGTTCTCCCGAATCATCACTAAGTTTGCTCAACTGTCTCTTTTCTTTTTTTTTGTTTAAGCAGGAAATTCACCACATGACTGCATTTTTTCCTGATACTAACACTGACAATAGGTCCTCCCCCCCACTTAAACATAGCAGTGTCCTCACTGATTAATTTAGGGGAAGACCAATTTACAAAGACTAAGACTAAAACAAAAATAAAATTAAAAATAAACCTACGAAACTACAACTACTAAAAGAAACACAAGGTGCACAATCAAATAAAGCAAAAGAGAAGGGACAGATAAAAAGTAACCTGGCGATGAGTAGACTACTCAACCGCGTCCAGAGTCTGGAGGAGGCGCCTGAAAGATGTCTGCCTCAGGATCCAACTGCTCTCCCCGCTGCACCATGCACATAGCTCTGTACATGTTTCTCATCCCTACTTCCATCCGCTCCTGTCTGGCTGCAGAAACACTGATTGTGACTAAATGCATCCTAAAGCACCTAATCTAGGAAAAATAATGCGAAAAATTAAAAAGATAAGGATTGAGAAACTTGGGTTGCCTCCCAAGAAGCGCTTGTTTATCGTCTATAGCTTGACGTTGCAATTCCACACTCTCAAGGTGGAATATATGACACGAAGAACACATCATCCTTCTTCTTCCGTTTATGAGGCAGAAAATTCATGAACTTGAGGTACAAATTCATATGCTTCCATACCCTCTCAAGGTGAAGGATGATGAACAAAGCATAGAAGGAGTCTAAATATCGATCAAGCTCTTCACTCCCATATTCCTTGCTTCTCAAAGGATGAGTAGGAAAACTGATTTTTTGGGTGATTTCTTGTTGGATTTCCACACCTTCCCAAGATTGAGAATTTTTAGCTTCCTTCCAAACAAGAGGATCCTCACATTCAATTCTTTTTTCTTCCCCATCTTTGTTTTTCTCCCATGATTCTTCTATTAGTAAGCCATTTTCTTCTCGTTCTGAATTTTGAATAAGTGGTTGTTCATCTGCTAACCAGTCATCCGCTAACCAGGGATATGATTTGTCAATAACTATCCACTCTGGCTCCTCAAGAATTTTAGGTTGAGCCAACCAAGGATGACACCCAGTAATGAGTACCCATTCTGGCTCACAAGAGCAGTACACAAGATCCTTTCCACAAATATCACAATATGAGTGTGTCTCACAATTACCAGTTAAATGTGGTCCTCCACAACAACAACAACAAAGTTGCGGTAGTATGGACTCCATGATTTACACAATATTCACCTGGCTTTCATAGAATCAAGGGAGTAAAAGTGGTAACAAGATAAAAACAATATGTATAAACTAAAAAGAAATAAGAAAACTAAAAACAAACTAAAGTATGTACGGGTTCAAATTAGTTGTTGCCTTCGAATTACTAGTAAATGTAATTTCGATCCCCGGCAACGGCGCCAACAACTTGTTAAGATATTGGCAAGTGTACCAAATCGTTCAAGTAATAAAATCGGTAAGAACCGGATATCGTCCTCAAGGATCGAAGTTAATTTACTAAGACGTTAACAACAGCTAATAGAAACCAAATTAAAAGGGGTTTTTTTGTTTGATAATTGTTGAGCTATGAAGCTCGAAGGTAAAGCAATTAAATATTTTTGGGTTTTTATTACGAGAGACGGAACGTTTGGGGGAGAATATGATTCGAAGATGCTAGGGATGAATGCCTTTCAATTTCATGCTATTGTCACTGATTTAATTCCAAAAGATAATCTCACTCTCATTTGCTATTGAATCCACAATCCTAACCAAGCCCTAATCCCTTAGGTGAATAGTCCTTTGTTAATTAATAAAAGTCCTAATTCCTTAAGCACATCTACTAACAACAAGCAATAACAACGAGGATTCGCAACATACATCAATTCATAGATTATTCCTAAGCTACAAATTGAAGGAATTGAAATTCAAACATTCTAACGACAAAATTCCCATTTGATCATTGAATAAAGATAAGTTCTACAACTTTCCAATCATAGAAATGTTTAAGCCCAGAAAATCAATTCACAAATGATGAAAGAACATGAAGAACATCAATTTAAATCAGCAACAATAGCACTACATTAAAATTTATCCATCCCTAACATTGAGGTTTAGTTACACATGATAAAAGGAGAGAAAAAGGGAGAATTACAAGTTGAAGGAGAAGATGAATGCATTAGAATTCTCAATTCTTGTTCCCAAGTCTTGATTCTTCACTTGCCGTCAGCTGGAAGGAGCTCTCTTCGCGTGCTAGGGTTTCCCAAACGTCAAAAAGTTTCAAAAAATGAGTCTGTCCCTTGTTTTAACGTGTTTCCAGTATTTTGCGCTGCACTCGCGCTTTCAGCGCCACTTACGCACAGATGGAGGACGCTATAGTGCAGTTTTTGCGCCTCAGTTGCGACTCACGCGCAACTGCAGCGCAATTTGGCAGGAACTCCTGTGATTCTGCGCTCTGTTTGCGCTCCGTGCGCAACTGCAGCGCAATGCTCACTTCCTTGTATTTTTGAGTCTGCTTGCTTGCATTTCTTCGTTCCTCTCTTCACCTAGTCCCTGGGCACAAAAACACCACAAAACCCAACATAAACACTGCAAAGCAATTAAATCATAAATAGAACAACTCATTAATTTTCTCCTAACAATTTCCATTCATTCATCAAATTATCAAGTAAAATTTCCCTTTTTCGCAGTGAAAAACATCATGTGATGGGGATTCATCAACGGTAACCTCAAATGTTTCTTTTGTGTGTTACAGGAAAGGGATAGTTACTGGAAAATGATGCAAAAGTATGTTGGTTCTGATATCACATCAATGGTGTGTTGCGCCCGAAAAAGTCCCCGAGGGAAAACCTTCCCCGTTCACAACTTTTTAAAAATCAATGAAGTCGCCACCAATATTTTTTTATAAGGAAAATATTGAAGAAAACCTTTTTGGAAAACGAATGGCCTTTTAGAAGCTGGAAAATTTGGGTTCGGGGGTCGGTTAGGCATGGGGAAGGTATTAGCACCCCACATCTCCTTTCTATCGAAAGGGAACCTTTAATTAAACGTGTGGTTTTAAGTGCTGATTTGGAAAATACTTAAATTTGCCCCTTTTTCGAAGAGAGAATGAAAAGACTTAATGAAAATTTTTATTTTTGGCGCTTGACGAGAGTTAGCCTCTCGCTCCTACGTATCTCCTGGTGCGATGGAGAATTCAAAGCTACGTAGTTCTTGTTTGTCCTGAAAAGGGTTTTTGTTTTTTAATCTTTTTGGAGTTTTTCGCAAAGGGGTTGAGCGTTCGCAGTGACCAAACAACAACGGTTTAGAGTGGTCGCACTACTAACTCTTATGAAAACGAATTATCATTAACGACCAAACGGCAACGGCGCGAGTGATGATTAATGATAATCGGTTTTTATTTGGAGCATTGAAAAGGTTTTCGCAATTGAAGGAGAGCGTTTGTGAGGACCAAACAACAACGGTTTAGAGTGGCCACACTACTAGCTCCCACAGGAATGAAATCATCACCCACAATCAAATGGCAACGGCGCGAGTGATCATTAGTGATGATTAGTTTTGATTTCGACGTTTGAAAAGATTTGTTTTTGAAAAGTGTCTTCGTTGGTTTTAATTAGAGAGAACGTCGTGATGAAAGGAATTTGCAATTGGATTGATTTTCGTTCGGGGAAATATTTATCCATCATTTAAAAAAAAGGTTTGAGAAAAAATAGGTTCGTTTAGGGAAAAGAAAATTTATTATTTGGGAAAAAAGGTTTTGTAAAAAAAACGTTTATCTAGGGGAAAGAAATAAAATTTGAAAAGAGAAACAGGGGGTGAAATAGTAAAATAAGGGTGTAAATAAAAGGAGGGCTGTATTATTAAAAGGGGGTGCAGATAGTGAGCCCAGCTTGTTTTTGTAAGCTGGGCTGCGTTTTTATTTTCTGATGGGCTGGGCGTTTTGGAAACCATGGGCTTGCGAGGGGGAGGCGCGCGAAGTAAACAGGGAGGTGCGAATAATGATCTGAAAATTAAAAAAACGTGAAAAGACGAAAATACCCCTGCAGCTTATACTATAAATACTTAAACATAAAAGGAAACCCTAATCTCATCCCTCTCATCCTCACGGCGCCTCACCCCCAAAAAATCAAAAAAACCTAAAAATCTTTCCTTTCTCTCCTTACAGCACCGTAGCCTCCTCTCCCAAATCAACCAAATCCGATTCTCTCCTCTCCAATGGCGGCCGATCACTTCTCTCTCAACCCACTTTCGTTCTTCCCTCCTTCTCCAACACCGCCGCACACTTCCCTCTCTCTCCTTACGCCATCTTCTCACTCTTCTTCATCTGTACCGAAACCGGTTCTTCCCCATGGCGTGGTTTTTTCGATCCAGCTCGGTTTCGTGAAAGGGATAGAACGGCGACGACTGTGACGGGAAAACGGTGGTCCGATCCGTGGCTGTGACGGGGCGGGTGTCGCGGTTCTGTTTGGCGGCTGCTGTGAAGGGGCGTGTTGGTTCGCGGTGGAGGATTTAGTCGTAAAAAGGGGTTGCGGTGTTCGGCCGTTTGGGGATGATCGACGGAGGTGGGGAGACAGCGACCACCGTGGGTGGTGGCCGGAGTTCGCCTTTGACGGCGGCTCAGGTTAGAATTTTATTACATTTCATCTTTTTTTTTCTATTTTTCTCTCTACTGGTTCTGATTTCTATTTTTATTCCTAGTTTGATCTTAAGTTCTGTTCTACTGATTCTCTTGGATAAACTTATATCTGAAAATAAACCATGTTTTTTGTTTAACAACAACAACAGGAAGTGGCCCTGCACAGCGATATGAACTCACCCTTATTTTTTTACCTATTACTTGTTTGATATCAAAATGAAATTCTTTTTCCTGTTTTATCTCTCCTTAATTCTATGCACAAAGTTACTGATAAATCAAATTCCTTAGGTCTAGGACTATCTAATAAGGCTTATATGAACCATTAATAGATAAAAAGAAAAAAATGTTCAACTGAAATCAATGAAGCCTGATGCAATTTGTTACGGGAACTTACCTAAATTCCAGCTTCTGATAAAGCTCCTTTTGTTTGCTCTGCTACTGAACCTTGCCTTGCCTTTTTCACTGCCACTGATATTTCTCTTCTTATTTTGCTCAAGTGTATTAGAATTCAGTGATGAATTCTAATTTTCTGGTATCTCAGTTTTTGTGTTTCTATTGTTGTGTGTATTGCTCTTTGTGTTACTGTTTGTTCTCCTCCTTCTCTTTGAACTCTGAATTTTGATACTCAGTGTTGTGTATGTTGCTGTTTTTTGTGTTCTGAGTGTATTTTCGTGTCCTGTTCACTGTGTATCACTGTTTATTTATAGTCCAATATGTGTGGTGTAGGTGTGGGTGCTGAGCAGGGAATCAAAGCTCATAGGAGACCAAGTTGTTGGCAGCAGGGGTGGAGCAGTGGAGCAGCAAGGGAGCAGCATGGATGGGGCTGGCATGTTCTTGCCTAAAGTGTGAAAGACCAAGGAGCAAGGAGAAAGGGATTTGGGCTTCATCCTCAAAATGCCTCCTGCCACAACAGCAACAGCAAAGGCAGCAGGCGCTGCTGTTCTTTTTTTTACTTTTGTTTTAATAATTTTTGTTTTTATTTTTGGATCCATGTATAAAAAGAGTTGACTCTTTTTTGTACTATTCTAGCTTTTTTTAATTTTTTGTTTATATGTGTAACACAAGGACAGCTAATAAAAAAACTGATTTCATTTTATTACTATTATTTATTATTTTTTTTTTTATGATAATAAAAGCGGTAAAAACAACGCGTACCGACACGATGACTCGAAATGAAACGCGCGTTCACCCTAAGACTAGGAACGCGTACGCGATCAGAATACGCACGCGCGTAAAACGGTAAAACTAAAAGCGCACCGACGCATTTGCTCACACGACTCGAAACCGACACGCGCTTGCGTTTATTATTTTTTATTATTTTTTGGACTCTTTTTTTTTGAAAGCAACGCGAGCGCCAAACAAAATCGTTGTACGAGAGTGCCAAATACACCCGCATTTAGAACAATGTGCGGAGCGATAAAATTTTGGGATTTTCCAATTAGGCGGACAAAATTGGGGTATTACATGGTGACACTTTCAGTTATCATTTTTGAGCCAATGACTATGCTACACAAATGGCTGAGGTATGTGTTACATCATTCACATTTGTAGTTATGTATTTTGCCGCATTTGAGTTGTGCTAAGGAAGTGTTGTGTCTTATAATCTCATTGGTTGTTATATAACTTCACAGCTTATGGAGTATTAATTCTTACCTGTTAGATATGGCAGATGAGACTGATGATCCATACATGAGACTAGTATATGCCTGTAAGCATTTTATTTACTCTCTCTCTCTCTCATTTGTGCACACGTTGCATGGAGTATGACCTTATATATGATTTTTGCAACATCGCTCTTTATATCTGTCTACTATGCCTATCAACGAACATGGAAGCCATTCAATCCAATTCTTGGTGAGACTTATGAACTAGCTAACCATGGTGGCAGGTCATTTATAGTGGAACAAGTGCGTTTAAAGTCCTATTTAGTTTTCTTCCAGTTCATTAAACAAAATGCTCCCTCTGTCATTTACTTTTTGGCTTTTCCTCTCTAGCTTCCGATATTATAATGGGAATATCGAGTATGCTTAGTTTTCCCAGTTATGTTGTGATGCTCCAATATTAAGTATGATTCTGACCAGTGTTTAATCATAAAAAATAAATTGCTACAGGTCAGTCATCACCCTCCAATGAGCGTCAGACATGCTGAAAATGAACATTTCACTTATGATGTGATATCAAAATTGAAAACCAAATTTCTTGGCAACTCAGTTGATGTATATCCTGTTGGAAGGTAATTCTTATTCTTCCTTTTTTCATTGCTCTTCATTTTAACTGAGATTTACGGAATGGAACTCAATTAAGGAAAACTAAAACTCCTTCATTCATTATCTCAAGTCCGGGGATTTTTTGTAGCTTCACTTTTTCAATTATCTTGTCTTTAAGAGCCTCAGCAGTTGGGTTTTTAACCTCTCCCCACTCCCGCGGCATGGATTTTGAACTGTGTATCATGGTTAAAGATGTTCATATGGAGCCATTAAATTGAATAGAATCTTTCTATTTGTGTTACTACTTACTACTACTTTTTTTACTACCAATTAATAGCATAATCTGTTTCTACATTTTGGATCTGGGTGAAACTAAGTACTAATTAGCATAATCTTTGAATACTTCTTGCAGGCATCAAAATCATATGGTAAAACTGATGTCTCATTGCATAATAGGAGACAGTGGATGAAGCTGTTCGGATTGCTGCAACGAAAGCTATTAATGAGGCTAGAATTGGCTGTGATAATAGGGGCATGTAGGGCTTACTCCCAAGCCGTTAGTGCTTTAGGGGGATTTAGACCTCAAGGAAGAAATGTTGCTAGTGCTGTGAAGGTCTATCTATGATGAACAATAATGGAAATGGTACTATTACTAGTGTTAGCTTTTAGTGTTAATTGACTATTCTTAGCTTTAATTTGTGTAATGATGTTGTGCATTTTGGTCAAGAAGTGGAAAATTTGATATTTGTTCAAGTTAAGATTATAATGTTGAATTTTGATGTAATCCGTGTATGAATAATTTGTTCAAATTAAGATTATAATGTTGAATTTTGATGTAATCTGTGTATGAATAATTTGTTTAAAATATTGGATTAAAAATGAACAAAATATAAAAAGAAACTAGACATTTAGCATCGTTTGTTTCAAACAAGCGATGCTAAATGTCATTTTTTTATCAAGAAAATGACATTTAGCATCGGTTGTTTTTCACAACCGATGCAAAATGTATTAATAAATGACATTTAGCATCGGTTGTTTCAAACAAGCGATGCTAAATGTCATTTTTTGTATCAAAAATGACTTTTAGCATCGGTTATTTGGAACAACCGATGCTAAATGTATCAATATATGACATATAGCATCGGGTATTTGGAACAATCGATGCTAAATGTATCAATATATGACATTTAGCATCGGTTGTTTCAAATAACCGATGCTAAAAGTCATTTTTCAGGACATTTAGCATCAGTTGTTTTAAATAACCCACTTTTAGCATCGGTTAAATAACCGATGCTAAATGTCCCACATTTAGCATCGGGGGATTTAGCATCGTCGGATAACCGATGCTAAATGTCCAAAACAACCGATGCTAAATGTCTTTTTTGCACTAGTGTTCCTTGACATTTAAAGTCTCAATATTAGATAATAAATCCTTCTTAATTGCTTCTTCATGAACATGTTCCCATAAACTCACAGCCCGACATATTGACTAAGTCTTGAGACAAGTAATGGCCTTGAGAAAAGTAGCCACTATGAAACCAATCAGCTTTATCCCCATTTTTTTCATCTCACAGAATAATTCAATAACTTCACAGCCATTGCCTGGAACCACACAACCTTGAGTTGATGCAATCCATGAGGCAACCTCTTGTTCAGGCATTTCATCAAACATACATGTGCATAAGTGGAACAGCAGTATTTTGAATAAAAATCTATCAAAGAGTGCGACGAAGACAATTTAAGAGATGGTGTCCAAGCTGCACTCATATCAGGTGGCTTCGGCGACAAGTATAACCTTTGTAACAACGCTGGTGCCATGGTCTGAACAATTACAAGACTCCTTGGAATTTCATCAAACACTTGGAGGGTAGTAGGCATTGATATATAGAAAACAGTACATGGGTGTTGTGTTATTGCGAAACTCTCTGAGGTGGTATGCGATAGACAAAGATTGAGTGCTAGTGTCAGAGCGGCAAACCTGTCGGGTGGTTCCAGTAGTAAGAGATACCTTGGTGACAATGACGATGACGGTTTCGGATCAGTAACCGCATCTGGTGGTTCTGGTGGCAGAATCATTGCCGGTGGCTTTTGCATCTGAGATGAAGATAACGGGTATGCACTTGAGGGCAATGTTCTCGACAAAACTGGAAAGAACAGAATGGAACATAAAACGGAATGTTGCTACAGAAATGAGACGACATCATGTTCTGAATCGTTCTGAATGATAGAGAGAGCGATACAAAGGAGAGCGATTGAGAGGAGAGCGACAGAGATAGAGAGTAAAGAGAGAAAGAGCGCACAGAAAAGAAAGGGAGAAGCTAGGGCGCGAGGGGAGAAAGGAGAGAGAAGCGCTTTTAGTTTTAGTTTTCTATTGTTTAGTATTTTTGAAGTCATGCTATGTACCAGTCTGTCTTAAAATGTAAAAAGTTTTAACTTTTGAAGTTAGGCATGTTTATGCACGACTTAAAAACATGCGCCCCAAATAAAGCTTTTCATCTTATTTACAAGCTTGCCATCGCGTCTACATATCAAGTCAGGCACCTGAGCGCCTGACTTTAAATCTCTAATTCTTTTCCTAATTTTGCACTAGTGAATATAGCCCTGAAGAAGAACAAAGCAACAAATTACATAGTTTAGAAAATCAAACTTGTAATTACAATGTTAATATAACAAACCTGAGAGAGATGCGATGAGAGAGACGCGAAATCGAAATTGAAATCGCGGAAGACACTGAGAGAGAGATGCGAAATCCAAATCTCAACTTGCGAAATCAAATCTCAGCTAGCGAAATCGAAATCTCAACTTGTTAAATCCATTTGCATACCTTGCGAAATCGAAATCGCCGAAGACACTGAGAGAGGGATTTAGGGATTTCATGCTCACATTGTTTATTTCTGCAGATGGCTTCTATGTTTAGGGATTTAGGGTTTGATGATTTCTCTAACACAGAGAGGGATTTGGGGTTTTTTTTTTGATTAAGTGGGTTGGAGAAGACGATGAGTGAGAGACTGAGAGTGAACGAGTACTGCTTCTATCGAAATTCTATTTTAGTTTTTACAAGTTTTTTTTTTAAAAAAAGTTTTAAAAATTTAAAAAAATAAAAATAAAAGAAATTGTTTTCAGTTGTTTTAATTTTTTAAATAATAAAAAAAATTCCTGCCAACTCTAGTTCTCAGGAAAATCAAAACTTATCTGCCAACCTGTTGCCCAGCAAATATTTTGCATATTTAAAAATTTGACAAGAAATTTCTCAGAAACTACCTGCGGAAAATTTCCGCAGGAAATTCCGCAGGTAATACCGAGATTTCTAGTAGTGTGAGAACAAGTAGAATCAAAGAAGAGCAAGAAGAAAACTTTGATAAGCTGTGAAGAAGACGACACAGTGAAGGACGTGCAGGAGAAGACGATGCAAACCTATAATTAATCTTCTTAAAAATGAAAGGAAAACATGTAAACAGTGATAAAGTTCACTTAAAGTTTCGTGTTTTTCAGCTTCTCAATCTCAACTTTAGCATAAAAATCATTTTTCTGAAAAATGATTTAATAAATAATCTTAAACAAACACAACTTAAAACTATTAAAATAATTTTTTACATAAAAAGTATGTAACAAACACCCCCTTAGTTTCTACCAGATACATAAAATTGATGTGAAAAAAGGACATTTTAAACCACTTTTTTTATGAAACCACTTGAAACCTTTATCATTTAAAACAGAAAGTATTATCACATTGTTAACTAACCGCTCTCTAAAGAGCCACTTTGAACCTTACTTTTATAGAGAAGCATTGTGTTTACTCTCCGTGTCATTTTTGACATCACTTCCAACTCAATGTGCGGCTAAATAATTGTGCAAAAAGATTAAATCAAACAAAAAATTCAAAGATCGTACATGAAAGAAAATATATTGTTTTACATACAAATGTTTGAGATAACAAAATCAAAGGGATGAGTAGTTCAAAAATGGAAACCATAGTAAACAAATAATTTCGAAACTGTATTTCAAACCAACACTTAAATATAAATTCATATAGTCCGGAAGTAAATATACTCTTTACTATAACCATTATAAGGATTCCCTCTTTCGGATCGTTGGTGATGACACAAGTGGTGGCGTCGTTTAGGGAACGACAGTGTCTTGAAACAACCATTTTCGAAGAAGGAGATCGGGAGTGCAGACATCCCAAAAAATGGCACCACGTTATCTTTTATCGTAGCCATTTCCCTCTCCGTGTTCTGCACTCGCGCGCTTTGTTGTAAACGTGTTTGATTGATTGTTCAATAGATCGACCAAGTCCTGCTTTGCCTGTACCGGCAAAAGGGACCACCTCGGCAGCATTCAGAGGTGGTTAGATTGGCTGCGGCATAGCCTGCTGACCGTCAACTGGGATGACCTGAGCAACTCCTTCCACCATAGGAACCGCAGAAGGTTGAAGGACAATCTCACTGGCGAGACGTTGAGAGCCACACACGGAGGCTTGTCGCTTTGGAGCCATTGTATTGTGAACGAGAAGCAAGTTCTAAGAAGAAAGAGTGTGTTGAGAGATCTAGTGCTTCCATTGTGGTCGCCAATATTCGGTCTGAGATGCCAAACTAAGTAGAATTGTCGAAATTCAGGGGCGGGCCTGGTTTGGTCTGAGGAGGTTCACTTGACCCCCTAAAAAAAATTCTACTTTTCAACTATATAAATTTTTTTTGAACCCCCTGAAATTTTAAATTTGCACTAGTACCCTAAACCATGCACCAAATTCTACCCAAGAGAGAATTTTGAACCTCCTGATCCCAGGTTTTGGATACCTCACTACCGAAATTGCTTTTGGTGGTGGCTTTGCTGCGTAGACCTGGTGGGGGTAGTACTTGCACACACTACAATTTCAAACTCAGCATTGTGGAATGAGAAGGAGGTAGTGATTAATAAGTGCGTACTTGATCTAATGATTGCCTTGCGTATTTATATGGTATGCCAACTGATGTGGGTTCACCTTTTAGGCACATGCAATTGATGTGGATTGCAGTCGAAGTCGTCTCCTGACCGCTGATGTGATCCAGGACGATCTCGATTGTAACACCCCATTTCTACCCGGTAAAATAATGCAAAATCATAGTTCATAAAAATCTTTTTCAACAAACAATGGAGTGCTACATTTGCTTCGTGAAAACAATAAACGGGTTAATTCGCTTTCGAAAACAGATACATAGCGCTTTCGGATGAACCAATAAAACAAACTTTTAGTCTTCAAAATAATTCCTCTTTAGTTACTACGCAACGGATTCATAACAGGTTAATTCAATTTGACATGGCGTCTTAACTACTCAAGACAGCTCAAAACAACGACATAACAACTTAAAGTTTCAACAACGAAAAGACATAGCATCAATATTAAAACGTGTGTTCATTCTCCCCGAGTGTTACATATCAGAGCGACGACACCGACTCGATCAAACGAAGGTGAGCAGCCTTCATTCGGGGTTATCTGCACGTTACCAACATCGGGGTAACATTCAAACAGAAGGGGTGAGATATCGCACTATATAATCAGACATATGAAAGACGATATGTAATTCAGGTCATAGCATCAATTCATCATTTAACAACAATCAACATCATCTCAATCATATAGATATGCAATATGGATGCGGAATGTGACTCAACTCAGGGCCACCGCCCTATAATGCATGGGGTACCATAATCCAGCCAATAAATAGAGGCATTAACGTCGTATCATCATTTCATCGTAATTTGCCAGTCCAGGCCGTCGTGTTTTGAGCATAGCCCCATCGTAAAAATATGCTATGTATGCGACGCTATGTAAATGCACAACCAATAAACAACGATTACGTAGCAACGCAACAACATCGGGAACCATCGTTGACCATAGGCCTACAACATACTGTCATACCCCAATTTTGTCCAGCTTAGGGCAAAACCCTAATTTTCAATAAAAATAAATAAATCAAGTCTTGGCATTCATCCTAGAGGTTAGGAAAGGCATCATGCTTGCATTTTAGAAGTTTCATAATGCAATTTAGGGTTAGAAAAGCATTGCATGGCATTTTAGAGCACTTTAGAGCATTTCTAAGGTTTCTAGGGTTTTTCCTAGTTCAAAGGGTATTTTGGTAATTTCACCAAAAAGACTTATTTTCTCATCATGCATGCATTTCTAGAGTTTTAGAGTCATCCAAAGGGTCTCAGGATCATTTTTAGAGTGAAAATGAAGTTTGGAGCAAAATTAGGGTTTTTAGGACCAAAAGGGCATTTTGGTCATTTCACTAAAGTAAATAATTTCTCAGTAAAAACCACTATGCATCTCTTGAGGAATTTATTTGAGTCCAAGTGAGTGGAGTTGTGAATTTTTTTGTGCATCATTAGAATATTTTTGGCATGAAATTCGGTTTTTGAACAAAAGGGTAAAATGGTCATTTCCTTTGGGGTAGGGTCAACAAATCAATTTTGGGATTGGTGAGATCACCAAATTCAGAACCCAATCATTGAATTATAGGATGAGGCCCAAAATGGAAAGATTTTCATGAGTATTATCTAGAAAAGAATAATCAAGAAAAGAAAAGGATAATTAGAAAGGTAGTGGGAGATAAATAGTACAATGACAACTTGCAAAATCCCACTCACTCATAGGCTGCGAATTTCAGCCCCATTTTTCACCTTATTTTGTGTTTCTTCATGCCCTTGATCCATGTGAGTTGTATTCCTAGCCATTGATTAAAATTCTAGATCAAATCCTAGGCTACAACTTTGTGTACAAAGTCCTAATTGCCCTTAACAATTTTTGTGCCACAAAAAGCTCCTAATTTTCGACCTCTCTAGCTATTCTTCAGTCATTTGTGTTTTCTCCTTGTCCCTAATCCATGTGCATTGCAATCTTGGCCCTCGATTCAAATTCTATCTCAAATCTCAATGGTTTGCAAAAGCGCAATGTCCTATATACCCTTAATTTTGCACCTCATATAAAAACCCAAAAATAAGAAACCAAAGGAGGAGACTCTCATTTTTTACCCTAGCACACAATCAGCTGAAAGAACCCTCTCCTCCTCTCCTTCGCCCAGCCGAAACCTCCCCCTCATTCTCTTCCTCAATTTCTTCAACTTTCATCCACTAAATCACTTAAAACTCATTCCATATTCATATATCCTCTTCCTTTCATCTTTGATTCCACATTTACGTCATCAAAGGGGTTGTTCCTTCAAGGTTACGTGGCTGTTGTTGGTGATTTCTGAGGAGTGTTGGTGATTGGTTACTCTTGATTTTCATTTCTACTCTTGTTTGGCTTGGAACTAAGGTATAACCTAAAACCCTTTGCATTTTCATCCACTTTCTTGCATCAAAATCCTTTTTCAACTTATATTTGCATCTCATAACATCATTTAAATGTAGATTAGGGGCTGTTGTGGGTGAGAGTTGGTATCTCACCCACCAAATAAATTGTTCTTGTGACTATGTGTTGATTATGTGTTGTTCTTGTGATTTGCTCTTTGTTCATGTGATTTTCACCAAATAAAAACATGTTTTCCTTTTCTTTTTGCTTCAGCCTTGGGCCTAATTCATGATCTTTGTGTTGATTTGAAGTTGAATAAAGCATGATTAATTGTGCTAATTTTATGGATTTAAGATGAACTATGCATATTTGTTGATTTTAGGGTTTTAAAATTTGTTTTTCGGTAAAAAGGGCTTCGGCCTTAAGCTGAATTTTTGGGGTTTTGCTTGTTAATTGTTGTTCTTCATGTATCCATGTGATTGGTTTAAGTTTGCTGAAGAAATTTACGGATTTGGGGCATGTATAGTTTCGGGTTAGCTAGGGTTTCCTAGTACACCTCTTGATTTTTGCTTTCTTTTATATATGTGTTGAATAATTTGGCAATAGTTTGTTTGAGCCTTTAAATGATGGAAATGCTTCTGTTTTGAGCCCCCAATTGGTAGGGTTTGCACTTGTGTTAATTGTTTGCAATTTGAGTCATGATCCCATAATGAATTGTGTTGATTTTAATGAGGTCTCCCTTGTTGTTTTTATGGTTTTGCAAGTTTTATTATGAACTAGGGTTTCGTTGTCTAAAAATGTTTTCCTCAAGTTACTTTAATGCTTTCTTGTTTGCCTATTGTAAATTGTTGATGATAGGCAAGTTGATTCTCACTAGTGCCTAGTGCACTTTTCTCAAAGTGAGAGGATTGATCTATGTAATTCAACCTAGTTGTGTTTATTTAATCTTTGTATTTTTATTTGCTTATTGTTAATGGTTGATGATAGGCAAGTTGATTCTCACTAGTGTCTAGTGCACTTTTCTCAAAGTGAGAGGATTGCTCTATGTGATTCAACTTAATTATGTGTTTATTTAATCTTTGTATTTTTATTTGCTTATTGTTAGTGGTTGATGATAGGCAAGTTGATTCTCACTAGTGCCTAGCGCACTTTTCTCAAAGTGAGAGGATTGCCCTATGTGATTCAACTTAGCTTTAGTGTTTATTTACTTGCTCTTGTATCCTAATTTTATTATTGTCCATTGTTGATGATAAATCATATGATTCCCACTTATGCCTAGTGCATCATATTCTAAGTGGTGAAGATGATTTTAGATGATTCAACCTTCCCCTTTTAACTTCTTAATGAATAAAAGATGAGATAGTTAGGTTTATGGTTTAAGGTCCATGGGGTATTGCAAAGTATAGGTTACCCAAAACCTTGATGCTCCCTCCTCTTTGATTGTGTTATTAGCCTTTGCGCACTTATGAATGCAAAGGATAGGCCTACCTTAGCCTTGATGCAATTTCTCCTTTTGTTCATGTTATCGAGAAATCGTTGCTCATATGTTCCTTAGTTTAATTAAGACAATTCTATGCCTATGATCAATTGCTTGCTTGTTTTTGATGCATTTTAGATGTCTTGATTCAATTATATGCCATTCCATCCATGTGTATGACCTCCTAATGAAGACGTAAGTCTACATGCATGTTGTAGCATAGAGTCATTAGGGTAAATACACCCCTTCCTACACACACACATTTGCTTTGAGAACTTTATCTTGCATCCTTGATAAGTGGATCTTTTGATCATATTGGCATGTTTAGTCTTAATTAATGTTCAACATATGCATGATTCCGTGATTATTGAATGTGCTTGAACTTTGTAACCAATCATTGATAATAACTTCACCCTTTTTCCAAAAATCTTTCAAACTCTTTTCCATTTAATGCGAGTTATTAGTGACTATCACTCAAATCCTTGGCTTGTTTGATTGTCATGAACGCCATCAAGGGTTATTAGTAATGATCACTCAAAGCATTTGCTTGCTTGATCATTATGAAAGCTTTTCCCCTTTCAAACCCTTTTCAAAAAAAAACATTTTCATTAGAACCCATTGTTGCTAGTAGCTCATCAGAGCCTTTGTTCGTTTAGCTATTAGTAGCAATGTCCTTTTCTCATAAGAATAATAAACGATGATCCATCATAACCTTTGTTAGTTTGATCATCGCGCGAATCAATCTCTTTCAAAAATCAGTTTCAAAAAAAAGATAATAAAAACGAGTTGTTATCAAACAGTCCATCAGAACCTTTGTTCGTTTGACTAGAGGTACAACTCTCTTTTTTGAGTATTTAGCGGTGATTACCCATAACCTCTGTTAGTTTAATCGTTCGCTGAATACTTGTCCTATTTCGAAAATTCACTAAAAAGATAAAAAATAAAAACCTTTTTCATGATAAAGAAGAACTACGTAGCTTTGAGTTCTCCATCGCACCGGGAGATACGTAGGAGCGAGTCATGTCCCGTCAAGCCCCTTTTTCTAAAAAGCTCTTTTTCTCCTTTTTCCATAATAAATAGGGTTTTCGTTAAATCCTTTTCAATGCATCTTTCAACAAAGGAATAAATAGGCAAACTTAGGTATTTTCCAAATCAAACATTGAAACCACATACTTTAGTTAGAGGTTCCCTTTCAGTAGAAAGGACATGTGAGGTGCTAATACCTTCCTCGCGTGTAATCGACCCCCGAACCCATGTCTCTAGTTTTTCAAAGACCACCCGCCTTTTTCAAAAGGACATTTTTTCAATGTTTTGGTCCAAAAATTAAAATATTGGTGGCGGCTCCAAACTTTTCCCACGTTGTACATTGAGAAGTCCAAATGGGATTTTTCGGGGTGCAACAGCTGGCGACTCCACTGGGGACCTTTTTTTTAAAAAAAAAAGACGAGGGTCAAGCCTAACTAACTAAAACGTGTGGTTCAATGTATTGTGAGTTGATTAATATCTTGTTTGCCTTTCTTTTTTATAGATAATTATAAGCATAGGCATTTGTCTTCTTCTACCCCTCTTCTTTTATTGCTTATGCACATGCATCCTTCTAATCCTCATGATCCCTTCCTCTTCGCTCCCTTTCTTCGGTAAGTTTATGCATCTTTCCCCCTATTCTATTATGTTCCCTCTTCTTGGCTCCTCTTCTTAAGGTAAGTAATATCCTTGTTTGTAGATATCTTAGGAATGAAACCCTAGGGTAGACAACTTGATATTGAATGCTATTTTCTGGACTGGTCTGGTTTTCATTTGCAGGTGGGGTAGTGTTAGGGAAAATGCCCTTGACACACACTACACTTGTACCATATGATTACATATTCTGAGTGGGACCATAACCCAGGTCTGCAAATTTAGGAGAGTGGATTCGAGTAGTGAGAGCCCATCAGGACCTTTGTCCGTTTGGCTACTTGCGAAAGTTTCAACCAGAGTTGTGCTCTTTCATGATGCCTCACACCTAGCAGCTTGCTGCATTTGTGGGGAGTTTTGTGAAAGGGACTGTAGCTCTGGTGGCCCTGTAAGGGAGTGAATAGAGCTACATGGGAGGAACCTTTGAAGTTGCCCTAGAACTTAGGATTCCCACCTTGGTAGGACACGAGGGCATGCGAATTGCATGTTGCATTGTGGTTTAGGCATGCCTTTACTAGAATAAAAGAAGAAATTTTCAAAAAAAAAGAGAAAAGAGGAAAGGGTTGCCATTGTAGCCTCCTCTTTTGCCGGTCCGTACGAAGTAACATATGGCCCACTTCATTTTCAAAAAAAAACAAAGAAAGAAAGAGTTACCGCTGTAGCCTTTCTCATACCGGTCCATATGAGATGACGTACGGTCCTCATTTTCAAAAAAAATAATAATATATTTCCCTTCATCAAATAAACCAGTGCGTGAGGCGGCACGTAGCGTGGCTCCTCAATTTTTGAACTTCCGTCCATATGCATCGCCTTTATTTTTTCCACACGCATCATTCATATCATAATTGCATCATACCGCATTCATTTACTTGCATTCATATTACATCTCATTTGCATTTTGCTTGCTGGGGATCACCAAATAGTGTACCGTCTTGTCATAGGTGCATCAGAATAGAATCGAATAGCAAGGCTTCACTTACTTCTCGCTTCCCAGTTACGAAGAAGGTTGAGTTGCTATTTCGATTCCTCGTTTTCTTCACTTCTTAAAATCAAAAAAAAAAATCAAAAAAAAAGAGTTTAGGCGCTTATGACAAGATAGGGCATACCTTGGTTACCGGCACCAAGCAAACATTACATTCATACATCCATTCATACATTCATCTTAATTCTTACGTAATAAAATTTAAACAAACAGAAAAGGCAAGCTGGTTCGTCCACATCGTTAATTCACCCGTTTGCAAGCGAAACTGATGGTGTCCAATGAAGGCAGTCTGGGTCAAGATGAAGTGGTGATAGAGATCCTTAATCCTGAGCAGCTGGCTCAGGAGAACCAAGCTCTGAAAACTAAGGTGGGGGCCATGGAAGCTCAGATGAATGTGCTGCTGGTTCGTCCACATCGTTAATTCACCCGTTTGCAAGCGAAACTGATGGTGTCCAATGAAGGCAGTCTGGGTCAAGATGAAGTGGTGATAGAGATCCTTAATCCTGAGCAGCTGGCTCAGGAGAACCAAGCTCTGAAAACTAAGGTGGGGGCCATGGAAGCCGAGATAATGAATGTGCTGCAAAATCTGAGAAGTGGGACCGCTGCTGGGGTCACCGCTGTCGTGAATCCAGAAGGGGTCGTTACCTTTGTTTCTCCTCCTGTATCAGCTGAAATCATAACTGTTCATCCCCTTCCCAGGCCAGAAGTTAGTCAATCTCCGGGGACAAACAGTCAAAGACAACCAAATGCACAAATATACCCTTGGGGGATGCCCATGAATTATACCTCATCCACTGCTGAAGCCATTTCTGTGGTGACAAGTCCGCCTGCTGTGGTTACCTCTAGTGGAGCTGCGGGTGTGCCACATATTCACATCCCTAATCCCAGTATTGTACCTCCCAGAAGTTCTCCTGCTCTTGCTCCGGAGATTATTGTAAATCCTCCAAGTGCTGCTTATTAAATGGGAAACTCCGCTCAGTATGGGGTTACTACTTCAGTCCAGGGAGCTATCCTCAGGGCCAGATGATTGAAAGCTCACAGCCAAGAGACAGATATCACTTGCTAGAAGAACGATTGAAGGCAATGGATGCCCAGATACATGAGATGATGGTCATATTGCAGAGCTTAAAGAGTGGGGCAGCTGCTGAAGGTGTCGCCGTCGTGGGTCCAGTTGGTGTCACTTCTTTCATTCCCCCTCCACCACAAACTGTTCCATTCTCTGCTCCTGTGCCATCCCAGCAAGGCGGTGACAGTCACAAGGCTCAGGGTTGTCAGTACAAGAGACGAACCAGTTTTGATCCAATACCGATGACATACACTGAATTGTTTAATCACCTGACTTCCAAGAACTTGATCAACACTCGGCCAATGAAGGCCCTTCAACCGCCATTCCCCCGAAGTTACAACGCTAATGCTACTTGCAGTTTCCACGAAAACGGGGTTGGTCATACTGTGGAGGAGTGCAGAGCCTTCAAGCATGCAGTGCAAGACTTGGTAGATACTGATCGGATCTCGTTTAAGCAGAATAGCTCGAATACAATAACCAATCCACTGCCAGGCCTTGAAAAGTCGGCCGCCAATGCAATTGAAAGCTCTGTTGGGCGGGTGATAAGAAGTGCTGAGAAGGTTAAGACTCCCTTAGAGGTTCTTCATGCAGAGCTGTGCAAATTCGGAGTTATCAAGGGAGGTTGCACTCAGAAAGGAGTCTATGTTGATGTCAATTGTACTGGGGCATGCGAGGCCTTCAAGACAGTTTTGCAAGACCTATTAGATCGTCATACGACCCAAATAGGTGTGCAAGAGTACAAGGATGGGCATGGGTTAGGATATCGGCCCACTCAAGCTGACAAAAAGAGAATGGCTGAGGAAAAACGAGAAAAGAGGTCATCTAAGCTTCAAAGGCAGGAACCAAACTTGCAGGAGGTTCCTATTTACGATTCCTCCCTGAGCATTCCTGTTTGTGATATCCGCCAGAGCTTCGTGAGTGCTGGGTTGCTTGATCACAACCAAATTGCTGTCATCGGTAATGGATCCGAAGCTGAAGAAAGTGAGACTGGTCTGGTTCGTCGCTGCCTTGCCAGAGAA
Source organism: Astragalus membranaceus (assembly GCA_039519185.1). Taxonomy (NCBI): domain Eukaryota; kingdom Viridiplantae; phylum Streptophyta; class Magnoliopsida; order Fabales; family Fabaceae; genus Astragalus; species Astragalus membranaceus. Next base: position 19,281,820 of record CM076854.1, on the reverse strand, counting down.
AGTTGAAGAATGGGGAAGCCGCTGCCTTTCCTGTGACTTTTAATTCAATATGATCATTGTAATGCAACTCTGTGGCTCTGCCCAAGGTCATAGAGCAAGTTGTTAGGGGCAATCATGTTTTTATTTTCAGAATCATCATCATTAATAAAAACGTTGTTTTTGAATTTCAATCAGTAAAAATCAATTCCTTTTCATTTCGTGTGTCTTTTCCTTGCATTATTATTGCTTGTTTGTTTGTTTCGCCTTTCATTCTGCTTTTTCGCCTCATTAAAAAGCGGATCCACGGCAATTGTCTCTCAAAATAACAGTGCCAACAGTCCATATTTTGACTTTGATCACCTTATCAATCAAGCAGAGGGGGATGTTGAGGAAGACCGGGAAGATCCTCCAGAAGGTTAATGATACAAGAAGAAAGAGTTATTCAGCCTCACGGGGAATCAACTGAAGTGATCAATTTAGGTACAGCAGAGGACAGCAAGAAAAGAGATCAAGATGGGTACTTCAATAAAGGAAAATTAGAGCACAGAAAGAAATAAAAATAAGTAAATTATTGTCTTTGAGTTAATTTTTGAGAAAACGAGCAATCATGATTTGAAATGAAGTTGCACCATCCCTCCATACCCTCAAAAACCTAAAATCCCAGAAAATCCATTTCCTACCCACCTTAAGCCAAGAAAATCCCAAAGAGAAAAACAAAATCCTCTCCTACCCACCGTAAGCCAAAAAAAAAAAGCCAAAAATCCAAAAGTCACCTTAGACAAGGATCACCAAAAAAAAACAGTGCATCGTTCTTTATCAGTTCACCCAAGCTCAAAAAAAAAATTCAAAAAGGGAAAATCCCAAAATCAAAAGAAAAATACAACAGAAATGTAAGTAGTGAGTTGATACGTGTTACCACAAAACCCAAGAGATCCTCGTCTCAATAAACCTTCAAACACTGTATCATTCCCATACCTCTCAATAAACCTTCAAACACTGTATCATTCCTATACCTCTCATAAACCGCAAACACTCTCCTTTTGACCGCGATAACCCGCCCTCCACAGACCCTTAGCCAGGAATAAAACTTCCTAATACCTCATCAAGCCAGTTAACCATCATAAACCATCGATCATCAGCCAACGCTGAATAAGACCCATCCTCCCATCAACCCCAAACACTCCGACAAGCTCAGTCATCCCTTCTCCACAAAACACCACAGTCCCGAAAAGTCCATTCTGATCAACGATCGATTGCTGTTGTTTTCTCAAAGTTTTAACTCTAGGACAAATAAATTTGTTTATAATATGCCAAGTGGGGCAATCCTGTCGCTCTTCACCCCTCCTACAACTGGGGAAATTGACCCTACACCTATCTCATCCCTTGTCACACTCACATTCATGAAATCATACAGGGGCACCCCCTTTTTTTTTTCTTCTTTTCTCTAGTGTATGGGTCAGAAGCAGTTCTTCTCATCAAGGTTGAAATACCCTCTCCACGAGTAGTCATGGAGGCCAAGTTAGAAGAAGCAAAAGAGGTCCAAGCTCGTCTAGATCAACTGAATCTCACTAGAGAGAAAAGAATTGCTGCCCTGCGCCATGGCCAGTTGTACCAACAAAAGATGAAGGCAGCTTTCGGCAGGAAAGTCCGTCTTCGAGAATTCGGCGAAGGAGACCTTGTACTCAAAAAGATCCTACCTATCCAGACTGACTCCGTGGGAAGTTGATACCCATTTATGACGGTCCATATGAAGTCAAGAAAGCTTTTTCCAGAGGAGCGCCGATACTCATAAACATAGACGGCGAAGATCTCAGGAATCCAGTCAATTCAGATCAAGTGAAGAAGTATTATGCCTGAAAGAAATAGAGAAAAAAGAGAAAGACAAGCCAAGTAAGAATTAGCTCGCTAGGTTGAAAACCCACAAAGGGCGGCCTAGGCAAAATCAGAGCGACCCGGTGGACTGAAAACCCACAAAGGGCGATCCAGGCAAAAATTAGGGTCTGAAAACTTAGGCATGAAAAGTAAAGAAAGGCATACAACTCTCCTACAAGCTTGGATGAGGGAGTGATCAAGGTCAAGGACATAGATGTTTGGCACTGTTCCACAGAGACGGACAGTCAGAATTCAGTTTCTCTCTTTTTCGTGTCTTTTTATAGTTTAAACTTTCAAATGCAATAAACAATCGGCATAACTTCTTGTGCGACCGGTTTCCGCATTAATAAAGTTCAAATTTCTCGTATCTGTTCACTCTTTTATTTTCTGCTTTTTCTGCTCAAAATAAACGTTTTATGATGATGATGGTCCTGAACTGTAAAACATGTGCATACATCATAGGGCATTGCAAATCCTTACGAGATTCTTAAGAGTCCCGGGAGAAAGCAATTCCCCAAAACCAGTTAACCATGCAAGAGAAAGCGATTGCACCCACGATTGCTTCAAACTAGCAAAGTCAAGACCAACATGCACTCGGCTCATGAACTCCGCAATTCCAACAGGTTCCTCAGTCTCGTGTAAGGAGTGTCGCGGGTTGGCTGAACCAGCAAAAATAAAAACAATATAATAAGCAAAAAAGCAATAAACAAACACAATCATGCATTGCATTCATCATGCAAAAATCATACATTCCTCAGACATAGGAAATAATAATAAGAAAAGAGAAATTCAGACATTTGCATTTTCATTCATCATAGGAGAAAGAAAAAGAAAATAACAATCATAACATTTGCATCCAAATATCTCATTTGCATTCGCATTTCATGCATTCATCGCGTGCCATCCAAAATCCTAATGTTTCCCAATCAACCATTTCATATTATTGCTACATGTACTATAGCAGTTGGACTCAAACATTTCATTTGCATCATCTTAATGTTTGCATTTCATAAAAGGAAAAGAACAACAAAAAAATCTTGCATCAAAGCATTGCATTTGCATCGTGCATCTCATAGAAAAAAACAAAGTTAGGTCTTCCATTGCATACACTTGCACCGAAATTCCACAAACCATTAGGTCAAACCAGGCCTTTGTGTCCTTAAACCAGACCTTTGGGGTCCATAAACCAGACCAATATGCAGACACATATTGCTTCATAACTCAGGCATGTCGGCCCTTAAACCAGATCATTGCGATCCATAAACCAGACCTTTGTGTCCTTAAACCAGATCATTGCAATCCATAAACCAGACCTTTGTGTCCTTAAACCAGATCATTGCGATCCATAAACCAGACCTTTGTGTCCTTAAACCAGATCATTGCGGTCCATAAACCAGACCTTCGTGTCCTTAAACCAGACCTTTGGGGTCCATAAATCAGACCAATATGCAGACACATATTGCTCCTTAAACCAGATCATTGCGATCCATAAACCAGACCTTTGTGTCCTTAAACCAGATCATTGCGGTCCATAAACCAGACCTTCGTGTCCTTAAACCAGACCTTTGGGGTCCATAAATCAGACCAATATGCAGACACATATTGCTCCTTAAACCAGATCATTGCGATCCATAAACCAGACATTTGTGTCCTTAAACCAGATCATTGCAGTCCATAAACCAGACCTTCGTGTCCTTAAACCAGACATTTGGGGTCCATAAATCAGACCAATATGCAGACACATATTGCTCCATAAACCAGGCTTGTCGGCCCATAAATCCAGCATTGTAGGCATCAGCGTCACATGCATCTATATAGCATACATCTGCATTACATTGGCATGACCGCATCTTGTGCATTCATCACATGACGAAAACCAAAGTAAAAGAATAAAGGGCATTTCATGAACGTTCATCATCTCAACAAACTTATCGCATCGCATGCATCTGCATAACATGCCTTCGCATAACATGCATTCATACTCCATGCACCATGCCTCGCATCAGCTGACGTATGCAGGTACCTCAATCCAGTGCGGCAGCATTGGCCATCTCAACCAATCAACAGGATTCGGAAATCCATTCAGGACCCAAGTGTCCCTTCAGGCCCAAGTGCCCATCAACCAACAGGATTCGTGAATCCATTCAGACTTCACCTTGTATTCGAGCTGCAGGTAAGTCATTCAGACCTCGTTAGGTTCATGGCGCAGGAAAGTTGTGTCGGCCTAAGACATGGCGCAGTCCTAGGGAAATATCGAGATCGCGACTTGATATAGTACCCTCCCCCGGTCGCTCTTGAAGACCACCATGCCCAGGGGCAAGCTCGGATCTTTCGCGGTTCGTTAAAAGGCTTTAGGCAGCCTCTGGTGTCGGCTTACTGTAGGTCGATACCTTCTTTTTTGCTTTTGCCGCCTGAGGGTTGGCACCATTTTCTTTTTTGCTTTTGCCGCCTGAGGGTTGGCACCAATTTCTGTCCTGCTTTTGCCGCCTGAAGGTTGGCACCAAGTTATTTCTTGCTTTTGTTGGATTACTGAGGGCTGGCGATTCATCCAAAAATAAGAGAGGAAAATTCGGGTTTCCCTAAGCAGACAAAATCGGTATAATTTCTGAATTCTTTATTTCTATTTTGCCTCGAAATATGTCCCGCGCAATTCATATTTCTTGTCAAAATCCAAATAAAGAGGGGCAGCTGTCATACCCCAATTTTGTCCGGCTTAGGGCAAAACCCTAATTTTCAATGAAAATAAATAAATCAAGTCTTGGCATTCATCCTAGAGGTTAGGAAAGGCATCATGCTTGCATTTTAGAAGTTTCATAATGCAATTTAGGGTTAGAAAAGCATTGCATGGCATTTTAGAGCACTTTAGAGCATTTCTAAGGTTTCTAGGGTTTTTCCTAGTTCAAAGGGTATTTTGGTAATTTCGCCAAAAAGACTTATTTTCTCATCATGCATGCATTTCTAGAGTTTTAGAGTCATCCAAAGGGTCTCAGGATCATTTTTAGAGTGAAAATGAAGTTTGGAGCAAAATTAGGGTTTTTAGGACCAAAAGGGCATTTGGGTCATTTCACTAAAGTAAATAATTTCTCAGTAAAAACCACTATGCATCTCTTGAGGAATTTATTTGAGTCCAAGTGAGTGGAGTTGTGAATTTTTTTGTGCATCATTAGAATATTTTTGGCATGAAATTCGGTTTTTGAACAAAAGGGTAAAATGGTCATTTCCTTTGGGGTAGGGTCAACAAATCAATTTTGGGATTGGTGAGATCACCAAATTCAGAACCCAATCATTGAATTATAGGATGAGGCCCAAAATGGAAAGATTTTCATGAGTATTATCTAGAAAAGAATAATCAAGAAAAGAAAAGGATAATTAGAAAGGTAGTGGGAGACAAATAGTACAATGACAACTTGCAAAATCCCACTCACTCATAGGCTGCGAATTTCAGCCCCATTTTTCACCTTATTTTGTGTTTCTTCATGCCCTTGATCCATGTGAGTTGTATTCCTAGCCATTGATTAAAATTCTAGATCAAATCCTAGGCTACAACTTTGTGTACAAAGTCCTAATTGCCCTTAACAATTTTTGTGCCACAAAAAGCTCCTAATTTTCGACCTCTCTAGCTATTCTTCACTCATTTGTGTTTTCTCCTTGTCCCTAATCCATGTGCATTGCAATCTTGGCCCTCGATTCAAATTCTATCTCAAATCTCAATGGTTTGCAAAAGCGCAATGTCCTATATACCCTTAATTTTGCACCTCATATAAAAACCCAAAAATAAGAAACCAAAGGAGGAGGCTCTCATTTTTTACCCTAGCACACAATCAGCTGAAAGAACCCTCTCCTCCTCTCCTTTTCCCAGCCGAAACCTCCCCCTCATTCTCCTCCTCAATTTCTTCAACTTTCATCCACTAAATCACTTAAAACTCATTCCATATTCATATATCCTCTTCCTTTCATCTTTGATTCCACATTTACGTCATCAAAGGGGTTGTTCCTTCAAGGTTACGTGGCTGTTGTTGGTGATTTCTGAGGAGTGTTGGTGATTGGTTACTCTTGATTTTCATTTCTACTCTTGTTTGGCTTGGAACTAAGGTATAACCTAAAACCCTTTGCATTTTCATCCACTTTCTTGCATCAAAATCCTTTTTCAACTTATATTTGCATCTCATAACATCATTTAAATGTAGATTAGGGGCTGTTGTGGGTGAGAGTTGGTATCTCACCCACCAAATAAATTGTTCTTGTGACTATGTGTTGATTATGTGTTGTTCTTGTGATTTGCTCTTTGTTCATGTGATTTTCACCAAATAAAAACATGTTTTCCTTTTCTTTTTGCTTCAGCCTTGGGCCTAATTCATGATCTTTGTGTTGATTTGAAGTTGAATAAAGCATGATTAATTGTGCTAATTTTATGGATTTAAGATGAACTATGCATATTTGTTGATTTTAGGGTTTTAAAATTTGTTTTTGGGTAAAAAGGGCTTCGGCCTTAAGCTGAATTTTTGGGGTTTTGCTTGTTAATTGTTTTTCTTCATGTATCCATGTGATTGGTTTAAGTTTGCTGAAGAAATTTACGGATTTGGGGCATGTATAGTTTCGGGTTAGCTAGGGTTTCCTAGTACACCTCTTGATTTTTGCTTTCTTTTATATATGTGTTGAATAATTTGGCAATAGTTTGTTTGAGCCTTTAAATGATGGAAATTCCTCTGTTTTGAGCCCCCAATTGGTAGGGTTTGCACTTGTGTTAATTGTTTGCAATTTGAGTCATGATCCCATAATGAATTGTGTTGATTTTAATGAGGTCTCCCTTGTTGTTTTTATGGTTTTGCAAGTTTTATTATGAACTAGGGTTTCGTTGTCTAAAAATGTTTTCCTCAAGTTACTTTAATGCTTTCTTGTTTGCCTATTGTAAATTGTTGATGATAGGCAAGTTGATTCTCACTAGTGCCTAGTGCACTTTTCTCAAAGTGAGAGGATTGCTCTATGTGATTCAACCTAGTTGTGTTTATTTAATCTTTGTATTTTTATTTGCTTATTGTTAATGGTTGATGATAGGCAAGTTGATTCTCACTAGTGTCTAGTGCACTTTTCTCAAAGTGAGAGGATTGCTCTATGTGATTCAACTTAATTATGTGTTTATTTAATCTTTGTATTTTTATTTGCTTATTGTTAGTGGTTGATGATAGGCAAGTTGATTCTCACTAGTGCCTAGCGCACTTTTCTCAAAGTGAGAGGATTGCCCTATGTGATTCAACTTAGCTTTAGTGTTTATTTACTTGCTCTTGTATCCTAATTTTATTATTGTCCATTGTTGATGATAAATCATATGATTCTCACTTATGCCTAGTGCATCATATTCTAAGTGGTGAAGATGATTTTAGATGATTCAACCTTCCCCTTTTAACTTCTTAATGAATAAAAGATGAGATAGTTAGGTTTATGGTTTAAGGTCCATGGGGTATTGCAAAGGATAGGTTACCCAAAACCTTGATGCTCCCTCCTCTTTGATTGTGTTATTAGCCTTTGCGCACTTATTCATGAATGCAAAGGATAGGCCTACCTTAGCCTTGATGCAATTTCTCCTTTTGTTCATGTTATCGAGAAATCGTTGCTCATATGTTCCTTAGTTTAATTAAGACAATTCTATGCCTATGATCAATTGCTTGCTTGTTTTTGATGCATTTTAAATGTCTTGATTCAATTATATGCCATTCCATCCATGTGTATGACCTCCTAATGAAGACGTAAGTCTACATGCATGTTGTAGCATAGAGTCATTAGGGTAAATACACCCCTTCCTACACACACACATTTGCTTTGAGAACTTTATCTTGCATCCTTGATAAGTGGATCTTTTGATCATATTGGCATGTTTAGTCTTAATTAATGTTCAACATATGCATGATTCCGTGATTATTGAATGTGCTTGAACTTTGTAACCAATCATTGATAATAACTTCACCCTTTTTCCAAAAAACTTTCAAACTCTTTTCCATTTAATGCGAGTTATTAGTGACTATCACTCAAAGCCTTGGCTTGTTTGATTGTCATGAACGCCATCAAGGGTTATTAGTAATGATCACTCAAAGCCTTTGCTTGCTTGATCATTATGAAAGCTTTTCCCCTTTCAAACCCTTTTCAAAAAAAAAACATTTTCATTAGAACCCATTGTTGCTAGTAGCTCATCAGAGCCTTTGTTCGTTTAGCTATTAGTAGCAATGTCCTTTTCTCATAAGAATAATAAACGATGATCCATCATAACCTTTGTTAGTTTGATCATCGCGCGAATCAATCTCTTTCAAAAATAAGTTTCAAAAAAAAGATAATAAAAACGAGTTGTTATCAAACAGTCCATCAGAACCTTTGTTCGTTTGACTAGAGGTACAACTCTCTTTTTTGAGTATTTAGCGGTGATTACCCATAACCTCTGTTAGTTTAATCGTTCGCTGAATACTTGTCCTATTTCGAAAATTCACTAAAAAGATAAAAAATAAAAACCTTTTTCATGATAAAGAAGAACTACGTAGCTTTGAGTTCTCCATCGCACCGGGAGATACGTAGAAGCGAGTCATGTCCCGTCAAGCCCCTTTTTCTAAAAAGCTCTTTTTCTCCTTTTTCCATAATAAATAGGGTTTTCGTTAAATCCTTTTCAATGCATCTTTCAACAAAGGAATAAATAGGCAAACTTAGGTATTTTCCAAATCAAACATTGAAACCACATACTTTAGTTAGAGGTTCCCTTTCGGTAGAAAGGACATGTGAGGTGCTAATACCTTCCTCACGTGTAATCGACCCCCGAACCCATGTCTCTAGTTTTTCAAAGACCACCCGCCTTTTTCAAAAGGACATTTTTTCAATGTTTTGGTCCAAAAATTAAAATATTGGTGGCGGCTCCAAACTTTTCCCACGTTGTACATTGAGAAGTCCAAATGGGATTTTTCGGGGTGCAACAGCTGGCGACTCCACTGGGGACCTTTTTTTTAAAAAAAAAGACGAGGGTCAAGCCTAACTAACTAAAACGTGTGGTTCAATGTATTGTGAGTTGATTAATATCTTGTTTGCCTTTCTTTTTTATAGATAATTATAAGCATAGGCATTTGTCTTCTTCTACCCCTCTTCTTTTATTGCTTATGCACATGCATCCTTCTAATCCCCATGATCCCTTCCTCTTCGCTCCCTTTCTTCGGTAAGTTTATGCATCTTTCCCCCTATTCTATTATGTTCCCTCTTCTTGGCTCCTCTTCTTAAGGTAAGTAATATCCTTGTTTGTAGATATCTTAGGAATGAAACCCTAGGGTAGACAACTTGATATTGAATGCTATTTTCTGGACTGGTCTGGTTTTCATTTGCAGGTGGGGTAGTGTTAGGGAAAATGCCCTTGACACACACTACACTTGTACCATATGATTACATATTCTGAGTGGGACCATAACCCAGGTCTGCAAATTTAGGAGAGTGGATTCGAGTAGTGAGAGCCCATCAGGGCAGCCACCACATATTGGCGCCCTTGGTGCCCCTGCGCCAGAACAACAACTAAAACAGCAACTGGGCAGCCACCACTTTGGCGCCCTTGGCGCCCCTGTGCCAGAACACAACACACACAGAATGGCGCCCAGGAAGGCGCCCAGCAACACAAACACAGAACGGCGTCCATGGCGCCCTGCGGCAGGATCAAGAACGGCACCCATGGCGCCCATGCACAGAGTTTTGGTTCCAAAGCATCAACAAGCATGATCACACATCGTCAATTGGCAACAATCATCATCAATTGAAATTAACATCATAGTTTAAAGTTCAATTCCTACAACTAGGGTTTTCTAAACTTAGTACACCTAGGGTTCCATAACCTTCCTACATAGAGCCATTCATACACCCAATTATAGAGATTGAACCCCGCCCTTACCTTAGCCTTGAAGAATTCGAAGTCTTTGGCTTGCCCTAGCTCCCTCTCCTTCTTCGCGCCATCCCCTCTCTTCTCCTCTCTCTAGTTCTTATTTTTTTGTTCCTTTTAAATGAGCAAAACCCTAAATGATGCCTATTTATACTTTAGTTGATTTTATGGGCTTTTTCCTTAGTCCATTCGAATTACATCATGGGCCTCTCTAACACTTCTCATTTTACTACTCCCAACACTCGTAATAGGCCCACATATACTAGCATTATTATTTTTATTATTTTTTTTCTACCAATTAAATTCCCAAACAATTCAATTAAATAATTAATTAAATTTTTGGGGCGTCACAACCCTCCCCCACTTAGAATATTTTCGTCCTCAAAAAATTTACCTGATTCGAACAACTCTGGATAAGACTCCCGCATCTTGCTTTCCAGCTCCCACGTCATGCTTTCTCCGGCGGCTCCCAACCAGACTATTTTCTCCAAAATGATCTCCTTGCCTCTTAGAGTCTTCACCTCATGATCCTCGATATGCACCGGCATCATCTCCACAGTGAGATTATCCCGTACTTGCACATCATCCATATGAATTACATGAGACGGATCTGAAATATACTTCTGAAGTTGTGACACATGAAACACATCATGCAAATTCAAAAGATTAGGCGGTAAGGCCACCCTATAAGCAACATTTCCAACTCTTTCCGAAATCTGATACGGACCGATAAAACGAGGCGTGAGCTTCTTAGCCTTCAAAGCGCGTCCAACACCGGTCACCGGAGTGACTCTCAAAAACACATGCTCACCGAAACTGCTCTGATACCACTAATGTAACACCCCATTTCTACCCGGTAAAATAATGCAAAATCAAAGTTCATAAAGATCTTTTTCAACAAACAATGGAGTGCTACATTTGCTTCGTGAAAACAAGGCTAAATATATATTTTGGCCCTTTATCTTTGGGGTTGTGGTCACTTTGGCCCTTTATCTTTTTTTTTTCTCATTTTAGACCCTCATGTTTTTTGTGTGTGTCATTTTGGCCCCTACCGTTATGTTTATGTTTTTTTAGGCAAATTTTTAAGGACGAAAATGAAATCAATTAAAAACATAAGGGCCCAAAATGAAATCAATTAAAAACATAAGGGACTAAAATGAAATCAATTAAAAACATAAGGGACCAAAATGATAACGGTAGGGGCCAAAATGACACACACAAAAAACATGAGGGTCTAAAATGAGAAAAAAAAAAAGATAAAGGGCCAAAGTGACCACAACCCCAAAGATAAAGGGCCAAAATATATATTTAGCCCGAAAACAATAGACGGGTTAATTCGCTTTCGAAAACAGATACATAGAGCTTTCGGATGAACCAATAAAACAAACTTTTAGTCTTCAAAATAATTCCTCTTTAGTTACTACGCAGCGGATTCATAACAAGTTAATTCAATTTGACATGGCGTCTTAACTACTCAAGACAGCTCAAAACAACGACATAACAACTTAAAGTTTCAACAACGAAAAGACATAGTATCAATATTAAAACGTGTGTTCATTCCCCCTGAGTGTTACATATCAGAGCGACGACACCGACTCGATCAAACGAAGGTGAGCAGCCTTCATTCGGGGTTATCTGCACGTTACCAACATCGGGGTAACATTTAAACAGAAGGGGTGAGATATCGCACTATATAATCAGACATATGAAAGACGATATGTAATTCAGGTCATAGCATCAATTCATCATTTAACAACAATCAACATCATCTCAATCATATAGATATGCAACATGGATGCGAAATGTGACTCAGCTCAGGGCCACCGCCCTATAATGCATGTGGTACCATATTCCAGCCAATAAATAGAGGCATTAACTTCGTATCATCATTTCATCGTAATTTGCCAGTCCAGGCCGTCGTGTTTTGAGCATAGCTCCATCGTAAAAATATGCTATGTATGCGACGCTATGTAAATGCACAACCAATAAACAACGATTACATAGCAACGCAACAACATCGGGAATCATCGTTGGCCATAGGCCTACAACATACCACCTGCCAATAAATAGAGGCAATTCAACTCGGTACACCATCATCAACAACAATTAGCAACATAGCAACTTTCAACATTTTTGGCAATACATCAGCAACTTAGCCGTTTTCAACATTTTTGGCAACACATCGACAACTTAGCAGTTTTCAACACTCTTGGCAACACAGCAACAACTTAGCAACTTCCAACATTTTGGCAACCTTGGGCCTAATTACATATTCAACATCAACGCATCATCCTAAGCATCAAATGTGAAATTCACATTTGGGCAGCCGAACTGGCGCACTTGGCGCCCATGGCGCCCAGCAACACAACACGCAACACAGCACGCAATGACAGGCAGCCACACTGGCGCCCATGGCGCCCAGCAACACAATACAGCAACAAGGCAGCCAGATTCTGGCGCCCCTGCGTCAGACACAGCAACAGGCAGCCAGGTTTTGGCGCCCATGGCGCCCCTGCGCCAGACACAGCAACAGGCAACCAGGTTTTGGCGCCCATGGCACCCCTGCGCTAGACACAGCAACAGCCAACCAGGTTTTGGCGCCCATGGCGCCCCTGCGCCAGGCACAGCAACAGGCAGCCAGGTTTTGGCGCCCATGGCGCCCCTGCGCCAGACACAGCAAGCAACAACAGAAATTGGGCAGCCAATCTTGGCGCCCTTGGCACCCATGCGCCCAGAACTAGCAACCCCAGCAACAGGGCAACCACAACATTGGCGCCCTTGGGGCCCATGCGCCAGAACAACACACCAAGCAGCAACTGCGCAGCCACAACATTGGCGCCATTGGCGCCCATAGCCAGAACAACACCTAAAACAACAACTGGGCAGCCACCACATTGGCGCCCTTGGCGCCCCTGCGCCAGAAAAACAATTAAAACAGCATCTGGGCAGCCACCACTTTGGCGCCCTTGGCGCCCCTGCGCCAGAACACAACACACACAGAATGGCGCCTAGGAAGGCGCCCAGCAACACAAACACAGAACGGCGCCCATGGCGCCCATGCACAGAATTTTGGTTCCAAAGCATCAACAAGAATGATCACACATCGTCAATTGGCAACAATCATCATCAATTGAAATTAACATCATAGTTTAAAGTTCAATTCTTACAACTAGGGTTTTCTAAACTTAGTACACCTAGGGTTCCATAACCTTCCTACATAGAGCCATTCATACACCCAATTATAGAGATAGAACCCCACCCTTACCTTAGCCTTGAAGAATTCGAAGTCTTTGGCTTGCCCTAGCTCCCTCTCCTTCTTCGCGCCGTACCCTCTCTTCTCCTCTCTCTAGTTCTTATTTTTTTTTTGTTCCTTTTAAATGAGCAAAACCCTAAATATTGCCTATTTATACTTTAGTTGATTTTATGGGCTTTTTCCTTAGTCCATTCGAATTACATCATGGGCCTCTCTAACACTTCTCATTTTACTACTCCCAACACTCGTAATAGGCCCACATATACTAGCATTATTTTTTTATTATTTTTTTCTACCAATTAAATTCTCAAACAATTCAATTAAATAATTAATTAAATTTTTGGGGCGTCACATCGATCGTTTCTTACTACTGAGACGTGTGGTTCTTGCGCTCATAGAAGAAATGGGTCTTTAAGGCCGACTCAAATCTGGAATGGACCGAGGTCCGGTTCGGAACAATTTTGAATATATCTTTTTTTTGCCAAGTTCTGAGTATATCTTAACGCAATCTTTACTAAATAAGCCAATATTATATAGATTACCCGTTTGGATGAGCTTATTTTTGAACTTATGAAAAACAACTTATGATAATAAATAAGTTTTTATGTTAATTCATAAGTTCTCACTAACAAACGTTATATCTCCATAAGTTGTTTTTTCATAAACTACATTGACAAACTTATGAATAATACATAAAAACTTATTTATTTACATAAGTTGTGTTTCATAAGCTTAAAATAAGTTCTATCCTAACAAACCCTAGGTTTCAAAATCGCAAAAATCAAAACAAAAGGGAACGGGCTTGTGGTTATCAATGTTACTAAGCCACATAAATATTTGACACAATCAAAACTTCTATCGCTGGACCAAAAAAAGAAACTTTTATCACATGAGAGAGAGAGAGAGAGATTGTGGAACTGGCGCGGCACTGGAAAATGAAGGAGAAGAATGAAGGATATGTGCAGGGAGGGGCTATGTAGTATGGGGGCATACATAGTAAATATAGGGGCGCCGGTAGTAAAGCTCAAGAAATTAAACATGGTTTGGAGTGAGTGAAAATTAAAGTCTAAGGGTGTGTTTGGGAGTTTGGAGGGGAGGAGAAGGGGGGGTTGAGACTAATAGTGTAAATTCTTTAGTAATTGGGAGAAAAAGTATCCCCCTAAACCCCTCAAACCCCTCTCCTAGTTTATTTTTGGAGCCCCTCCAAACTCCTCCAAATACGGAGGGTTTTGGAGGGGCTCCAAAAATAAACTAGGAGAGGGGTTTGGGGGGGTTTAGGGGGATAATTTTTTCTTCTCATCACTAAAGAATTTACACTTTTAGTCCCAACCCCTCCCCTCCCCTCCCCTCCAAACTCCCAAACAGACCCTAAGATTAAGAACACCCCACATCTATTAAAGACACCTGCAAATAAGCAAAAAAATCAACAAAAAAAAACCATAAAAAGTTATCTTTTTTTTTATAAGCAATATTTTATTTATGGGAGCAGAAGCTGTGCAGCAACCCATTACATCATTTGGGAGCATGAGGCCTCATTAAAACCTATAAAAACGAAAACTCGATGGGAAAAAATTATCCTATTTCTCCTCCATCTAAGCATCATCGTAATTATATTGTCGAAAATCTCCAACAACTTTCGAAATAAATTATTTACGGTATACTGTTTTAAAAACTGTACAGTGGTAAACCTATTTACAATATCTATGAGTTTTGTTTTGAATTTATTTTCAAGCATTTTTTAAACTATTTATTTAACTGTACAATTATTATTTATTTATTTGACTGGTACAATTATTTATTTATGACTAGCGATATATGGATATTGGGGAGCCTGTTTCTGCTATTTACATTAACACTAAGAATTTTCCTCAATATGTTCACTTACTTATTTATATTATTATTAAGGTATGCAGTATTGTATTACAATTTCTAACGTTTTTTTTATAATGAATATCAACACAATTTGTCCTGAAATCGTCTGGTTGTAGGACAAGTTGGTAATTATTTTCCTGCTGTAGTGAAAGTAGAAAATATTAATAGACTATATTTTCTAACCACAACCGACTGCAAAAGGAAAATATATCATCTAATTGTTGTGGCAATGATTATTTTGTGAATAATGTATAAATCTGCTTTGCTCCGCTCCATTTCATTCCACTCGACTCCGTATATTTTAAAGTACCAAACATACCCTTAGTCTAAAGTGACGCGAATTGTATTTTGGTGTTGTTGGGGAAGGCTATTCCAACTTATTTTGTACTCCCTTCTAATTCATCTACTTTTACATTAAAAAAAAAACTCACTTTCTGTAGCGACCGAAAAATTCAGGTTAGGGTTCTTCGAAGTTTATAATGAAGCCGCCATCAATGTTCAGGTTAATTAAAGGGGCAAACACTAAGAAATCCCCTATAAAGGTCTTTAGGAACCAAATAAGAGTTCGGGAGTCGGTTAGCACCACGCGGCATCCTTCCTAACGAAGGTTACCATCTAATTAAACGTGTAAACATTATTAACTCAAATATATTTATTTTTATCCTAATTTACAAATTAAAGAGAAAAGAGACTTGATGGACATTTATTTATTTTTGGTATTTTCTTAAAAGATAAGAAATAAGCAATTTACAAAAAGGACTAAAAAAATGTTTTTATTAATGCACTTGACAGAGGTGGGCCCCTCTCTGCTCCACGTATCTCCTGGTAGAGAATCAAAAGATATGTAGTTTGGATAGAAAATATTTGTGTGTTTGGTATTTTTTATTTATGAGAAAATGATTTTGACGGAATAAAATAGGTGAAACATAATAAGTTGCGAAACAGAAATAAAGGAGGTGTAATTAGCTGCAGCGGTGCAGTATTATTAAAAAGATATGGGTGCGTCTAGTAATGCAGTCCAGTTCACGTTTTTTAGATTCAAAGGCTAGCCTGCGAATTGGGCTTGTACAGGGGGTACTATATGATTAAAACGCATGGGTGTAAAAATAAATCTTATATTTTAATTTAAAACAAAATAACTATTAAAATAGGAAAGGCATATCTATATATATATATATATATATATATATATATATATATATATATATATATATATATATATATATATATATGGAAACAGCGAACCCTAATTTTTCATTTCCTATTCCCTCAGCGTCGCAGCTAACATGTCCAGAAGAGAGAGAGAGAGAGAGAGAAAATTTCATAGAGAGAAGGGGAAGCTCAGAGGGGGAGAGAGAGAGAGAGAGAGAGAGAGAGAGCGAGAGAGAGACGTGGTGGTTAAGGTGTGGTGGTGGTGAATGTTAGAGGAGTGAGAGAGGGGGACGGTGGTTACGGAGAGGGACGCGGTGAGGAGAGATAAAAATGGGGTGGAGAGAGAGGGGGACGGAGGTCACGGCGCCGAGGCGTTGGTGCGTCGGTCGTCAGCTTCAACGGCGGTGTTGGTGGTGGTTTTTGCTAGAGGGAAGACCGCGCTGGGCTAGTTTTGGTGTTGCGACAGCAACGACGGCGCTAGGGGGAGGCTGTGCGTAGAGGGGTCACGGCGGCGACAGCCGCAGCTGGCGGTGGTGGCCTGAAACGGGTTCATTTACTTCCTTTTTTTCTATTTTGATTTTCTCTTCTACTCCTAATCTACTCTGATTTGGTTGCTTTATTTTGTTCTTCTATTAGAATATAAACTACATTTTCAAAACTCTTTTTTTTCTGAATAAACCTACATGTTGGTTTTTTTAGCACATATTTTCTATTTAATGGTTTAGAGGGACCAACCTAATTTCCAGCTTCTGATAGATCTCCTATTGCTTACTCGATACTGCTACTGCCTTATATGATGCTTTCACTTTTCGTTCTTGCTGTTACTGCTGCGTCTCACCCTCGTTTCAGAATTATGGTGTTTCGTGATATGGGTTTCAGCGTGAAAACCTAATCGGTTATTTGCTTTCCTCTGAATTTTTTTCTGTCTTCAAACTGTGAATTTCACCCTATTTTATAATGAATTTTTAGGGTTTTCAGAAGTGAATTACTTATTCTATTTGATATTGTTTCCTATTTCAGATTTGGGCTTAGGGTTGGAGTATGGTGAATACTTGCTCAGTAAGGAAGAGCCTTTGAGAGCGCAGCTGCTGTTTCTTTTTTAATTTTTTTGTTTTTTTTAATCTTAATTTTATTTATATTTTTGTAATTTGTTTTTGGATTAAATGAACAAAACTGAATTGGGCTAACCCAATAACAAAAAGAGACCCAATAACTAACATAGGCCCAATAACTAAAACAGGCCCAAATTAAATAAGTGTACTCGAAAATTGAATAACCTTGGCACACGCTAATCGATCCTGAGACCCACAAGCTACCTACTATCTATTATCGTCCTAGAAACACGTGAACTAAAAAGTATTGTAATATACAAAAAGACACAGACAAAATTGGGGTATGACACTTTCACATTTAAAAATTCATCTCACTTTCTCTTCACTTTCTAATCAATTTTATTCCTTGAACAATGTATCCACTAATTACTTTCTTTCATTCACTTTGTTTTGATAAACAAAGTTTTAGGGTGAGGGGATATCCCCAGTTCAAGATATGGAAAATCTTTAGACTATTTAAACACTTAAAGGCTCGTTACATCTCCTAAAGGGGACTGACTAATGAGACTTTAAACTCAAAACCTCTCAAAACAAATCCTATCATGTTCCGCTATTTTTCGTGGTTCGCGATTGATAACACTAAATTGTTGATGTATGAATATGGATATGAAAAATGTAAGAAAAAAGAAAAAAACTTGAAGAGTTAACTCAATCTCAACTAGGGGCTCAATTTTTAAATTTTGAATAGAACGTGTAAATTGTTTGGGACGGCCCTATTTCCACTTTTTTTTTCCTATCCCAACAAAACATAAGTATTTTGGTTTCTGACAATGTGTCTCCATTCTTTAAAGTTTAAAATGTATTTTAACTTTCTTTTCCGGTACCCCTCATTCATAGTTTTAAAAACCGGCTCGGCCCGGCCGGTCGAACCGGGAACCGGGGGGTAACCGAGCGGGTCAACCGTATGGATCGGATATGCAGCAAACCGGTGAAAACCGGTGTGACTCGGCCGGGTTTTGCAAAAACCGGTGACCCGGTTTGACCCGGACCGGCACTACAAGAAAATCGACAATTTCCGACGGCAAAATCCGTCGGAAATGCACTGATTTTCGTCGCAAATTAACGTTTCCGACGGACAAATTTTCGTCGCAAAATCGCTCGTCGCAAATCGTTTCCGACGGATTTTTTCGTCGCAAATCGTTTCCGACGGACTTTCCGACGGATTTTTTCGTCGTAAACTCTAACACATTTTCGTCGCAAATCCGTCGGAAATTTTAAAAAAAAATAAATTATACAAAACCGATCTTATTTCAGCATATTTGTTGCAGGCTTGAAGCCACAAGCTAAACATCTAACACAGTGTAACCAAAATCAATTATTTTTGTAACTGATTGTAACTTTACACAACCAAAACTATCTCAAATGTCTGTGACACATTTTCTATTAGGAATCAAATGATAAGAATCAAGGCATCCATGCCAAATTTACATAGACAAAACAAAATTGTTATACCAATTTGTACACATTTTCTATTAGGAATCACACGACAATCCCAGTTAGACCATGTAACCACAGCACAGTTGGCGTTCTTTATTCCCTTCTTCTCCAGCCATTTATCATGCCTAAGTAGAGCCTCACTCAATGTAACACCCTTGTCGACCTGAACCACATAGTAAAATACACAATTAACAATCTTCACCCACATGCAAAAATGAACAGGGGAACGTAATATTTGACAAGCTACAGATGGTTTAGAAAAATAGTAGAGAAAGCATTGAAGCATTTCTATCATTCAAGGTCAGTTCAGGATGAGCTTATTAAGTGTCCAAAAAGAGTTATGCCAGTAAGGGCGCACAAAGCATCTATTGTGCCAATACCTAAATGGAGCTTCTTTATTTACCATATATGTATCAACTGTGTCAACCTCAAAATGGATACTAATCATCACAAATCAGAAGGTATATATGCACATTCTCGAACACACACAAAAGGATACACTTGAGATGCAAGGATACAAAATTGTCTTAGAAATAATCTCAACACTATACTCACCCAAAACCTGGTCAGTATTTACTGAAAGGGAGGGTTTAAGAGTAAGGACTAAATCCAGATATTGCTACAACATCATTCTTGTTTCAATTTTTAAATATACTAATTTGTATTCCATGACAATGCTAGAGCCAAGTATTTAAGGCCAAAATCTCACTGTTCTCATTAGTGCAAAACAAAATAATCCTTCAACTTCAACTAGTATGAAGTAAGAACTAGTGTCATAAGTAAATAATGAAAATCAAACAAAATTGTTACTACTGCCTTTTTAAGCACACAAAATCATACCTTCCCATGATTTAGTTTCAGTTCCAAGAATTCAAATATATCAACATGCCATGGCTCCAGGTACACAGCAAATGCACCTACAACAAACACATAACATTTGTAAGTAGAGGCAATTTACAAGCATTCATCAAATGCAGGAATCGTCAATTAAACTTAAATGCCTTTACCTTTCCTCTTGCATCCACCCTGATCAACATAGCGAGCTGTATCATTGAACACAGGAAGCATTGAAACAATACCATTGGATGCCCCATTTGCTCCACGGATGTAACTGCCCGAGGCACGAATGTTGTGAACAGAAACACCAATTCCCCCTGCAGATTTGCTAATGACAGCACACTCCTTCAATGTATCATAAATCCCCTCAATACTATCATCTTTCATGCACACCAAGAAGGAACTACTCAACTGCCAAGTCACAAATACACAGATCCAACACTACAACATTTAGACCCTATGGCAACGCCTAAAATTGCAAAGCCAAAAAAACCGTTGCCTTATCCAACAATGGCAACGGTTTTTTAAACCCGTTGCTGATTCATTTTTTTTAATTTTTTTTATTGGCAACGGCTGGAAACCGTTCCCATAAGGTCTATGGCAACGTTTTTGTGTTTAAGCTTTAGCCAACGGTTAATAAACGTTGCCACAGGGACAATTATTAAAAAATAAAAAAATTGAACACGGTCTCTTCTGTTTCATCTTCGTTTCTTCTCTTTCATTTCTCTCAACTCTCAGCGCTTTCATCTCTCTCAGTGACCGACTCTCTCTTCTCTCTTCTTCCTCCGCGGCTGCGCGACGACCACAAACCACCCACGCACCACGACTGACTCTCTTCTCTCTTCAATCGTCGGTCCTCTTCTCTCTTCTCTCTTCTTCCCGTGCGCTGTGAAGGTGAGGAAGAAGCCAAAATTTCTGCGCACGATTTCTGTGAAAATGAAGGAGAAGCGGAACTGAAGGTGAAGCAAAACTGCAAAAGCCACGAACTGAAGGTGAACTGGTGAAGCAGAAGCGGGCTGAACTACTGAAGGTAAACCCTAATTTCTGTGAAATCCCCAATTTCTGTTTGTTTGATTGAAATTTTTGATTAATCCCCAAATCCCAATCTCTCTTCTCTCTTCTATTCATGTATTTTTGACTGTATTTTATTTGTGAGTTTAGGTGCATGCAGATTTTGAAGTTTATGGTTCGTCATTGGGATTGTCTTGTTGCTGTTTATATGGTGGAGCTCCGTATGGTTCTCAAGAGATGAAGCTCAAGAGAGGTGTTGATATAGTTGTGGGAACACCTGGTCGCATAAAGGTGATTATTAATTTTTTTTAGTATTAGTCATTAGTCATTTAAGCAACTAAGTTGAACATGTGTCTGCTCCTCAGGCAGATCAGATTGCTAAAGCTGTTGGTGGAGAAGCTGCTGAAATGATTACTCAAGTGTCTGATAGGTATGTTTGTTATTTTCTTATTTTCTATGTTCAATACTGTCCTTTGTTGTTAACATATGTGCCATGAATGCAGTGTGATTCCCGCATTCAAATCTGCTGTTGAAGAGCTTTTGAATAACTCTGGTTTATCAGCTGTTGAATTACTTGCAAAAGCTCTTGCCAATGCCAAGACTGTTGTGAGTCCAATGTTCTTCTCCTTTTCTCTGCATGTCTTTTCCTTTTTGTTTTTTTCCAATTTATCAAAACCTTCAACTTCAATATTTTTCTCTGATATGGCAACATGTTATATTTCAAGTCTGTTAAAATGGTTTGCACATTTTGTTAATGATAGTAAAGTTCATACATGTAACTAGACAAAAAATTAGAGTTCAAAGGCTTTTTTAGAAATGTAGTTCCATATTTTTATCTGAAGCATAAGATATGACCTCCATTTTGTTTTATATATGGTCTGCTCACTTTTTATGGGTGTTTTTGTAGGAAGTGGAATGCTAGTGTTGGATTGTTGCTGAGATGAAATTGCTGAAGGAAATGCAGCAAGCGAGCAAAATTCTGATCTGTTTCCATTTGTTTGTTTCTTTTTTACTCTCATAATTATTATATTATATGGTTTTATATTTGTAGTTGTGCAACTAAGATCGATTCTTAATATGATTAGTTTTATTGTAGTTGTAATATAATTAGGATAAACCTTTTTTGTATTTACTTATGTTGTTTAAAATACAATATATTCTCAAACCTTATCTCAAAAATTTAGTTTCAGTTTATTTTTGGTACATAAACCTTCAGTTTTTTGGTTATGTTATTGATAGCAATGATATCACATCAAAATAGAAAATGATATCACATCAACAGCAACGGTTTTTAACTGTTGCCATCAACGGTAACGGTTTTTAACTGTTGCCATCAACGGCAACGGTTTTTAACTGTTGCCATCAATGGCAACGGTTCTTAACTGTTGCCATCAATGACAACGGTTTCTAACTGTTGCCATATCCTGCAACGGTTTTAGACTGTTGCCATTTCGTGCAAATGAAAACCGTTGCGTTAAAGTTATCAATAGCAACGGTTTTAGGTATGCGTTGCCTTTGGTGACAAAAAACCGTTGCCTATAGTTTCGGCAACGCCCGCACACACAACGGTTTCAAAACTGTTGCCGAAAGTTAAGGCAACGGTTTTTTGGTTTTATGCAACGGTTTTTAGGCGTTGCCTTTGGGTCAAAATGTTGTAGTGCAACCAAATAAGCACCAAATTTGCTAATTCACCACAACAAAGACAAAAAACAAAACACAAATTGAAAGAGTGAGTGCAATAGCATATACATACTTGAGGCTTAGGTGTTCCTGCATTGAAAAGGGTTGGAGACGCATGAGTGAACCATTTTTGAGACATCAAGTGATAGATTTTGACAGCAGAATCAATGTCCTCCATATGAATTCCAACGGCAACCCTCATCAACATGTGTTGGGGCCTTTCTACAACCTTCCCTTGGACTTTCAATAAGTATAACCTCTCAAGAGCTTTGAACCCAAAGTAATCATAATCAAAGTCTCTATCATAGATAATCTCACTATCCAAACGGGCAGCATTCTAAAACAGAACAAAAAACAAAGAAAAACTGTAAATTTCACATACCAAAACACTGAATTCTTTCAAATGAAAACAACATGAAGCAAAAGCAATAAAGACCCATTTGGACTAAGATAATAAAAAGACAACTTTACAATCTCAGAAGCAAAAGAGAGGAAAACAAAAACACCCCATTTCTGGAGAACTGAAGAAAACGTTTCAAAATTCAATATGATAAAAAAATAGAATATACAGAATCACAGTTTCCTTCACCTCTCTAACTCAATCTTTTCTAATTGTTGTTCCCTATTACATAAACATTGATGGGCCTATGATATAGAAACTGTGATGCCCAAATTCTTGAACCTTTTTATCCCTATAAGTGACATTATTGAACCTTTTTATCCCTATAAGTGACATTATTCTTGAACCTTTTTATCCCTATAACCGAAATGCCCAAATTAATTATTGCATACTCACAACATAAATTTCATTCAAATCAAAAAAACTTGCAGCACAAGACATTTAAATATAGAGTAGAAGCATGAGAAATTGAAAAAAGTGAGAAAGGAAGGAGGAGGTTACAGTAAAAGCTTCAGTATAGTGAACGATGACTCTCTTCTTTTCTCGTGTTCTTTTCTTACTGCTCTTGCATAATATATGGCAAAACATTACCCCACGAAGGGATTCATAAAATCATAATAACTGACAATCCACATAATACTGAACAAAACATGGTCCAGCAAAAAACAAGGGAGAGAAGTGCACATCTTTTAATATTGGCAAAACCAGTTTAAATCTGGTAAAGATGAAGCCTTCTACAGTTACAATTATTCTACAAAAAGTAAATCCAATTCAACCAACTACTTCATGTGACAGTAACCAGTAAAAGGAGAATCTAAAATTTTGAAAAAGTTAACACATTGATAGACTCATATAGTAATATATCTCAGCAGGTAAGAATGAGATACCATGTCTCCTAAACCAAGCATCATGAAGTCTGTTGCACTTGCTCCCGGAACAACACCGCCCAACAAATTTCTTGGAAAAACAATCTTTACAGGCAACTCCAATTTCTTTGTTATCAATTGCAACCCAAGAAGACTTAAACTATTAGAAACTGTGTCCATAGGATTTGATGCTTGCTGCGTTGCCACTGATACCATGACGTTTGCCCCAAAAAATATTTCAGAGTAGAAAACCCAGAAAATGTCATATACGAATAGACAAAAGAGGAGCATTGCGCAAATCTTGATGTTTGGAAGACGCACATGGCTTACAAATGCAATGCATATAGATATGCCCAACAAATTGTTCAGTATCCAATGACCAGAAACAAGCCAAGCAACCACTATAAAAGAGCATGCAAACAATAGTATTCCTAGGATTCGTGTAAAAGATTTTGAGCAACAGCGTGAAACAAAAGGATCAGCTAAACCAAACTGTGACTTCAAATAGGCAGCATAAGGAGACAAGCAGAAGAAAAGGGACGATGCAGAAGCAATGGCAGTGAATGCTGTGAGAAGCTGTGACGGGTGCAGGCTCTAGCAAATACAGAAGTTTCCAAAGAGAATCCATCTACAGTTATCTTAAGCTCGGGCTTTCGTTCATAGAAGCACAACCAAACACCTTTAACTTTCCAGCCAAAGCTGCACAGTTTTTTTCCCTTCTGGAAGAAAAAAATTAAGAGTTAAAACCGTGCAACCTGCATATAGCAAAGTAAGCTGTAAGCACATGCAAGTTATTGAAAAACAAATAAAAAATTAATAATCCCTGCAAGAATCCTCTTGTTCTCTTTTGTATTCCTACCATTAAAATGAACAGATTTTCGTATTATAATCTATCTGAAGCAAAAGAAACCAATAGAACAAACTGACATTATTGTTTCACTTAACCTAAATTGATGATCTATATTTTCACTTAACCTAAATTGAACCTTCATCAAAACACTTTTGTGCATGACTCCTTATCTAGCAAAAAGTGGAAGTGGAGGCCAAAAAAAATCTTCTTATGATCATGTTATCAGCAATATCAGAAAACAAAGGGATGAACCAAACTATTAATGACTGTAACGCCCCAAAAAAATAATTGATTTAATTGATTTAATTAATTTAATAGGATTTGTGTGGTAGAAATAATAATATAATTATATGTTATTAATAGTTAGTCCATTAGGGGTTAGTGATAGTGATTTTAAGTGATTGGCCCATGAGTAATTCGAATAAGTGATGAAAAAGCCCATAAGACCAAATAAAAATATAAAAGGGCTAGGTTAGGGTTTTGTTGTCATTAGAAGGAAAAAAAAATAAGGATTGAGAAGAGAGAGCTAGGAGGGGGCGGGGCTAGCACAAGAGAAAGAAGGAGAGAAAACGTGAATTAAGAGGAGAGAGAAGAAGCTAGGGTTCGAATCATCCATCAAGCTAGGGTTGTGTATTCATCTAAGGCTAAGGTAAGGGTGAGGTTCATACTTTATAAGGGTTGGTATGAAGGGTTGTATGTGGGGTTAGGGTTTTGATAATTACCATATGTGTGTCATGATTTTTATATGTTGATGATTATGTCTTGATCCCAATTTTGTTGCTAAACTCATTGTTTGGGGTGATCTGGGTATAGGTTCGGTTATACAGTAACTGAGAACAATATAGCGGTCCAAAAATTATGTGGTTTACCTTTTTAGAAACTAGATTTAATGCTTGTTAATTTGGCACTGGTTTGGTTGCATTTGGAGTTGTATAGCTCGAGTTATAGGTGTCACAAGTTAGGTTAAAATTCTGGAAACGATCTGGATGTAGGTTCGGTTATACAGTAACTGGGAACAATATAGTGGTCCAAAAATTATGTGGTTTACCTTTTCAGAAACTAGATTTAATGCTTGTTAATTTGGAACTGGTTTGGTTGCATTTGGAGTTGTATAGCTCGAGTTATAGGTGTCACAAGTTAGGTTAAAGTTCTGGAAACAATCTGGATATAGGTTCGGTATTTCGTGTATAACATTTTCGTTTGAACTCCTTTTTGAATGATTCTTGATTCATTGTAAACTAAACTCAATTTTTTTCGGGTTAGGCTCAAGTCCCATGTCATTTGACTGAGTTTTGATAATTTTAGAGGTGTCACAAGCTAGGTCATGGTGGCTGTCCTGTTTTCTGTACCTTGTTGCTTATTTACTAAAACTGTACGAATTGGACCATTCTTTTGCAAAATAAAAATTATAGTCAGGAACTAGACATTCTTAGCTTTCCATAGAGGGGTCCTTTGCTAAGTTTCGATGTCGTTTGATAGGTTAATTAATTCACCGAAGTAGAGGTATGTTGCTGAAAATTAATGCTGCTGTTGCTGAAAATTAATGTTGCTGTTTGCTGTAAATTAATGTTGCTGTTTACTGAAAATCATGTTGCTGTTGCTGTAAATTAATGTTGCTGTTTACTGAAAATCATGTTGCTGTTGTTGTAAATTAATGTTGCTGTTTACTGAAAATCATGTTGCTGTTGCTGTAAGTTAATGTTGCTGTATACTGAAAAATCATGTTGCTGTTGCTGAAAATTAATGTTGCTGTTGCTGAAAAATTAATGTTGTTGTTGCTGAAAATTAATGTTGCTGTTTGCTGAAGATTAATGTTGCTGTTTGCTGAAAATCATATGTGCTGTTTCTATTTTGTGGGCTATTCCTATCTTGGGGTGGTTGTTGGCTGTCCCTATTTTTGTGGGTGGTTGTTGGTGCCCTTAGCGCCCTGTTGTCTTGTTGATTTTGTTGTTGTCGGCCGGTGGCCATTGTTGGATTGCCTCATTAGGCATGAAGTTGTTGTTGTAGGCCGGTGGCCATTGTTGAATTGTTGATGTTGCGTGTCGGCGCATTAGTGCCTATGTTTGTTGTCATTGCGTGTCGGTGCCTTAGCGCCTATAGTTGTTATTTGTTGTGGGTGCCTTAGCGCCTATTGTTGTGGCTGAGTCGTTGGCCTGGATGATGTTGTTTTGTTGATGTTGTTGTCGTTATTGTCGTGTTGTTGATTATGTTGTTAAATGTTGTTGTTGACTTTGTTGTGGGTACCGCCGAATGGCCCACATTGTTTGGTGGTGGGTACCGCCGAATGGCCACATTGTTTTGTTGAGGGTATCGCCGAATGGCCCAAACTGTTGATGAATTTTTGTGTTGAAGGCCTATGGCCAGTGTCGAGTCTTATGTCGTTGTTGTGCTAGGCGCCCTGCTCCTGGGCGCCATGTCTGTTGTTGCTGCTGTTGTGCTAGGCGCCCCGCTGCTGGGCACCAGTTCCTGTTTGTTGTTGTTGCCTATTGGCGCCCTGTTGCTGGGCGCCAGTTCCTGCGGGATGATGTTGTCTGTTGGCGCCCTGCCGCTGGGCGCCAGTTCCTGCCATGTCCTATTTGGTTGTTGGTGGCTGGGCGCCTGGTGGCTGTCCCGTTAGTCATTGTCACTGGTGTTGTAAATTGGTATTGTCATTCGTGTCGTATAATTGTTGTTGGCATTGGTGTTGTAAAATCGTTGTTGTTCCAGGTGATGTAAATTGTCGTTCTTCTCGGTGTTGTAAAAATTGTTGTTGCCATTGATGTTGTAAATCTATTGGTGTCTTTGGCGTCGGTGGTTGTTGATCAAGTTGTTAGACTGTCCTATAGGTGTTGGTGTTATTGGTGATGATATAACAGGTGATGTGCCTATTTTATTGGCTAAGGTGATAGGTGGTGGGTCTATGACCATTTGTTGCTATTGGTGTTGTTGTGCCACTTAGATGACTATTGTTGTTGATTGTCTCTGGTGCATTGTTCATGGTGTCGCATACATTTCATATGCATTATTTTGGTGATGAAGGCTTCGGCCTTGGAGCTATAGGTGATGATGATGATGCTCAAAAACATGGTAATGATATAGGTGATGATGCCCTTATTGGCTATTTATTTGGTGATGATTGGTACCACATGCATATACCCGTTGGTGTGGGTTGCATCTCATTCATTTACTCATGACATTGGTGATGATTCTTGGTGATTGCAATTTGATGTTGTTGTGAAGATACATGCTTGTTGTGCTGATGTTGACTATTGTGATGATAACGACCGTTATGTCCAAGCTGTTGTTGACCTGTTGACTATTGTGACGATATTTGTCTGTGGTGACTATCTGATATTCTGACCTGTGTATACGGTCTTTCATACGATTCTTTATATTGTTTGATATCTCACCCCTTCTGTTTGAATGTTACCCCTATGTTGGTAACGTGCAGGTGATCTCGAATGAAGACCATAGTTCTTCGTTAGTTCGGTGTCGTCGCTCTGATACGTAGCACTCGGGGGGATGAACACTATTTATATTGTTTATGTTATTTTGTGGATTTTGATGTTATAAATCTTACATGGTCGCTACGTTTGTTTTAGTTGAACCCTTATGATTTTCCGCTGCGTGAACGAGTAAGAGTTGAGTCGTTTTTAAGACTAAAAATGCTGTTTGCCGGTTCATCCGAGTGATGAGTGTTATGTATCCGTTTAAGGTTTTTTTTTAAGTCGAAAAATGTGACGCTCATTTGTTTGCGAAAACTCTGATATTTTATTAATAATTACTGGGTAGAAATGGGTGTTACAATGACTAACAAGTTCTGTTGTTCTGTCAAAAAATTCAGTTACTATGTAAAAAAAGTTCAAAATTTCTACAAGAGGAAAAAAGTTCATAGACTTGGATCCCTTACACCTACGATCAGATGTCCCCTCTTTGTAATGAGATAATTGAGAAGTGAAATTTTTGATAGCTCCGGCAACACACATATCCTTCACACCTTTTGAATCATGACAATCCCCTATAGCAACAAATTCTTGCATTAGTAAATTTGGAAAATAATAAGATCACATGTCAAAATATAATTGCATACAAAAATAATGCTTACTCGAATACTCAAAACCACATTTATCATTTGGTGTGTCAATGAAATGAAGTGGACTTGTCCACCTATACTTGTACCAGTGTCTAATTTGGTCAGGCCATACACATAGGGCTGATAAATTACCATTGACATATGGAGGTAACAAATGTTGGACAGCTTCTGATGCTTCAGCCCCTAACATTTTGCATGTAACTCTTATATGAGTAGCGGAAAATAACATAACACTAAACACACTATAATGGTAAATATACATTTACATGAAGGCACACAACAAGACACACAATAAGGCACATAAGAAGTTCCCTAACAAGAAGGTGCACAAGGTAGCCAAACAACATTGGCAACTAAGAAAGTGGTAAGTTGAATGGATTTATATTCAATTTCTGGTTTTAACTAATAATCTGTCAAGTTGTGGAACTAAATTTGATTTTATTATTGTATTAGGGGAGGCCTAAAGGGAGCAAGAACAAAGCTAAGGCACCTATTGCTATTGCAACTAATGCACCTAAAAAACGGGTAAGTATAAGGCTAATTGTGTTTGTTTATTAATTCAACAACAACAAAGACACAAGTGTAAGGCTAATTCTGTTTGCTTTAATTCAACAAGGAGGGCCAACAGGAAGGAAGCAAAGCACAACAAACATTGCTGACCCAGTAACAATACACTGCTGAACCTATAAACCTAGAAACAACAAACCCTGCTAACCTAGACACAACAAACACTGCACAACAAAATACAGATACTGTTATGCCTCACTTAACAGCTGACACAATGACTAAAATTCTCTTTGGTGAACCCCAAGTAAATGCATCACCATTACATCACCCACCTACACCAGAAGCCCCACCAAAAATTAAGTCCTTTGTTGTGTACTAAAAACTATCTTTAACGTGTAGGGGAAAAGGGAAAAGACACATATGGCAATAAACACACAGGGAAATCAAACAAGGGGAAATCGTTCAGACTCTCAAATCAATGTAAGTATGTAATGAGAAAACAAATAGAAGATGAAAAAGAAGAACCTCAACATGTCGTTCAACGATCTAGCGCGAAGTAACTCATTAGAAAGCTTTCAACGATGAATACAGATCGAAAACCCTAACCCTGCAATAAACACACAGGGAAGAGAGAGCGAGAGAGCCGCGAAATTTAGGGTTTCAAGCGAAAGAAAGTCAAAACGAAGAGAGAGAGTACCTGAATCAGTGAGGCAAACGTCCTTCTCCTTCTTTCGTTCACTTTTGTTCAGAGAGAAAGAGAGCAATAGAGAATCAGTGAAGTTGAGAACCAGCGAATGAGAGAACCACGAGAACTAGCGCAAGAGAGAACCAGCGATTTCAATGGTGAGAGGTGATTTCGATGGCGAGAGGATGAGAGGCGATTTCAAGGGTGATGAAGATGCTACGGTTCGAAGGCTCTGAGAAAGAGGGGGAGAGGCGCTAAGAAAGGAGAGGAGGAGAGGCGCTGAGAGAGGGAGAAGATGAAGGCTTCGAGGGTGAGAGGCGCTGAGAAAGAGGGTGAGAGGCGCTGGTTTGAGGAGAGCGAGAGAGCATCGAGGGTTTTAATTTTTTTAATTCGTGTCTTATGGTTTCCGACGGATATTTAGTGGGTTCCGACAGAAGTGTCCGTCGAAAATTTGCGACGAAACACGTTTTCGTCGGAAATGTAAGCGGGAATTTAAGCGCCTTTTTTCCTGACCATTTGCGACGACTTTTTCGTCGGAAATTGCGACGAATAAGAGTTCGTCGGAAAAAATGGCAGGAAATAGCAGTTTTTCTTGTAGTGCGGGTTGTGAATTTAAAAAAAAAAATTATCCAAACGACGTCGTTTAATCTGTTTCTTTTGCTCTTTTTCATCTTTTT
The DNA here is from genome assembly GCA_039519185.1 of Astragalus membranaceus. Classification (NCBI taxonomy): domain Eukaryota; kingdom Viridiplantae; phylum Streptophyta; class Magnoliopsida; order Fabales; family Fabaceae; genus Astragalus; species Astragalus membranaceus. The sequence goes on along the minus strand of CM076854.1, from coordinate 19,251,667 downwards.
CTTTTCCATTATTGCACTATTAGCAAAAATAAGCACCATATTTATTGACTACATATTAGTTTGTGTGATCTAAAATAGATTAATATTATGTATGAATAAATTTAAAAATATTAATAAATTAAGATATTAATTTTTATATTTTAGTAAATATAAAATAAACATAGTTATTAATTTTACAGGTATAAAATTTATATTATATACTATATAGGTCTTGAAAATTCGCGAAATAGAGACCGGATCCGAGTCATGCGGTCCCGGTTTTGATCATGCTGTTCAACTGTTGACCCCTCAGTCCGACCCTTGACCCAGTGACCCAATACATTCACCGAGTCAGTCACCGATCCGAGTTTTAAAACACTCCCACGGTCCTTTGATTAAAAAAAATCTGCTCGCGACATCACGTGGTCAAAGATATGACATCACACACAAAGTAGTGCGAATTAACGTGAAACCCCAATCCGTTTTCCGCGCTCTGAACGACAAGTCGTTTACATCACACACAAAGTAGTAAACATGTTTTCTGGCACATCATCACCGTAACGAGTCTAACGACTAACCGCACTACTCATTACACATTTTTCTATTTTTTACTCTTAAGAATTAATTTTTTATTTTGTTCTTATTAAAAATAGGTAAAAGGAAAAACGAAATGAAAGTGGGCAAAACGAAAGGGCATTGACGTCACTTCATGTCAAGCCAGAAGAAGCAAAAAGACCAATGAGATGGTTTCAAGGAAACAGAGAACGAGTCAAAGACAATGAAAGCGACAACTTTGCCTAAACACGACGCCGTTTCAATCACCGTCCACAACTATTCTCTCCTCATGCGCACTTCAACCCAAAAAATTATTTATTAACATAAAAATAAAGCTTGTGCCATTTCCAAGCACATAAATAATAAATAATAAAAAAAAAGTCAAGATTGTAAAACCAAACAGTGTGAAAGCATAAAATAAAAGAACATAATATTCCAAGATTATAAGAAACAGTAAAATTAGCTCATTTTTTTAATCTTTTTTCCAATATGCCTTTTGTCTCTTTACATAAGTAGGAAAGCTCAAAAACAACCAAACCATGACAAACCCAAATACCACCTCAAGAAACCAAAAAAAGTGAAAAAAAAAAATTACATAACTCAAAAAAAGTAGAAACCTTGATTGATTAGTAGAGTATCCAAAATGTAACAGAAGAGACTCACAAAAGACCAAATCCTCAACCGTTACCTTTGTTAATAGTAAAAACGCGAGCAACAAACAACATTAAAAGTTGCTAATTGCACCTCTTTAATTTACTAATCGAACCTCTGACTTTCAAAGCCAAAGAGCACCAGCTTCTTTGAGAAGAGGAACAAGAGAACCATTAATATGACAACCCATGACTCTATCCATAGTACCAATAAGTTTACCACCAATGAAAACAACAGGAACAACAGAGGAATTACCAAGAAGTCTCATAAGTGCTCTTTCAAGTTCTTTTCCTCTTGGATCTTCATCTAGCTCATGAACCGTTGGATTAACACCCATTCCACAAAATAACCTCTTGATCGCATGGCACATGCAGCACGTGCTTATGCTGAATATTACAACAGCGTTTTCTGATGCTAGTCTTTCTATGCGTTCTAGTGGATCACCTCCCATCATTGTGTTTCTTGTTGTTGGTGGTGACATGTAGCTTCCCCATGATGCTGTTTGGTAATGCATTTTTGTGAGTTGTTTTGTTTGGGTTTGGAAAAATTAATGTAGAGAGAGTAACTAACAAGTGTGTATGTTGTGTTTGAAGTGAGAGATGAGAGAAGAGAGAAGAATGAGAGGTTGGTTGATTTTTGTGTGAGAAATGGTGGAGGTGAGAGGTGATATTTATAGAGGTTTGTTTAGGATGTGAGAGAATACCATGTTATGTTAGGGTGGGTGTGAGTGTGAGGGGATCACTGGATAGTGTTTTATTACAAGTGTGCTCTCTTCTGCTTTTTCTATCATAACGATAAAATATTATTATTATATTACATAAAGTTAGTCACACTCTCTCTCCTCTCATCACTATTCACTAGTCGTCACCTTGTGCAATGTAAGAAAGACATAGAGAGGATTTTATGTGACTAGACTAGATATCTTTTCAAATTTTAATGGAATTCTTTTTCTATCTAACCATTACAATTTAGATATTTTCACGGCTTGTTAACAGACCAATAACATGGAAACCAACACTATTGACATAAGGGCTTAATCTATCTTGGAAGCAGGGGTTGACCTAGTATTCTCGGATTTGATTCTCGTAGTGAATAAATTTGGTGTTAGTTAATGCGAAATTTGATCCTAAGCACGAGAAGAAATTAGTCTTTAGTTGAAAGCTTTAGGACACTTTGTAGATAGCCAACAATGGTCCAAAGCAAAAACAATAATAGCCCATGGAAATCGTACTAAAGCAAGAAAGCTTATTCTAGCTTCTAGAAGAAGTGCAGTGAAGACTAAAATGATGTGGCATAATCGGTACCTTGGGCCCCCTTAACCATTTGGGGTCTAAGTTCGATCCCAGAACATTTGTTGAGAGATGTCAACCACTTAGATGGAAATATGATACCTTAAAGGATTAGTCTCCGCAATCGCTGGTGAATGATACATTAGTTTACCAAAAAAAACTGTAACCATTAAATACCTTTCCGTTTCACAATATATGTTATCTTAAGTTTATTTATTACACATATGAAAATGAATAATAAATTTTATTCGGTTTGATGAAAATATTTATCTTTTTCTTAAAATACTTGTAATTATCTATTATTTCATGTTATATATTTGTCTCTAGATACCAAGAAGACTAATATATATTTCTCTCTCATTCTGAAACCCTTCTTCAATATAATTTTTGAGTTATACTATTTTAGAGGGTTTTAGAGTTGTGAAAAAAATTAATTTTTTCATATTCAAAGTTGAAGCTATATATTCTCTTCTCTTTCTTTCTTCTTTTTTCCAATTCCAAAGACCTCCCTCCATTCTCTCCCCTCCAAGACTCTCAAACATAGGCAGAGAATAGAATTTGTATATTTTTTCATTCATGAAAAGTCACCCTACAAAACCAACTCTCCCAATAAATATTAATTTAGTTTTAACGAGAGTTCCTATTTCTCCTCTTTAGTCGGTACAATATGTTTATCAGTCAACTAGGTTTATTTGCTTAATTAATTATGCATGAGACATGCATTGAATTTCTTCTTAGGGAGATGATTATTATGTTAGGAAAAAAGGGCTTTGTCAATAATTTCATTTGAGGGATTGCTAAGTATTTTTACTCAAGTAACAAGGATGTTAGATTATCTATGAGGAGAACATAATATATTACTATATATTTAATAAAAAAAAAAGGAGAAGAGAAAAGCGAGTAATTGAAGGAAGAGGGAAAGGGAAAGGAGACAGAGAAGACAGGCTTTAACAGGAAGGAGTTGTTGGTTAATAGACGGCTGAATATGTCCTTGTTGTCGGTCCTACACGATCAAAGTGGCCATCACCAAACTCTGTTCTTCTTCTTCTGTAGTAACTCTGTTTCCTCCAATTTGACACCTCCCTGCATTTCTTTCTGCTTTTCCTCACTTCATAGCCCTAGCTAGCTAGTATTAGTACTTCTTTTACCCTTCTTTCTTGTAGACCAATTAACCTTGTTAATGAATTTAAGATAATTGTTAATTACTAGTACATTCTATATAGATTTTGCAAAAGTTGGAAGAACACTTATAGATATATTTAAATTAAATATTAATTTTTTAATGTCTTGTCGTGCGATGTAGTTTGGTTTCCCGTCTCTTTGTGGTATTCGTTTGAAAATTAGACAATTACAACTCAATTAATGACTTGGACGTCAACATTACATATCCGGAGGCATAGATATTCTGATGACTTTAACTTTGTCAAAATTGTAGACAATTTTTCGTTTTATGCTTTTAATCTGGGTGTTGTGAGTTTGTTCGCTGATTTATTCTTTACGGTTTTAGCAATTTTGAGTTTGTTCGCTGATATATAAATCAAGATACACTATGTTTACAAAAGTATTAAAAATTTCAGATAATGAAATTGTTCAATATAAATTGAAAGGTTTGACAAATACTCCTACAAATATTTAACTTTTTGTTTTAATTTTAAATTATTTTTTTGCTCGAAAAATTTTAAATTCTTTATAAATAATTTTTTGGAACGAAACTTCTAAAATTTATTTTCTCCTTAATCTACTTCAGATATCATAATTAGGATATATTTAAAGATGTGACAAATGGATAACTAAAAAGTGGTGAAGAAGATCAGATTGAATGGTTGAGAGGGGTCCCACTTTTTACATGCGGCCTAATCTAATTCTGCCATATCAACCAAGATCTTCAACTTCTCATGTTGAATCAAAATATAATAAAGTATTTTTTTTTTTAAAACAATGTATCCGCCACGGCGAATGTAGAGACTAATTTTTTGAGGTATCGAATTCAGAGATCCAATTAATGAGTTGACTTCTTCCAACAAATGATTTTCCTTACGCACTGACTAGAGATCGAACCCATAACTAAATAGTTGTGGGACCCAAGTATCTACCATTTGTACCTATTCATGTTATTGAAAAATATAATAAAGTTAGTATATATACCTGATCACCAATCTAGGCGGCTTCTAATTTGAAATTAATCAACTTTGGCTGAGAATAACTCATGAGATAAAAAGAACTTGCCAACTTAAGATATATTAATTCCATTAATCAATCAAAAATTCTTCCTCAGGTATATCACAATATGCCTATATCGAAAAATAGATACCTAAATATCAAGCTTATGCCAATTCAACAAGCCAGTTACTTTAATTTCATGATAAATTATTGCCCACTTGAATAATTCTCATACCAATTTCAATGGGCACATATATTCTGGTTTTTCTCTAAATTTGAGAATATTGATGATTGATTGATATTCTTATCGAAAATATGTGCCGTATATATTCTGTGGATTAACCAAATATTGGGTTACGTTAAGTGGTAAGTGTATCTACTTATGAAAAATTTATAAATTCTACTTATCCAAAAAAAGTGGTAAGTGACATCAACTTTTTTTTTATCAAATATTGTGCACCATTTTATTGAAACCGAGCAAACACGACCAACATTACACATAGTGGAAGCGTCACGCTAGCTTACAAAAAACACCAATTAGTCCAATATTGGACACACAACTAATCAGGTATAATTGAGGCCACTCCTAATAATTAACTGGTAAGCATAAGAGCAGCACCTGAGCAACTAATTTCTAATGAACTAATTTAAGCGAAATAAAATCACACACCCAAATACAAACTAATAGAATCAACAAGCAAAACAACAAACATAGCCCTTCACAACCCTCCCTGCAATGCAAATCCAGTGACCAAGTCGAATTGCATCCGTACAACCAACTCCACCATCGAATAAGACAGGCACCACAGAGATGAAACAAAAAGTCCCATGAAGTTGGGGTAGGAGGAGAGACGAAAAGTCCATACTCTCCTGTATTTGAAAGTTAAATGGCCTCGAGGACTTTTATTTCGAAACAGAAGAACCACTGAAAATGAGGTGAAACCAGTTGAAGGATAACAGAAAAACCACATTAGGCCAAACATTAGGGCTTCCCAAAACTTGTTCCAAAAAAAACTAAAATGTCCCTCCAACATTCTGCTTCAACAGAAAGGTTAATCTTGCTAGAGCCGCCACCGCCGCCAGTAGACACAGTCACAAGCTTCATAGAAGAGCAAGATAACAGTCATCAAACACAAGCAGATCTAAACTCCACAGGGAAGGTGAATGGGGAAACACAGAAAGTCCAGAACTTTCCTCTTATATGGTGGCAAAATGGCCAAAGGAGCTATCTTTCTTGATATTTGGACGCAATTGAAAGCTAACATGGAAACAGGTTGAAGAGGCAAAAGGACCACGGGAAAATTGCTTCTGCAACAGCAAGCGGAAGAGAGGAAGAGATAGGGAACACGTGTGAAATGGGGGAGAGCGAAGGAGAGGGAGCTCAAGAGCAACCAGTTAAGGTGTGGTTCTGGAGGTTTAGGAAGAGGGAGAGGGTGAAGCGATTTCGTTATGAAGGAGGGTGAAAATGGCAAATCTGGTGGGTATGGTGGGGGTGGATGGAGGGGAGCAATCTTGTTGCAGCGCAAATGAGTCAGTGGCCGTGTGAGTGGTGAGGAGCTGCTGAAACGGATGCATCATGGAAGAAGGAGGCATGAGGCGACAGGGGCGGTGACTGGTGAGTTTTTCACCAGCACCATGACCTATCTGCTCTATGAAGAAGAGGCGTTGTTGTGCACCACTGAAACCCTAACAGAGGTTTCTAGGGGCCTCTCGCAACTAGCTTGCCAATTGACATCAAATTGGGCTTGGGCATATTTCTCTCTAGATTGGGACTCACAAAGCGGCCAAAAGCACATCTCTAGGAGGAAATTTCACAATGTCGTGAACGAGATAAGATCCAACGATGAACCGTATCTCAAGGTGAATCCAACGGTTGTCTCACCTTATGCCTCGCTATGTGTTTGAATAACCATATATATCCATGAATCACACGTCAATACACGTGTCCACGTAGGCACCCCAATAACGGTTTTTACCACCAAAGCGTGTCATTACATCATTTATACAAGGAATTCACCCCTCATGGGACCATTACCCAACCCCCTTTTAACTAACCTCTCACTATAAGAAAAACGCGTTTTTCTTGCGGAAAAAATCCGCCGGAAATGCACCAAATCCGTCGGAAAAGTGACGTTTCCGGCGGATTTTTTCCGCCGGTAAAACGCTCGTAGGTAATATTTTCCGGCGGAATTTCCGCCGGTAATTTCCGGCGGATTTTTCCGCCGGTAATTCACATTTCCGGCGAAATTTGTTTAAATAAAAAATAATTTTTTTTTGAAAAATCCGCCAGAAACGCGCATTACCGACGGATTTTTCCGTCAGTAATTTCCGACGGATTTTTCCGTCGGTAATGGGCGTTTCCGGCGAATTTTTTAAATAAAAAAAAAATTTTGAAAAATCCGCCGGAAAGGAACATTACCGGCGGATTTTTTATTTTTTTTTTAAAAAAAATTATTATTTTTAAATCTTTTCGAATTTTAAAATTTAGTATGTAATTTAATAAGAAGTAAGAAAAATGAAAATGAGGTAGAATATGAGAAAAATGATATAGAAGAGAATGAGAATGAATAAAGGAATGAGAATGAAGAAGTAGGAATGAATAAGAAGGAAAAAGAGTATGAGAAGAAATAATATAGTAGAGAATAAGAATGAAGAAGTAAGAAAGAATAAAAATGAAGGAGTGAGAATGAATGAGAATGAAGAAGAAAGAGGAAATATAGAAGATAGATATGTAGAAAAATTTATGGAGATTGGAGAGTATGAGAAATAAGAAGAAAGATAAGGTAGGGAGGGAAAGTGTAGAAATGAATGAGAATGAAATAAAGAGTGAAATGAGAGAATGAGAAGAGTGTAGGAGAAAGTTTTATATATAGGCATTTTCGAACGGTTCCGGCGAATTTACCGGCGGTTTTTTCGGTCGGAAATGTACATTACCGGCGGATTTTTTAAAATAAATAAATAAATAAATAAATTTTTGAGAAATCCGCCGGAAATGTGCATTAACGGCGGATTTTTTAAAAAAAAAAAATTTTAAAAAATCCGCCGGTAATGCACATTTCCGACGGATTTTTAAAAATAAATAAATAATTTTTTGAAAAATCCGCCGGAAATGTGCGTTACCGGCGGATTTAAAAAAAAATTTTAAAAAACCGCCAGTAACGTTCATTTCCGGTGGAGTTTTAAAAATAAATAAATAATTTTTTGAAAAATCCGTCGGAAATGTACATTACCGACGGATTTTTAAAAATAAATAAATAAATAATTTTTTGAAAAATCCACCGGAAATGTGCATTACCGGCGGATTTTTTCTAAAAAAATTTTCTTTTAAAAATCCGTCGGTAATGTTCATTTCCGACGGATATTTAAAAATAAATAAATAAATAAATAATTTTTTGAAAAATCCGCCGGAAATGTGCATTACCGAAGGATATTAAAAAAAATTTTAAAAAACCGCCGGTAACGTATATTTCCGGCGGATTTTTAAAAATAAATAAATAATTAATTTTTTGAAAAAGCCGTCGGAAATGTACATTACCGGCGGATTTTTAAAAATAAATAAATAAATAATTTTTTGAAAAATCCACCGAAAATGGGTAATACCGGCGGATTTTATTTAAAAAAAATAAAAATTATTTTAAAAATTTGCCGGAAACGCGCATTATCGGCGGATTTTTGCGCCGGTAATTTTCGGCAGATGTTTTCCGGCGAATTTTTTAAAAAAAGAAAAAGTTAAATATATATTTTTTAAAAAATCCGCCGGAAAGTCTATTTTTTCGCCGGAAATTTACCGGCTGGGAAAATCCGCCAGAAATGCCAAATTTCCGCCGGAGCCGTACCGGCGGAAAAAATCCGCCGAAAAAACACGTGTTTCTTGTAGTGTCTCACTCTGATCTAATACAGACATTGACCTCAATCTCCTTGTAGGTAGCAAGTCATCGTGTGCCAATGTGAACCCCCCCTCCACCCCGCCACATACCGATTCCACCCTATACATAGGTCATCTTCGTTCCGAATCAACATCGACTTATAGTGAGGAGAACATAGTTTAAATTCCAAGAATGTCTAATTTGGAAGATCGAGTAATCAAAGATTGATCCCTCGCTCCATCGACCAAATGAGGGATTAGACCATCACAGGTTCAAATGGTCGAGGCTTGTGTTAATATGAGTGACACTGAAGCCAAACGTCTATAGTGGTCTATACCAAACAAAATATTACTCCCTCAGTTTACCTATATAAGAAAAATACAGCTATGTACACCCTTTGGAAAATCATTTAATTGTCTAAAAATTGTTAAAAACAATATAATTTATAAATTACACCTTAATGGGAAAAGGAAAACTAGAAAACTAAAAGTTAATTTGCATCAGAAAAAGAAACTCTGGAACAATTAATAATGGTAAGTTTACTACATTAATTAAAAATTGATCCAACAAGTTTATATTTGGTAACATGAATAAGTTGGTGTTTTTACTTCCAGACGAAAATGGAGGGAGTATGTGGGTTGTGGAAAGACTTTTATTTTTCCAAATGTCCCTTACCTTGGTTGTTTTGGCAACTTCAGCGATATGGGAACGTCAGCTCTTGGATTCGAATCTGCGTGTGACCAGTGATAGTGTATATGTCGTATTTATTTGTCATTTCATTTAAGGAGACAGAAAAATTCCATATCTAATACTGTCTTCTCTTTTGGTAGAAAAATAATTGGCGCATTTCACTCTGGTTGAAAAAAGGCCCTACACCTACCATTTAGTAGTTATTAAAAAAATGAAAAAACATGAATTAAAAGCAAGAACATTTACTCAGTCTCATAAACAAGAAATTTTCAGAATCAACATGTTTTTGGAAAAAAAAACAAGAGACACAAAGATTACAAAACCTACTAATTCTAATCATATAGAATTTCAGTTTACTTATAAATCCCTAGCTTCCCTGGCTTACATCATGCTTGCATCAAATACACCCAGAAATTGTACAAAGCAGGTCCAATTCACAAACAGTACCCCTTTTCATCAATTTGGCTCAACATGTATGAGAACATGGTGCCAAATCTTACAATATATGGATACAAAATTCACTTTTATTACTTTTTTTTCTGTTGTTATAACTTTATGGGAAAAATATATATTCTAAAATATTATTTTAACTAATTGCAAACATTTTTTTATCGTGTTATTGGTGCGTGTGTAATATCTATTAAATTTGTCGATGCTTAATATAGGTCAGAAAATCTAACTGGTCACGAGTACTTGACTTTCCCGCCCCTTTTGTTGTTTTCTCTTTCCACAAAAATTTTTGTCACACTCAATATTCAAATTTGAGACTTTAACATGGAATTCGAACTCAGTTACTACTCGTACAGACCCTTATGGGTAATTAATTGCAAAGACTAATGTATATGAGTCCTACAGAAGAAAGGGTCTGTTACATAATGTTTATGATGTTTCCCTTTTTCACATAAAGATAGTAATGTCTATCTTTTTTAATATTATTTTTGGATATTTCATTAACCTTTTTGCATATGTGAAGGGAAAATGGGGAACAGTGATACATTATGGTGAAGAAATAGATAATGATATTATTCGATTGTTCTTGTCGGTTATTTTTTTTGGGGGTTCAAAGATGAATATGTGACGTGTGTAAGTCTTGCATATATAAGGTGAAAGTAGATTGATATCTTACATTTGGGGTCAGCTTTTAGACAAAGAGAGTGTAGGGTTTTAGAGTGGTCATGCTCAAAACAAAGGCTATTCTTTGCATAAATAGTGGATTTAGCTAGCTCGTACAATTATCTACTTTCTTAGGTCTGAAAAAGTTTGAAAGGATTGAAATGCCATAGCATATATAAAGACATGCATGTACTCAGCATAAATCAAAATCACATAAGAAAATGTATTTTTTTTTATTCTATTTCTTTTTAGGCGACGGTTAGGTCCCCCGAAAAATATGGGTAATTTACTCGCATTTACTTGTATTTTTCAAAATTTGATATATACATCTCATTAAGTTAATATAAATGTCATCTAAACATACAAATATACAAACTAATTTAGTGGTTAGAGAAAATTTATATTTTAGGTGAACTCTATATTACTTTTGAAAAAATATGGATAACTCATCCAACCTCACTTGCATTTATTTAAATTTTTTCACATTTATCTAAATAATTTAATATTAACATAGTGTAAGAGTACAAAGATATTTTAATCGAGAAAGAGAGTAGATTTCACCAAAAAGTGGTACATTTTCCACATTTTTTCAAAGGTAAATAAGAATTACAAAAAGTGGTTGATTTAGCTAGCAAGTACAATTCTCGACTTTCTTATGTCTGAAAAAATTTGAAAGGATTGAAATGCCATAACATATATAAAGTCATGCATGTACTTAGCATGAATCAAAATCACATAAGAGAGTGTAATTCTTTTATTTTGGTAATGAAAAAAAAATAATGTATTTCCAGACTCAGTACCTCAACATGAATTAAAGTCGAATAAGGACCAAAATCAAATTTAAAAGTAGAAAAATATATATAATCCTATAATTAAGGGTAGTTATTTTGGTCCCTGATCGTGTAAAGCATGGTTATTATTTTCCTTAAATATATCGAATTTGCCAACACTCTTTAATGAGTCATTTTGATTCTCAAATATGTTTTTTTGTTGGTAAATTTAGTCCCTAAAATCACTAAAAAATTACGTTTTTTTTAAAAGCAAAATATCGTATGTGTGTGTGTATATATATATATATATATATATATATATATATATATATATATAGACTACAAGAAAATGTTGAATATTTCCAGCCAGGAATTTCCGGCGGATTCAGAGCCGATGCAAACTTTCCGGCGGATTACGTGGATTTTGCGGCGGATCTGTTTTCGCCGTGGATTTTGCGGCGGATTCCGTGGATTTTGCGGCGGATTGGAGATTACAAAGAATAAGCGCCATTTTAAATTTTCAAAAGTCCGTCGGAAATCCCCAAAACCGCCGCAAATCCCCGTTACCGGCGGCCTTGAAAAAATAAGCGCGCAGTTTGAATTTCAAATTTCCGCCGCAAATCCCCAAAACCGCCGCAAATCCCCATTTGACCGTTTGACTCCGTTTTCCTATATATATATATATATATATCCATTCCCTACTACTTATTCTTCACACTTCTACCAATTCTCTCATTCTCTTCTTAAAATTTCTCTCTTACTCTCTCCAAATTCTCTCCTTCCCTACTAAATCCTCTTCTTGAAACTCCTCACTTCCTCCCTACGAATTGTCTTCTCCTTTCATTAGAGCTTAAAAAATGAACATGAAGTTAGACTTGATTTGTACAATAATGAGTTTAGGCTAAATTATTAGTCATGGAGTCGTCACGGGGAGGTAGCACCAGGGGTAGCTGCAGTTCCTGCGGTTAATGTTCCGGTTGATGTTCCTGCAATGACTGCTCTTTCCAATTTTTATCTTTTTAAATAGTAAATTAATTAATTATTGAACTTTATTTTTTTATCAATAATTAAAAAATTTAATAAAAAATAATTTTTTTAATTAAAACGATTTTTTTTAAAAAATAATATTTATTTTTTTTAAAAAGGATTTTGCGGCGGATATATGGTCTTTGCGGCGGATAATTTTCCGGCGGATTTAAGGTCTTTGCGGCGGATTTATCGGCGCCACAAAATCTGCCGCAAGTTTCCGGCGAATAATCCGTTAGAAAGCGTTTGCTGCGACCTGGCTACCGGCGGCAAAAATCCGCCGCAAAGTCCAATTTTGCGGCGGAAATATGGCTTTTCCGGCGGATTTTTCCCGCCGCAAAATCCTGTTTTTCTTGTAGTGATATATATATATATATATATATATATATATATATATATATATATATATAAACTTGGACCCTAGGGGTGTCCAAAACCTAATACAGGGTGCTAAAGAGCACGAAACGCCAATTCCGACTAATACATGACAGAGGGGCAACATGTCATTCATAATAGAGACAACTAGATCCTTTCGACCTAGCTAGGAACCAACGCAAGGAAAGGGATTGAATCCTATTCATCGGCTGCGCACGGTCAGGGAGTATGGCACCAAAAATACACCTTCCATAGAAGCCAAAGAATATAATGCCAAATCAGGCTTAGCCCTCGCTTTGCCCTAGATCCCCTGCCAAAGGCACAGAAAGCTGGAAACAGAGAGAACAACGGCTCACACAGGGACTATAAAATGTGACGTATTTACAAGTTTGATACATTCAGGGACTATAATAACAGCGTCTCACACATTGATGACGAAAATGACTACTTTTTTTTGGATAAGCTCCAAAATGACTACTTGCCCTATAATTAATACATGTCTAAACTCACTTATAAAAAAAATACATGTCTAAACTCAAAGTTGGGTGCGAGTGGTTAACACACTACAAATAAAAGAATAAGACTTAATTACTGTTTTGGTCCCCTATTTTCACCAACTCACGATTTTAGTCGCCCAAATTTTTTTTCTTCACGAATTTAGTCCCCCTATTTTCACAAACTCACGATTTTAGTCCCCCAAGAATTTTTTCACGAATTTAGTCCCCCTATTTTCGCAATTTGTAAAATCAAAGTCCCCTTCTAAATTGGTCAAAATTGGCGCTGAGTTTTCGGTCACTTATCCTACGTGGCTAACACACTGGCTTGCCTTGTTGGAATTTAAACATAAAAATTATTATTAATATTACAAAAATTGTTTTTTAATTATTATATTTAATAAATAAAAATTCTATCTTATTCGTTTGATACTTCCTCTCCCTTCGCGAACCCAAGCCCATCAACCCCAACATCGTTCCTTCAATAGCAAACCATATAAACATCAATATTGCCTCTAAGAATGTTTGAGTATAGTTTTTAAGAATAGTTTTGTGTTTTTGTCCAAAAAAAAGAATAGTTTGGTGTTTATAAAAGTTGATAAAGTTATGTAAAAAAAAGTTGATAAAGAACAATATCCTTGTGAATTTGGAGTACAAATTTTCTTCTATAGATATACTTGACTATCGAAGTCAGTTTTGAATCTCTCAAAAAGACATTTTCATACACATGACAGGACCAAATCCACGACAATACTAATAACCCTAATAATAATAATAATAATAATAATAATAATAATAATAATAATAATAATAATAATAATAATAATAATAATAATTTTTTATGTTTAAATTTCAAGAAGGCAAGCCGGCGTGTCAGCCACGTAAGATAAGTGACCGACAACTCAACGCCAATTTTGACCAAATTAGATGGGGACTTTTATTTTACAAATTGGGAAAATAGAGGGACTAAATTTGTGAAAAAAAATTCTTGGGGGACTAAAATCTTGAGACGGTGAAAATAGGGGGACTAAATTCGTGAAGTTTTTTTTAAGAGACTAAAATCGTGAGTTAGTGAAAATAAAGAGACCAAAACTGTAATTAAGTCAAAGAATAAACTAGGATAATACTTGAGTTTAATTTTCTGAGGGTGGAACAACTTATAGTTAGACTTTACTTACCTTCTAGCTTAACTTCGAATTAGTCAAGAGATTTTTTTCCTAAATACTAAAGCACGGTCGAATACCTGATACCTCTGTACTAAAAAATACGTATCTATTCTATTCTATTTCTTAAAATTTCACCTTTTATTTCTTTAAAAAAGCCATTGACAAAGTTTGGTAATAAAACTTACCTTTATGTTCAAAAGCAAATTATTAACGGTTTTAAAAGAAGTAATCAAGGCTTTTTTTTTACTAAGAAATCAAGGCCCTAACAAACTTGATCTTCTGATGCTCAAATGGGGAATTGAAGTTTTTTCAGAGTTGATTCTTGTAAATTTTTCACAGATAGAAAGTGAAAGTAAGCAGAGTTGAACATACTAAAGTCTAGCTTTTATTAAGATTTTACCAATTTTGGTGAAACCAAGCAAAAGAGTGAAAAAAACCCTTAAAGGTAGGGAATGCAATATCTTTACATGAACCGTCTCATCAAAATCAAAATGAAAACAGAGTAGGGTCAATTATTTATGAATTTTTCTCTCTCTTCATTTCTTTGCACCAAGGTGCAGGTCTGTTGTTCTTTTATGACCAAAAATAGGTTAAAATAAATGGAAAAGAATAATGTGTTACAATTCATGCTACAGCATTTCAAACTTTAGCTCCATCATGCCAAACAAACAATTATACTTCTCTTACCACGATATGACATCATCCAAATATAATATTAGTAAAAATGCTGGATATTTTTTTCCTATTTGATTTTCCTCTTTGCGTTAAATTCACTTCAAGATGTAATCATAAATACTTATACACGACTAAATCATAACAGTCACGCACTTATAAAATTAAGGACATAATATGTTTCCTAAAAAAAGTTCTCTCGGTGAAAAATACAGGCCATGATAAGCAAATAGAAATTATCAATATATATGGGTGAGTGTGTGTTTGTGTGTTGCCTGTGAGAATTTATTGACACCAGGCGTAAAACATAACTCGACAACAATGATTCTATCTGAATAGTGGTGGATCCAGGACCTAGAGTTAGGGGATTCAATTTTTTAAAAACTGAACCGCTAAAAATTTAATTAAAAACAGCTTTAATATATTTAAATTGGCCTAGTGATGTGTTTTTGTGAGGTACTTGGGTGCAATTGAATGCAAAATTAAAGTTCTTAATACAAAAGTATAATATCAGGGGGTTCAAAATATTTTTATATAGGGGATAAATAGATGAAAAAAAACATTATATAAGAAAAAAGGATACAATTTTTTTCGGGGGGTTCAAGTGAACCCTCTGATATAGCCATAGGTTTGCCACTGTGTGAAGGAGGCATCTGGTTCTAGTAGGCATGAAGTTGTCTGAGGTGTTGATGGTTGCGATTGTTGCGTGATAGGCCTTTTCTGGTTTGCCTTTTGTGTTTTCTTTGCATTGGGTGTCATGATGTTTCTTATGTTTGGTTATATTTTGGTAGCTTTAAGTGACATTTAGCGTCGGTTAAAAAATCGACGCTAAAAGTCTCACTTTTAGTATCGCGACATTTAGCGTCGGGCGATAACCGACGCTAAAAGTCCAAAATAACCGACGCTAAATATCTTTTCTGCACTAGTGTTTGGTGCATCTTGGTGTTGCCTTTTAGTTGTGGTGTAGTTGCTCAATGTGCTTTTATGATGTGTTTAGTCTGACAGATTGTATTTTGGTAGCTTTGGTGTTTCTTGGTGTAGCTTTTTGCTATGGTGTAGAATACTTATGGTGTTTTGGTGTATCATGTTCCACCTTTCTTGTAAGGATGGATTTTTATTAATAATATTACCCCTTATCGAAAAAAATTGATATCTCCAATAACATTTACTTGATAAGACGCAGTACATTTGTTGTGCAAAAGTCTTAACACCTATAACAACAAACATGACGAAAGAATTGAAAAAAATGCATTTTCAACCACATTAAGTTTTTCATAAAGAAAAGAGATCCTTGAAGTCATATATAGCCCTAAAGTGTGGTAAGCCACTTATGTCGTGCGAAAGTCTGGATAGTTTGGCAATCATTTTTCAGTCATAAGCGTTGGAACAAAGTGAATCCAAAAACAATGACCTTTAATTAATTTTGAAGATAACAAGTATCATAAGAGAATAGTTAAGCTCCGATGATGACCAAGAATGGAGAATACGAAGAGAAACAAGGAAAATTTCTAGACTTCAGAATAATCTTAGGAATTATCTTGTATTTCTTGTTGTCATTAAAGAAATTTGTGTAGTTTAGAAAGTTGGTTTCAGAGCTTGTATTGTGTTATCTTCTTTACTCTTAATCATCGTTAATTGGGCTTGAGCTTGGCCCATGATTTGCTTCTTTTAGGTAACTTTTTTTTTGACAATTCTTTTAGGTAACTTGGCCACACCATATATGTAGGTGGCCTTGTAGTACTTTTGGAGGAAGATGATAATAGATTAGAATCATTTGTAAATTTTGTGAGAGTTAGAGCATGGCGCTCTTCTAGGTTTTTCAAAGAAACTTGTGGCGATTCAGTTTAGCTTATCAATTTCTCATGGGAATTGTGGCGATTGCGACTCCTTTTTTCAAGAATATTATCATATATCAATCTTTTCAAGATTGTGGCGATTCGGTTGATCTTATCAATTTCTCGTGGAAATTGTGGTAATTCGATTGATCTTTTCAATTTCACATTAAAACTGTAGCAATTCTGTTGATCTTATCAATTTTCTATGGAAATTGTGGTGATCCTTACTTCTTTTTTCATCTTAATTCTACTTAATCTTCTTCCTTTGTTTTATTTTTGTGAATGTTTATTCAAATTCATGGATAGATCCCTATACTTTCATGATCTATGAAAATAGATCCACATCAAGCTCTAACGTGTTTTTCAAGTGCGCAAAAGGTACTCTATTTATTCGGAAAACAATGTTATATGATATCAGAAGGTCTATTCTCTTGCATATATACTTTTGATTGACAATGTTTATAATCTAGTCTAATAAGACAATATCATATGGTCAACTAGTATATCATAAGGTCAAGATCTATTCTCTTAAAGAAGCATCAGTGGTGTAAATCCATCAGAGCACAAGCCAAGTCGAACATTTCGTGGGTTTGAGGAAAAATTTGAATACACTAGATCAAAGTGTTTCCACGCTTCACCGTCAGATGGGTGGCGTAAAATGTCTGAGGTACGCCTATTCTCACAATGTCAGATCATTTTCTTCGCAATTTCGGTCGATGCAAACATTCTTCGCAACCTTAGAACTATAGGCAAATAGAACATCGACTTTACAGGGGTAGGTTTATAATTACGTTTTCCCCTTTACAAACATGATACCTCGGCTTTCCACAGAATTTGCATTCCTGTAGCGCACAATCAGTTTTACCAAAGTCGTTATTGTAATATATATATATATATATATATATATATATATATATATATATATATATATATATATATATATATATTTATATCAACAATCAATCTCCTTACATTCCAATCTCAACTTCGAAACTAACATCTTTGCTTCATAATAACTTTTTGGCAAATTATCCTTATTAGGTGTCGCTTCCAACATCATTTTGAGACACATAATCTAAACCCAACTTAGAAATATTACTCATGGACTTGAGAGCTAAAAGCTTCACACACAAAGATAATTTTGACTCTGGCGAGCCTTCAAACAACGACTTGTTTGACTCTCTCAATAAATTATAAAATCTCTGTGCTTCTTTATTTGGAAGTTCATCATGATCGTCATTCTGAGACTCATCAAATGACACATTCACCCCGAGACCATCACAAATCATGCTTTCCATCGACTCAAATTGTTCATTAGATGGAACACCAACACCAGAACTGCTTGAAGCCCCTACGTCAAAATTTGGAAGTCGTTCTCCATGGTCCACCCAAATTCAATAGTTAGGCCTAAACCGACACGATAGAAGTGATCCCTGATTTCATCATCAGTACTAATAGGTACACCGTCGCAATTAAGGCATGGACATCTAATCCCCCTTCCCGTTTAGCCAATTCATGTTGCCACGCTACCATAATAAACTCATCAACCCCATTTACAAAAGTTCCTTCAAAAACGCTCTTCCCGGATATAGCCGATCATACACCCAACCACGATTCAATTGATTCCAATTCATCTACACGCGTTAAAAAAACGCATTAGACTCCCATAATATTTCCAATAACCTATCAAGTTTGTGATATCGATATGATCTCAGTGGAGATGATTTCGAGCCGAATATGGGGGTTAAGGACAACACATACCTTTTCCATTCAAGTAATGAATGAAGTTATTTCTAACTCCGAAACCTACCATTGTTAGTATCGTCTCGCAATTATCTCAATGGAGATGATTTTGAGCAAAATATGGGGGGTGAGGGACAACACCTCACCCTTTTCCATCAACATCACACAATAACAACATCAAATATAGTCGTATAACCTAGGGTTCATCAAACATCAAAACAACAGTTTAATACAATTTCAATTAACACCCCTAACAACAATTTAACACAAATTCAAATAATAATATCAATCTTACACAATTTCAAATTCACATTTCAATTCCTAACAAGAACATCCACAATAATAGATTATTCCTAACACATTAATCCCTAACATCCTTAACAACAATTTATTAACAACAATAACAACATCTTTAACATTGCTAACTCAATTTCAAATTCAAATTTCAGTTTCATACATTCCTAACACAATAATTCTTAACATCTCTATCATAGTTTCACGATACAAATTAGTCCCTAACAAACCTAACATTGTTTCTTTCTGGCACTGCTTTTTCAGTTCCTATCTCTAGAAAACGAAATGGAAAGATTTTAATAGAAACACTTACTTGAAACCGAAATGAAGAGAGGGAGGGAGAGAGAGAGACAGGGAGACAGAGACAGCAACAGAGAGAGGAAGAAGTGCAGTGCCGGTGACGGAGGGGCAGTGACGGTGGCATGGTGGTGTGGTGGTGGTTCGATTATGAGAGAGTGTGAGAGAAGAAGAGAGAAGAGGAGAGAAAGTGAGAGAAGAAAGAAGAGGAAATGAGATGGTTCGGTTAAGGAAAAAAAATTAAACGTTAGCGACAGATTTATAGCGAGGGATTTCCGTCGCTACGCCCTGCACAGCTTCCAAGACTCTTCAACGGTCAGATGGGCGATAGCGAGGGACCGTTTGCGAGGGATTTTCGTTGCTAATCACCTCGAAATGCGTGATTTCTTTTTCAAATTCCTACTCCCATTTAGCGACGGAATATCTGTTGCTAATGTCACTCAAATCCGTCCAATCCCTATTCCGTCGCTAAATTCGTCGCCACCAATGTGTTTAGCGACGGACGAGTATTCCGTCGCTAATATGATATTTTTTTGTAGTGAAAGGAAAAAACACGTGGTTGTCAAGCAAAAGAGAGTAACATTATTATATTTTGTGATAATACTTCTACAATACGCTTAACAAAAAAAATCCTATTTTACATTTTCGAGCTAAGCATATTGAAATCAAACAATATTTCATAAGAGACTATGTTTATAAGAAAATTTTAGAAATTACATTTGTTAATACCGACCATCAGTGGGCATATATCTCTTCAAAGCCCTTGCTGAGATAGATCCAAATTTATAAGAAAAAACATTAATTCTCACTTTATAAATGAATTGCGTTTAAATTATGTTAAAACAAAAGCATCTGGTATGTGATGCATATGTTATGTGTTTGCATTTGGTATTTAATCAGCTGACATGATAATGCATGTATGTGAAACGTTTAAGCATTTGATGACCTCATTAAAAACCTTTTGGCATCTAATTTGCTTTAGTACACATGTTAACTGCTGAGTGGTTTTATGAAGTTTTTGAAAACTATTTTTGTATCATTTTTTTCAAAACTAATGATCGTATTAACTACTACACATGTGTTATCGCGTTCAATTAATGAGGACGCACACGTTTCGTAGTAGATAACGATAGTTTTAATTTAATATATTTTCTCTCTCCTACTTTTAGAATAAAATTGTGCACATTCACAATCACTCACTTCACGAGGCCAACTCTGACCCTGGGTCCTTAGCCGAACATATTTTATCGGTCTCGCATAGGGTAATACAAGGTTTAGGTTACTTTGATCAGTTTGGTCGAGGTGTGACTTATAACATCTGGACTTCCTTGTGATAGTCGGATGGCGTTCTAAGAACACCGGTGGCAATAGATTTTGGCAGGAGTTAAGAATATAATAAACACACACTCAGCGAGTCAGAACTAAATAGAAAGAATACGAGATTAATGGAATGCACAACATATCTAGATATTGTTTATAGATCTCATCTCATCTTCTTAATTTATAAATGTATTTTAGCTCATGTTTAACATGTTCTTGTATGGTTGTTTGGATTAGATTCCCAGAAAAGATATTTGATGATGCCTAAGCAGATAGTTGTTGAGTACATCCCTCTCCCTTAAGAGAGATGGTTTACACATCATCTATGAAGACCGAAGTGGTGCGTGCTAGGATAGATGTTGAATGGAGTATGACTATATATAAGGGGCGTGCCACATATATTTAGGGTGCACCATGTTATGCAAAGACCAGATGGATGGGTGACGTGCAGGTAGTCTAGACTCTTCCTTTCTGTTGCATCTGGGAAGCTCCTAGGCAGTGGCAGACCCAGAACCCCGGGGTCAGGGGTGTCAAATTTTTTAAGGCCAGTGTCAAATGGGTGCAAAACTTGGTCGACTAGTGCAATTTAAAATTTTCAGGGGGTTCAAAATTAAAATTTCAGGGGATTTGAGCTATTTATATAGGGTGGTAAGTGCAATTTTTTTTTTCAGGGGGTTCAACTGAACCCCCTCATTACAAGGTAGGTACGCCACTGCTCCTGGGGACACACCATGACATGATCTGGGAAGAACCTCTTAAAGGACGAGCAGGTGACGCACGAGCAGGTGATGCACGAGCCTATCGGCATCAGTATGCTTAGATGGTCCTCGATCACGATCGATGACACCCTCTATGGAGTCTAGTGATTTTTCCTCAAAGAGTGGACATAGTTCTGTGAGTTCCTAGGTGCCGGGTGATCTTTAGGCCCCAATGAGAGGATAGGGCATGATCTGTTTTTTAAAAAACTATGAACAAAAACCTTTTCAAAATCATATATGTAGTATTTCTTGGTTACTAAATTTTTCGCATTTTATTAAGATAATTCTTGGCTCAACAAGATGAGAACGACATTAAGTTTTAATTTTTTTACATTTTATTAAGATAATTCTTGGTTACTATAATTAGAACGAGATGTCATGTCAACAATCACGACGATAACAACAATAACAACAAGAATTATCTAAACACAAACAAACTAAAGACAAATAAATAAAATGACATGCACTATATAGGTGACAAAAGATTCATTTACTTAAGTTTTATAAGTATTATATAACATTTCAATTGACGCTATATTCTATCACCTTTTGAATTTTTTATTTTACTTAATCACTTTCTTTGTCTACTGGAAAATGAAGATCATACTTTTGCTTCGACGAGCTTTCAGTTAACCCAATTGGACACCAACTCTTAGACATAGTGACATCGCATATTGTTGGTGACAAAACTATATTTTTTTTAAGGATAAATTATAGTTTTGGTCCCTATATTTTCAAAAATTCAGATATTTGGTCCCCTTATTTTAAAACTCAGACATTTAGTCCCCTTATTTTAAAAATTCAGACATTTAGTCCAAAGAGGGGTTTTTCAGTTTTTTTTTGCTGACTTGGATGCTTGACTAAAAAATAAAGCTGACGTGGCATTCATTTAATCCACATGTACATGCCACCTAATACTAAAATAATTTAAATTGTTAATAAAATATTAAAACAAAAAATAAACAACAAAATTAAATCAGAAAATCAGGATTAAAGTTCGCAACTTTCCTTTCTTCTTCACCCCTCGCACCCCACGCCATGTTCATCCCAAAACCCAGAAAATCTGGGTTTCCTCTCGCACCTCCGTCTCCCTCATCTATTTTGCTTTCCTCTTTTATCTTCCCTCAAAATCATTCTTTTCCCCTCTTTTATGCTCTGCTTTCGTTTTTTCTCTCAGTGAGCTTAGCTTTCCTTTTCATATTTTTCTATTCCTCTCCCCCATCGAGAACCTTCTCATAAACTCTAGTTTTTGTTTCTTATTTTCTTCTGCTATTTTCAATTGATCTTTTATTTATTTATTTATTACATGAAGAAGAATCAACAAGAAGAAGAAGAAAGATTAGGTTTTGAGATTTGGGGATAATGAACAATCAACAAAAAGGAGAAAGATCATGGGTTTCTGGTTGTTGTTCCTCTAATTCCAGAAATAGGGTTTCGTGTTGAATCTTCTGGTTGTTGTTCCTTTAATTTCGTGTTGAATCTGATTGTTGTTCCTCTAATTCCAGAAATCACTACAAAAAAATTAGCCAATAGCGACGGACATTTCCCTCGCAAAATGACATAAAACCGTCGCTAAGCGTCATTTGCGAGGGAATTAGCGAGGGACCAGTTCCCTCGCAGAATCCCTCCTCGCTATTGAGATTAGCGAGGGAATTTGGATCCCTCGCTAATTAGCGAGGGACTATGCCGTCGCTAGTTCCCTCACTAATAACTGCAGCTTTTCAGGTGATGGGACTCAGTTGCAGGGGTTGGTAAATGCGCAGGAATTAGCGAGGGACTGTTCCCTCGCTAGTTCCCTCGCTAATGACTGCAGTTTTCAAAAAAAAATGACACGTGTCCCGTGTTGAATGACTTGTTTTTTTATATATATTTATTATTAATTAATGAATATTATATTATATTATTAATTTTGTGGTGATGTGTGGTGGTGGTGGTGTGGTGGTGGCGTGGTGGTGGTGGTGGTGATGGGTGGTTTAGAGTAGAGAGAGAAGGAGAAGAGAGAGAGAGAGAGAGAGAAGAGTGAGAGTGGTGGTGGTGGTGAAGAGTAAGAGAGAGTGAGTGAGAGTGGTAGGAGGTATGTGGTGGTGGTGGTGTTGGAAGAGTGAAGAGAGAAGAAGAGTGTGAGAGGAGGTGGTGATGATGGTGGTGGTGGTTGTGTGGTGGTGGAGAGTAGAGGAAGAGGAAGGGAAGAGGAAGGGTGAAGAGTGAGTGAGTGAGAAAGAAGAGGGAGCGTGTAAACGGTTTTAAAGAAAAAAAGAAAAAAAATTGCGAGGGAATTAGCGAGGGAACTGTCCCATCATCTGAAAAGTTAAATTTAGCGAGGGAACTGTCCCTCGCTAATTTCTGCACATTTACCAACCACTGCGCTGAGTCCCATCATCTGAAACAGAAAATTTAGCGAGGGAATTAGCGAGGGGCTTAAAATTTGCGAGGGCATTGTCGTCGCTAAAGCCGTCGCTAATCGCAAAAAAATTAACAGCCTTATGCCCTCGCTAAAGCCGTCGCTAATCGCAGTTTTTGCGAGGGACAACAAGTCCCTCGCTAATGGCCGTCGCTAATACCAGTAATTTTTGTAGTGAATAGAGTTTCGTGTTGAATCTTTTGGTTGTTGTTCCTTTAATTTTGTGTTGAATCTGATGAAGAGAAAGAGAAGGAGATGAGAGGAAGAAGAGAAGAGAGTGGGAAAAGATAAAGAAGATGAAGAAGAAGAGGCGATGAAGAAGAAGGATAGAAGATCGTGAAGGAGAGAATGAGTTGGGAACAGCATGGTTTAGTTCTGTTTTGATTTTGTTATTTATCTATTTGTTTGTTTTAATATTTTATTAATAAAATAAACTTTTATAATTTTTTAAATTATTTTTATCTGACATGGCATGTACACGTGGATCATTAAATGACGTGGCACACATGTGTGCAAGTTGTATCAGCTGCCACGTCATTTAATGAGTGCCACATCAGCTTTATATTGTTGTCAAGCATCCAAGTCAGCAGCAAAAACTGAAAAACCCCTCTTTGGACTAAATATTTGAATTTTTTAAAATAAGGGGACTGAATGCCTGAGTTTTAAAATAAGGGAACCAAGTGTCTGAATTTTTGAAAATAAAAAAACCAAAACTATAATTTAGCCTTTTTTTAATTTATCATCAGTTTGGTACTTATCAATATCTTTACGATTGTTTTATATAGCAGTGCATTATCAATTTCAACCAGCAATGCTAGAATTTTAAAAATAATTGTCAATTCACAATTGACTCCGTCGAGAACATCTCTAGGCGTTGAAATGCACTGTTGTTTTTAATTTCACTTTCACAAGTATTACTATAGTGCTCATCTTTCTGCTGGTTTCAATTTTTAAAAATAAAATACTACCTCACGTCCAAAATAGAGGAAACAAAAAGTGTTTTCGTTGGTCCAAAATAAAAGAAAAAAAATATTTTTAATACGTATTAGATGATCAATTCCAATTTTACTCCTATTTGTATGGTGTAATTAAATGTGCCGTTGTTCAATTTTTTTTATAGACAATTGTTAGTGGTTAGTATTTAGTTAAGGGGTGAGGGAAAAGTTAGTTTCCAGGATTTGAAACCTGCCTCGACCTCATTCTTCCAACTCCTTTATATCTTTTAAATCGTTAACTGAGTTACATTACTGGGACTGTGATGTCGTTAATTAAAAATATAGACCATTTAATAAAAAAATTGTTTTTGAAACAAGTTAAACTTTTAATCTTGTTAAATAACTAATTTCAATGTCTTTATGAGTAAATTGGAATTGATTATTTAATAAAATTTAAAATAATGTTTTTTTATTATATTTTAGACAATAAAAAAATGGTTATTTGTTTTTATATTTTAAACGGAACGTGGCATTTTAAACCAAAAGAAGTAGGATATCAAAATTGTACAACAAATAAAAAAGAAGAATATGAATAAATGAGGCCATATTGTGTAATGTGTAAATTGGGAGACAAAAAAGTATGGTTGGATGAGACGCATGAGAGTGATACCGGGTGGAAGTACAGAATCACGCGGCGCATAACATTTCATATGTTCTGATTTGAGACTTTGATGAAGTGACTTGAAGCTCAGTAAGAACTAAGAAGCCACATCTTCGGCTTCATTTCCCACGAATGATTCAATTATTTACTATTTTAACCTTAACAAACAATCTCGATTTTCTACATTTGTCTCATTTTGTACTTAATTCAATGAGAGCCTCGTGTCTTCTAACTTTGACTAATGCAATGTTTGACTTTTTTTTGGGAGGGAGAATAATAATAGTATATTTATTCAAACTTGATTTAAGTTTGTGTTTAGTGTATTATCAAAAATAAAAGTTTGTGTTTAGTACAATAAAAGAGAATTTTCTGTAACATTTTATTCCTGCGATCGAGCCGAGCTAACAAACTGAACCGAATTGCTTGCGAGTTTGAGTTGAGCCGAGTCGAGCTGGAAAAAAAGTTCTTGTCGAACTCGAGTCGAGTTACGAGTCGGCCCGATTCTTATCGAGTCGAGCCACGTTGAACCAAGATCAACTGAACTCGACTCATTTCCAGCCTTATGTAGCCAAGTGAGACTCACTTCAATTACTTTTATAACCAACTTCTTTGCATAACTTGATTTATACGTGTGTAATTTTTTTTAGATAATCTATACGTGTGTAATTTAATGAGCGCTAAAAACATTTTTTATAACATTCTTTCTCTATCACCTACTTTATAATTGATTAAAATTCATGTGGACTTCACCACTTTGAAAATTCATAGTGGCTCGATTAAATTTCTTATTTTTTCCTTTGCGAGAGTCCACTTTAGAGAAATAAACTTATTTTTACGCTACAATAATTTGAGTTGGTTTGTTTTAGATTATTCAATAAATAATGTTTTATAAATAAATATTTTCTTTTAATTTTTATTCAAAAACTTTGTGTGATGTAGAGTTTATTTTTCAACTAACACTTACATGAATTTAGGAAATGAAAATTACTTTATATTCAACTCACTTCTATTCAAAACATGTGTTTGGATGTCTCTTGAATCACAATGATCAGGGGTAGACCTACCCTTTATCATGGGGTCAAGCGCACACCCCCAAAAAATAAAATTAAAAATAGCCACCTTGTAAAAATTATATTTTGCCCACCCTAAAAAATTGCACCCAAGCTCCTCTCCCTCTCATGTGCACCCAATCCATATTATAACAGACTCA
This sequence comes from Astragalus membranaceus, assembly GCA_039519185.1. Taxonomy (NCBI): domain Eukaryota; kingdom Viridiplantae; phylum Streptophyta; class Magnoliopsida; order Fabales; family Fabaceae; genus Astragalus; species Astragalus membranaceus. Next base: position 19,225,407 of record CM076854.1, on the reverse strand, counting down.
TATAATCATTCACATCAATTCCTTTCCCTCTCATGTGCAATGAGAATAACTATGAGTCGTATAATTAATTTAATTAAATATATTTAAAGATTTTATTATTAATTATATTTTTAGTGATTTGTGATTTTAAAATATTTGACCCCCTAATTCCGGGTCCTAGATATTGCACTGACAGTGATAACCCACATCTATCTAAGCTACAACTTGTGGCTTCTCAATCAATACACACATCATGTGGTGTTAAACGTGGGGTGGCGGTAGCATGATCACCGCCATCCCAAACAATTGCAAAATTAGTTCATTCAAAATCAATTTTTGTCACCACAAAATCAAACACACGCTAAAGCATTATTTCTCCATAGTAGTCATTTTCAACTCTACAAACATTCTCATGAAGATGTGTGTGCTTTTGTACAAGTGAGTCAATGGAGCAAATTGATTGGCAATGAAGATGTGTGATGATTATGATCCAACTCCTAGGTTATCCATGAAACTACTACTAGTATGTTTTGAGAGAGGGCAGGGGGTCCCTACCCACTATGGCCCACACATATATTGAGAAGAAACAAACAAATCAACATGACATTGTTCCTCCTAGTCCAATAGACTAATTAAGATTGTGGCTTGCATTGTCTCTATGTCTCCTCAGCCACTTTGATTTGATTTGATGATTCTGTTTTTTGTTACACTTACACAACAGACACTACCATAGCACGCTCTCTTCTCTTCTTAATTAGAGACAGAAACCCGAAGAAAAAGACACGCCCCATACGTAGAAGAATAATGATGTCGTCATGGTTATGATTTTATGAGAAGCAAAAACTGACGCAAACCCTAACTTTGTTTTTAACATTAGTGAGAAAAGTAAAGACATTGAAAATGTTGTAGCCGTTAAAGTAAGCGACATGACGGCTTTTCTCAGCTTTTGTTCCTTAACTTAATCCGCTGACGTTAGCCCAACGTTGACTGCTTTTTCTCACGCCTCTTATTTTATTCTTAGTATTAATATTAATTTTTTTTTTGACCAATAGTATTAATATTAGTATATATATTAATAATATTAATTGTGCAGATACATGTGTGTATGTCTCTTCTTTGCCCTTTGTATTTGTCGTTTTCACTTTCAGCATGCATTGCAACAACACTACCCAAGAAACTCAACAGAACAAGTTCCATTCGTATTGTGATAGAGGGGCTTCAACACCCAATGCCATGTCCACGCCCCTCTTATTTTTAGGAACCTATTACCTACTTTTTCATTATTAAATAAACAATAATAATATAGAGATTTTTTTAACATAGACTCACTCATGCATGCTTTTAGTTGGTGTAAATTAGTAGTACTACTCTCATAAATAAAAATGTGTGAAATACGTACACACAAAATTGTAGCATGCTAATTTGCACTAATTACAAAAATAAGCAGATGTAACCCCAAGTTTAAGTGAGTGATTAACGCACTATCGAAAGGGATGGCTTCGGCCGGTACTCGAGTTCAATCCCCGCTGGAAATAATTGAGGCCAGACTTTGGGTAAACAGTCATTTTGGTCCCTGAGTGTAGAAGTGTTGTCATTATAGTCTTTGAATGTATCAAAATTGCAAACACATCTTGATCAAGTGTCTCTTTAATGAGTTATTGTGGTCATCAAATGTGTTTTTTGTTGGTCGATCATTTTGATTCTCAAATGTGTTTTTTTTGTTGGTCAATAGATTCTCTAAAATTACTAAAAAATGACATATTTGCAATTTTATACATTCAGGAACTATCATGACAATGCCTCACATATTACGGAACCAAAATGACTATTTACCCGTTAGACTTTACTTACATTCCGACCGAATTTCAAATTAGTCAAGACCCATTTCGTTGAATCTAGACAAAAGTAGATGTATGGTGAACCCTACATACATTTGCTAACATGCACTCACTCAAATTTAGTTGGTGTAAGTTAGCAAATTATATCTAAAAATTTGTTAAATACACCTATATGTGTAGCTTGCTAACTTACGCAAATTAAAAAATGTGTATCCGGTATCCCATATAAGGACTTAAGAAGACAGACTATAGTTAAAGATCTTAATTAGGGTGTATTAATTTAAAAACATAAACAATGACTTTAAAAAAACATTTAATCAAAATCAAAGTCTTCTAAAGGGTGTATCGGTGTTGGGATCTGACGGTGCTTTTGTCTCACCTTGTGTTTCCACACTGTCATTAAATTTCAGGGTATGTTTGTCTGTCTGTCATTCCATGTGCTGTTCTGATCTCTTCTGTTTGGGAACCCAAATATTGTTTTCTTCTTATTTGTTTCCTTCACTGAATGAGCAAAATACTACTTATAATTTAATTCTCTATAGTACGGGTATGTATAATACTTTAACTTTAAACATTACACAATCTATATTGCATACCATGTTTTCATTTATTAAGATTTAGATGCAGCCTGCAAAGGGTACGCATGCATGCAAAGGCTACTTAATTATATGTATATATGTAATTATATAGTACAAGCAAAAATTGTATGTAGACATAATTCTTTTCAGTTTAGTTATATATAAAGCAATCTAACCTAAAAGGAACTTTTTTGGCAGACAAGGGATTCTAGTTGACCATAGATGGACAAATGTTAACAAGTCAGTAATTATGGTAATTTCTAGGATTTGTGACTTAAACATTTCGTTTAGCACTTTTTAGCATCTCTTGTAAGTTTACTAATGAAGCTACCTATTCAGAACCTATTTGACCATATATTAATATGGTTGGGCAATTAATGTACGGTAACATTATACTCTCTCCGTCCCAAATTATAAGTAATGATCATCAATTCGCATTTATTAAGAAAATTAGTTATCCATATTTAATATTCTCAAATTTAATAAAAAATGTTGTTTTTCTCAATTTACCATTTGTTGGAATTAAAATATTTCACGGGAATTAGTATTTTCTTTTGGAAAAGACCAACCCAATGAATACTGTAAGGGTATTTTTGGAACAACATAGATAAATAGGTTTGGAAAATAGTCAATTTTTGTTTATAATTTGAGACAAAAAAATTTGAGTCATTTTTAATTATAATTTTTAGTTTAGAGGTCTTTGACCCCACTCTGGTACCCAGAGGAAGGGACCCAGCTAACTATACCGGAGTTCAACTGGGAGGTAAAAAAAAATCTGACTCCAATTTATTTTATCATATCAAGAATCGAACATAGGTACTAGTCGAGTCTGTCCCTTAAGATAGAGTGAGTTTTATTATTTATAATTTGGGATAGAGGGAAAAAGGTTTGTCACACTCTTTAACTTTGTGTCCCCAACAATATTTGATTTCATTCCTCAATATTTTGTGTTTTCTTTTTTGGAACATAACTTATAAGGGTTTGGTCCCAATTAGTAACCCTTGAAACCAAACTCATGGGAACTCACATTTGACAATAAAAAAGGTATAGAGGAAAGGGTAAGTAACCTTGATCACGGTCAAATTAAGACTTGAATGAATCAAGAGCTATCATGAACTTTGTTGTGTCCATGTTATGTTATGATATATAGTGTGGATCGTGCTCTCTCTAGTCTCTGCGATCTGATAATTCCACTAACTTTCTACTTCACCTTGCTTTTTTGGCTTTTTACACTTTCTACGCTGTGTTCAAAGTAAGGGTACATATACCTAAGAATACAAAATGCTATTCTCACGTCATAAACACGTGATTATTCCATCACCACGCACCCTTCTTATATAGTAATATTTATATTTACATCGAGTAATTTGCCTCTTTTAACCAACAAGTCCTGAATCGGAGACGATTGAGACTGTTAAAGGTTAAATATAAAGAGTCACAAGATTGGGCTTCTTTCTAGGCAGACCAAATATGCACATTCCTAACCATTGGGCCTATACAAAGTAATAACCCGAGCGTAAGAAGGCCCCTTCTTTTAACACATCCCCCACTACTTCCCCACTCCTTGAAAAATCTAAAAATACCCCCATCTCTCTCTCTCTCTCTCTCTCTCTCTCTCTCTCTCTCTCTCTCTCTCTCTCTCTCTCTCTCTCTCCCCCCCTCTCTCTCTCTCTCTCTCTCTCTCTCTCTCTCTCTCTCTCTCTCTCTCTCTCTCTCTCTCTCTCTCTCTCTCTCTCTCTCTCTCTCTCTCTCCGAGTGTCTCACTCTCACTCTCTCACCACCTCGAACAGACATCAACTATGTCGTACCAGCACCAACTCACAGTGAGTCTTTTTCCTCCTTTCTCCTTCGCGTTTGTTTTTTTTTTTTGTTTTCTTTGAATCTGAGTATTGTTCGGTACCTTATACCAAACAACTTCAATACATTGGTACCATGCAGAATTTAGCTTTAGTGTAGGATATCAAAAACCACATTTGGTACCAATGTACCAGACGATATCGGTATCAAAGTACTGAACCATCTCGGTACCAAGGTACGAGAAGGTACGAGAAGCGTTTTTTTGGTGACGTTCACAAAGCCTACACTCGGTATTAAAGTACCGAGGGATCTAGTAGTGCTTTAGGACTTTAATCTTTTGGAATGTTTATTTTTGTATTTTGTATGTGACTATGGGTTACAAGTTGAGTTTACTATGAATTATTTAAGGGTCTATTTACACTAATTCAAAGCTGAAATTTTATTGATAAAAAACAGATTCGTAAATCACAAAAGAACGACAACTGAGACAAACATAACCAACACAAATGACTATCACACAATTAGCAGTAACTAGTGCGTGGACCCGTGCGTTGCACGGGGCAATAACTTTAGTTAATACGGAATTCTTTTATTGTTAAAATTTATTTTTAAATTGCAATACGAAAAAGTCTCATTAGATCTTTTGAATGCTAAAGTACCCCAAAGCACACTACTTAGAATCGCGCTTTACATATTTGTCACAAAATTATTATTTTTTTCACCAAATCGGTTTAATGAGGAATGAACTTTGAGTATTTGAACAGTTAACAATTTTTTCAAACACTAAAATACCCCAAAACACGATGTTTAGCATCATACTTTACATATTTTCTCACGAAATTATATATTTTTTCAGCAAACCTGTTATTCAGGCACAAACTTTGCATATTTGAATAGTTGAATTTTTGTTTGGCAAACACTAAAACATAAAAAAAGACACTACTTAGCATTGTACTTTACATATTTTGTTATGATTTTTTTTTGCCAAACCGGTTATTGAGGAACAAACCTTGCATATTTGAATAGTTAATTTTTTTCGACCGCTTAAGTACAACAAAACACATTGTTTAACATTGCACTTTACGTGCTTTATTACAAAATTACTATTTTATTTCAACAAACCGATTATTGAGGAACAAACTTTTCCTATTTGAACAACTAATTAAATATTTTTTCGAAATCTAAAGTACCTCAAAACACACCGTTAGCATCATACTTTATATAATTTATCCCGAAATTAATTTTCATTTTTCATAAACCCGATTATCGAGAACATATTTCATGTATTTACAGATCTAATTATTTCTTTGTGTATTTGAATAATTACAAATTTTTCGGACTATAAAGTACCTCAAAATAAATTAGCTAAATCACACTTTACATAAAAATATGAAGAAAAAAAGAGGGAGAAGAGGGGGGGGGGGGAGGTTTATAAAATAAAAAAATAAAGAAAGAAAAGAGGGAGGTGGGAGGATTAAAAAAAGGGAGGTGAGAGGGGAGGGGGGTCTTGGCGCCAAATTGGAGCTCAAGACTCCACAAGATTTATATATAAGATAAAAAATGAACGATTTTGATTAAAACACAATACATGGGTTGTAAATTCCACGTGCGGAACCATGGGTTTTTCAAGGACAGATTATAGGCCCAATTATTTTGGTCTATCGTGACAAAGGGAAATGATCTAGTCAACACCCCGGACGGTGTCGACATACAACTCTATAGGCCCAGCGGATGTAGATTGGTCATGAGTGTTGATCATGGCTCGTGCATCGTCATCGCTTTGAAGAGCCATCTTTGAATACTAAATATGCACATCAGCTCCACGACTAGGTTTTGCGATAACGAACAATACCTATGCCCATTTGTTAATTTTAACTCTATTTAAATTATGTTTTGTCTCGCTAAAATCCGAAACAACCAAACCAATCCACACTAGTGCAAAATTGACTTTAGAAAGCACCATTTAGCATCGGTTGTTCGAACAGTCGATGCTAAATGTAGACGCGGTGGCAATTTTGTAATTAAATGGAAGTTTTCAATTTTCGCGCCTACATTTAGCATCGGTTGTTTAAACAACTGATGTTAAAAGTGCTTGCGGCAAACATTTAGCATCGGTTGTTTATACAACCGATGTTAAATGTGTATGGCTAATACATTTAGCATCGGTTGTATAAACAACCGATGCTAAAGGTCCATTTTTATTTCTAAAGTCACGCGTTCTCCTATACTAACTCTCTGAACTCTTGTTCTCTCACTCTCGTCACTCTCGTTCTCTCACTCTCTAAACAAATCCACGCCGTCAACACTCGTCGCCTTCCTCGCCATCGCCGTCCTCGTCCTCGCCATCGCCATCGCCGTCCTCGTCCTCGTCTCTGAACTCTGAACTCTCAACGCTAGTTCTCGTTCTCATCTCTCAACTCTCAACTCTCGTTCTCAGCTCTTCTTTCTCCATATACGGTAAGCTCTCTTCTTGCTCTTCTCTCTCTCTCTCTCGTGCTTTCCCTCTTTTAGCGCATCTTTCTCACTACTAGAAAAACAACTTTTAGCGTCGGCCAAAAGCCCACGCTAACAAGCCAAAAGCGGATTCTAACAGTGACTTAGCGTCGGAGTAGCGTCGGCCACGTGTCGAGGGTAAAATGTTCGAAGGTAAATGTAGCGTCCCATAATTTTAGCCGACGCTAACTGTAGAATGGGCTTGGCCGACGCTAAAACCGACGCTACTTAGTCAATAAAAAAAGTCAATGAATTAACTAGCGTCGTCCTGGCCGACGCTAAAGTCTATTTATGTAGCGTCGGCTTGGCCCACTGTTAACAATTTGGCAAGTGTACCAATTGTCGCATGTAATACAATTTATCGGTAAGAACCGGTCGATCCACAGGGATTGCGCGTTGACAACAATAGCAAATTTGTAAATTCGTAGATTGTAGATATTTGATTAATCGAGTATTTGGTAACAGAATACGAACGTGAATTAATAATGCAAGAAAAACGACTAGGGATCGAATCCTCTCACCTCGCCTATCACATGAACCTCAGCCAATTCAAGTTAATTATTCAATTTCTAGATTCAATTCACCAATTTAGGTCAAGGGCAATTCCTTGTCTCAAGACCCCTATTACCCTAAGAGTTACCCTAATTCCTTAGGTGAGGCGTGCCAGAGGGTAACGCATTAAGATTAAGAATTAATAAGAATTCACATAAGCTATCACATATTCCTATGGTGATTACTAGCATGTGATCTAAATACCCAATTTCCAGCTACTAATTCATATCCCTATGCAATCACTAGCCTGGATCATCGCAATTATCATATGTAATTGAAAAGCGTTAAGAACATAGGTAATTAGACAAGCAAATCGAATAACAACTGAATTAACTAAATCAATGGTTCACATGATAGGTTTGGGAGATTCATCTCTCCCTAATCTAAAGAATTAGTTACAAATCATCCTAAGGGTGGAAACCAACATAGAATAGAAAACAAACATAAAGGAAGACATTTAGAACCTTCAATCCCTTGTTCCCAAGTGGTGAGAAGGCTCCAAATTCGCACCTCCAGCTGCTCCAAACGTGCCTCCAATTCCCAAAAATGAAGTCCAGTGCAAAATTGCTGAAACAGCTTTAAAAACCCTAATTTTTACGCACCATCGCGACGCGGCCCGTGGCCGTCGCGTCGCGACAAATGACAGAAACTTCAGGTCTCGCAAAACTGCTCCAGGTCGCGTCGCGAATCCTCCTGGTCGCGACGCGAAGAATGACAGAAAGTTCTGGCTTGTAAAAATTCCTCCATATCGCGTCGCGAACCCTCCTGGTCGCGACGCGAAGAATGACAGAAAGTTCTGATTACCAAAATTCCTCTAGATTGCTGCATTTCCGGGCAAGTGTCTGGTTCGCCGAAAGATGCCACAACCAATTAAGAGGTCTTCAAGTCCCATTTAGCTCCAAAAGTGAAGGAATAACTTACAATTGAACTTCCTACTACAATGATCTAAAACTGAACTAAATCCCAGATAATGACTGTTATACAATAAAAACCCTGCATAATTGGTCCTAAAAATGCCTAACTTACATCATATGACTGGGAGTCAACACAACCCCAAACTTAAACTTTTGCTTGTCCTCAAGCAAACAATCAATTCAGACTGTGGCTGTTTTTCTATTTAGCTGTTACATATAATACATCAACCTTAAACACATCAGCACATCAATTATCATCATCAATCTAATGCAGTGGCAGGACAACTGAATTGGAAATACCGAGTCATAAGCAGACAGCATTCTCAAGTTTTCTCTGTACGCACATCTCACCAGTGTTTCACTCTTGAGGTGTTTCGGGTATTCACTCAATTCACAGTACCTGCATCATCGTTTCATAGGCTTGACAGAGTTCTATATCATCTTAGACAAATGAATTGCATACACACATTTTGAGGACTTTAAAGGTTATAGCGGGGCTTAGGTAAGGGTGGATACATTTGGATAAGTAGGTTGCACTTGGAGTTAGGCCTACCTCTCTTTTTGTCGATTTCACGCAATACTCACCCATTTTTCCAAAGCATCTAACAAAACAAGAGAAGGAATTTATTTATTTATTTATTTATTTTTTGATATGTATATATATACATATATATGTATTTTTTTTTTCAGTTTCTTTCTTTATTTTCTTGTTCCTTCTCTTGTATACCACCCCAAACTTAGTTCGTTGCTATTCCACGAGCAACCCCAAACTTAAAACTTTCCCCACTCTCACAGCTTTTGTTACCTAACTCCAAGTTAAGAATTAACTAGGCTATGATTGTCAGAGAACACATACAATTTTTAACAATAGGCTCAGGGGGGCTGGCAGAGGATAAACAGTAATGGGTTGGCTTGAAAGGCTCAGGGGTGCCAAAAGAAATGCCTCAGTGTGTATGAAATTCAAATGCAAAAAACAATTAAGCACAATGTCAAGTTCTGCAGACTAATGCAAGCAAGGAATACACACAATATATATAAGAACGTGTTTAGGCTCAAACCTCACAGTTGGGATCATAGAGATGGAACTTGAGAGATGCTGCTTACAGATGATAAGGAACTTCCGCAACGTTTGTCATGACCCCTGCTATTACTTGATGATAAAACTTGAAGTGCGAGCGTCAAAAGGAAAATGCAAACATGCGACCCTAAATGCCACGGGTCATCACTATTGCAGCTGCTTTAACAAGACAAAACAAAATATAGGGCAGTGGTGCCCCGCAATCACAGAGTAAGTTATAATCAGTAGTACAGACCAATGTGCGAAATAAAGTCAAAATAGGGCAAAGTACAACCAAAAAGTGCAAAATAAAAAATAAAAATGTCTGATTAAAACAGGAAATAAGGGGGCCTCCTGCTCATGGGAAGGAAATGTGCTCCTACAAATACTCGTCTCCGGAAAGAAGTGGATCCTGGGGGACCTGCTGCTGCTCTGCATGTGGGACTGATGAAGATGAAGCTGCAGCTGCTCTGTTCTCGGCCATGTACTCCTCAGCAGCCCGGTGGACTCTGTATGATGCCAGGTGTGAAGTATCTATGCCCTGCTGCTGCAATGACAGAGACGACCCGCACCAGCTGGCCATGAGGAGGTCATACTGGAAAGAGGAGTCGGTCTGAAACTGCTCCCTGTAAGATGGGCCTGCTGGCTGCTGTGGTGCTGGAGGTTCTGCCTGCTGTGGTGCTGCTCCATCAAGGGGCCCCTCGGGCTGCTTCAAGATCCATGCTGCTGTTATACCCTCCCTGGGGTCGGTTAGAAGATCATCTGGGTACTCCGGGCAGCCCTGCTGTCTACATAAAGCATGGATGATAGAACAGTGCCCCAATCTGGCCCTAGGACATCTGGCAATCTCTGCAATACTAGCTGAAATGGCTCTCCCCAGATTGACCCTCTGGCCTCTCATGATAGCTTGTAGTCCCATGGCTACCTTAGTATTGACATCAGTGGAATTGGAGCAGGAGATGATGGACTGATTAAAGAAATTGTTCCAGGCCTTAGGAATTGCCTTCAGAGCCATATTGCAAAAGCGGCGGGGATAGTCTTGACCAATCGGACCAATAAGATGTCTGTCCCAGGCTGCTCCTTGACGACACAACTCTCTCAGCAAACCCTCATAATCGTGTGCCCCTTTGTTGTCCCAAGCATCCCTCATGGCACAATTAGCAGTAGTGGGAAGCCCGAGGAGACTGTTGATGGTAGCAGGAGAGTAGGACACCTCTCTTCCCCTCACCACTGAAACTCTATTGTCTTCATCTCCATAGGCATTTGCATAGAATTCCCTCACCAAACTTTGATTAGCTTGTTTGATCATTGAGTTGAGTGAGAGCCAACCCAATTCCCGGAGAGTGGAAGTTGTAACACCCTAAAATAATTTAATTAAGTAATTGATTAAATTATTTAAAGTGTTGCACTATTTTTATTTTATTATGTGATGATATAGTATTTTATTTTAATTGAAGGGGATGGCGTTGGTAATACCGGAATTTCAAGTGACGGCCCAAGAGGCCCAAGCCCGTTGGCTTAGGCGCTCCTTAGACACTAGGGGTCTAGGTCGCGCCTCACTAGTGTCAAAAGAAAGAAAGAAAGTCGAAATAGAGAAGAAAAGAAAGAAAGTCGAAGAGAGGAGAAGAGAAGGAAGGAGCGACTTCAAGCTTGGAGTTAGGGTTTGTGCATCTTGATCCTAGGTAAGGGTTCCTAACCTTCTATGATTCGATTTCCTTTCTCTATCAAGTGCTTAAGTTTCGTTTTCCCTAACCCTTCCTATTGTTGTGCAATTCGCGAATGGTCCAAGAGAAAGGGAGAGAGAGGGCGCTATCGTGATAGAGGAAAGAAGAAGGAGAGGATTCGTTGTTGTGGTGGTTGTCGGTGCTTCGGTGGAAAGAGCTATAATTCCGGCATAATCAAGGTTAGGGGAGTCTCACTCTATAATAGAGAATATAATAGGTTGTATGTAAACCATAGGATTCCACTTGACACTACTTGTTAATTGTTAGAATTGTTTAGGTTAGTTGAATTTGATAATTGTTGTGGTTAATTCGATTTCCCTATGCTAAGGTTTGGATTTCATGTGTTGATTTTGTGCCTTGATGTGTTCCTAATATATATATGAGATTGAATGTTGTTGGTATGAGCACAATGTAATTTGTGAATGTTATGGTGATTTGGTTTAGAAAGATGAGTAAGAATTTTTGGTGTTTTGGTTGTGTTGGGGCGCCTGGGCGCCTAGTGCTGGGGGGGGGGGGGGGGGGGAATTGGCGCCCTGGGCGCTGTTTTCTGTTGCTGGGCGTGTGGGTGTTCTGGGCAGGGCGCCTGTGTTGTTGCCTGTGGCGCCTGGGGTGGCGCCAGGTTGCTGCCTATGCTTAGGCAAGGCGCATAAATCATGTTTTTGGGTAAACTCAGTTTCTAAGCATATTTTACCGAGCCAAACTTTGTATTCACCTGACCAAATCATATTTTAAACACTTTGGCTAAAGAATTTCTGGATTTGCACTTGTGGTTTTGAAATTGTCCGGTTGGGCATCATTTTGGCTTGTTTTAGGGGTGCCTTGTGCACACATCATTTTCTGAGCATATTTTACCGAGCCAAACTTTGTATTGACCTGACCAAATGTTATTTAAAACACTTTGGCTAAAGAATTTCTGGATTTGCACTTGTGGTTTTGAAATTGTCCGGTTGGGCATCATTTTGGCTTGTTTTAGGGGTGCCTTGTGCACACATCATTTTTTGAGCATATTTTACCGAGCCAAACTTTGTATTGACCTGACCAAATGTTATTTAAAACACTTTGGCTAAAGAATTTCTGGATTTGCACTTGTGGTTTTGAAATTGTCCGGTTGGGCATCATTTTGGCTTGTTTTAGGGGTGCCTTGTGCACACATCATTTTCTGAGCATATTTTACCGAGCCAAACTTTGTATTGACCTGACCAAATGTTATTTAAAACACTTTGGCTAAAGAATTTCTGGATTTGCACTTGTGGTTTTGAAATTGTCCGGTTGGGCATCATTTTGGCTTGTTTTAGGGGTGCCTTGTGCACACATCATTTTCTGAGCATATTTTACCGAGCCAAACTTTGTATTGACCTGACCAAACGTTATTTAAAACACTTTGGCTAAAGAATTTCTGGATTTGCACTTGTGGTTTTGAAATGGTCCTATTGGGCATCGCTTGGCTTGTTTTAGGGGTGCCTTGGATGCATCTCATTTTCTGAACATATTTTCCCTAGCCAAATTCTGTATTCACGTGACCAAATCCCATTTTGAACCTTTTGGCTAGAGCGGTTTCAATTTTTAAGGTAGCCTACTTTGTTTGTGCGTTTGGGTGTTGTGTGGGCGCCAAGTGTGGCCGCCCAGGGTGCCAAGTGGGGCGCCCATGACTTGTGTTCGAGTTTCGGGTCTAATGGTGCTAGATTGGTCCCTAAGTGTTATCCTGGTCCTAGGGACGTGATTGTGAGGAGAAAATAATGAGTTGGTTGATGATGAGGCCATGGGGGCTAAAACTACGATTAATTAAAGATGTGATATAGGATACATGGACCGTGTTGTTAATAATTATGATCGTGGTTTTGTCATGGAGTCTCATGCATACATAAGGCTGCGGTCTGAGTTGTTAATTATGATAATAAGGCTGCGGTCTGAGTTCTAAATTGAAATGATAAGGCTGCGGTCTGAGTTGATATTATGATGATAAGGCTGCGGTCTGGGAAAATGGTACCACATGCATAACTGTATTGCATACATCCTCATGATAAGCATGCTAGTTGGTGATTGTATGGACTATGCTACTGTGTGATTGTGTGAGTGTGATGCTATGACGTAATATACTCCTTATTATAATCTTTATTATGTAGTTGAGACTCACCCTTCTGTTGTTGTTTACCACAGGTAGTCCTGAGTGAAGGCCTACTCCTTTCACTCCCGAGTCGGTCTGCTCTGATACGTGACACCTAGGGGGTTGGATTAGGGATTTTAATGTTATTCATTTGTCGTTGAATTTTATATGCTTTGAGTTGATGATTTTTGATGAGCCTGTTGTTCGGCATATTTTGGAGATTGTGTTATTTTTCCGCTGCGAGTCATCTAAATTACAATGTGTGGATTTTATTGGTGAAGTCACGTGTACCCTAAATTATTTAATGGTGTTGCGTATTATAAGTGTGTAACGAAGGCTTACACCGATTTGACCGTTGTTAAATTAAGCTTATGTGTAGCATTCCATTCAAAAAAAGAAATTCTGAAACTCTGATCTCTATGATAAATAGCCGGGTAGAATGGGGTGTTACATTAGTGGTATCAGAGCAAAAGTTCGGTCTGTCCGACCAAGTGTGTCTGTCTGTCATATTGTGTATGACAATTAGGTGTTTTGTTTCAGTTCTAAATTGTCGTTTATGCTGCAGTGCTAGGTTGAGATGGCTAGAAGGGATGATGCTGCTTTGGCTGCTGCTCTGCAGGCCATAGCCCAAGCTGTTGGGAATCAACACAATGCTGCTGATATGAATGCCCGTAACCTGGCAACGTTTCAGAGGGAAAACCCACCCACCTTCAAGGGTCGGTATGATCCCGATGGAGCCTTGTCATGGCTGAATGAGATAGAGCGGATATTCCGTGTTATGGATTGTACTGCTGCCCAGCAAGTGAAGTTCGGGACGCACATGCTGGCAGAAGAGGCTGACAAGTGGTGGTTAGGGATGCTGCATAGGTTGAACACTGCTGGTGAAGAGATTACTTGGGAAGTCTTCACAAGGGAATTTAAAAGAAAGTACTACCCTGAGGACGTTCGGGCCAAGAAAGAGGTAGAATTCTTAGAACTGAAACAGGGAAATAAGACTGTGGCTGAGTATGCAGCCAAGTTTGAAGAACTGGCACAATTCTGTCCTTACTACGCCAATGATGCTGATTCAGAGTTCTCTAAATGTGTGAAATTTGAAAGTGGCCTGCGACCCGATATTAAGAAGGCAATTGGATATCATGAGATTCGAGATTTTGCTAGATTAGTTGACAAGAGTAGAATTTATGAAGAGGACAGTTCTGCTGCTTACAAGATTGGGAAAGAAAAGAGGAATACTCAGTTTAGGGGCAAACCATATGATGTGTCTGGAGGTAAGAATAAGTGGAAGGCAGGTGCTGGCAAGAAATTTTCTGAGGGTAAGAAGCCTAGTGGGGGAGGTGCTCCCGCTGATATAGTGTGTTACACGTGTGGCAAGCCGGGTCACAAAAGTTTCGATTGCAAGACAGAGGTAATGTGTTACCGTTGTGGGAAGAAAGGTCATATGGCGTCTAACTGTGATCGTAAGGAATCAGTGTGTTTCAATTGTGGTGAAGCTGGTCACTTTAGTTCTAAATGCACCAAACCGAAGAAAGAAAAATCCAATGGAAGAGTTTTCGCGCTAGCAGGCTCAGAGGGGCCCAATGAGATTCGAGGTACTTGTTTTATTTATGGTTCCCCTTTAGTTGCTATAGTTGATACTGGTGCTACGCATTCTTTTATTGCTGCTGTTTGTGCTGAAAAGTTAAATCTAGTATTGTCTGATATGAAAAGGGAAATGGTTATCGACACTCCGGCTAAGGGTTCGGTGACTACTTCTCTATTGTGTGCTAAGTGTCCTCTGTCAGTATTCGGCAGAGATTTTCTGGTTGACCTTATATGTTTGCCTTTGGGAGGGTTGGATGTTATTCTTGGTATGGACTGGTTAGTGGATAACCATGTGCACATCAACTGTTTCAGCAAGTCTGTGAGTTTCCTTCCTCATGAGGAGGGAGAGTCTGCTTTGTTGTCTGGGGATCAGCTGCATAAGGTAATGAAGGATGGTGGTCAACTATTTGCTGTGATGGCGTCTATGTCTGCTGAAAACCAAGCTATGGTTGAAGGATTGCAGGTGGTGTGTGAGTTCCCTGAAGTGTTCCCTGATGAGATTCCTAGTGTGCCACCAGAGAGGGAAGTAGAGTTTGGGATTGACCTTGTGCCTGGTACTAGGCCTGTGTCCATGGCACCGTATCGGATGTCAGCTTCTGAGTTATCTGAGTTGAAGAAGCAGTTGGAAGAGTTACTTGAAAAGAATTTTGTGAGGCCTAGTGTGTCACCATGGGGAGCTCCGGTTTTGTTAGTAAAGAAGAAAGATGGGAGTATGCGCCTGTGTGTGGATTATAGACAGTTGAACAAAGTGACTATCAAAAATAAGTACCCTCTTCCGAGAATTGATGATCTGATGGACCAGCCGGTGGGTGCTAAAGTTTTTAGTAAAATTGATTTGAGGTCAGGGTATCACCAGATTAAAGTAAAGGATGAAGACGTCCAGAAGACAGCGTTTCGAACGAGATATGGACATTATGAATACTCTGTGATGCCGTTCGGTGTCACCAATGCACCAGGGGTGTTTATGGAGTACATGAACCGTATCTTCCATAGTTACTTGGATCGGTTTGTGGTAGTTTTTATAGATGATATTCTGGTATACTCCAAGTCTGAAGAGGAGCATGCAGAGCACTTAAGATTGGTGCTCGAGGTATTGAAAGAGAAGAAGCTTTATGCTAAGTTGTCCAAATGCGAGTTCTGGCTGCGTGAGGTAAGCTTTTTGGGTCACATAATTTCTAGTGATGGCATAGCTGTAGACCCAGCTAAGGTCGATGCAGTGTTACAATGGGAGAGCCCGAAGTCTGCGACTGAGATCAGGAGTTTCTTGGGGTTGGCCGGTTACTACAGGAGGTTCATTGAGGGTTTCTCAAAGCTAGCCCTTCCGTTGACTCAATTGACGTGTAAAGGGAGAGTTTTTGTTTGGGATGCTAAGTGTGAAGAGAGTTTCCAAGAGTTGAAGAAAAGGTTGACAACATCTCCAGTGTTAGTGTTGCCCGTGCCGGATCAACCGTTTGTGGTATATTGTGATGCTTCCAGAATGGGCTTAGGGGGCGTATTGATGCAGGATGGGAAGGTAGTCGCTTATGCGTCCAGACAGTTGCGGACTCATGAGAAGAACTATCCTACTCATGATTTGGAATTGGCTGCTATTGTGTTTGCGCTAAAAATTTGGAGGCACTATTTGTATGGCACTAGATTCGAGGTATTCAGCGACCACAAGAGTTTGAAATACTTGTTTGATCAGAAGGAGCTGAATATGAGGCAGAGGCGTTGGTTAGAGCTGCTGAAAGATTATGATTTTGGCTTAAACTATCACCCCGGCAAAGCTAATGTCGTGGCTGATGCTTTAAGTCGAAAGACTTTGCATATGTCAGCAATGATGGTAAAAGAGTTGGAGTTGATTGAGCAATTTCGTGATATGAGTCTGGTTTGTGAAGTGACCCCGCGAAGTGTTAAGCTGGGTATGCTGAGGATTGGTAATGACTTCTTGGTTAGTATCAGAGACGCCCAGAAGTTGGATGTGAAGCTGGTTGACTTGTTAGTTGCGGGTGATCAGAATGTGGATGGGGATTTCAGGTTGGATTCCCAAGGTGTGTTGAGATTTAGAAACAGGATCTGCGTTCCCGATGATATTGAGATGAAGAAGATGATCCTTGAGGAGAGTCATAGGAGCAAGCTGAGTATTCATCCAGGGGCTACAAAGATGTATCATGACTTGAAGAAATTATTCTGGTGGCCTGGTATGAAGAAAGATGTAGCACAGTTTGTGTATGCCTGTTTGACTTGCCAGAAGTCAAAGGTTGAGCACCAGAAGCCTGCGGGATTGATGCAACCTTTAGATGTTCCGGAATGGAAATGGGATAGCATTTCCATGGATTTTGTGACTGGGTTACCGAGAACCGTTCGGGGATTTGATTCTATTTGGGTGATTGTGGATAGGTTGACGAAGTCTGCTCACTTCCTTCCTATCAACATCACGTATCCGGTAGCGAGATTGGCCGAGATATATATTAAGGTGATTGTGAAGTTGCATGGTGTCCCGAAGAGTATTGTATCTGACAGAGATCCGAGGTTTACTTCGGAGTTTTGGGGAAGCTTGCAGGAGGCATTGGGGTCCAGATTGAGGTTGAGTTCAGCCTACCATCCTCAGACTGATGGGCAGACAGAGAGAACCATTCAGTCATTGGAGGACTTATTGAGATCGTGTGTTTTAGAGCAGGGAGGTGCGTGGGATACACACCTTTCGTTGATTGAGTTCACTTACAACAACAGCTACCATTCGAGTATAGGGATGGCTCCTTATGAGGCACTGTATGGGCGGAGGTGTAGAACTCCTTTGTGTTGGCATGAATCTGGCGAAAGTGTTGTTCTTGGACCTGAATTGGTGAGAGAGACTACAGAGAAGATAAAAATGATCAGGGAGAAAATGAAAGAGTCTCAAAGTCGGCAAAAGAGTTACCATGATAGAAGGAGAAAGGATTTGGAATTTCAGGCTGGAGAGCATGTTTTCTTGAGGGTCACGCCTATGGCTGGTGTTGGGCGTGCACTTAAAGCAAAGAAGTTGACTCCTAGATTTATTGGGCCGTATCAGATCACCGAGAGGGTCGGAAAGGTTGCTTATAGGGTGGCTTTACCGCCTAACCTTTCGAACTTGCACGACGTATTTCACGTGTCGCAACTTCGGAAGTACATTCCGGACCCGTCTCATGTGATCCATATGGATGATATTGAGGTGCGAGATAACCTCACTGTGGAGACTATGCCAGTGAGGATTGATGATAGAGAAGTGAAGGTGCTGAGAGGGAAAAGCATTGTTTTAGTGAAGGTGGTGTGGTTGGGAGCTACTGGCGAGAGCGTGACTTGGGAGCTGGAGAGTAGGATGCGGGAGTCCTATCCAGAGCTTTTTGACTCAGGTATGAATTTCGAGGACGAAATTTCCTAAGTGGGGGAGAGTTGTAACACCCTAAAATAATTTAATTAAGTAATTGATTAAATTATTTAAAGTGTTGCACTATTTTTATTTTATTATGTGATGATATAGTATTTTATTTTAATTGAAGGGGATGGCGTTGGTAATACCGGAATTTCAAGTGACGGCCCAAGAGGCCCAAGCCCGTTGGCTTAGGCGCTCCTTAGACACTAGGGGTCTAGGTCGCGCCTCACTAGTGTCAAAAGAAAGAAAGAAAGTCGAAATAGAGAAGAAAAGAAAGAAAGTCGAAGAGAGGAGAAGAGAAGGAAGGAGCGACTTCAAGCTTGGAGTTAGGGTTTGTGCATCTTGATCCTAGGTAAGGGTTCCTAACCTTCTATGATTCGATTTCCTTTCTCTATCAAGTGCTTAAGTTTCGTTTTCCCTAACCCTTCCTATTGTTGTGCAATTCGCGAATGGTCCAAGAGAAAGGGAGAGAGAGGGCGCTATCGTGATAGAGGAAAGAAGAAGGAGAGGATTCGTTGTTGTGGTGGTTGTCGGTGCTTCGGTGGAAAGAGCTATAATTCCGGCATAATCAAGGTTAGGGGAGTCTCACTCTATAATAGAGAATATAATAGGTTGTATGTAAACCATAGGATTCCACTTGACACTACTTGTTAATTGTTAGAATTGTTTAGGTTAGTTGAATTTGATAATTGTTGTGGTTAATTCGATTTCCCTATGCTAAGGTTTGGATTTCATGTGTTGATTTTGTGCCTTGATGTGTTCCTAATATATATATGAGATTGAATGTTGTTGGTATGAGCACAATGTAATTTGTGAATGTTATGGTGATTTGGTTTAGAAAGATGAGTAAGAATTTTTGGTGTTTTGGTTGTGTTGGGGCGCCTGGGCGCCTAGTGCTGGGGGGGGGGGGGGGGGGGAATTGGCGCCCTGGGCGCTGTTTTCTGTTGCTGGGCGTGTGGGTGTTCTGGGCAGGGCGCCTGTGTTGTTGCCTGTGGCGCCTGGGGTGGCGCCAGGTTGCTGCCTATGCTTAGGCAAGGCGCATAAATCATGTTTTTGGGTAAACTCAGTTTCTAAGCATATTTTACCGAGCCAAACTTTGTATTCACCTGACCAAATCATATTTTAAACACTTTGGCTAAAGAATTTCTGGATTTGCACTTGTGGTTTTGAAATTGTCCGGTTGGGCATCATTTTGGCTTGTTTTAGGGGTGCCTTGTGCACACATCATTTTCTGAGCATATTTTACCGAGCCAAACTTTGTATTGACCTGACCAAATGTTATTTAAAACACTTTGGCTAAAGAATTTCTGGATTTGCACTTGTGGTTTTGAAATTGTCCGGTTGGGCATCATTTTGGCTTGTTTTAGGGGTGCCTTGTGCACACATCATTTTTTGAGCATATTTTACCGAGCCAAACTTTGTATTGACCTGACCAAATGTTATTTAAAACACTTTGGCTAAAGAATTTCTGGATTTGCACTTGTGGTTTTGAAATTGTCCGGTTGGGCATCATTTTGGCTTGTTTTAGGGGTGCCTTGTGCACACATCATTTTCTGAGCATATTTTACCGAGCCAAACTTTGTATTGACCTGACCAAATGTTATTTAAAACACTTTGGCTAAAGAATTTCTGGATTTGCACTTGTGGTTTTGAAATTGTCCGGTTGGGCATCATTTTGGCTTGTTTTAGGGGTGCCTTGTGCACACATCATTTTCTGAGCATATTTTACCGAGCCAAACTTTGTATTGACCTGACCAAACGTTATTTAAAACACTTTGGCTAAAGAATTTCTGGATTTGCACTTGTGGTTTTGAAATGGTCCTATTGGGCATCGCTTGGCTTGTTTTAGGGGTGCCTTGGATGCATCTCATTTTCTGAACATATTTTCCCTAGCCAAATTCTGTATTCACGTGACCAAATCCCATTTTGAACCTTTTGGCTAGAGCGGTTTCAATTTTTAAGGTAGCCTACTTTGTTTGTGCGTTTGGGTGTTGTGTGGGCGCCAAGTGTGGCCGCCCAGGGTGCCAAGTGGGGCGCCCATGACTTGTGTTCGAGTTTCGGGTCTAATGGTGCTAGATTGGTCCCTAAGTGTTATCCTGGTCCTAGGGACGTGATTGTGAGGAGAAAATAATGAGTTGGTTGATGATGAGGCCATGGGGGCTAAAACTAAGATTAATTAAAGATGTGATATAGGATACATGGACCGTGTTGTTAATAATTATGATCGTGGTTTTGTCATGGAGTCTCATGCATACATAAGGCTGCGGTCTGAGTTGTTAATTATGATAATAAGGCTGCGGTCTGAGTTCTAAATTGAAATGATAAGGCTGCGGTCTAAGTTGATATTATGATGATAAGGCTGCGGTCTGGGAAAATGGTACCACATGCATAACTGTATTGCATACATCCTCATGATAAGCATGCTAGTTGGTGATTGTATGGACTATGCTACTGTGTGATTGTGTGAGTGTGATGCTATGACGTAATATACTCCTTATTATAATCTTTATTATGTAGTTGAGACTCACCCTTCTGTTGTTGTTTACCACAGGTAGTCCTGAGTGAAGGCCTACTCCTTTCACTCCCGAGTCGGTCTGCTCTGATACGTGACACCTAGGGGGTTGGATTAGGGATTTTAATGTTATTCATTTGTCGTTGAATTTTATATGCTTTGAGTTGATGATTTTTGATGAGCCTGTTGTTCGGCATATTTTGGAGATTGTGTTATTTTTCCGCTGCGAGTCATCTAAATTACAATGTGTGGATTTTATTGGTGAAGTCACGTGTACCCTAAATTATTTAATGGTGTTGCGTATTATAAGTGTGTAACGAAGGCTTACACCGATTTGACCGTTGTTAAATTAAGCTTATGTGTAGCATTCCATTCAAAAAAAGAAATTCTGAAACTCTGATCTCTATGATAAATAGCCGGGTAGAATGGGGTGTTACAGAAGTAATGATGGGGAATTCCCCCGTGCTAAGGTTAAAGGCCCTTTCGGGATTTATCTTTTTTCCTTTGACCACTTGGTGGTACCTCTCCTCATGCACGGGGGACCTGAATCTGTCAATCTCAACTGCGGGTTCCCCTCGCCTCTTCTTGGAGGTGCCTGCTTTGCTTTTCTTCATCATTTCTGCTTACCTGTAATGTCCTGTAAAATTTAAAACAAAAAGAATCCAGCACCAATCGTTAGTTCTCGGTGGGTCCCTGATGTGGGCCCCACTCCAGCAGAGAAAAATAATCAACAGCCAAACCATAGTTTCTGGACTCAAGGTCATCTACCCTAAGGTTGTGAATATGTTCAAAATTAGAAACAGGCCAGCAACCCCAAAACAGACTTTACTTCGACATTTCCACAAACAATAGAGTTGCTTAGCCAAAACTCATAGGAGCAAATTCACAAACACTTGGTGAGCACCAAAAACTTCATTGAAGCATTTAAACAAACACCTTTCGTACAATGAAGATCAACAAGAATCCAACCACAATTTGATTTAACACCCCTCCTTATTCAGAAATAACATCAAGCATGTAATGTAGAGGGGTGGGGGACAACAATCCAGTTCTTAATTCAACCCCAACTTTGCAATTCGTTACCCCCCCAAAGTCATGAAAACTAAAGAAGAAAAATTTAACTTTAAAGGTGGAGATGGATGAGAGTGTTACCTGGAGATGGAGAACAGGAAGAACCCGTGTAAAAGTGTGCAAATTCACCACCGAAGAAATGCAACGAGTAATGGGGGAATTGGGGAAAATGGCTAACCAGAGAAGAACTAAGGCAACAACTGAGAAACTGATTTTTGTGTTCGGACTGTCCAGTTTCTGGGCTAAATTATGTTGCATCGCGACGCGGCCCGTGTGTATCGCGTCGCGAGATTACACAGAACCGTTACGGCT
Source organism: Astragalus membranaceus (assembly GCA_039519185.1). Taxonomy (NCBI): domain Eukaryota; kingdom Viridiplantae; phylum Streptophyta; class Magnoliopsida; order Fabales; family Fabaceae; genus Astragalus; species Astragalus membranaceus. The sequence continues at coordinate 19,203,522 of CM076854.1, read as the reverse complement.
TCAAAAATTTCAAAGCATCGCGACGCGACACGCCTCTCTTCGCGACGCGGGAAATGGCAGAAACATTTTCTACTTCCCATTTGCAACATGAACTTGACCGAACACAAAAATTTTCATCTCATGCCTAAGGCTAACAGCAAAATAAAGTAAATTAAAGACTGGAATTGAAATTGAATTAAAGACTTGGTACCTCAGTGGGTTGCCTCCCACTCAGCGCTTCTTTAACGTCACTAGCTTGACGGTTCAGAAGATATCTCACATTGGCCCCGGTGGAGCCTTTTGCTCTTCAAGTGCCCCATTCACAGCTCCTTCCAATTTTTCTCCATTGAATTTCCAGCTAGACTCACCCACCACTTCCTTTAGATCAACCCACTCGCTAGGTGACTTGTCTGGTGAAGAGTGAATGTGCCTTCTGTTTTTGGCTGTTATCTGGGGTTCCTCAATACTATAGCACCCTTCCTTTTTCTCCTCCTTTCTTACTGCCTTGATCACTTTCAGGGTCACCTCTTCATCCTGCACTCGCAGCTTCACAGTCCCGTCCGCTACATCTATGACAGCTCTACTGGTGGATAGGAAAGGTCTTCCCAAAATGAAAGGGATGTCATTTTCCCCATCCATTGAACTCTTGACCTCAGTGTCACCATCCAACTGCAGAATCACAAAATCTACCGGGAAGAGGAATTTTCCCACCTTTACCAGGACATCCTCCACAACACCATACGGATACCTTATTGACCTATCAGCCAGTTGCAAGGTCATGTGAGTTGGTTTGACTTCACCTCCCCCAAGCTTTTTCCACATTCCCAAGGGCATTAGGTTTATGCTTGCCCCCAAGTCACAGAGTGCCTTATCTATAGTCACATCACCAATCGCACAGGGAATGGTGAAGCTTCCTGGATCTTTCAGCTTAGGAGGTATTTTGTTTTGAATGATAGCACTGCACTCCTCTGTCAACTCTACCGTTTCATTCTCCTTCAACCTTTTCTTTTTAGTCAATAACTGTTTCATAAACTTCGCATAAACCGGCATCTTTTCCAGGGCGTCAGCAAAAGGTATATTGATCTGGAGGCTTCTGAACACCTCCATGAAGTTGGAGAACTGCTCATCCCTCTGATTTTTCTTGCTTACCTGAGGATAGGGCAGTTTCATGTAAGATGGAGTTTCTTTGGGTTCCCTTTGAGGGTTGTCTTTACCCGCTCCCTCATTCTCTTCATTTGCTTTCTTTTCCCTGGGCTTGGTTACTTCAGACGGTTCCAACTCCTTACCACTTCTCAGATGGATGGCATTGCAATTCTCTTTTCTCGGGTTATCCACAGTGTTGGCAGGGAAACCACTTTTGGATGTGTCCGCGAGTTGCTTTGATAACTGACCAATCTGTACCTCCAAATTTTTCACTGATGCTTCATGGTTTTTCTCCATGTTTTTCATTACCTGCTCTTGAGCTTGGAATGTATTTTTGGTCATCTGCATAAACTGTGTCAATGCATCCTCCAACCGAGAAGGTGGTTTCTGTTGTTGATTGGCAGGTGCCTGAGACTGTTGTTGGTTGGAACTCGTGCCGTCATTGTTATTCTTCCAAGAGAAATTGGGATGATTCTTCCACCCTGGATTATAGGTGTTAGAAAATGGATTCCCGCCTTGTCTTTGAAAGTTTCCCATATAGTTGGCCTGTTCCAATGCTTCTCCATAAGCTGCACAGTCACCTTCGTGGGATTCCCTACCACAATAATTGCACCCACCTGCTTGCACTGCTTGTACTGTTGCTGGAGCTTTTGAGCCTACTTCACATGCTGCCGCTAATTGCTTAGTGAGAGCCTCGATTTGCATGGTCATTAGTTTCTGTTGGGCTAACACTGCGCTGTTTGAATCAAGCTCCAGCACACCTTTCTTTTTGTCAACCCCTCTATCATTTTGGATCCTGTACTCATTGGAAGCCATGTCTTCAACCAACTGTTTGGCTTCTTCCCAAGTCTTTGTACCTAAGGATCCTCCAGCTGAGGCATCCAACATCATTCTTGTTTGTGGTCTCAGCCCATGGCAAAAGGTTTGTAACTGAAGGAAATCTTCTATGCCATGGCCAGGACACTTCTTGAGTAGTAGCTTGAATCGTTCCCAAGAGTCATACAACGATTCGGACTCTCCCTGTGTAAAATTGGAGATATCAGCTCGTTTCCTTATGAACTTCGAAATTGGGAAGAACCTCTCCAAGAACTTGTTCTCAAGGTCATTCCAAGTGTTGATTGTTCCTGGGAGAGTGTTCAGCCAATCCTTGGCCCTCCCTGTGAGAGTGAAAGGAAACAACCGGACTTTCTTTGCACTATCGGTTACTCCCTCCGGGTGTGTAGTCCCGCAGATCTCGTAGAATTGGAACAAGTGCTGATTAGGGTCTTCGGCATCCGACCCAGAGAATTGCTCTGATTTCAGGGCTGTGAGCACAGAGGATTTGATATCAAACTGGGCCACGCCCACTGGTTGAAATGCTAATGCTTGGGCACCTTGATTTCTTCGCCCGAAATCACCTAGAGTACGTCGGGGTGGAGGATCAGCCATCTCTTCCTCCTCACTAGAGAACTCTTCCAGTACAGCTGTAGAAGTTGATTGTACCTGTGACAATTCTCTTGCTTGCTGCTTGGCGAGCTTAGCCTTTTTTCGATTTGCCTTTGCTAGCTTTTCAATTTCCGGATCAAACAAGAGTTCTTGTGGACCCTTGCTCCGCATGCACAAATCTCTGAAACACTGAAACACTGAAGCAAACGTCAACAAATTCAAGGAACCAACAAGTAGCAAAAATTAAGTAACTAAAATTAAACAAAACTAAAAATCTAGAATTAACGCGTTTGCCTTGTCGACAACAAAGTCAACAATCCCCGGCAACGGCGCCAAAAACTTGTTAACAATTTGGCAAGTGTACCAATTGTCGCAAGTAATACAATTTATCGGTAAGAACCGGTCGATCCACAGGGATTGCGCGTTGACAACAATAGCAAATTTGTAAATTCGTAGATTGTAGATATTTGATTAATCGAGTATTTGGTAACAGAATACGAACGTGAATTAATAATGCAAGAAAAACGACTAGGGATCGAATCCTCTCACCTCGCCTATCACATGAACCTCGGCCAATTCAAGTTAATTATTCAATTTCTAGATTCAATTCACCAATTTAGGTCAAGGGCAATTCCTTGTCTCAAGACCCCTATTACCCTAAGAGTTACCCTAATTCCTTAGGTGAGTCGTGCCAGAGGGTAACGCATTAAGATTAAGAATTAATAAGAATTCACATAAGCTATCACAGATTTCTATGGTGATTACTAGCATGTGATCTAAATACCCAATTTCCAGCTACTAATTCATATCCCTATGCAATCACTAGCCTGGATCATCGCAATTATCATATGTAATTGAAAAGCGTTAAGAACATAGGTAATTAGACAAGCAAATCGAATAACAACTGAATTAACTAAATCAATGGTTCACATGATAGGTTTGGGAGATTCTTCTCTCCCTAATCTAAAGAATTAGTTACAAATCATCCTAAGGGTGGAAACCAACATAGAATAGAAAACAAACATAAAGGAAGACATTTAGAACCTTCAATCCCTTGTTCCCAAGTGGTGAGAAGGCTCCAAATTCGCACCTCCAGCTGCTCCAAACGTGCCTCCAATTCCCAAAAATGAAGTCCAGTGCAAAATTGCTGAAACAGCTTTAAAAACCCTAATTTTTACGCACCATCGCGACGCGGCCCGTGGCCGTCGCGTCGCGACAAATGACAGAAACTTCAGGTCTCGCAAAACTGCTCCAGGTCGCGTCGCGAATCCTCCTGGTCGCGACGCGAAGAATGACAGAAAGTTCTGGCTTGTAAAAATTCCTCCATATCGCGTCGCGAACCCTCCTGGTCGCGACGCGAAGAATGACAGAAAGTTCTGATTACCAAAATTCCTCTAGATTGCTGCATTTCCGGGCAAGTGTCTGGTTCGCCGAAAGATGCCACAACCAATTAAGAGGTCTTCAAGTCCCATTTAGCTCCAAAAGTGAAGGAATAACTTACAATTGAACTTCCTACTACAATGATCTAAAACTGAACTAAATCCCAGATAATGACTGTTATACAATAAAAACCCTGCACAATTGGTCCTAAAAATGCCTAACTTACATCATATGACTGGGAGTCAACACCCACGCAAATGTAAGTTTTTCTAAAAAAAAATTGCACCTGATTACAACTATGAAACTAAAATGCAGGCATAGTTTTTCTGCAAAATACACTTTCTACATTATAGTGGTGAAACCTAATACTTTTTCTTGGCACTGATTAATTAAAAAACTTTAAAAGCGAGAATAACATATCAAAATGCATAATGGATTAAACATGTGTGACTACAAAAAATCATAACAAATTATTGATTTGAAAAGGGCTATGATCCGGGCCCCAATGGGGGCGATCAATCTGATTTGGTTTGCTTGGTTATGTTACTGGCTCGTTGAGGTCGCCTGCTACTTGATCGAAGGTGGTGGTGAAGTCGAGCTAAACAATTGCTGGTCGCGTTCAGAGCTCCGGCGGGGTGTATCTGCGATGACACTCCGACGCCCAAGTCAGTGGGTAAATATTCAAGCAGAGTGACGTTATGTGTAAAAGTGCACCTGTCAGCTGAGGTCAGACCTCTATATATAGTGTTAGGGGCTCTGCGGGCGACCGTTGGATCGCATATGGCTTGATCTGGGCCGTTGATCCTGCGGTCTAGGTCAAGCGTCTCTGTTTGCTAGTTGGGCCACTTGCGGTCGGCCCTGTGACAATGTTGGGCTCCGGCCCAGTCCGGAACAGTTGCCCCCAGGCCGAAGCCGTCCAGAAGGAACGGGTTCAGGCCTGAGATCGATTGCCCCCAAATGGGCGACTTTGCCTTTGTGTGGCCGCCTGCGCTGAGGCGACTTGTATTTATGCCCGAGTGACGGGTTCATTCTTGTCCTTTAGTGACGTGGCGTTCTGAGTTTGATGGATGCGACGTCTCACCTTTCGAGGTGACAGCCGTGACTTTTTGTGTTTCCCAATGGGGGCGCGCAATGATGATGGTTCAATTTTCGAGGGGCGTCAGTAATGCTGGATGCGAAGGGTCATGTCGCTTCAATTCCTGGCCTGCTTCCCCTATATATAGGACACCCTTCCTTCATTTCTCATTTCTCTTTCTCGTGTTTCTGCTCTGAGAACGACTTGCATTCTCCGGTGAGGGACCAGGTTTCCGGTGATATTCTAGCGAGGTGTTCTCCGGTGAGTGACTTCTTGCTCCGGCGCGATTCAACTCCAGACCGCCTTCTGCTAGTAATTGCTAGCGCAACCAACTTATCTCCAACTCCAGATACTTGTTGTCTCATTAACTTCTAACATTGATTTATATTTTTCCTTCTCATTCCGTCGTCAGCGAGGAGGGGCGTCAGACCCGGGGTCGACCTTGTCGCCCCCTTCGGTAGGTCGTCTATAGGTGGTTTGACTTTCTTGCCACCCTTCTTGCAGGATCTGGATCTGGCGTGGACAAAGCAAACCCCCCGCATTCCCAGCAGTCCTCCTGTTCGGCTATCCGAACTTTGTACTCGTCCTTCTTCGTGTGCAATCATGACCGAAACTCCATCTGGAGCTCATCCGCCCACTTCTTCTGCCAATTTGTCTGGCGAGAGAACGTGTTCCGATCGGACCGTTTCTATGGGTAATCCCGCGCCTTCCCAATCTGGAGGATCAGAGGACACTGTTGAACCATCAGAGGCCGCCAATACTCTTGCCCATGATGCTAGTACCTCAGCTCGCTCGGAGAGGGGCCTACGGCATGTTACTGGGGTAGAGGATCCTGACTGGGGAGGCGTGATTAGCAAAGATCGCTCTTGGATTTCTTCGACCGTTCTCAACAACGTTCCTTCGATCCTTCGCCCTGGGGATGAGGTACTTCAATATTTTGCGAACATATGGTAGGCGCACTAGTGCAAAAATGGGATTAGAATTAGACATTTAAAGTCAGGCGCTCAGATGCCTGACTACATAAGTAGACACGGTGGCAAACTTGTAATTAAGAGGCAAAACTCGCGAGTTTTAAGGTCAAGCGGATACACGCCTGTAGCAATGACTACATAAGTGACTTTAGAAGTGAACAAACAGGGAAAAAATTAGACTTTAGAAGTCAGGCGTGTATTCGCCTGACTACATAAGTGACACTGTAGCAATGCGCGGATCTTCCCAACCCGCCCAGTACCCGAAGAATAAAAGCTAATTGTAAACCCTAATATGCCTTGGATCAGAAATTCAAGAATCACGCTCTGCGTTCTTGCTGCGCCGTTCTGGGCCTTTTCCTTGCCTAGCTAGGGTTCCACGATCCTCCTCTATTCCAGGAGATTGAAGCACGATCTAGTCTCAACCTTCAACCAAGAACAATGATCTAAGGTAACTTGCGAGAAAACCCTTGATTTCAGTTACTTATTTTGCTGTATTTCGAAACCCAGTTTGAATCTCTTTCTTGTTTCTTCTCTTCACTGATTCAGTGCTGTTTGATCTTCAATCTTCAGTCACGAACACGAATCAGAAAGTAGAATACAAAAGCCCTCTGATTTGCTTACGATTTGAAGGATCTTGGCTCTACGCACCACGATTTGCTTACACGAAGGTATAATACCTGTTTTTACTTCTTTTTCAGTTTCGGTTTTACTGTTCTTTTCTTCACATACGAACCCTAATCTCTGTGTTATTTTTGTTGCTGTTTGTGTTTCTCATGTAACTAGAATCTGGTCAGCAACTAAACGGAGATCAGGACAAAGATAACGAAGGTATAAAGTCACCCTCTGAATTTATTTCGTTTCCTTCTTTTATTCAAATCCCTGATTTGAATTCTGTTTTTGATTTGTATGTATTTGACTATGGATGCTTGTGAGTATGATGAATCTCACCACATGGAGAACACCATCATGACTACACATACACGGTCCTCACCCTCTCCCTGTTATCACTGTTTGCCTTTTTTCACAACTTGAAAATAGACTGACTTCTATTTTCTCTTTTGTGAGGTTCTTCAGCACCTTGTTGAAGAAAGCAACAACTTGATAAGGCAAGAAGGAAGAGAAGAAAACACACACGGAAGGATAGCACACAGAGGAAGAAGAAAACTAAAACTGAATGTAAAATTTATTTCAGATTGTATTCTATTACAATTCTGCATCTGTATTGTATATTGTACATTAAGCTATATATATACAAGTTTTTTGGGTTAAGTTTGTTATTAAACTTAACTAACTTTGTTTGTTATTTAATAACAAACTTAACTAAAACAGTTTGTTAGGAACAAACTTTTAGTTAATTAGTTATTAACAAACTTATCTATTTCCAGATTGGTCTGCGATTTTGTTCAACTTATTTTCATAAGCATTGTTTTCATAAGCTCCCTAGAATTTGCTTATAAAATAATTCTGACTGAGCTTATATGGAGTTTCCCTTCATTTTCTATTTGATTGTAAAAGCAACTTGTATAACGATAAACACTTGTTGAAGAATCGCTTGATTGAACTGTTTACCCAAACACCCCCTTAGTTTTTCTTGCTTTGTTGTAGAAATTGTAAGCTAACTTATTGACTTTTTTGAGTTTGCACATAGCATACCCTTCTCATATAGCTTCTATACTTTTGGTGGTTGGCTTGATTCTAAAATTCTTAATAGGATATAAAATTCTTATACTTTTTGTTGATGTTAACACAGATGGAGATGCTTTTCTGCTCAACTGTAGTCGGGTTACCTTTCTTAATCCCACCAATGCTTTTTACAGGAGAATTATTCAAAGCATGGACTTCTTGTTCACACTTCACAGGTAAATTGGGAATAAAACAATTCTTTTTCCTCACTACAATACTATACTTTTCCACTCCTCAATTATTTTGGTTCTGTTCTTGTTTGAAATATGTGATGCTATCACACTTTTGTCCAAGCATGTTGCCACTTGATTTTATTTTTTTTTCAAAACGGAAATTTTGTAAAGCATAATGAATTGGTATATTGCAATTGTGCAGCAAAAATATAGGCCACTTGGAATAGTCTCATAGGTGGAGTGGTGATATTTTCTATTAGGCATACTTTTGTACTTCATGCTATAATTTGGTGTTAATTTTATTGAAGTGTGTGGCTTTGGCACAATTGTTGAAATGCTAATGTTTTGTGTCCATGCTATAACAATGACACGAACACAAATGCATGTGACAAAACATGGACTGAATAATGAAAAGAGATAAGTGTTTTGTTCTAATTTATTTATTTTGTTTGGTTGGTTGAATATGACAGATGGAAAAATTAAGTTTCATGCTTCAAGTATATGCCATATATGCCATTACGATCTGGTATATTCAGTGTTCTCTTTGTTTTTTAAAAAGAAAATTTTATGCATTCTTTTAGTTTGGTTTTGCAATAGTTGAAGCTGGTATGTGCTGCTGATGCATATGCTCTTTCTTTTAATCAGTTGGCAGTGGCACCATCACCATATAACGGTGCAGAAACTCCTATAGGTTACTTCCAAGGTATGACTATAGAGTCAAATACACCGAATTTACCCCATTTGAATCTTGACTTCACACAAAACATTAATCCTGCCTTTGCTATTGCATCTAGGATACTCAGTTATTCCATATGAAACTTGTTCCAATATTCAATAGGCAATGTCATGTGTCAATAAGATACTCACCTTTGCTATTGCATCTATGTATGATATTCACTTGTTCCTTTGACTTATGCAATACATATAAAAAACACATACAAAAGACAACTAAAGAACACAGAATTTTTTTTCCCTAAATCCCACCCAAATTTTCCCATTGGCTAGCCAACTGAGACAGGGTCTTGGTTGAAGAACCACCTTTCAGTGTTTTTGCAGCAACATCTTTAAAATGCATCATTCTTTCGCGCATTACTTTTCCTTCTTCTTCTATTAGACACTTGACTACCTTTGCAATATCTTCCTTTTGCACAATCTCATCATCCTTAAATTTCAGCCTTAATGCCACTTTAAAAGCATCAATTACCAGCACTGTATACTATATATATATACATAAATTTTCTTGTATTCACGCATGAAGACTTGACACACGTCAGACAAGTTTGGGTTTGTGGTTTGTATTTCAGTATGTGATGATTTTATTGAATGGGGGAGTGTAATTTGACATAGATTTGTGTTTGTCGTTTGTATTTCAGTATGTGATGATTTTATTGAATGGGGGAGTGCCTATTGCATTTGCTGGCACAGAAGAGCCAGCTGCCTATGGAGAACTGATATCAATTGGGGGCCTTGGTCCAACTGTTAATGGGAAACTCAGTTCTACACTTGCTGAAATTCTTCAAACCAAACTATACATTGATAGTTCTCGATTCTACATCAAGTTTTATGACTCTCCGGTACATTTCTTTGAACTTAGAGGTTTTTTATTTATTCATTCCATTCAATTATGAGTCTTATGATCTTTGTTGGAGAAAGGAAAAAAAATACGTACTAGATCAATTTCAAGACTGTTTTTAGGGAATTTGTTGCCAATAATACAGGTTATTAAAGATATTGTTTTTCTATGTTGTTTAGCAATTCTTTGTCTACAACATCGGAGAAAATATGTTTGCTAACTTAATCTAATTATATGGTGCTCTGTTTCCTGTATTTTAATTAAGTGTTGGAATAATAGCATCAAATCAGCAGCTATGACCTGTAAGGATATTGTACTTAAGGGTTATTTCACCCCAGAGGTTAATATTGAACTTAAGGGCTATGACATGTTAACATTACCTATATCACATTTAAGATGAAAGTTGCTAATCAGATTGAAAGTTGCTAATCAGATTGACTGGGTTCTGTTATTGTAATTTTAGCATTGGAGATATAGAATTTGGATGATCATGAAAATACTATAAGGCTAATCAGATTGTTTAAGGCTAATTAGATTTCTTTAATTCCCTTTGCTTGTTTAAGCACTGCTAAACAAACTACCAAAAGCATAGATTTGTGTTGGATGATATGTGCTATTTTTCTTATGCAGGAGAATATGCAACAGCAAGAGCTGCATCAGCTGCTGGAGATTTTTCATAGTACCTTGATGTATGCAGGAGAATATACAACTCATTTCAATACTACCTTGATGTTTCTTGCTTAAGATTTTTCATTGTTTTATATGTTTCTACTTAGTTACATGACCAATTTGTTTGAATAATGCTTCAAATTAGTTATGAATGGGATTATGTGGAAGTCATTATATGTTTGTATTTGTGTGGAATATATAATTTGATATTGTTGTAAGATTGTGTTGATACAAGATTATAAATGAAAAAAAAATTTTGGTTTGGTTTTTGCACTAGTGTATATTCTGCCAAGAGAGGCGTAAGCCTGACAAAAATTTGAAAAAAAAAATACTTTTAAAGTCAGGCGTATTTAAGCCTGACTTAAATTAGAAAAAAAAACTTTTAAAGTCAGGCGTAAGCCTGACTTAAAAAAGGACATTTAAAGTCAGGCGCAATAATGCCTGACTTTAAAACAGACTTACGAAGTCAGGCTTAGGCTCAGGCTTGACTTTAAAACATACTTACGAAGTCAGGCCATAAATGCTTGACTTTAAAACATACTTACGAAGTCAGGCCATATATGCTTGACTTTAAAACAGACTTACGAAGTCAGGATCAGACTCAAGCTTGACTTTAAAACACACTTACGAAGTCAGGCCATATATGCTTGACTTTAAATCAGACTTACGAAGTCAGGCTATCGCCTGACTTTAAAACTCCTGACATACAAAGTCGACTTAATAAAAGTCAAGCGGGCGCCTGACTTTAAATCCCCTTTTCGCCTGACTTTAAATCCCTTTTTTGCACTAGTGGCGATCTCGGTCAATTATGGGCGGTGGAAGGTCCTTCTTCGGCCGAGAATGTGGCCGCCGTCCCCTCTTCTCTCAAATTCACCATGTATGCGAACGTTCTTCGTGACATGCGGGTTCGTCCCCCGTTTACTTCTTTCCAACGTTCCCTTCTTCGTTATCTCGGAGTCGCAGCGTCCCAACTGCACCCAATTTCGTGGGCCTTCATCAAGGTATACGAGCAGCTGATGAGAGTAATGGGGCGTGACTGCTCTCGGTCTCTTTTCTTCAAGATCTTCGAGATGAGCCGGCGGCCGGAACCAGGGAGCAATAGAAACCGGTGGGAGCATTTGAGTATCACGGGCCAGTCGGACTTCAAACTTTTTAAACCTTACTCCGATTCCCTGAAGCCCCGGAAGCTCTCCTTTATGTGGGTAGTACCTGTTTGTGAGGGGTCTCGTAAGATGGTCGGGTCTCTGGACGCTCGGGGACGTGTGAGCGGCTACAAGTTTCCCATCGCGTCGACGTATGCACACTATCGTCGTCCCCCAGGCACTTACAGAACACGCTGCAAACTGAGCGAGGGCGATCTGGAAACCTTGAGGATGCTCGAGAATATGGCCTCCTGGGTGGACGAGGAATTGATCAAGTGCTATTGACTGATACGGGCACAGGACGATTCTAGTTTCCGTGTCGCTCTTGGTGCGACCACTACTACTTCTACTCCTTCCCCTGCCCCCTTTTTTAAACCGTTCTTTGTTCCGTTTTTCAGGTGAAATGGCGGGCATGGGATATGAGGAGCTCATGAGGAAGGCCAGGAAGGGCAGAAAGTCTCAACCCGCTCCCTCTACCCCAGTCGAACTACCCTCTCCGATTGACGATGCTGCCAATGTCGCTAATAGAGCGGGAACCAGCACCGCTGCCAACCCCAGTTCCGGGAAGAAGAGGGATCACTCTCTTCCTGCTGTTGATCTCACTGGGGACGACTCCGGGGTCGACCCTCCATCGAAAAGGAGCAAGGCTGTGAAAGACGCTCAGAGGAGACCGGTTTCTGGACCCTCTCCTCTTTGTGGCAGAAGTGGCCAAGGCCGGATCTCGCCTGATCGCTAAGCTGAAGCAAGGAGAGGCGGATGGGATTGCAGGTAATAGACTCCTCGCCCAAAACTTGTGGTTGGAGAGTGATAATTTAGACAAAACTGATAAGCTAAACCGTGCTTATGGATTTATCTCAGAGTTGCGGGAGGAGTTGGAGGCCACCAAGAAGAAGCTTCAAGAATCTGAGGCCGCTCTCAAGCCTACTGTCGATGCCCTTGATGAAATTAAGAAGACCCTCTCTACTGTGACCAAAGAACGGGACGATGCGCTTGCTGCCAAAACTGAGGTCGAGAGCAGGGTTGAGCTGGGAGTGTCAAAGATGAACGACCTGTCTAGTCGGGTTGAGGGGTTAGTTGAAGAGGTTGCTAAGCTCAAGGAGAATGTCGGCACCCTGGAAAAAGAGCGGGATGAGGCTCAGGAGGAATGTGATCGGGTGGTTGAGTCAACCCTCGCTATTTGCCAGGAGCGTTTTGAAGAGGCTCTGGCCCAGGTGCAATGTGTCTATCCCGCTCTGGAGATCGACCCCAACATCATCAAATCCTCCCACTCCCACCAAAATGGTCGCAACGTTTACCCTGCTGAGAAGGACGAGAAGGGTAACATTGTGAAAGATGAAGTGGTTGTCTATGAGCGTCCTTTGTAATTTTTTCTTTGTACTCTTTTCTGGGGGCGGCCTGTTGGGCGCCCCTTTTTGATGTAATATGTACTTCGTTGGGGGCTCTTCCCTTTTTATCTATGTACTTTATTCTGATCGTCCTTCTTATTTCATTCTCTATTTATTGACTTTACCGCTCAATTGATAAACAATGATCGTTCTTTCTTTCTTTTTATTTCGGATATTCATCCTCAGACAGTTTACTAGACTTCTGTCCAGATTGAACTCGTCCTCAGAGGTGCGACCATCTCTTGGAGTCGCGCCGCGTGTACCTTAGATCGACTAAGCACGTCTAGACTTATTCAGTAGTTTATCAAACTCGGTTTGAACTTAACTCGCCTGGTCAGTTTTTTACTTACTATGAACAGAATGTAAATGAATGAACGATCATAAGAAAATATTTCATCTTTATTGATGGCCGGGCGGGCCTCAGTAAAAACCCAGTGGGAAAAAAGAGTGTCCTGCCCGGTTGATTTGATTAAACGTGTTACAAGAGCTTTGTCAACGATACAATTTAAACAAAATAACGCCTAAGGTTTACAACATTCCAAGTCCTTGGCACGATTCCCCCGCTCATGGTCTGGAGCTGGTAAGCACCCTTACCCGTCTTCGAGATGACTCGATAGGGTCCTTCCCAGTTCGGGGCGAGCTTTCCCTAAGCTGCGTTCTTTTGTCCTACAGACGCCTTTCTTAGGACGAGTTGGCCAACAGAGAAATCTCTTGGAACGAGCTTGGCGTTGTATTTAGTTGCCATCCTCTGTTTCACAAGTGCTTCCCTTAGTGAGGCTCTGGTGCGCAACTCGTCAATTAGATCGAGCTCTTCTCTGAGCTCTTGGCCGTTCTGCTCGGGTGGCTTTGGGTTGGCCGTCCTCCAAGTAAGCTCTTCGATTTCCATCGGAATGAGTGCATCTACCCCGTAGACCATCTTGAATGGGGCCTCGCCCGTCGTTGAATGGGGGGTCGTCCGGTACGCCCACAAGACAAAGGGGAGTTCTTCTGCCCATCTCCCTTTGGCTTCATCTAACCTTCTCTTCAAACCGCGTAAGATCACTCGATTGGCGGCCTCTGCTTGGCTGTTCGTCTGTGGGTGTTCAACGGAGGTGAAACACTACTTCACTCCTAGTTCTACCATGGACTCTTGGAAATTTTTATTTGTGAGTTGAGTGCCATTGTCTGAGACCAATACCTCTGGGATCCCGAACCCGACCAGTATATTTTTCTTAAAGAATTTCAAACAGTTCCTGGACGTGATGGTTGCTAAAGGTTCGGCTTCAATCCACTTGCTAAAGTAATCTACTGCGACAATTAGGTACTTCAGCTGTCCCGGGGCGACCGTGAATGGACCCAAGAGGTCAATCCCCCACCAGGAGAACGGGCATGGGGAGGTCATGCTGTTTAACTCAATTGGAGGAGCGATATGCAGGTCAGCGTGCCTCTGGCACTTGTCGCATTTTTTAACTAGATTGCTCGCATCCTCATCCATCGTGGACCAATAATATCCTTCCTTTAGTTCCTGTTGCGTTAAAAACACACTTAGAGCAAGTGTACTCTTTCGCAGAAGTAGTATAAAAGATTATCGTATCCACAGGGACTAATTAACAAGTACCAAACTAGTCGATATTATTTATTGTTTAGACGAACCAATAGTTTGATGATTATAGAAACAAAATAAAAATAACTAAATAACTAGAATTAAAATACTAGATTTAATCGATGGAGAGAGCTCTAGGGTCACGGTTTCACTTGCAAGCTTTGATTCCCCTATGTCTAATTCTACCCGAATTCCTTTATTTTATTTAATTACCAATCCCTTTACTAAAACTATTAATCCGTTTGGTCATTCGTGATTAATATTATTTTTCCTAAACTAACCCTTGTTTGGTCATGCAATAATTTAAATTTAAGAAAAGCATAAATAGCAAAAAGGTTGAATGATTGGAAGACTAAACTAAAGTTTGATCATGCATTAATTATAGCCCCAATTGTCCTATAGGTCCACCAACTAATTGCAGTACGGTCGCTGATCAACTAATTGATTATGAACATACAAAGGGTGATCAATCCTAAGAACGTGATTAAATTACTAGGAAAATATTAATTGAAATAAAAATAGGAATTCACATTAAAAATTAGAACATAAAAAGGTCTCTAATCAAGCAAGATCCACCTAAGACCCTAGAAGAGGATTTAGCTATCCATAGTGTTCAAGAACAATGAATTAAAATTAGGAGTCATAAATTACAGAGATAAAAATAACCCGGAATAGAGAAATTTCTGATCTTGAGAATTTAGTCTCATTTTTATGCTCCAGAGCTCTCTCACAGTGTTAAAAACAGGTACCCAATTGCTCAATCTCTCTCCTCCGCTGTGCCGTCTGTACCGCTTCTCTTCGTATCTCTGGTGTGCGGCTCCTATTCTTACGTTAATGCTGCCTCCTTTTAATGCAAGCCTAGGTAATGTGACTTTTTCTCCAAGTTGCAATGTTGGGCTTCATTCATCTTTTGTATTATGGGCTTGTCTTTCAATCCACTTGCTTTTACACTCCGTTCTTTTTCTATTGGCAGCCCACATGCATATTTATATTTATAATATACATTCATACATATATATACATATATATATATATATATATATAATTTTTATCTTTTATTTCTTTCTGCAAAATAAAGAGCAAACTACGTCAATGATTTATATAATTAGCAATATTTGCTCTAAAAAATAATCCAAAAGTATCTCTAAAAATGCACTAAATTAAAGTTTATCAGTTCCTTCTTGGCTAGAGCTCGTGCTCCCAGGTGGTTTCCACATGTTCCTTCATGGATCTCCCTCAAAACGTAATCGGCCTCATTTGGTGTTAGGCACTTTAGCAGTGGCGTAGAGAATCCTCTTCGAAATAATCTACCTTCGATGACAGAGTAAGACGATGCTCGTCTTCGCGTCAAGGCCGCCTTTTTTGGATCGTTTGGCTCTTCCCCGTCCCTGATATACTTTAGAATGGGATCGATCCACGTCTCGTCCAGGTTGATCGTACCAAACATCTGAGTTTGGAAATGTTTCCATGTTGACACTGGGTTGGGGAAGGACTTTGTGAATTACACTTCTGTGATTTCCCGACGTTTTCGTGCTGGCCAGTTTCAATAGCACGTCAGCCCTTGTATTCTCTGATCTGGGAATGTGTAGTACATCTGCATGGTTGAACTTCTTGAGCAGTTCTCTTACTTTGGCCAGGTATCTCCTTAACACTTCATCCTTTGCGTCGAACGCCTCCTTAATCTGGGATACTACCAACAGAGAGTCTGAGTGGAGTTCGACCCTTTGCACTTTGAATTCCCGATCGAGCATGAGTCCAGCAATGCACGCCTCATATTCCGCTTGGTTGTTTGAGGTGGAAAACGAGAATGTCAAAGAGACCTCCACCGTCATTCCTTCTGGGCTTTCTAGGATCACCCCCGCCCCGCTCCCTTTGCTATTAGAGGAGCCATCCACATACAGCGTCCAGGTCGTTTCAAGCCCTTCTTCCTAGATCGGGGTCATCTCAGCTATGAAATCTGCCAGGATTTGTGCTTTAGAGGCCGTTCTGGTTTCATACTTGATGCCGAACTCCGAGAGTTCCACCGCACATTTGATCATTCTTCCGGCTAGGTCAGGTCGATATAAGATCTGTCGAATGGGCAGGTTTGTTCTGAGGACGATCTGGTGGGCCACAAAATACGATCTCAGCCTTCGGGCAGCCACAATCAGCGCCAGGGCTAGCTTCTCAATTCTTTGGTACCCGAGCTCTAGTCCCTAGAGTGCTTTACTCACGAAATATACGGGATTCTGTTTTGTCTCGTCCTCCCGTACTAGCACGACCGCTAAAGCTTCATCTTTGATGGATAGATACAGATATAATGTCTCCCTAGGTTCTGGAGTTGTCAAGATAGGCGGTTGCAACAGAACTTCCTTCAGCTGGTCTAGAGCTTGATCACACTCGGTCGACCACTCGAACTGAGCTTCCTTCTTAAGCAATTTGAAGAGCGGGAGGGACTTGCTGGCTGCCTTTGAAATGAATCTTGAGAGTGCGGCTATCATCCCGTTCAGCTTCTAGATCTCTTTCTTACTAGTGGGCGACTTCATCCCCGTCACCGCTCTGCATTTATCTGGATTCGCCTCAATTCCCCCCTCCGTTAAATAGAACCCTAAAAACTTGCCCGCTCTGACTCCGAATGTGCACTTTTCAGGGTTTAGCTTCAGCGAGTTCTTGCGGGCTTCAATAAATACCTCTTTCAGATCGGCCACATGATCAATGTCTTGTTTACTTTTAATGATCATGTCATCCAGGTATACTTCAACTGTTCTGCCGATTTGGGCTCGAAAAACTCTACTCATCATTCTCTGGTAAGTAGCTCCCGCATTTTTCAATCCGAAGGGCATGACTAGGTAACAGTAGTTGCCTCTTGTTGTCATGAAAGCAGTCTTTTCTAGATCGGGTGGGTACATTACGATCTGGTTGTAACCCGAGTATGCATCCAAAAATGAGAGCAATCGAAACCCATTTGCGCTGTCCACCAACCAGTCCACACTAGGCACCGAAAACCGGTCCACACTAGGCACCGAAAACGCGTCTTTAGGGCATGCCCGGTTAAGATCAGTGTAGTCAACGCACATGCGCCATTTCCCATTGGCCTTCTTGACCAGAACGACATTGGATAGCCATGTCGTATACTTGATTTCTTTGATGAACCCGGCTTCCAGCAGGTCATCGACTGCTTTTATGGCCGCTTGTCCTTTCTCCTTACTTTGCACCCTTCTTCTTTGGGCGACCCATTTGGCTGCGGGGTTAACGGCCATGTGATGGCAGGCTACCTCCGGCGGAATGCCCGACATATCGGCAGCACTCCAAGCGAATACATCAGCGTGTTCTTTTAAACACCAGATCAACTGGTCTCGCACTTCCGGGGGAAGGTCATTCCCCACCGCCACTGTTTTCTCTAGGTCACTCCCTAGCTGTATTTGGACGAGCTCACCGTCTGGCTCTGGCCTTTTAATTCTGTTCTTGAGCTCCCGGGTTAGATTGTCATCTCCTTCTTCCGCGTCACTGTCCGGGTCGTACCTGGCGTCTAAATCGGCAACGTTGATTTGATTCCCGCCCTTGTTCGCAATGTCTGTCTTCTTCGTCTCATTTTCGCCTTGTTCCTTAAGGCTCATGTAATGACACTTTCTAGCGGATTGTAAGTCGGCCGGAACGGTGACTACTTCATCACTGTCAGAATGAAACTTCATTTTCAAGTGAATAGTGGAGGTTACTTCCCCTAGCGTTCCCAACGTAGGTCGACCTATGATGCACTAGTATACTGATTTGCATGGTAGCACTAGGAAATCGGTCTTGGCGATCTTGCACTTTGGTATGTCCCTTTGGTTATTATCAAAGGGACATACCTGTTTGGTTTCCCATCAGGCTCAGAAGGGCTAACAAGGGATAACAATTAGTGGGTTGGCTTGAAAGGCTCAGGGGTGCCAAACAAAAAAATTGCCTCAGTGTGTATGTAAAACATATGCATGACAGTTAAGTACAAGCTCAAGTTCTGCAGACTAATGCAAGCAAGGAATAATCACACAATGAATAAAATACGTGTTTGGGCTCAAACCTCACAGCTGGGAATAAGAGATGGAACTCAAGAGAACCTGCCCACAGATGATCCAGATCTTCCTCAACCTTTGACTTGGCCTCTAATACTATCTGATGAAAAAATCTGATTTGGAGGAGTCACATGGTAGCTGCAACATGTTAGACTGAACAATCACCACAGAGAACCAGTAGATTGCGGTGCATCATCATCAATGTACAAGCTAGACAGCAACCAAAATGCAACATTAACTTTTTCCGGTTTGCCTTTTACGATCTTCCAATCTCGGGGTCAAGCAGCAATTCTTTCGAATCTTGCCCCTGCACAATTAGCTCGCTGAAACACTAAACAAACCATCAAAAGGTCCAACACAATAACTAAGGATCTGAATAAATAAAACCAAAATAAAATACTGAAATAAATAAAATAAAATAAAATAAAATAAAAAACAACTAAGAATCAACTCATTGCCTTATCAATAATGAAATCAACAATCCCCGGCAACAGCGCCAAAAACTTGTTAAGACTTTTGGCAAGTGTACCAATTGTCGTCGCAAGTAATAAAATACGGTAAGTAACCGGTCGTATCCACAGGGATTGTGATTCATTATCAATAGGCAAGTTGTTAATTCTAAGTCGTGATACTTGTGATTGAATTGGTTTATTGTAACAACGAAATAGAAAGTGCAATAACATAAAGTAAGATAGAAGCGAATTGGGATCGACTCATCTCCCCTCTACTCTTATATGACCTTCAGCCACTCTCAAAGTAATTATCCCAATTATCCGATTCAATTCACTAAATTAGGCTAAGAACAATCCCTTGTCTCAAAACCCCTATTACCCTAAGAGTTACCCTAATTCCTTAGGTGATTCATGCCAAAGGGTAAAGCATTAAGTTCAAGAAATAAAGAATTCACTCACACAAATTCCCACTCCTACGATCATCAATGGCGACCGAATGAAATAAGAATTCACGAAACCCAATTATATATTCCTATGATAATTCAAGTCGTGACCTAAGCCCCAATTTCCAGCAAACAACCCACATTCCTATGGTGATGATAAACCTAGATCAATACAAATATCATGTGTACTTGTAAAGCATTAAGAACATAAGGCATAGGCAAAGGATACAATGAATAAAAACTTGACTTGACCATAACAAAGCATTCATACAAGGGTTTAAGGAAGAGTCGTCTCTCCCAAATCAAAACTATCTAATTACATGGCATAAAAGGGATAAGATTAAAGAGTAGAAGAAGATTACATAGAGATGGATCCATGAGAACCTCAAAACCCTTGTTCCCAAGGTGTTGGGAAGGCCCCAAAATCACCTCCAGCTGCTGCTCCAAACCCTATATTCGTTCCCAAGCCGAAGAGAGATTCAGAAAACGCAAAACTGATATTTTAACCAAAGTTTCGGCCACGCATCGCGTCGCGATGGTGCCTGGTCGCGTCGCGACTTTCTCCAGAAAGTTTGGTCGTGGCGCGATCGTTCTGGCTGCTTGGTGCGAAGGCTGTCTAATCTTTTTCCTTTCTTCTTTTCTCCGTTTCGTCACTAGGCAAGTGTCTGGTTCGCTAGTAAACGCCACATCAAATTGAAGGTTTTTCATACATTTTGTTACAGCTCCACACTTATTACAAAAAACTAAAATTATGCTAAAACCCTTAGCAATTGGCTGAATCAAACAATAAACCACCGACATTTTGGTTGCAAACTGAATGAAAATCATCATATAATAATGACTCAACACAACCCCAAACTTAGATGATTGCTTGTCCTCAAGCAATTCACTCAATTCAGGCTGTGGCAATTTGTTATTCAGCTTCCACAGCGTTCACATACCACAACTCCTTCAACACATCAGAAGATATCATCCATTCATAATATAGTAGCAAGACAATTGAATTGGAAAACACAAGATCATAAGCAGGCAAGCAGGCAAGCAGTCTCAAGTCCTCTCTTTTTCACACATCTCACTACTGTTTCGCTCTTTGAGGTGTTTATGGTATTCACTAATTTCACAATACCTGCATCATCGTTTCATAGGCTTGAACAAGTACTATACAAATCAATACACATGAATTGCACACACACTATTTGAGGACTTTCAAGGTTATAGCGGGGCTTAGGTAAGGGTGGACAACATTTGGATAAGTAGGTTACAAACTTGGAGTTAGGCCTACCTCTCTATTTGTCAATTTCAGCACTACTGTTCACTTACCCATTTTCCCCAAAGCATTCCACAAGAGAAGGAACTATTCACTTATTCTTTATGTATAACTTTTTTTTTTCTTTTTTCTTTTTTCTTTGAAATATATCTATATATATATATATATATATATATATATATATATATATATATTTTAAACTTTGTATGTTCCTTTCTCTTGTATACCATCCCAAACTTAGAATGTTGCTATTCCATGAGCAACCCCAAACTTAGAATTTTTCCCCACTCTCATGCTTTTATCTACCTAACTCCAAGTTAAGAAAAACTAGGCTATGATTTGCAGGAAAAAATAAAAATAAACAATTAGGCTCAGAAGGGCTAACAAGGGATAACAATTAGTGGGTTGGCTTGAAAGGCTCAGGGGTGCCAAACAAAAAAATTGCCTCAGTGTGTATGTAAAACATATGCATGACAGTTAAGTACAAGCTCAAGTTCTGCAGACTAATGCAAGCAAGGAATAATCACACAATGAATAAAATACGTGTTTGGGCTCAAACCTCACAGTTGGGAATAAGAGATGGAACTCAAGAGAACCTGCCCACAGATGATCCAGATCTTCCTCAACCTTTGACTTGGCCTCTAATACTATCTGATGATAAAATCTGATTTGGAGGAGTCACATGGTAGCTGCAACATGTTAGACTGAACAATCACCACAGGGAACCAATAGATTGCGGTGCATCATCATCAATGTACAAGCTAAACAGCAACCAAAATGCAACATTAACTTTTTCCGGTTTGCCTTTTACGATCTTCCAATCTCGGGGTCAAGCAGCAATTCTTTCGAATCTTGCCCCCGCACAATTAGCTCGCTGAAACACTAAACAAACCATCAAAAGGTCCAACACAATAACTAAGGATCTGAATAAATAAAACCAAAATAAAATACTGAAATAAATAAAATAAAATAAAATAAAATAAAAAACAACTAAGAATCAACTCATTGCCTTATCAATAATGAAATCAACAATCCCCGGCAACAGCGCCAAAAACTTGTTAA
Organism: Astragalus membranaceus; assembly: GCA_039519185.1. Classification (NCBI taxonomy): domain Eukaryota; kingdom Viridiplantae; phylum Streptophyta; class Magnoliopsida; order Fabales; family Fabaceae; genus Astragalus; species Astragalus membranaceus. The sequence continues at coordinate 19,182,090 of CM076854.1, read as the reverse complement.
GACTTTTGGCAAGTGTACCAATTGTCGTCGCAAGTAATAAAATACGGTAAGTAACCGGTCGTATCCACAGGGATTGTGATTCATTATCAATAGGCAAGTTGTTAATTCTAAGTCGTGATACTTGTGATAGAATTGGTTTATTGTAACAACGAAATAGAAAGTGCAATAACATAAAGTAAGATAGAAGCGAATTGGGATCGACTCATCTCCCCTCTACTCTTATATGACCTTCAGCCACTCTCAAAGTAATTATCCAAATTATCCGATTCAATTCACTAAATTAGGCTAAGAACAATCCCTTGTCTCAAAACCCCTATTACCCTAAGAGTTACCCTAATTCCTTAGGTGATTCATGCCAAAGGGTAAAGCATTAAGTTCAAGAAATAAAGAATTCACTCACACAAATTCCCACTCCTACGATCATCAATGGCGACCGAATGAAATAAGAATTCACGAAACCCAATTACATATTCCTATGATAACTCAAGTCGTGACCTAAGCCCCAATTTCCAGCAAACAACCCACATTGCTATGGTGATGATAAACCTAGATCAATACAAATATCATGTGTACTTGTAAAGCATTAAGAACATAAGGCATAGGCAAAGGATACAATGAATAAAAACTTGACTTGACCATAACAAAGCATTCATACAAGGGTTTAAGGAAGAGTCGTCTCTCCCAAATCAAAACTATCTAATTACATGGCATAAAAGGGATAAGATTAAAGAGTAGAAGAAGATTACATAGAGATGGATCCATAAGAACCTCAAAACCCTTGTTCCCAAGGTGTTGGGAAGGCCCCAAAATCACCTCCAGCTGCTGCTCCAAACCCTATATTCGTTCCCAAGCCGAAGAGAGATTCAGAAAACGCAAAACTGATATTTTAACCAAAGTTTCGGCCACGCATCGCGTCGCGATGGTGCCTGGTCGCGTCGCGACTTTCTCCAGAAAGTTTGGTCGTGGCGCGATCGTTCTGGCTGCTTGGTGCGAAGGCTGTCTAATCTTTTTCCTTTCTTCTTTTCTCCGTTTCGTCACTAGGCAAGTGTCTGGTTCGCTAGTAAACGCCAATTCAAATTGAAGGTTTTTCATACATTTTGTTACAGCTCCACACTTATTACAAAAAACTAAAATTATGCTAAAACCCTTAGCAATTGGCTGAATCAAACAATAAACCACCGACATTTTGGTTGCAAACTGAATGAAAATCATCATATAATAATGACTCAACAGCAGGTCGTCGTCATCGAAGGTCAAGGGCGGCCTGTTCGAGGGTGTTCTGGGAGCGGAGGTCGACGCAACACTTATAATCTCTTTCCACCGCCTCTTCATGGATTTGTTTGTTTCCCCCTCCTTCTATGGGCAATCCTCCGGTGATCACCATTGCGACCGGGCGCCCCGTTGACTTCCTTTGGTCGTTTTCTTCACCTTCCTCCTCATCGTCGTCTTCCTTTCCCCCCTTTGCTGACCTCGTTCACAACGGTCTTCCCCTTTCGAGGGGAACGAGCTTCACTTTTCTCCTCCTGTCTACCTGCTTGCCCCTTTTTTACGTACTGGGTGAGCTTACCCTTCCTGATCAACTCCTCGATGTCATCTTTGAGGGCCATGTCATGCCCGTTACTCCTGTGGTATCGGTAATATTTGCGAGACGGGCGCTGCCCATCCTTGAGGACAAGGGGGTCTGGTCTTTTAATATCTCTAAACTCCGCGTTTGCGCACTCGAACAAAATCCGGGCATAAGAAGTGTTCAGCTTCGTCCGATCGGGATACTTCTTCTGCCCGTATTCCCTTAATGGTCCTTCCTGGTCTCTTCGGGATTTCTGGTCCCGCTCAGATCGGGGCTCCCTTGTCGTCCCGGCGACCGCTTGGGTGGCCATTGCTCTTTCTTCATAATTCATAAACCTTTGGGAACGTCGAAGGAAAGTTTCCAGGTCTGGTGGCTCGTTCACTCCAACTTCAATCTCAAATAGACTACCAGTACGAAGTCTGTCCCGAAGGAACCAGAGACGCATGTCGTCCTCCAGTCCGCGAACATTGGCGGCTTCTTTGTTAAACCGTTCCACATAATCGCGAAGGGTCTCGTCTGGGCCTTGTCTGATCGCCTTCGGAACGGCATGTGATTTGGGTTTTACCCTGGACACGGTAAAGAGGGTGCTGAAAACCCTCGGCAGCTGCTCCTATGATGAGATCGTGTTAGGTTTCAACTTGGTAAACCACTCCAGGGTGGGTCCTTCTAGGGTCATTGGAAAGATCTTTCATTTGACCGGCCTGTACACTCCTCTATACTGCATCATTAGGTCAAAATATCTCAAGTGAGCATCGGGGTCCTTCACCCCATTGTACATTCTGAGATCGGACGGAGGCTTCTCAGGAGCTCGCGGTGTCGCCCCTTCCCCCGTGAGGTGGTCGGTCCTCGATTTGTCGGTCTCGATGACCACGTCGCCGAGGATTACAATCATGACGAAGATGTCGGTTGGATGAAGGCTCCTTGGGGTGTAAGCGAGCGTATTTATCAAACGATCTGCTTCTTGACCGGGTTAACGAATCAGTCGAGCTGTACGAGGACTCTTGGTAAAGCTCTTCTTCGGGCCAGTAGGTGGGGTCGATCGAGGAAGGTGACGCCCCCGGCCGCCCTTGGGGAGCCCCTCCCCCCGCCCGCCTGGGTGGAGATTGGTGCACAAAGTGTCTTCTCGGGGGCGATCGATACCTCCTAGACAGGTTACCCTGGCGCACGTGAGATTCGTCGTTGCGGCCACGCTGTTCGGGCACGGTGTATGCCCTTCCAGAAGCGACTTGCTGTTCTATCTGGTTGAGCCACTCTTCCTGTTGCTTGATATGTCTGTCTCTCACGTGCAGCAGGTTGCGCAATTCTTGTACAACTGCGCTTGGTAACACCACATTGGCCGGCTGTGCAGGGTCCGCCTGAGCACTCGAAGTCGTGTCCTCGACGTCGGCGGCTTGGTTCTCCTAATCGAGTGGTTGCTGCTCGGGGATGGCTGCTATGCTTTGCAGGCGCGGGCCCCACGCAGTCTTCCCCGCGGTGGCATATCAGATGAGGGTGGGACAGTGGCTCCCACTGTGGTCGCCAATGATCCGGGCCCCAATGGGGACGATCAATTTGATTTGGTTTGCTTGGTTACGTTACTGGCTCGTTGAGGTCGCCTGCTACTTGATCAAAGGTGGTGGTGAAGTCGAGCTGAACAATTGTTGGTCGCGTTCAGAGCTCCGGCGGGGTGTACCTGCGATGACACTCTGAAGCCCAAGTCAGTGGGGTAATATTCAAGCAGAGTGACGTTATGTGTAAAAGTGTACCTGTCAGCTAAGGTCAGACCTCTATATATAGTGTCAGGGACTCTGCGGACGACTGTTGGATCACATATGGCTTGATCTAGGCCGTTGATCCTGCGGTCTAGGTCAAGCTTCTCTGCTTTGCTAATTGGGCCGCTTGCGGCCAGCCTTTCGACAATGTTGGGCTTCGCCCCAGCCCGGAACAGGTTACAAACTCAAAGATCTCTGAAGTCTTAGCTTTCTCTCCATTCAGCCAGTATTTACTTAACCTACACATAAAGAGATTATTGATTTGAAAAGGGTTACAAACTTTCCACATGAACATATTAAGAAGCAAAAATAAAATTGAAGTTTCAGAAAGGAAATGGGCTGATTTCAAGCATTCTGGTTGATATTATCACTTTCCACATGGAAAAACCTTTCTAACTGAATGTGATCCACAATATTACCAAGCAAGTACCAAAAGGTAGACAGACTACAGCTTGCTATTACTTATAGGAAGCCACCTGATCAAACAAAATAGCCTTTAGTTTTACCTCTATTTGCCTCAAACAGCTGGGTACTGAAAGTTGTGACTAACACAAAACTGAGTACTAGCAGCATGTACACCACTAAATTAGGAGATAACACGTAATCCTGCTCATTTAGGTCTGTTTTGAAGTTACAAATATCACATCCAACATGAGCAATTAGACACTATACCTAGAGAAGTAGCATGTGTAAAATAGCAAACAAGGCAATTTTGCACACTTTTTACGTTTTTCTTTAATAAAAATGTAGAGGTCGTAGCTTAAGACAAAATTAGACGCAATTAAATAATACACACCAAGCAAGTTCTAGACATACCTGAATAAGGAAAAACAAATCATGTGTAGATCACCTCCAATAATTTAGAAGCTCAAACGTGTACTCCTACTTCCAAATGGCAACGAGAATCCTTCTTCTAACAGTCACTTAATGCGTACTGTTTTCGTTGATATGATATTGGATTTCCTAAATCACCTGAAAACAGAGTACTCATGTAAAAAAACTCTATCAATAATACCATTGTCATCCGAAAGATTAAGTGAAAAGTGATTGCCGTACATGAATGTTGTTGTGAGCAAAGAAAGGCCAGAAAGCTGAGTGAAAGCTGGCATCAACTTTTCTCCATCCCAACTGCTGTAATCCTTGTATGATCTCATCTGTTAAGAAGATACATAGTGGCTTTAGTGGAACAGTGTATGAACAGATAAATGGTAAATCTGCAGGTACTCTAACCAATAATATCACCTTCGATGATTTCATGATATTCCACAGTTTTCTGGGTATCAGGTGCATTTTGAGCTGCTTCCTTTTGCTTTCGCCGCTTCTGGAGGAAACTGAGGGCCATCAGAAGCGACTGGAGGACAATATTCAACATCAACCAGTGCTTGAATCCATCTAAAGATTGGCGAGGAGGCTGCCAATATAATGGCAAATGTTAGTACCATAGAAACATATACGGATTCTCAATATTATTCCACTTGAATTAACTATCAAAGTTGCAGAGAACGCAGAGAGTGTGAAATGAATTTTCCATTGAAGAGTGTGGTTACATGAGTGTCAACTATGACTAGCTAGCTACTCTAACTAATATCTAGTTACACCAGCTAACATTAACATGATTTCAGTCATAGGAATATATATAGGACTTACTAACATTAGGCTAAGATAAAAGACTGCTAGTTAAAGAAGAGAGATTTACTGACCTGCCAATAACCCCTTAACAAAAAACAAAGAAGGAACCATCCTTGCTTAAGGAAATACCATTTGGGAATTGAATTGTGTAATCCTGAAATGAAAATGAAAGCATATTAATCAAATGAGGAATTCTAGCACAGGAAAAACAGGTTTTTCTACTTGCAATCCTTTGGTGTTATAGGCATATTACATACCAATGGAGGTAAGAGCTTTTCTGCCACTCTTCTTGGAACAAAAAAGCCACCATGTGTACTTGTATCACTAGCAGCCAAAGTTTTGCAGAAAAACTCAGTTGGATATTTACTTTGCTTTACTCCAAACTCAGATATAGGAAAGAGAACTACTTATTTTTCCTAACACAATCAAATATAGCAACTCATCACAAATAATCTTAAGTTCTTAACATTTAACTCTACAATAACAACAGCAATTATACTACTGTAGCGACCGAAAAATCCGGGCGAGGATTTCTCGAAGGTTCAAAAATGAAGCCGCCACCAAAATTTAGTTTAAGGGCAAATATTGGAAAATCCCTTTTGGATTGGATAAGGGTCCTTGAGACCAGATGAGGGTTCGGGAGTCGGTTATGCGTGGGGAATGTATTAGCACCCCACGACATCCTTCCTAAGGAAGGTTACCTGCTAATTAGTTGTAGAAGCGGAAGTTAATTTTGAAAAACATTTATTTTTACCCTTTTGTTGTGAATTAAAAAGAAAGAAGAAAATTGATGTTTTATTTGAATTTAAGAAAGGGATTATTTAGGAAAAGACTAAAAAAGGTTTTTTATTAGTGCAATTGACAGATGTGGGCCCCCATCCGCTCCTACGTATCTCTTGGTAGAGAATCAAATCACACGTAGTTCTTGGGTAGAAAATGTTTGTTGGTTGATGTTTTTTAATATAGGGATTTTAGGACTCCTGAGTGAACAGTTCATTTGTCCCAAAATGATGACTAACCCGTCTGTACAGTCGGCTTAGTCCCCTATTTTGTAAAAATGGAGTTTTTGGAGTTTGGAAAATGATTTGAAGTGTGTTGGTTTGATTTTATGGGAATAGGGTTTTAGGATTCCTGAGCCGTACGGCTCATTTATCCTAGAACGCTGACTAACCCGTCTGTACAGTCGGCTTAGTCCCCTAATTTGAGAATTGTTTTAAATAGGGATTTTAGGCCATGATCCGTAACGGTTCATTAGTGACCTAAAAAGCAGACCAACCCGACTGTTTAGTCGACTTAGTCCCCTATTTGTATTTTTGGGAATGAAATATTTATCTATTTATTTTTGTAGTTTTTTTGTAAAAGAAAATAATAAAAACGAAAACAGAGGGTGCAATAGTAAAAAGGGGTGCAGTTTGCAGAAAGGGAGTTGTATTATTAAAAACTGGGTGTGAAAAGCAGCAGCCCAGCTTGCAGTTTCAGATTAGCCCACGAACTATGGGCTTTCCAGGGGGTGCATGTTATTGAAAGATGGGGTGCAAGAAAGAACCGAATCTGTTTTTTTTTAAAAAAATTAAAACCAAAATTAAACTTAAAAATCTGCGACGGTATAAAAGGCAGCTAGGTTTTTTCATAAAACCTAATTTCAGCGCCTCTTCTCCCTTAGTTGCACCGCAGCCAAACCTTTTGCGGAGAGAGAGAGAGAGCGATTTGCAGCGAGAGAGCGAGATTTGCGGCGAGAAAGAGAGATTTGCGGAGAGAAAAGAGAAGGAAATGCGAGGAAGTGAGAAGAAACAAAGGGAAGAGGAGGAGACGCGCTGACCGGCCGTCGAATGGCCGGTGCTCTACGGCGGCACGACGCCAGCGAGGGAACATAGGCGCCCTACGACGGTGTTTTCAAAAGTTTCGACGGCGACAGAAGAGAGTAAACTGACGACGCGAAGATAGGGGCTGGCCAGAGGGGACGAGCACGCGAGGCACCACGACGTTGCCGGCGACGGGTTCACGACGGCGTGGGTATTTCGCACCGGAGTTGAAGGGAAGATGCGAAGATGGTCACGGTTTCAGGGATGTCGTTGACAGAGAAGACAGACACCGACGACAGGGAGAACGGCGCGACGGCGTTCGTGGAGGACGACCACCGTCTACGGTGGTCGGTGCTAATAGTACGGTACGGTTCCGTTTTTTCTTTTTTTTTCTCCTAATTCTGATTTTGATCTATATTTTTCTTTTTCTTTATCTAATTTTTCCTAAAACCATTTCGGTTTTTTTTCTAAAAATTTGATTTCGAATGAACCTAATTTGTATGCAACTAATTTGCCTACGACTAATTTCTGATATCACTTCCTATGTTCGTTTTTTAACACAAGCAGAATGCCTTGTTCCTAATTCGAAAAAAACCAATCTATTTTTAAACCTAGAGATTTTTTATTTAAACCTTAGTCTATTTACAGTATAGTTTTCAGCAGATTCTACATTTCTACAGAACGAACATAGGCTGAAATATATGTGATTATCGGTTCATACCGCTTTAATCTTATTATTATTAGGTTTAGTTTCAAATTGCAACTACTATTTATTATGAACTAGAACATGATTAGAACCTAAATAACAACAAAAAAAATCGAAAGAAAATGGGCACCTACCTCTTTCTCCAGCCTTTGAACCACTCCTTTTGTTTGCTTGCTGCTGCCTCTACTGTTGATTACTGTTCTGTGTGACTGTTTCTGGATTTTTAGGGTTTTGCAATTAGGGTTTCAATGTGAGAACCCTAATCTTTTGGTTCTGAAACTGTGTATTCATGTCTGTGTATTTCTCGGTCCCAATTCCGTGTGTATCAGGCTTGCTTATATAGGCACCAATTTAGGGTTTTTCTGATACTTCTCCATATTTGTTTCCTTTTTCAGGTATTGGGCTTGGATTGGAGAAAACTTGCTCACCAAGTTGCTGGTTGGGGAGGTGAAGCCTTGGTGCAGCTGCTGTGTTTGGGCTGATAGGCTCTTATTTTATTTTTGTATTTTGTGATTTTCGTTTTTTCTGATTTTTTGCATTTTTGGTTATTATTTGTATTTTTTGGACTTTTTGTACAATTTGGCATTTTTAAGATTTTTTGGAATATTGTAAATTAATTTTTATTAATTTTGATTTTTATTATATTTTGGGATGTTTGTAAACTGCTATTTTGGACAGATTTATTGTTTTTTGGCAAAGATGGAAGAGAATAATTAAATTGGGCCAAGCCCAATCAAAACTAAACATAGGCCCAATTAGAACAAATTTTTAAGATCAGGTCCAATCTAGCCACATAGGTCCATTTAGGCAAACATTAGACATAAGCCCATTTTTTTAAAAAAATTGGTTCAAAACGCTAAGCGTAAGCTCAATTAGGCAAGCTAACGAAGATAGGCCCAAATGGTTGAACATAGGTCCAATTGGACAATTTGGTCCGACTTTAAACAAAACAGCGTTTGAAATGCCATGGGCTTGTGACACGGGGCTAAAGCGATTATGATAAAAAGACCGGGCAAAACTAGGGTATAACAGCTGCCCCTCTTTATTTATATTTTAGTAGAAAAGGTGAATGGTTTTCAGATTTTCGTAGTAGAAATACAAATAAAGATAGATTAGACGCTAATTTTTTCCGCTTAGGGGGAAGATGAGTTAGGGAAAAGGGGGACGATTAACACTTGTCGTGTTAACCGGGAACAATAAAGAAACGATCACTTGGGATCTGGCGGAGCACTGGGGCTCTAAAAGAGCATTTGGGCTCTAAGGGAGCACTGGGGCTCCAAGGGGTTGCCTAAACCCTAAAGGACCAATTGGGGTCCGAAGGTTCACTGGGGCTTTGAAGGACCATTGGGGGTCCAAACGAGCACAAACTAGAAATGGTACTAGTAAAATGGTATGCTCGGGGGTGGCCTTTTTCGAGCGGCCGGAGGGGCAAGATCAGGTCGTTGACCTAATTTGCTCGCCTCCAAGGACGTCCACCATGTCTTAGGCTGACACAGCTAGTCTGAAGGACCTGGGGTCGGATGATCCGTCGCGCTCAGTGGCGACATAGTGATCTTGAGGGTAGAGTTCGAAGTCGTTGCTTTGACATACTAGGTCGAACTGAACTGATGGACCTGGGGTCGGATGATCCGTCGGTTGCTCGATAACGCGACGTGCGATCTAGAATGAATGACCATTGGAGGTCTAAATTAAGACAGCGCTGGGGCTGCGAGGGACTGCAGGGGGTCCGAGACTCTGAATTGTGATACGAGACCAGTGATTGGAGCACTGACTTTGAGGAAACAAACTACTGGGTTTGACACATGGCGTACTTCTCTAACACATACGTAATGAATGCATTTACCTGAGAAGGGAAAAGCTATCTATATTTGGCACGTCTAAAAATGCGATGAATGATGCATGCGTGCAATATAGGTGTGTGAAATGGTAGGTGTCCGATGGGATGAATGAAACGTATGTGAATGCATGATGGAATGATTTATGCTATGTGGACGATTTTTCTTTTGGCTTTTCTTCTTTTTTTGGTCTTTTTTGCTTTTCTTTTTGGGCCTCTCTTTTTGCTGGTCCATCAACTCGCAGGACTTCCGGCATGAGGCTATCAAGTGCATCCGTATTGCTAAGTCAATTGCGCATGACTGGGACTTATCATTTGAGATGATCGCGCATTTATTGCTCTATTCCTGCGGTTCCTTTCTTCCTTATAGGTATTTTCATGAAAGACTATATCCCTTCTGGGATTCTCGGAAATTTCGTAATGATTGTAATGATTTTGATTATGCCACATGGTTCTCGATCCAGTATCAATTATCACAAAACATCATTTCAGAAATAGATGGAAGTGAAAAGAAGGGAAAGTGTTTGATATTGACATTGGAGGCCAAATGTTCAGAAGGCACACCGACTTAAGATTACGTCAGGAATTTCATTGAAAGAATAGAAAAGCTGAAATACTAAGCAGACTTCTCGGTAGTTGGTGTCCTTGAAATAACGGTGCTGGCTACCCGTGCTCACGACCTTGATCACTCATCATCCGACTTTTGGAAGTGTTGATTGCCCCAATGTTGTTTAGTCCAACTTCCAGACCCTAATTTTTGCCTGGATTGTCCTTTTTGGATTTTCAATCCACCAGGTCGCTCTAACTTTTGCCTAGGCCGCCCTTCCGGGTTTTCAACCTAGCGAGCTTATTTTTGCTTGGTTCGTCTTTTTCATTTTTCTGTACTTCTTTTTTAGGCAGCATTCACCGGGAGTGGGAGGTCTTCCCCATCCATTTTTGTGAGAATTAAGACTCTTCCAGAGAATGATTTCTTTACCATGTAGGGTCCTTTATAGTTCGAGGTCCATTTCCTGCGGGAATCCTTTTGGGTATGACTTTCTTGGGCACCAAGTCTCCTTAAGATTGTTGAGGAAAGACTTTCTTTTGTTAAGTTTTCTTTGTTCTTTTCTGGTATGACATAAGACAGCCGTTCTTTTGTTTGGTGAGGTTTAATGGAAGTACTACTCCCATCATACGGGGTTGCCCCTGTTGAAGTATGAATGAGGTCTGATCTCCATGTAAGGTGAAATGTTACTATCATCCCTGATATTCTTTGTTTGTTGTTGCAACTGCCCCATTTGTTTTTTTTTGGGCAGTATGGGAAGAGATCATGATGCTCGTCTTGGAGTCTTTACATAGTCCTTTCACCATTGTCTGTGATGATTTTTTTATTTTAGGAAAGCCGTAACGGCAGACCAAATTTCTCGACAATCACGGATTTGTTACACCAGTGGGCGTCTTATGTCAGACAAGGTGATGTTAGCGACCTTTCTTGATTTGCTATCCTTTAGGTGTGATGTTAATTTTAACACCTTTTTGTCTTCTTCTGTGCCCAAGTTGATCATTTCGTTTGATTCCACGTGAGGATGGGTTACTTTATCCTTTTGTTCCGTTATTATCATTACCTCTGGAAGAGTTTCCCAGTTAACTTCAACATATTCCTTGGTTTGATGAATGGGGCGATCAAAGTTATGACATGAATTACCGACGTTGTTATTTTCAAGGACAAATTATTTAAGTCTGCATTAGTAGAAATTGAAGAAGGATAAAAGAAAAAGTAAAGTGAGCAAATGAGTAAAAAGGAATTTATTGGAGAATTCAAAATGCTATTTTATTAATATTGATACCGGAAAGAAACATGCGTGCCCTTATTGAAATGTCCTAAGGCTTTGGGCAGAGCCATAGGATTTGCATTACGTAACATTACTTTGAACCGAAAATCACAAGAAAATCAACAATCTCCCAATTCATAAGTGCTTCAAGTGCAGGACAAAGGCGCACAAGGTTGATGATATTATTTTTTAGCCCTTTGATGCCTTCAAAAGCATTGACGGATGACTTCTCATGCCCCTGGCAAAGGGTTAGCGCCTCGGTTCGGAGCATCCTCATTGAAGCTCAACCATTTGGATTCGATCAGATCCTGAATCACATGTTTCAGTGCCTTGCAGTTTTCTACTGAATGCCCAATTGCGCCTGCGTGAAATTCGCAAGTGGCGTTCGGGTCATAGCCTCTCGGGAAAGGAGGTTCAATGGGTCTCATCGGGCGGGGGGAGATTAGGTTGTGACTAGTGAGGTGGTTGAACAGATCTGAGTAGGATGCGGGAATTGGATCAAACTGTACATGTCTCCTTTCTGGGTAATTTGGTGGTTTATGGCTTTTAGTGGTTTGGGTAGAGAGGTGCAGGGCTCGAGGATGGTTTTTGGAAGTGTAAGAGGCTTTCACTGATCTTGTTATGTAGTTGGTTTCCCCTTCATTACTTCTAACAAATCCTGCGAAGGGCTTCCTTGGGTTATTGGTTTCGGCCGAACCGTGAGAGATTTTCCCGTTTCTCATTCCCTTCTCCAACCTTTCTCCTATGGTGATCATGTCCGAGAAGTTAAAGGATACGCTCCCAATTAATCTGTCATAGAAGGGTGATTGCAACGTATCTATGAACATGGATACCATTTCTTTCTCTAGTAGAGGCGGAACTACATGCGCTGCTGATCCTCTCCAACGCTGGGCATACTCCTTGAATGATTCTTTGTTTCTTTTCACCATATTCTGCAACTGTGCTCTATCGGGAGCCATATCGATGTTGTATTTGTACTGCTTTAAGAAAGCATCAACCAGATCTTTCCAACATCGAATGTGGGTGCGTTCCAACTGCATGTACCAGCTTGAGGCTGCCCCGGTCAAGCTGTCCTGAAAGTAATGGACAAGCAGTTTGTCGTCGTGTGCAAATGCGGCCATTCTTCTACAATACATAGTCAGATGGCTAGCGGGACAAGTTACCCCTCTGTATTTGTTAAAGTCGGGCACTTTGAACTTGGGTGGGATAATCACATTAGGGACGAGACACAAATCATATGCATCCCTTGCGCCGACATTGGATCCTTCAATTGCTCTCAGGCGCTCTTCTAGTATCTGATATTTTTCCTCGGGCTGAGAGTCCTCCATTGAGTAGTTATGAGAGGGTCCTCTCATGTTGTAGTGGGGAGGAACCATTGGCATTGCAGTGGACTTCGGTGTAGGAACATGATGAACTACTACTGGTGACGAAGTATAACCCTGCGGAATGACCTGTGGAGCAGTCGTAAGATTTGAGAAGTGAACCCGCGGTATTTCTGCATTTGTATTTTGAGCTGAAGGTCCAACGACTCCTGAAGGTCCTTCCTCTGGATTGGCTTCTATGGTAGGAGGAGCGTAACCAGCTGGGAGACCGTAAGGGAGCCATTGGTAGCTCTGGACGTTCACTCCAGCGGTGTATGGAGTCTCGGAGCTGGGAGGGGGAGGGAGACTTGTAGCTTTGTTCTCAGTATTTCCTGCCGAAACACCTTCATCTACATTTCTTCTCTCGAGGAGTTTCACGAATTCATACATTTGATCTTTCAGCGCCATCATCTCGGTCATTTGATCTTTCAATACTATCATCTCGCTCATTTGATCCTTCAGCTTTGCAATGTCTTCTCTCAGAGCTTGATTATCCTTTTCGGCCATTTTTCTTGCTTGTGAGCGAGTCCGGTAGCGATGTGGATGAACCAGCTTGCCCTTTTATTCTCTGTTTATTTTTTTCAGTTTTTTTATTTTTTTCAGTTTTTTTTCTTTTTTCGTAAGTACATGAATGAATGAATGAATGGATGTGCATGAAATGCAAATGTATGATTTCGTGTTACGCCGGGGAAATTGTAAGTTTCTGTTTGACGCAGAACTGAAAGAAACTTAAGATTTATTAATGCAAAATGTTTGATCCATCTCGTCAGAAGGAAACTCTTACAATTCCCTAGCGGTTATAGAAATGCATGAGGAATGAAATGTTAAATTTTCTTATGCCATGCAAGAGGGACAGGTAAAAATGCATGAGGTATGCTAAAAATAATTTGCCAAGATAACACATGATTTTTTTGAGAATTTTTTTTTTAAGAAGACTGAAAAATGTATCAGTGTTTGTTTGAATGCAGGGGTATGAGGCTCCTTTGTGTCCTACGATGATTCCCTAGAGAATAGGTCTAGGGCTCGTCTATTGAGTGAATCTTTCAAAGGGTAGCTCTAAAGAGTCCTATATAAGGTTCCTAGAGCCAACGACCCCAACTAAGAACACTGATCGACAACAATAGGCAAGCTATTAGGAGTGCCAGCATTCTCAAGAGGGACCAAACTCTAGGTGAGACTTTCGTGACCACCCAACAGGACGCACATCCAGTAGGCCATCACTACGCAGTCTCGTTCTAACTTAGGTTATTCTCCAGTCCGGGTACAGGACTATTCTCACGTGTGTGCAAAAGCGTGATAGTGAGTGTGTGAAGGAGCAAAATGTCAATAATACCCCCCAAGCTGCAAAACAAACAAACATATATACAAAAAGTGGTCTTCTATCCTAGGGTTTTCATATCGCAAAAGAATAATATGTAATGAAAATAAAAGACGGAAATGAAAGAGTAAAAATAACATTGAATCAACAACCAATCCTACAACTAATTAGACTAGGTTTGACTCTCTAAACTGTCCCCAGTGAAGTCGCCAGCTGTAGCGACCGAAAAATCCGGGCGAGGATTTCTCGAAGGTTCAAAAATGAAGCCGCCACCAAAATTTAGTTTAAGGGCAAATATTGGAAAATCCCTTTTGGATTGGATAAGGGTCCTTGAGACCAGATGAGGGTTCGGGAGTCGGTTATGCGTGGGGAATGTATTAGCACCCCACGACATCCTTCCTAAGGAAGGTTACCTGCTAATTAGTTGTAGAAGCGGAAGTTAATTTTGAAAAACATTTATTTTTACCCTTTTGTTGTGAATTAAAAAGAAAGAAGAAAATTGATGTTTTATTTGAATTTAAGAAAGGGATTATTTAGGAAAAGACTAAAAAAGGTTTTTTATTAGTGCAATTGACAGATGTGGGCCCCCATCTGCTCCTACGTATCTCTTGGTAGAGAATCAAATCACACGTAGTTCTTGGGTGGAAAATGTTTGTTGGTTGATGTTTTTTAATATAGGGATTTTAGGACTCCTGAGTGATCAGTTCATTTGTCCCAAAATGATGACTAACCCGTCTGTACAGTCGGCTTAGTCCCCTATTTTGTAAAAATGGAGTTTTTGGAGTTTGGAAAATGATTTGAAGTGTGTTGGTTTGATTTTATGGGAATAGGGTTTTAGGATTCCTGAGCCGTACGGCTCATTTATCCTAGAACGCTGACTAACCCGTCTGTACAGTCGGCTTAGCCCCCTAATTTGAGAATTGTTTTAAATAGGGATTTTAGGCCATGATCCGTAACAGTTCATTAGTGACCTAAAAAGCAGACCAACCCGACTGTTTAGTCGACTTAGTCCCCTATTTGTATTTTTGGGAATGAAATATTTATCTATTTATTTTTGTAGTTTTTTTGTAAAAGAAAATAATAAAAACGAAAACAGAGGGTGCAATAGTAAAAAGGGGTGCAGTTTGCAGAAAGGGAGTTGTATTATTAAAAACTGGGTGTGAAAAGCAGCAGCCCAGCTTGCAGTTTCAGATTAGCCCACGAACTATGGGCTTTCCAGGGGGTGCATGTTATTGAAAGATGGGGTGCAAGAAAAAACCGAATCTGTTTTTTTAAAAAAAATTAAAACCAAAATTAAACTTAAAAATCTGCGACGGTATAAAAGGCAGCTAGGTTTTTTCAGAAAACCTAATTTCAGCGCCTCTTCTCCCTTAGCTGCGCCGCAGCCAAACCTTTTGCGGAGAGAGAGAGAGCGATTTGCAGCGAGAGAGCGAGATTTGCGGCGAGAAAGAGAGATTTGCGGAGAGAAAAGAGAAGGAAATGCGAGGAAGTGAGAAGAAACAAAGGGAAGAGGGGGAGACGCGCTGACCGGCCGTCGAATGGCCGGTGCTCTACGGTGGCACGACGCCAGCGAGGGAACATAGGCGCCCTACGACGGTGTTTTCCAAAGTTTCGACGGCGACGGAAGAGAGTAAACTGACGACGCGAAGATAGGGGTTGGCCAGAGGGGACGAGCACGCGAGGCACCACGACGTTGCCGGCGACGGGTTCACGACGACGTGGGGATTTCGCACCGGAGTTGCAGGGATGATGCGAAGATGGTCACGGTTTCAGGGATGTCGTTGACGGAGAAGACAGACACCGACGACAGGGAGAACGGCGCGACGGCGTTCGTGGAGGACGACCACCGTCTACGGTGGTCGGTGCTAATAGTACGGTACGGTTCCGTTTTTTCTTTTTTTTTCTCCTAATTCTGATTTTGATCTATATTTTTCTTTTTCTTTATCTAATTTTTCCTAAAACCATTTCTGTTTCTTTTCTAAAAATTTGATTTCGAATGAACCTGATTTGTATACAACTAATTTGCCTACGACTAATTTCTGATATCACTTCCTATGTTCGTTTTTTAACACAAGCAGAATACCTTGTTCCTAATTCGAAAAAAACCAATCTATTTACAAACCTAGAGATTTTTTATTTAAACCTTAGTCTATTTACAGTATAGTTTTCAGCAGATTCTACATTTCTACAGAACGAACATAGGCTGAAATATATGTGATTATCGGTTCATACCGCTTTAATCTTATTATTATTAGGTTTAGTTTCAAATTGCAACTACTATCTATTATGAACTAGAACATGATTAGAACCTAAATAACAACAAAAAAAATCGAAAGAAAATGGGCACCTACCTCTTTCTCCAGCCTTTGAACCACTCCTTTTGTTTGCTTGCTGCTGCCCCTACTGTTGATTACTGTTCTGTGTGACTGTTTCTGGATTTTTTGGGTTTTGCAATTAGGGTTTCAATGTGAAAACCCTAATCTTTTGGTTCTGAAACTGTGTATTCATGTCTGTGTATTTCTCGGTCCCAATTCTGTGTGTATCAGGCTTGCTTGTATAGGCACCAATTTAGGGTTTTTCTGATCCTTCTCCATATTTGTTTCCTTTTTCAGGTATTGGGCTTGGATTGGAGAAAACTTGCTCACCAAGTTGCTGGTTGGGGAGGTGAAGCCTTGGTGCAGCTGCTGTGTTTGGGCTGATAGGCTCTTATTTTATTTTTGTATTTTGTGATTTTCGTTTTTTCTGATTTTTTGCATTTTTGGTTATTATTTGTATTTTTTGGACTTTTTGTACAATTTGGCATTTTTAAGATTTTTTGGATTATTGTAAATTAATTTTTATTAATTCTGATTTTTATTATATTTTGGGATGTTTGTAAACTGCTATTTTGGACAGATTTATTGTTTTTTGGCAAAGATGGAAGAGAATAATTAAATTGGGCCAAGCCCAATCAAAACTAAACATAGGCCCAATTAGAACAAATTTTTAAGATCAGGTCCAATCTAGCCACATAGGTCCATTTAGGCAAACATTAGACATAAGCCCATTTTTTAAAAAAAACTGGTTCAAAACGCTAAGCGTAAGCTCAATTAGGCAAGCTAACGAAGATAGGCCCAAATGGTTGAACATAGGTCCAATTGGACAATTTGGTCCGACTTTAAACAAAACAGCGTTTGAAATGCCATGGGCTTGTGACACGGGGATAAAGCGATTATGATAAAAAGACCGGGCAAAACTAGGGTATAACAACTACTAATGAAACTTCCTATTAGCTTACAGAGTTCAGTGGTTGAAGAGTCATTTGAGCATAAAGTTCAGTGGTTAAAAACTTCACAAATGTTTCAACCAATCAATAGAAACTAAAATTTTTCAGAAAAAAAGTAAAAAGAAGAAATGAAATAAACTGTGCCATCAAACACAAAATCAACTGAGGGTTCGAATCCAGCCAAAGAATCACCTATAGCAACAGTATTGAAATAAAAACTCACACTATAGCAACAGTATTTAAATAAGAACTGAAAAATAAATACTAACTAACAGAGTCAAAAACTGAAAAAAATCAAACTGAAAAAATCACACCAACAGAATCAAAAACTGAAAAACGAAGATCTTCAAGTCAAAAGAAGTAAAGAACTGAAATTAAAATTGCTCAAACGAATGAAATGAAAACAAAAAACGAAGTGAAAGTGAAATCAAAACTAAAAGCAAACAGAGTTGTTGTATTGAAATCAAAAAGATCAAACAAATTAAATGAAATCAAAACACGAAGTGAAATCAAAACTAAAAACGAAATGAAATGAGATCAAAGAGAGTTGTTGTTCTATACGAACCTGTCATGCGCGAAGAGGAAGAGGAAGCAGCAGCAACGGCGACGACAGTCGCGAAAGCTGCAGCAACGGCGACGGCGAAGGAAGCACAACGACGGTGGAGGAAGTAGAAGCACAACGACGCTGAAAGTGAAATCAAAACTAAAAGCAAACAGAGTTGTTGTATTGAAATCAAAAAGATCAAACAAATTAAATGAAATCAAAAAACGAAGTGAAATCAAAACTAAAAACGAAATGAAATGAGATCAAAGAGAGTTGTTGTTCTATACGAACCTGCCATGCGCGAAGAGGAAGCAGCAGCAAAGGCGACGACAGACGCGGAAGCTACAGCAACGGTGACGGCGGAGGAAGCACAACGACGGCGGAGGAAGCAGAAGCAGCGTTTTGGGTTTTCTGATTTGGGTGCGTTTTTGCGTGTTTGTGAAAGTGAAAGAGAGGGAAAGACTGAGTGAAAGGGTAACAGGGAAGAAAGAGTGAAAAGTTAGGGTTTTTGGTAAAGTAAATGGAACTTTAGCGTCGGCCGTCCGACGCTAACTATAGTATTAAAAAATAAAAAATTAGCGTCCGCTATATTCAATATAGCGTCTGCCATGACCGACGCTAAATTTCTTTTTTTAAAAGAAATTTTTTTTGTGGGTTAGCGTGGGTCTGACCGACGCAAATCCAACGCTATTACCGTGGGTGTCGTGGCCGACGCTAAATAATGGATGCTATAAAGTCATTTTCTAGTAGTGTCTCTCTCGCTGTCGCATGCACTCTCTAACTTTCTCCATCTCGCATGCGAATCTCGTTTCAGCCATGGCTGAGCCTTGATCTTCAGATCTGGTTCTCCTTTATGCTCTCTCCCTCGATCTCAATTTTTTAGGTTAGTTTTCATTTTCGTTTTTCCTATTTCTTCCGGATTTCATTTTTTGTGTACTTCAGAAAACCCTAACACGCCATATTTTTGGAAAAATGAAGAAGTTGCACGAGATTCAAGGCAGACAAAGCAAGATCGTCATTCAGAAATGCGGAAGTTGAAGGATGAAGAGCGTGAGGCGCGGGAGCGTATGTTGGTGAGTCAATAACTTTGTTCTGATTTGATCTTAGGGATCAACTTTCTCATGGTTTATTGCTGATTGATTGACAAAACACATGCTTGTTCATATAGGAAGAGGAAGCCAAAGCTCAGAAGTCCAAGGAAGAGGAAGCTGCTGCATTGGAGTTTGAGAAGTGGAAAGGCGAATTTTCAATTGATGATGAAGGTACCCTTGAAGAGGAGCAGGATAAAACTGAAGACGTACTTGCCAATTTTGTGGAATATATAAAGGTTATCATCTGTTTTGTACTTTCTACATCCTTACTTTCCTAATGTCCTCAAGATAAATTGACCAAACTTCATATTTCATATACTTCTGTAGTGCAATTTTGTGTTATAACTGTTCTAATTTTGGTTTATAACTGTTCTAATTTAGACATCAATTTTGTGTATTCATTTAAAAGCACAAATGTGTTCCCTTAGAAGATCTAGTCCCCCCAACTCTTCATTCTTTTATATTGTTTGTTGCTTTCAATTTTATGGAAACAACAGTGTAACTGAATGGTAAATTCTGCTGGTTCTAGTATGTTTTATGGTTTATGTGCAAGGTCTTTTGTTCTAGTTTGAGTTTTCTACTTAAATTTGATTGGAGGAATTTTTAGTGGTGTTGAAAGAAAACAAGTGTGAAGAGCAAGAGGATCACTGAAATTGCTGGAGTGGTGCTATCCTTTGACCCCAAACCAATTAAGGTTGTTGTTCATCATCCTCATATAGTATATATAGTTATATATAATATTATACTTAATTGTCCATCATCCTCACCAAATATTTTGTTTTGCTAAAAAACACTTGACCATTGTGCATTACTGTAAGGCATTTATTCTTCATCAAATTGCTGCATTCAGATTTTGTTTCATGATAATTGTTTCTTTTAAATGACATTTCACTTTCATATGTATGCCTGTTATCGACTTAGAGAATATGTTAAGATTGTTCTTGAGTCTTTTGACTATCGAAAGCTATGAATGGAGTTCTAATTTGATTATCCCCTAGTCATTTTGAAATAATTAAACAAAGCATCTTTTGCGAGCTTACAATTTTACATTACACTTGGGGAAGAGACGAAAAGTAATTTTTCTAGGTTCATGGAAAGTCCAAGTTCTAATATATATAGTTTCATTGTTCATGCAGGTGCTTGTTTACCATGAATATGAAGCTAGAGTTCTTTCCTCAGCATCATTAGCATCATTCAAAGATTGTAGTGACTGTGGTGCTAAGATTGAGAGAGCCATTGGAGGAAACTTTCAATCTTCAACTAAGTTTAGGTAGCTACTCATCCATGGAATAGTTGTGAGACTTGCACGTGCTAAAGTTGGTATGATGCATAGTCAAATCTGTAGTGACTTCTGAATGCATTAAATTCATCATTTCTGTTGTTGTTTTGATAATAAACAGACAGTGGATGAAGCTGTTCGGATTGTTGCAGCAAAAGCTATTATTGAGGCTGGAATTGGCTGTGATAGGGCATGTAGGGCTTACTCCACAACCCGTTAGTGTTTTAGGGGGATTTAGACCTCAAGGAAGATATGTTGCTAGTGCTGTGAAGGTTTATCTACATCTCTTTAATTCATGATGCAACTATTTTGCATTGGAACAACTTTTTTAATGTATTTCTAAATAGAATGAGTCTTCGTAGGTTGTGGAGACGGCATTGGCGTTGCAACAAAAACAGTCCTTCATATTCCTTTTAGGGTGTTTTGCTCCAAGTGCTGATAAATTGTGTGTACTGGTAAAAATTCAAAGACATTATTTTATAGATGGTATTTGTGGTTACTTTAATTTCTGCGCTACAGGTTGCTGCCAATTTTTATTCTCCAAATATGAATGTTGGAAATGAAAACTTCATCCCACTTCTCCAAAGGCTTGATGAATGCATCTCATGAGTAAAAAACCACTTCCATTCTATGTTGTGTCGTTGGGATGCTTACTGTATAACATGTCAATAAGTGAATTTGACTCTATGTTTTTCTTATACTATGATGAACAATAATGGAAATGGTACTATTACTAGTGTTAGCTTTTAGTGTTAATTGACTGTTCTTAGCTTTAATTTGATATTTGTTCAAGTTAATGAGGCTAGAATTGGCTGTGATAGGGGCATGTAGGGCTTACTCCCAAGCCGTTAGTGTTTTAGGGGGATTTAGACCTCAAGGAAGAAATGTTGCTAGTGCTGTGAAGGTCTATCTATGATGAACAATAATGGAAATGGTACTATTACTAGTGTTAGCTTTTAGTGTTAATTGACTATTCTTAGCTTTAATTTGTGTAATGATGTTGTGCATTTTGGTCAAGAAGTGGAAAATTTGATATTTGTTCAAGTTAAGATTATAATGTTGAATTTTGATGTAATCTGTGTATGAATAATTTGTTCAAGTTAAGATTATAATATTGAATTTTAGTTAAGTTTTACTTGAGGTTTAAAAACTTAACAACTGAGGAAAAGCTGAAGTTTTGTTTGTTATCTTTGTTTTTGTTTTTAAAGTTTGTTATGTGTGTTGTGGCTCTAAGATTGATAATTGTAAACGCAGCTTGATATTGAACCAAATTGTGTGAATCATGCAGCTTGTTCGTTGGGATTTCAACAAATAAAGACCTTAAAAATGGAAGAATAAAGAGATGTTACCTTAGTCCAGAATCCGGACCATGTGTGAGATGTGAGCAAAAGGAAATGCAAATAAGCACACTCACAAGTTTCGTTATTTCTAATACCACCCTAGACCTTGATAAAACTTGGAGACATTTTTTTCTTCATTGTTCTACTATTTCACATTTGTTTCCTTTGTTGTTAGTTGTTACAGAATTGAGCTCATGTTTGTATAGAATTTGAAAGGTCTGTTACAAAGTGGGAAGAATTATAGTTAAAGATGATTAAGCTTTAAAATATTGGATTAAAAATGAACAAAATATAAAAAGAAACTAGACATTTAGCATCGGTTGTTTCAAACAAGCGATGCTAAATGTCATTTTTTTATCAAGAAAATGACATTTAGCATCGGTTTGTTTCAAACAACCGATGCTAAATGTATCAATAATGACATTTAGCATCGGTTGTTTCAAACAAGCGATGCTAAATGTCATTTTTTGTATCAATAAATGACATTTAGCATCGGTTATTTGGAACAACTGATGCTAAATGTATCAATAAATGACATTTAGCATCGGTTGTTTCAAATAACTGATGCTAAAAGTCATTTCCTGGACATTTAGCATCGGTTGTTCCAAATAACCGATGCTAAATGTCATTTTCAGGCATCAAAAACAATGATGAAATGGACATTTAGCATCGGCTATTTATACACCTGATGCTAAATGTGACATTTAGCATAGATTATTTAACCGATGCTAAATGTCTCACTTTTAGCATCGCAACATTTAGTATCGGCAAATAACCGATGCTAAATGTCTTTTCTGCACTAGTGCCAACCCGGATTGGTTTGGTTTGGTTCGGAATTTTTAAGAAGTCAACCGAACCAAACCAAGCCGCGTGTATTTTTGCCTTGTGATTCAGATGTTTTTTAGGCTCAAAACCGAACCAAACTGCGAACACCCCTTAATCTTTCCCTCTACATTTTATTTTAACACCACTAAGGTGATCTCCTTTTTATCCTTTGAATGATAGGATGGGGACAACGAAACCTAACACCATTATCATCCTATGTTGAAATTCGTCCATCTGTGACAGAAGATGATTATATTGGTGTCCATTGAGAACTGCGTTTAGAAGGCCATTTGAGAGGGTGGGGGTGTGAGGAGAAGCAAGTGTTTAGTAAGGGAAAGATGTTGGTGAAAAGTTGGTGTGGACGAAATGCGGCTAGGTGTTCCTATTCATAGCAAGTGGGGTGTGAATGGGTGTTTGTATTGGCCATTGACCAAAATTGTGGATCACAAATTTAGACTGTTGAAATTATATCCGTTGAGGCACTTTATCATAACAAACATCATCCACTTCTTTTTCTGACACAAAGGACGGAGACATCATTGACTATATTAAAGTACTTTGGTTGAATCTAGGTCGTTAATCAAGATTGTTGAGGGAATCGAGCCCATTGAAATTCTATCAATTGATTAAAAGTGTCGGTGGAATCTAAGCCGTTAAACATAGAAAAAAAATCTGTTAAAATTTGATTCTACACAATCTGTTAAACGTCCGGTACTAAGGTACCAAATCTGTATGGTACCATAGTACCAGATGTTAAAGGGGGTGTGATTCCACCTTAACACACTTGGTATCTTAGTATCGGACAATTACGATACCTAGCTACTGGATGTGTAATTTGCAAATCGCGAATTACATGTCTGGTAGCTTAGTACTGCCGAAGTTTTGTACTAAGGTGCCGAGTGTGTTAAGCAAAAAAGTACACAACAATAAAAAAATGAACGTTTGGTATCTTGATATCGTCTTATTTTGGTACTTTCATGCCTAATCTAGCGATACCGCAAGAAAAAAGATGAAAAGAACCGAGTGAGGGAAAATTTTTATAAGTTTATGGTATTTTAGTGTTTTCACTTTTTTTAAGTTTGCGATAACCAACACCGAGTTTATGATTATACCATTTCTGTGTTTTCTTCATTTTTTTCTGGATTATTGAAGGCTTTCGAAAGTATATCAACAAACAGGCTAAAACCCACGTTTATAAACAACTTTCCATGTGCGTGTAAATAAATTTTAGGCTTAATTATACTTTTAGTCCTCTAATTATCACCCACTCACGATATTAGTCCCTCAACTATTTTCCCACGACTTTGGTCCCACCATTTTCCCAATTTTTAAAATTATTGCCCTTCCCAAATTTGGTAAAACATCTAGGTGAAATGGTACTCACTTACCCTACGTGGCATGCCACACTTGACTGCCAGTCAAATATTGGTAGACTACAAAGAACTAGAATCTCCTAAAGCTTTTTAGGGCATTCATAATGAATTAACTAGAAGAAACAGAATATAAATGCACGAGTTTTCTCCAATCATCATAAGTAAATGCAGAGGGAGAATACGACAAATGATGAAGTGCTTCTCGAAGAAATCTCAAAAGAAGAATCTTTCTGTACAAAGTATTGTCATAGCTGATACACTGAAGTGTCATCGCTTTTTTCGGAGCACACAAAACACTAAATGAAATTTCCTTTCATGGATTCATACCAGCTCATATACCAATAGATAGAAATCAATGAACCTCTCTCTCAATGGTCATAATGATTACTCACACTATAAAAATAAGAGCTTAACATCTCTTCTATTACAAGTAAGAAATATGTGAGAAGACACGGAAGTGTGAAAAGGAAAGAAGCATGAGAGCTCAAAAGAGAGAAAAGGAAAGGAAAACTCTTCAAGAAGAAACAAGAGTACAAAAAAAGAGGAAATATCTCATAGTGTTCAAATATTCTATTTATCAACACTATCATTCTGAATCACTATAGAAGAAACTAGAGTATGCAAGAGTATAAGAGAAAGTCTCATCTAAAACACCCTTCATAGCTACTATGTGTTATAACTAGAGTATGAACGTTGCCATATTGTAACTATTTCTCTTTCCTCATTATTCTATAAAGAATAATGTTGTACTTATAAAAAGAAATATCCATAAAAATCCAAGAACATATATGTAGCTTAAACGTTTATCTTCTCAATTTAGAGTTTTCAAGATAAAAGTGTAAATCAGTCAAATAGTCAAATACACTTGAATTGATATAGGGTTCATATTTTCAATATCTTCTCACTAAGAGTAAATCCTATGTAAGACTTTGTATCACAATGATACAAACTCATTTATTTTGTAGCCGATCCAATAGTGTCTTTCACTAAGTGAAAATAGTCTGGAGAGACTAGTAAACATCCGATTCCTCAATAATAGTTTGTATTATGTTGAGAAGACAAGAGAGATCTCTAGTGGTTTGCCTGGATAATACTCGATTGCCTAGAGAGGCTACAATACTCAGTAGAGCTAGATTAGATCGACTTGAAAAAATAATACATGCGTAGTGCCTGGTGAGGCTTGAAGAAATAATACATTTGGAGCCTGGAGAGGCAGTGAATAATACTCTTTTGTAAAGTTTGTTGAGGCAGGTAAAGAATCGTCTCTCTTAGTGGATTAAGTCCTTCAAGCGAAGAAGGCGAAATCATCTCGTAGGATGGACTAGAGGTAGCAACAGTTGTTGTGAACTAGGATAAACATAACTATGTATTCTTCTCCTAACTTTCTCCTTGCTTTACTTTATTCGCTTATCACTTTATTTTATACCAGCGTTGATAGCAAGATTACTCGGTCAATGACCTTAAGCTTAAAGATGCACGCAACATCTGTTCTGACTGAACAGAAGCATGTCGTATGATGGACTTAGCATCTGTCAGTACGAATAGTTTTAATCTACAGTCAACACAATTCAAACCCCCAATTCTTGTGTTTCCAATACCTTCACAATTCACCTTCCAGCCCCTTATTTCACCTCTAGGGAAAGTTTCTTTTCCTTCTTCTCTTGTCTTTTGATGCTTGAATGATGATGGGTGGTTTCTTTACCCTTTTCCTTGAAAAGATCCTTGAAACTCACATTAAAAAGATAATTGCTTGTGACTAAGTGTGTGTTTGGTTTTGCGGTGATGTGAATTGAGTTTGGTAGAATTGAGCTTGCAGAATTGAGTTTAGTTAAAAGTGGGTTGAATGTAACGTGATTTTTGTTTGGATACATCTAGTGAAAAGTGATTTTCCCCAAACATATGCATTGTTGTTTGAATAGATTAGACCAGAAGTGCTTTTGGGTGTAAAATTACCAAAATGGGTAGCAACTTAAAATTAAAATAGAAATTTAAAATTTGATAAAATAGACAACAACAAAAAACTAAATAAGCATATAAAATATCTAAATTAAAATTACAATTAGAGAATATAATTTAAAGTGCAATACAATACCAAATTTTAATAAGGACTAACTATTTTACTAAAATGGGTCTCATTATAAAATTATATTACAAAATTAAACATGATAAAATAGACAAATAAAATACTAAATTAGCAATAAAATAATTATATTTTTTTCTCATAACAATAAAATATTCAAGTTAATGTATATTAAAAGCCCGGAATTCTTGAGTAAAAAAAACCCATAATTTGAAATAAACACGACTTCCATTTTTTTTCCAATAATATATGACTTTTATCTTTAATTTAATAATCGTTTTTTATTAATTTATTAAATAAGAGGTAAATTTAATTAATTAAATTATTTAGTCTACTCTACAAGAATAACTATTAAATATAAAGTATTGAAATAAAAGGATAAGAAAATTATATAACGTATAGTTTAGTACATACATTTACCTTTAGTATCGTAGAAAAGATGTATAGTTATTAATCAAAAGAAAAAGAAAATAATTTTAGTGATTAAAATATTAGTTGAAGGGTTTGTTTAAAGGGTAAGGACGACAAAATATAATCATGCCATAATAAAACATCTCAGAATTGAGTATGGGTGGACGTGGGAGCTATTTTGTTTAGCTTCAGGTTAATCGATTTTAAAGTCATAATCACGTCTATGAAAACAGAGCTAAACATATATATTGCAAGTGAAACGACGTCTCCAGGAAAGGAAAACGTGAGTCCAGTGGTTCTAACCGCAGAACCAAACATAGCATAACTTTGTGGTTTTTTTTATTCCTTTCAAATATGTGAAAATGACAAGTTTACATTTTTGGTGATTTTTCTACTTCAAATTTTGGTTTTTCATGAAGATTCACGGTGTGATGTTAATTTTTATTTGGCAAGTGATGGTTGATGGTGGTTTGCATTTTGGTGAGTTTTCTACAAAAATTTTATTTGGTGAATTTGTTTTGTTTGAAAATTTCATTTTGTAACTACAAAATTTTTGGAAAAAACATTGACCCTCTTTTATTACCAAGACCGGGGTACATAGAGGAGGAGATGACTAAATTGTGTTTTGTTCTTGAGCTTGAAGAAGAGGATCAAACCCTAAGGAATAATCCTTGGAAAGGTTGAATTAGATTATGTCTTGGTGGTGTAGTAGTATGTGTTATTAAAGTTACGAAGTAAATACTCAGATTTGAACCCAAACTTTTGA
Organism: Astragalus membranaceus; assembly: GCA_039519185.1. Taxonomy (NCBI): domain Eukaryota; kingdom Viridiplantae; phylum Streptophyta; class Magnoliopsida; order Fabales; family Fabaceae; genus Astragalus; species Astragalus membranaceus. Next base: position 19,155,337 of record CM076854.1, on the reverse strand, counting down.
GATCAAAACCATGGCATACTAAGGTTTTTATCCATAATGACTTCATTTCCTAACTTGAGGTGTGCTGGATTGGTAAATATTTGTGGTTAAGAAAAAGTTGTCGCAAAAAGAATGGAGTTTTGAAACCTAATTTTTCATTAACTTTGATGTAGATTTGGAAAGGAAAATTTTAAATTATAAACCTAATTATGAAGCCAAAGCTTCAGGGTATGGGGAGGCTAGATATTAAATCTTGTTTTACATTAAGAGAGAAATATGTTAAGTGCGTTGCTTCGAACTTAGGTATGGTTTTGGTGTTCATCATCTAAAGAAGATTTTATCTTCCTACTTTTCATTAGAAAAGGATGTGATGAACGCCTTACCTTATAAATAGATTCGTTTTTCCATACAAATTCATGAAAAAAGTTCTTTAGAATAACCTAATTTTTATATTAAGGATCTTTAACTTTGTTAAGTTGTGTAATTGTGTTCTAAGGGAGAAAACCTAAGGCTTATGACTCCTAAGCTTAAGTTTTGTTGTGACTTTGGCTTAGATTTTAAAACCTAGATTGTTTCTAGGCATGGCAATGGGGCGGGGCGGGGACGGATTTGACACTCCCCATCCCCAAACCCGAATCTCATACAGTCTCGCGTTCCCCTACCCAAACCCAACGGGGATGATTTTTTGAACCCCATCCCCGTACCTAGCTAACGGGTTCAGGTATCCCTGTCCCAACCCCGATCCCCGTAGTGGAATCAATTTTTTTAAACAATAAAAATAATAGTCCCAAACCCGAACCTGCCCCAAACCCAGAATTTATCCCAAACCCAAAATCCACCCCCGAACCAGCCCCAAACCCAGAATTTAACAAAAACAAGGTAAAACCGATGCAAGACAACAACATATAGCCAAAATATCATTGTTGTAAAATATCCACACAACCAAAACAACAATATTGTTGCATATCATCATATAGCCAAAATATCATGTTCTAAATTAACCATGTTCTAAATTAACCAATCATCCAAATTATCAAAACAACAACATAAGCAAATACAAATAACATCATTGTTCATTGAAAATTTAAAATTTCTAAAACAAAGAGGTACATCAATATTGTCTTCTTTCTTTCTCTAAATGCTATTGACGTCTTCATTCCTCAAAGTGGGAAGTAATACCACTAGTCAATATTTCACCTATAAAATAAAAAATACAAGTTAAATATAACAATTAAAGTTGATATGCATATACAAGTTAAATAAATGGAAGGTAGATCTCACATTCATCCCCAGGGTCTATTTCACTGAGTAAAGTAGCATACTCATTGCTTAATTGAGAACTCATACGGCCTATAAATATGAAATGCAAAACAATATAAATAGAAATTAGTTAAGAAACATAGAATTATTTGATGCTGAATGCTGATTCAGAAGCTACAGTAGAGATAGGAATTGCTAATATGTCTTTTGCAATTGCTTGTAGTGTTGGATATTTGATGCCATTCAAATTTCACCACAACAAAATATCAAAATCGGGACTTCGAGAGGTAAAACATCCTCTCTAGATAATGATCCAATTCTGTTTTATAAAATGATATTCTAGATCTTTTTCTCCTCTGAACATATTCATCATAATCTTCTAAACCATCATTAGCCACACGACCAACTTCCGAATTCGACGAGTCACCACAAGTGTCTTGATTGAACTTCACACTTCTCCTTAATTTTGTCCATCATAGAATCATTTGTGCTACAGTTATCTAAGGTGATAGTTGACAATTTTGTATCGATGTTCCAGTCAAGTAAACAGTTAAATAAAGCAGCACAAAGTCTCTCACTTGAATGAGGAGCAGGAACATAAATTGAACCTAACATGTAACAAGATTCATATTTAATAACTATATCATATAAACAATCTAGAATTATTATCAAAATAAGTATATATTTAAAAGAGTTTGTTATTAGCTCAAAATGCGATTTTGTAAATTCCAAGATCCATCAATATAATGTGCAGTAACAGCCATATACCCATTTTTTTGATTACCTGAAGTCCACATGCCTGATGTAATGGCCACTCTTGATTGAAGACTCTCAAACAACTTTGAAGTTATTAACTTCTCAGACTCATACACTTTGAATATCTCCTTCTTGATAGTGTTTCTACAAGGAACCTGAAACAATGGTTGTAGAGAAGCCGCGAATCGCCTAAAACCAACATGATCAACAATTGAAAGTGGATATTCATGCATAATTATTGCACAAGCAAGCTCTTTCCTTGAGTTTTCAGCATTATAAGTTCCGACTCCTAATTCTTGCTTTCCGTTCAAGCTCTTTGGCATGAGAAATGTTTGCCCTTTTTTTGTCTTGCTATCGTGAAGCAGTTTACCATTACATTTAGGAAGGTGATCATGCAAATGTTTTGTTCCATTACTTGATTTTCCACCAAGGTATTTCTTGCAATAGTTACATTGAGCCTTATCCTCTCCATCAACTTTAACCTTAGTAAAGTGATTCCATACCTTACTCCTAAGTCTGCCTTTACCTATTTGTGCCAATGCATCTGTATTATCAGCTGTCTCATCATTAGTTGTCTCATGATTAGGCGTTTCAACTGTTTCATTTGGTAATATGAGACCATCAGGTGAAGGGTTGGAACTTCCTTCCAAAGCAAGAGCTTGTTGGTGTGCGCTTTCTTGTGAATTGAGTGGTTGAGAAATACCAACTTTGTCCATGTCAATTTCCTGTCAAGTTGACCTGAAAAACTATTAAAAATCAGTAATGACAGCATCAAAAATAACATAACTAATGTTTGTTCCATACAAACTCATCAAAAAAGTAACTATAGAAATCAATAGAAAAATGGAAAATTTCTGTACAAGCTAAGCAAACAAATATTTTCTTCTACCAAAGGGAGTGCATGAACCGAATGAGATCAGTATGAAGCTAAACTGCTAAAAATTCAGCCACCACAAAAGAAAGGGAGAGTTCAATCAAGATAACAGTAAAATAAAGTCTCTAGCAACAACATACAATTATCAGTGGAAGAAAAAGCCACTAAGAAAGCATCAGTTTCCATTTTTTTATAATTATTATCACAACTTTGTAAAATTTGCTGTAGAGTCACAACTTTGTTCATCGTTAATGGCAAACCCATAAAACACAACTTTGTCCATCTCAGGTATCACTATCTCATTAACACAAATTCTGAATCAAAAATATTACTATCAAAATATAACTGAAATAGAAAACCCTAAATTAAATCATCAAGATCCAAAACAGAGGATATAAATTAAATCATCAAGATCAAAAACAAAGAATATAGAGAAGAGAGGTAGGCCAAGAGAGAAGAGAGAAACTAGAATGAGAGAGAGATACCTGAAAGAGAAGAGTCGTGATTCGTGACTGTGAGTTGAGAGAGAAGAGCGAGAGAGAAGAGTCAGAGAGAAATGAGGGAGGCGCTGAGAATGAGAGAGAATCGAGGGAGCCGTAAGGGTTATGTTTGGTCATTGTTTAAGGGTTTCTAAATTAGGAGGGGTAACAATGTAATTTTATACATTCGGGGAGGGTTCGGGGACGGGTTCGGGGACGGGACCTCTATCCCCATTACCCGTCCCGTCCCCGTATTTTGATTTCGGGGAAACCCAGACCCATTCAAAGCGGGGAAAACCCGTCAAATCGGGGCGGATTTGGGTCGGTCCCCGCGGGTATGGGTTTTGTTGCCATGCCTACTTGTTTCTAAATAGTGTGGTGTTGATTGAAGGTGTGAAAAAAGGTCTAATAGCTTAGGATTTAAAAGTTGAGCTTTGTAAGGGAAATTCTCACATAAAGAGTTTTGGGTTATGACATGTTTGTGTAGCTTATTTGTTGAGTGTTTGTTTGATTGATAAGTAGAATTTGTAGTATGGAAGTATACTTTACGTGAAGTTAGTTCGATAGAAGAACCTCATACAAATAAGCTACACGAGTGATGAGTTATAGAAGAACCTCATACACTCTTGAGGAGTGAACCTATTTATTAAATGAAGAGAAAATGCATATTAATCATGAGAGAATCGATGCTTAGTTGAGGAAAATAACTAATTCCCATAAGGACCAAGTGGTTGTGTGTCTGCCTGATCCAAGGGTTGTTTGAGTGTGTGTGTGTGTGTTATGAAAGAACCAGTTTGATTCGAGCAATAATTCACTGAGTTTGATGTTTTGATCAGGGTTTTAAATTGCGGTTGCGGCTGCGGATGCGGATGCGGTTGCGGTTGTTGCGGTTGCGGCTATTGCGGTCGCTGCGATGCGTATTGCGGCTAATGCGGCGTGAATTGATTTCGAATTCGCACCAAACCCAATTTTTTTTTAAATTATCATAATTCTTCACACTTAATACCTTACATCATGCTTATGAGTAAAATAATGTTACTATAAGAATGAAATAATAACAATGAATTAGAAATAATAATAATTATCAGTATACCAAAAAAAACAGAGTTAACTAAATTAATAACAGAGTTAAAAAGTAAAAACAGAGTTGCAAGAGTTAAAGACATAACAACAGATTGCCAAAGAGAAAAAGAAATATTAAAAAATAAATAAAAATAAAAACAGAGTTTAAAAAATTAAAACAGATTGCAAGTTAATAGAGTACGCAATCCTTCTAAACTGAAAATCTCCACAGAGCTCGTGTAGCTCAATGCACCACCACCAGTCCAGCCACCATCGCAAGCCGCGGGTTTAGTGTTCTTTGTCACGATCAAGGTCTCACACACACAAATGTGTTGCAGAATCTTAGTCGCACAGAACGGCAGAGAAGAGAACTTGAGAAGCAACCACGAGTTATGAAGGATTTTCAATTTTAACCCTAAAATTTCTAATTGAAGTTTCGAAATTTCAAATTGAAATCTCAGGATTGTTTTCCCTAAAATTTTGGGTGAAAATCAGCGAGTTTTTGGCTGAAATTTCGTTGATTCTTCTTCCGGGTCAGGTATGACCCGATTACCAATTTCCTTCATAACGTGTTTGGCTCATTAGAATTGCTCTGTTTCTATGTTTTTAACTGCGAACTCATACAATCCCACCTCAGATGTGTATTTTGCGAATCTGCGTGTGCACAAGCTCACCTTTGCACCACCAAGATCGTGAAGTCGTACGATCTTACAAGGCAACACGCGAGTTTGTTTATCATGGTGGTGATGCGGCCCTTTGCGGTGGTGATGCGGAGTTTGATGCGGTGGTTCATGTGAAATCGATTCACACCGCAATTGCGGCGTGATGCCGAAGCGGCGTCTCCCGCAACAGCAACATTGCGGCCGCAACACATGTTGCGGACCGCAATTTGAAACCTTGGTTTTGATGATAACAAAGTAAGAGAACAATTTGTCTCATAATTGTTTGTTCAAGTGTGCAGGATGTTTAAAGATATTCAATGATACAAGATACACACTTCATTGAGCAAGATAAAAAAGAATAAGAAGACTGGCCAGAGCTATTCAATATGAAAAGTCTACATCATAAGATCAAGACAAGTTAAAGTTCATCAATAAGACATGTTATGCACTCAAGCATCGGAAGTACAAACACATATGAAGTAAAGACCAAGTCAAAGCCAGAAGATATGTGCCTACAAGAAGACCGACCAAAGCATCAGAAGCAAGAAGTTAAGCCAGGAGTTCATTATCGGATCTTCTAAAGACCGTGCATGAAGCCAACGAGTGACTTTTCCGAAGAAGCCGGAAGCATCTGGTCCAAGAATACATCATCTAAAGATATCTCAACAGGCATCACTATACAAGAAGCATCTTGTTAAGCCTCGTTGAGGATAACAAGAAAGCATTTGCTTATGCGCTCAACACATTTATCGAAAGAAGAAATTTGCAAAAGGAGTCTGATGATCAAGTCATCTGAAGGTCACATCATCTTTTGATCATCAAGACAAGTTAAAGAGAAGCTATCATCAAGCATCTGAAATATATGATGACTCAACATTCTCTAAGAAGCCTGGAGAAATGTAAATGGCAATAATCTCTCTCTCTCACACACACAAGTAGAATTACTGCCTGGATATTACTTTATCCACTGCAATGGCTCTTTTCTCAACGGTAATAATCTGACATCTATTTAAAGAATTTTCTTTGAATGGAAGAGATTGTCAGCCTATTGGCAAAATGATTAAGTTAGATTGAGAGAAATGACTAAGTCGAATTTATTTGGATTGTCAATGATTTTAGTCACTATGAGTTTTTTCACATTGAACATCCATGGAAAAAAGAGAAAAGAAAAAGGCATATTCTAAAGAAAATAAATATTTTGAAAAAGCCTAGAACATATCTAAGAGATTAAATTGTCTATCCTCTCCACTGGGAGTTATCCTAGATAAAAATTTAAATCAACCAATTTGTCAAAACACTTGAGTTGATATGGGATTTTAAATTGTATATCCTCTCACGGAGAGTTAGAATCCTAGGAAATGACTTTGTATCACCTAGATACAAACTCAAAGTTGTTGTAATTCTTCCTAATAGTGGCATTTCACTTTTGTGAAACAATCTGGAGAGACAGTTAAACACTAGGTTCTGGAGAGGCGATAACATTCTAGAGCTTGGTGAAGCTCAAAGAAATAATACACTTGAGCTTAGTGAAGCTAGAAGAAAGCATATGCTAGAGCCTGGTGAGGCTTGAAGAAATAATACATGGTTTCTCAACGGCGGTTGCCAAAATGTTGAGAAGACTAGAGAGGTCCTTCAACGGATTATCCTGGAGAGGTAGGTAAAGAATATTCTAGAGCTTGGTGAACCTTGAAGAAATAAGACTCTAGAGCCTATTGAAGCTTGAAGAAATAATACATTGTTTTAGTGGATTAAGACCTTCGAGTGAAGAAGGAAAAATCACACTGTAACGTGTAGACTAGATGTAGCAACAGTTGTTGTGAACTAGGATAAACCAAATGTGTGTATTTCTCTTCTCCCTTCTCTTTTATTTTTTCATGTCTACTACGATTTAACTTCACCTTTCAATAACTTGTTCATCAATGAAGTTGAATGTTTTGGTAGTAAGCATCTTTTATCATAAAACAAAAAGATCATAAAAATGGTCAACACAATTCAAACCCCCATTTCTTGTGTTACTAGTACCTTGAAGTTAATGGTGAAAGGTAAAGCCCAACCTACGAATCAAGTTTCCGACTAGGTTGTGGATATTGGTTAGCTAGGGAAGATAAGTTTCGAGGAAAAGAGTTCGAACCAGGGTCCAAATACCTTTGTTAGGGGAAATTATTCCCAGCTTGGGAAAAAAAGCTTTCAGGAAAAGAGTTACAAACAGTGTCAAGCTCCATTGTTATGGGTGCCTATGCGTGTAAAGAGTCTCATGTGCATAAAGCATGATATTACAAACAAACAATTTGTCATGTGGTTAAATGTTTTTTGGGTTGCTTGCTTATTGATTTACATGGTTGGGGTGTTTAATAAGAAGAGTGACATGCAAATATTACTATATATTATAGACACCATATTGTTCATGTGATTATGGCATGTGATGAACTCATGTACGAGTTGAATGCTGCATATTATTCTTATGTTTATATATTGCGCTGATGTTGACTCATAGTTGGTAAGGGAGCATCATATGACCCTGATGGAAGGACCTCCAAATTCTAGTATATTGGAATTTATAATCAAATTCATCCTATGCTAATTAAAAATAGAGCTGTTGTAGTTTGTTTTACAACAAATCAGTTAAGTTGGTTACAACTAATTAACTAACTAAACTAGTTTGTTATGTAACAAACTAAGTTGGTTGTTCTAACAACCAACTTGTGCTTAACAGCTAAAAGGTACCCAATCATGTATATATATATATATATATATATATATATATATATATATATATATATATATATATATATATATATAGTTTCAGCTGGTAAAATAGAAACAGAATTGTAATACAGAGAATTACAAGAAATAATAGTTTTACATTCAGTCTTAGTCTTCTTCAAGTTTCCAAAACTCTGTTTCAGTTTCTCTCTTTCACTGTGTGTTGCTAAGTCTTCTTTCATCTCAAAATCAACAAGGGTTGTACCTTGCAAGAAGTTGAAAAAGCAGAGTCAGTGTTATTTCAAAAGCAAGGAACGAGAGTGAAAATATTAGAGTAACAGTGAAAAGAAAATAGAGTAACAGAGAGAGAGAGAGAGAGAGAGAGGGAAAGGAGTATATACCTGTTTGTAAAATTTTGGGTGTGCTTCATAGTTGTGAAGCTCACAGAAATCACTCAAGCTGCAAGGTCTCAGTTCATGTAAACAAGAAAACCAGCAACAAGGTTAGGGTTTATATGTGAGAAGAGAAGGAAAAAAACACTGAATAAAAGGATATAACAAATAAACAAAGGTTTATACCTTATTCAGTGTACAAGGCGTGAAATCTTCACAAGCAGGTGAAGATCCATGCACATCCGTGCATACCGGTTAAAGCAGCAGCAAGATCAGAAGTGAACAGTCAGAATCACAGTTAGTTTTTTTGAGAAAGTAATCAACAAGAAAAAGGTGAAACAAGAAAGTAGTTTCGTGGTTACTTTCGTGGTGTGGTCCGCAACAAAACCCAGTCATTAGAGTTGCTTGTAGAACGTCCTTAAGAAACTAGGGTTTCTGAAATCACGCTGAAATTAAACTGAAAGTAAGGGCCTTTTGATCAGAATCAGTAGACGTCGTTCTTGGTGAAGGATTGAAGCTAGATCGTGCTTCAATCTGCTGGAAATCAGGAACTCAAGCTGGGCTTCGCAGAGAAGAAGATCAGAAGCAGCGCAGAGAAGAAAACGAAACAGTGTGGTGAATCTTGAAATTCGGAGAAGATTGGCTAGGGTTAGCCTTTTATACGCCGGGTCAAGAGGATCCGCGTGTTGACCCGCGTACACCGGATTCGGGTGCGCAATAAACCGCTTCCGTTTTTTGTTTGTTTGCAAGGCAGGTGTGCTGAAGTGGACTGGGCCAAGTGGGCCTGAAGACTGATATTTGCACCCAATGTGTTTCTCATACAGCCTGCAATGAAAAAAGCAAACGAGTGAGAAAAAATTTAATATAGTAAGCTATCAAAGGCACGTGTTGTGACTTGTGAGCGTTTCTGCTGAGAGTGCAAGTTATTTTGGAGCCAGCACAATTCTGACTTTGCAGCAGAATGTGACACCACATTTTGCCGCTCGAACATACACATCCATTGTTGCACATGTACTAGAGAACCCTATTTAAGTGTTTGCACCCATGCTGCATGAGGAAGTTGTGATATCTGCTACTTTACCTACTATACGTCAAAGTTATCTATTTAGATGTCATATTTCTCCTCTTTCCTACTATGCAGTCCTTCTCCTATACCTACCTCTTAGAGGGAGGTTAAGTAGAAGACTCTTGTTCATGAAAGACAAGTGTGGAGGTCTTTGCTGGTGATTGACTCGGTGAACAATGATGAGGCTGATGAGGAGGATCCTGCTACACCCTACACCTCCACGGAATGGTCTTGCTGGGGAGAATTCCATCAAGCATCAGAGGTTTTGACCAACTTGTGAGGATGTTCTGGGTAAATACCTAAGGATTTTTTTTCCTTGTTTTGTTGTTCAAATTTTGTGGGCTGTATAAGTGGAGGTTGATTTGGTTTGGGGTATACTTTTGGATTTTCGGTACATTGCATGACATATGTATTCCTTTTCAGTTGTACTCGTACTTATGATCGTTGATCGCGGGTGAGACTTGTATTAACAATTATATATATATATATATATATATATATATATATATATATATATATATATATATATATATATATATATATATATATATTGTTGTGATATTTCTTTCATTATTATAGTGCCTGTTTAATTTTCTTTCATAGTTTGGAAAACTTCTCTCTTGGAATTCTTATTGCGAAAAGTGTTTAAAAGGAAAAAAGTTACCATATTTTTGTTTATATCCGATAGACGATTTATCACCAAAAGCAAACCAACATTGATTTTCAGTTGTATTTAGTTGGTTTTTTATAGGCAAAATAGCTAGTAATTAGTGTATTATTTGTGAGAGGAGAGTGGGTTCAAACCCCGTTCGCCTATATTTCTACCAACAATGTCCCTTTCACTCAACCATGTGAGCTACCCGGGAGGGGTGTTACACTAACCGGTCGGTACATGTGACCAGTAATTTACATAGACTACTCAAAGATCTTTCACTTCCGTAATACTTATTGACATGCAAGGTCGTCGATAATATGCTTTGCCCGTCAATTTTTTTTTACACCTATATTTGTCCTCGTTGTTATGGAAATTGACGGCCAAGGCTGTTGATATTTGAAGTTGATGGGAAGTTATTTCCCATCAGTATCTTTTATGTGACGTTTGAGTGTACTGATGGGCAAATGTCATTGGTAATTTAAAAAAGTTGTCGATAAATTTCGTTGAAGCTACTACGAACCTTCCCCTCACTCTTACACTTTATCTCACATTTCTGGCTAGCCACTGTCCTCTCTCTCTCTCTCTCACCACTATCTAGCTAGTCAATAAGTTCAAATATCACTTGCACCACCCGTTGTCACCCTTGCCCAACTACCCGACTGGTAACCTCGATTGTAGTCCTAAGTCAAACCATCCCCCATAGCCTTTCACTTAATCTGTCATATTTGTCCATGCAATCTCTCTCTCTCTCTCTCTCTCTCTCTCTCTCTCTCCATCTATCTCTCTCTCTCTCTTTATCTCTCGCTCTCTCTCCCAACCAGTCACTCGCTTTAGTCATCTCTTCCAACCTCAGCATCCCTTTCTCTCTCATCCAACCACCCCCCACAAGCCACTATTGTCCCTTGGCCAGCCACTGTACGCTGTCATTGTCACTATCTGGTTCTAGGCCTCATCGCAACCACCACCACCACAACAATGATTTTGTATATATTAAATAATCTTAAATGTATTATATATATATAACATACACTACAAGAATAACTGCTGTTTCCTGCCATTTTTTCCGACGAACTCTTATTCGTCGCAATTTCCGACGGATTTCTGACGAAAAAGTCGTCACAAATGTTCAGGAAAAAAGGCGCTTAAATTCCCGCTTACGTTTCCGACGAAAACGTGTTTCGTCGCAAATTTCCGACGGACACTTCCGTCGGAACCCACTAAATATCCGTCGGAAACGATAAGACACAAATTAAAAAAAAGCAAAACCCTCGATGCTCTCTCACTCTCCTCTCTCAGCGCCTCTCACACTCGAAGGCTCTCCTCTCTCAGCGCCTCTCCTTCATCTTCTCCCTCGAAGGCTCTCCCTCGCTCACTCTCCTCTCTCAGCGCCTCTCCTTCATCTTCTCCCTCTCAGCGCCTCTCCTCCTCTCCTTTCTCAGCGCCTCTCCCCCTCTTTCTCAGAGCCTTCGAACCGTAGCATCTTCATCACCTTCGAACCGTAGCATCTTCATCACCCTCGAAATCACCTCTCATCCTCTCACCCTCGAAATCGCCTCTCACCCTCGAAAACCCCTCTCACCATTGAAATCGTCTCTCACCTTCAAACTCGTCTCTGAAGCTCGAAATCGGCTCTCACCATTGAAATCGTCTCTCACCTTCAAACTCTTCAAGGCGTGGCGCTTCTTCAAGGTTTCAAGGCTCCATGTCTTTCATTTTTTAATTGAAACCCTAACCCCAATTTTTGGTTGGAATCGGTAGTTGTTAATGTTTGATTTATATTTGATTTGTTGTACAGATTTTGGCTTCTGAATTTGTTTTCTGGATCTACAGGGTCAACATGATGAGCTGGAGGCAAAGTTTTTGAGGAAAGAGCTGCTCTTGAAGCCAAATACCAAGCTTTGTATCAACCATTGTACACAAAGGTATCCTGAGCATTCTGTTATTATATAGATAAATTTTTCTTTAGATGTTTCTCTAGGTATGCTGCTTACTCTGTGCCTTCTTAGTCAAATTTTATACCATAAAGAAATTAGGCCCTTTCAAATACTATGTAAAAAAATAACTGCATTTTAGTTGCTGAAAGTTACTCTTTTTTGGTTAGTTTCTAAAAGTGTGATACTATCAGAAACTGTGTCTATAGAAAAAATTGGGGATGAAACTTATGTATATTGAGCAATAAACCTGAAGAAAGCCCTGGTTTTTCCCTTTACCCTACACATGCAACCTTTTATTGATCCTAGTTCAATTAAATTTTTCCCTCTTTGGGGATGCAACTTATGTATATTGAAGTTTGTGTTTTGTCATTTTTCTGAACATAATCTTCCATGCACAGATTTCTTTAACTGGAACAGAGTCAAATTAAGGTACTGTGATGGAGCATCTTTCAGTGGAGATAGTGAAAATGAGGTGGGCACATTTTTTGACCTCTTACCTAATAGTTCCTATAAAAGCCCTTCACATTTCTATGGAAAGCTGTTATTGCAGATACTGTCAATCAGTGAAGCTACATGATAAAAATCACTATCACTATTATTTACATGAGAAAATATGCTTTATGATTGTTGGTTTTAACATGTGAATTTGGTTCTTTTATCAGGCTTTGGGGATTCAATTTCGTGGACAAAAAATATGGGTAGCTGCAATGGAGGAATTAATGTCACAAGGAATGCAGAATGCTGACCAGGTTTTCCAGATTTCTTTATATTGTTATATTCAGTCTTAATATGCATGGATGCTAATTGATAAATGTGTATCATACCCTTCTCTCTGGATGCTCTGCAGGCGGATTGGCATCCATAATACATTGTGATGAGTTTCAAAGCCTGTTTCCAAAATCTTCCAAAGGGAAAGTTTTAGTGATGCGGGTTTTTTTATCGATGCGTAAGTTTTATATTTTTTTGTAGATGACTTCTCCTAACTTATTTCCTTGATTAGAAACTTGAGATATAGTTGATTATCTGTTCAATCATGTAGAGTTGATATATCTGGTGGACGAACACTGAGGAAGCTGTTTGGAGGTGTAGTTCAGTTGCAGGTAACAATTATGCAATAAGCTCTTGCATTAGTTGATATATGAAAGCAAATGATTAACATACCTATGTTGCAAATGATTAAATTCTTAATTAATATATGAAAGCAATATATTTTCAGGAGCCAATTAGAAGTGCAATGATAGACTCCTGCATTCGGGTTAGTGACAATGGAAGGGAGAGTATCAACAGAAAAGTAAGAAACATGGATAGTATTGGATATAATTTGTTTCTATAAGCACTTAATTGAATTTAGAAAGCTGTTTGCATTGCACAGGTTTTCTTCATTTTCACTATATATAATGCTTCAAATCAAAGGGACGAGCTTAAGGTACCTTAAAACTTAAGAATTCAAACAAATATAATTAAATGTGGCATACATTTTCACTAGATTGATTCATTGTTAAAATTCCATATTTATTTATAGTTGGGAGCAAGTAATTCAGAAGAAACTGCTAAATGGATATGTTCTTTTAAGGAAGCTGCATTGAAGGTTCTACCTTAAATGAGTAGAAAGGTTTGATGATAATAAGGAACTTCTTATTTTTTGTATTGTTTATTCTAGGATAACCCTCATCCAGCTAAGAATTTAGTGGCTTGTTACAAGAAAAGACGTTCAACTTTGAGGTATGGAGGATCAAAAAGCGCAGATTGGAAATACTCAAATTTGAATTTTCAATCATGTGTATACACTTAAGTACTGGGGGACTTCCACCACTACCAACTTTCCAGTAATTAACTTTACTTTCTCAAACTGTCTAGTTCAAACAATATATATAATTATATATAGTCTTGTTAATTACATGATCATTTCACAGGTTGGTAACTATGAGAAGGAATTAGATGATATGAAGCACATGACAAGGCAAGAATTTGTAGCTGCTATCAGAAGGTGATCAGATAGTTACAACTTACTGAGACTGAGAGATAGCATGCATAAATCATATCTAATTTAATTTTTCTAAACTAATCAATTCATTTCACTATACAATGAACTGCAGAAAAAGCAGTGGTTTCTCTAGGGGTGCATCAATGTATCGTGGAGTCACTAGGTATAGTATTGAACCACAATGTTAATTTCCTATGTATATTTTCCCTCCTTTCTTTCCTCTAATTATTATTGTTATTCTGTGATTATATATCAGGCATCACCAACATGGAAGATGGCAAGCTAGGATTGGCAGAGTAGCAGGAAACAAAGATCTTTACTTAGGAACTTTCAGTAAGCCAAATATATTACAACACCTCTTATACTTAATTGAATATAATCCAAATAATTTTTAAACTATTTATTTACAGCAACTGAGGAAGAAGCTGTAGAAGCATATGACATAGCTGCAATAAAGTTCAGAGGTTTAAATGCTGTAACAAACTTTGACATGCTAGTGGGAGTGTTTCAGTTTCAGTTTCAGTCTAGTCTCTGTTTTTTATGTTATTGTGATAGTTTCAGTTTCAGTTTCAGTCTAGTCTCTGTTTCAAGGTTTAATTCTTTCAGTCATTTCTATAGTAGTGGGAGTGTTTCTGTCTGCATTGCAGTCCAGATGTGATTAAACTATAATTGACATTATTCATGTGTGATTCTTCAAAAAAATGTATCATGTTAGCTGTGTAAGAAAAAATTATGTCTTCATTTTTAATAGAGTATTAATTCATAGTCATATCTATTTTGCAGATATGTCTCGGGATACAAAAATCGGTTTCAGAATTTCATTAAGTGCCTACGTGAAATGGGAGATGGGGTAACTTTTCTACTTGATCTGTTTCTGGTATGCACATGCTTATTTCCCTTTTTGTTATAAATATATTGTTTCAACATTTCTCCTGTATTTTTTTCTTCTACACTACATACTAACAACTTGTGTTCGTTTTGGTTGTGTTGTTGTTGTAGGACAGAGATGCAGTTCAATTATAATGGAGATCTGAAATCATGCAAGAGCTTTATGCAAGGGGGTTAGTGGGTTAGTTACATTCAGCTACACTAGCAGTTAGGCAGTTAGAGATTACATAGCGTGAGCTGTGCGGATGGGGACACATGCTGGAACAGTCAATACTAAATAGTTAACTAAGTAGTCTTTTAGTTGTAAGGGGAAAGCCTTGTAAGCTTTGTTTTCTGGTTCCTAACAGAAATTTAACACAAGTGGTTTTAGTATCATAGTTTAAATACCATATTTTGCACAATCACTAAGCTTTTATTCACAAGATCTACTTAACATAGAAGTTAAATAGTATTCATAGCTGCCATCCTGTATGCTAAATTTGCTGATATATGCATTCTTGATCATTTTATTTTTGCAGGTTGCTTCTCTTGGAGAAGGTGTATCCTTGGAAGCCAAATTGCTGAGCAGGCAACTTAGCTTTAAATTCCCTATATTCTTGCTGGGTCTAAAACCAATTATTTGTAGCTGGGTCTGAAGAGATGTTCGCTTGCCCGCTACTGGGGACTTGCTGTAAAACATGTTAACAAAATTGCTTCTTCTCTCTACTTTCTGCAGAAGAAGGAAATTTCAATTTTTAGTTATTCCTTGGATTTGGAAAATCGCGACTTAGGCATGTTACTTCCATGCTTTTTAGGCATATGTGCAGATATAGCACAATCCAAGTATGAACATTGGTCTGCTCTAGCTCCTCTTCCTTTTGAACTTGTCATCTCTGCTGGACAAAAGGCTAAGGAGGAATCTTGGAACAAAAGTGAGCATGATTTAATACTTCAAATTTTAGTTTGAATATTTTATCTCTTAAATTAGTTACAGTGGCATCTAATTAAAGAGTTTGAACTAGGTGCTGACGGTCCAGATAGAAGCAAAATTGTTCGTGATTTGAATGATCTCACCGGGGAAGGAAACATTGAGAGGGTTCTGTTTCAGGCTGAGGAGAAGACTGCCAGACTTGTTTGATCTTACCTTGATGTACATGTATCAAATTTCAGGTAAGAATAGTTTCAGCACACCGAACTCCAGATATGATGTTTTCTTATGCCTCTTCTGTAGTTGGTCACTACAAAAAAAACACTGATTAGCGACGGACATTAGCGAGGGACTTGTTGTCCCTCGCAAAAACAGTCATTAGCGAGGGCATAGAGCTGTCAATTTTTTTGTCATTAGCGAGGGAATTAGCGAGGGAACTGTCCCTCGCTAATGACTGCCCTCGCTAATTCCCTCGCTAAATTTTGCTTTTTCAGATGATGGGACTCAGCGCAGGGGTTGGTAAAGGTGCAGAAATTAGCGAGGGACAGTTCCCTCGCTAATTCCCTCGCTAACGTTAACTTTTCAGATGATGAGACAGTTCCCTCGCTAATTCCCTCGCAAATTTTTTTCTTTTTTCCTTTATATCCGTTTACACCCTCACTCTTCTTTCTCACTCACTCACTCACTCTTCACCATTCCTCTTCCCCCTTCCACTTCCTCTCACACCCTTCTTCTCTTTTCACTCTTCCAACACCACCACCACCACCATCATCACCACCTCCTCTCACACTCTTCTTCTCTCTTCACTCTTCCAACACCACCACCACCACATACCTCCTACCACTCTCACTCACTCTCTCTTACTCTTTACCACCACCAACCCACCACCCCACCACCACCACTCTTACTTTTCTCTCTTTCTCTCTCTCTCTCTCTCTCTCTCTCTCTCTCTCTCTCTCTTACTCTTCTCCTTCTCTCTCTACTCTAAACCACCCATCACCACCACCACCACGCCACCACCACCACTCTCACTCCTCTCTCTCTCTCTCTCTTTCTCCCTTACTCTTCTCCTTCTCTCTACTCTAAACCACCCATCACCACCACCACGCCACCACCACCACCACACCACCACCACGCCACCACCACCACCACCACACATCACCACAAAATTAATAATATAATATTCATTAATTAATATATATAAAAAAACAAGCCATTCAGCACTGGACACGTGTCATTTTTTTTTTGAAAACTGTAGTCATTAGCGAGGGAATTAGCGAGGGCAAAAGCCGTCGCTAATTCCTGCGCATTTACCAACCCCTGCAACTGAGTCCCATCACCTGAAAAGCTGCAGTCATTAGCGAGGGAACTAGCGACGGCATAGTCCCTCGCTAATTAGCGAGGGATCCAACTTCCCTCGCTAATCCCATTTGCGAGGAGGGAATTAGCGAGGGAACCAATCCCTCGTTAAGTCCCTCGCAAATGACCATTAGTGAGGGAATCAGGTCATTTTGCGAGGGAACTGTCCCTCGCTAATGACTAGTTTTTTTGTAGCGTTCTGTTCCTGTGCGTGGTTCTTCCCTGGATGGAATTGATTCACTATTGTCAATTGTCCAGGTATTTTTTTTCAATGATCTTCAAATATTAAACACTTCCTTTCTGTGCTCCAAATAATTGTTTTTGATGTTTCCTAGGATGTTTCTATTGATGAGATAATATTATGTAGTTTGTTTGTGAATCTGGTTCTGTTTCTATTGATTCACACTTCCTTTACCAATATGTTAGTGTGTAATAAAAAGGGAATACATGTTCTGTTTGGAGTGAGATTCAATACAAATTTCTTTTGTTTTCATCTTTGTTTTTCTGTTTCCTATCTGGTTACTTCTGTCACTTTTCAAAATTATCCTTGTTTTGATTTTGACGTGCTTTATTTATGTATGCTTTGAGCAAGTGATTACATGACATGAATGAACCAAACTAGTGGAATCATATTATCAGATAACTTATCCTCACTAATAATCTCTACTAGGTTATAAAAAATGGTGCCATTGACACTATAAGTTGGCATAGGAATAGGAATTTGCATTAGTAGTCACCTGCTGCAATTCTCAAAGTTTGATATATTATGTAGTCTTCTCTTACTCAAACATAGTTGTTGGCTGTGCAGATGCCAAGAGGTGTTCCAGTTGCCATTGTTGCAGTTAATAATGCAACTAATGCTGGTCTTTTGGCAGTGAGGATGTTGGGTGTTGCCAATGATGATCTCATGTCAAGGTTTACCCCTCCCCCTCTCTTTGTGGTGTTTTATCTCACTATTTACTTATTATTGATGTGCCAATTATAATGCATTGCAGGATGAGCTAATATCAAGAGGATCAAAAAGAAATCGTCTTGAAAAAAGGAGATAAATTAGAAAAGCTTGGTTGGGAAAGATAAAGCATAGAGAGTTAGTTTATTGCTTTGGGCAAGTATAAATTTACCAAGTTTATTGATAAAAGTCAGTATATTTAGATATGTTAGAGTATAATACGTTTGTATTGTTTTGACAAGCTATTAGCTTTAGTAAAACTGTAAGTGCATGTTACCACAAACCTTCAGAAGATTTTATTTTTTTTATTTTTTTTAAAAATTTTCGACGGATTTCCGACGAAAATTTTCGTCGGAAACAGTTTTTTGCGACGAATTTGCGACAAACATCTGTGACGGATTTGCGACGAATTTGCGACGAAAATTTGCGACGACTTTGCGACGGAGACATTTGCGACGAAAAAATCCGTCGGAAACGATTTCCGACGAACGATTTTGCGACGACTTTTTGTCCGTCGGAAAGTTCGTCGGAAACGTCAATTTCCGACGAAAATCGCTGCATTTGCGACGAAAATTGCCGTCGGAAATCGTCGATTTTCTTGTAGTGATAAAGTTTTTAATATAGGAGAAAAATTATCTGGAATGTTATTAAATATACCTTAGCTTACTATTTTGTGTTTCGACTTATTATAATTTTCGGAGATAAATCTTAGCTTCTCATTTGACTCACATATAATATTTGTGGTTGAATATTATTGACCACATATATTAATTTAGGGTCGTGCGTGCTCATTGTATATTGAACCTTGAATTTTTCAAGCGGGGGATGGGATACTTTGGCAAAAACAATTCTTTACTAGCATAATAGTTGTTATTTAGACCAGTGAGAAATGTTACCGAATTTGTCAGGTTTAAGTAATGAGAATTAAGGAATGACCAGTACATGAGTGTTTTAAAAGTTTCTTCTTGAATTGTATAAGGTCTTACCACTGATCTAGTGAAATTGCCAAAGTTTGGCGTGCTCCGGAAATTGTCATATTTTTAATGTATTTACATTTTTTAGCTTGCAGAAGATGCATTTTTTTTTCCTTCAAGTCGTATTTTTTTTATGTATGGATAGGTTGTATTTAGGGAGAAGGTGTTTGCAACAATCTTTTATACTAGGCCATATTCAATAGGATTGAAAAGTACCCAAAGGAAAGTAATTGGGGCTTTAGTTCATAAGATGAACTAGAACATGTGTTTTTTTGGACAAAAACTAGAACATGTGTTATTCACCCAACTAGAGAGTTGTGTGAAATGTAATTGAAAAGGGCTTCATACTAAATAATCGAGGTATGGGTGATCAAGCAAACCTAACTCAAAATGATATGAAACATAGATCTCAGCCCACGGGGTAAGGTGGTTAAAAGAAAAGGGATGCTAATACAAGGTACTTCACTCATGTAGTAAATCACATGAAGCTAGAATTACATTTTGGCGTCGCGAGTTGGAAATGGGTGGGTGGAGGATGAAGCCAATAAACTGTCATAGGTATTGCGGTATTTTAGGGAGCAATTCTCGAAGGCAGAGTAGAATAGGTCACACTTGAAAGGGAATTCACAACTCTCTCTCCCCAGTTGATTCAATGTTCTTATATTTTCCCTTGTAATGGGAGGAGATTGGCGCGGTAGTTAATTCTTGTGACGAGAATAAGAGTCTAGGTACGAATGACTTTAGTTTTAATTTTCTCAACTATATGGGATTCGGTACGTCCAAAGGTGTCCGAAGGTGGGTATCATGTTTGTAGAATTTTTCTCGAGTGTTGGGCTACCTCAATTTTTCCTCCTTCTTCTTGGCTCTCATACCTAAGGTACAATGTCCTTCATCTTTGAGTAAATATCGTCTTATCTCATTTGAGAGATCTATATAAGTTGGTGGATAGCCACTAGAATGGTTGTGGTAATGGGTTCACTAAAGGTTAACATTGCTAAGAGTAGTCCTCTTTAGGTAATGACTTCTTTATGTCTACGGTTTCCAGGTTCCTCAACTACTGGGATACTCCTCTTTAGGTATCTTGGATTTACCGTTGAGACTAACCCTCGTTGATTGGCCACTTATAATCAGAGTTAGAGGTGCTTCAAGGTCAAATATTCAGGGGAAAAATCAGAGTTAGAACTTGATAATTGTTATTTTATTCTGATTATCAGTAGAAACATTATTTCTATTTCTTGTTTGGAAAATAAGGGTTTTAGTATAATCATAAGAGGAAAATGTTGTTCAAATAAATTATTTTACAAGAAAAATGAATATAAAAATGGCATTATATTTTCAAAACAATCAAAAATAATAGAAAGTTAAAATCAATAGGATATTTTTATTTTTATTATTTTATAAAACAATGACAACCAAGAACTTTTGCATTTAATAATAAATAGGCTACCAGACCAATAACTCTAGGGATTTTTTTTTGTACCCCTATCAGATGACAATCTACCCCCATCGACCCTGCGAAAAGACGCAATTGCCCTTCATAAAATTTAAAAAATCTGAACGTATCCTGATTTCAATTTTTTTTTGGAAATCGGATTTATGTATCTGTGAGGTAAATCCGATTTCCACTAAAAATTTTAAAAAATGAAAAGCGGTTTATTTAAGATGGGGGTAGATCCGCTTTTAAAAATAACAAATGCGGATTTACCTTAGGTGGGGGTAAATCCGATTTTGTTATTTTTAAAAGCGGATTTACCTTATATAGGGGTATATCCGCTTTTAAATAACAAAGTCGAATTTACCCCCACTTAAGGTAAATCCGCTTTGTTAACCTAATTAATAAATAAATAAATCATTTAAAAAATTAGATACGAATTTCGACCGTCTTTTGGTTCTGTTTAGTGTGTAGTTCGTTAACACGTGACGATGTTGTACGTCGAGCGAATAATTTAGGCTAAAAAATCGGTTTTTGGGCAACCTACTCAAATTGTAATGAAACCACAGCCATTAAAGTACTTTGGCCGAATCTAGGTCGTTAATCAAGATTGTTGAGGGAATCGAGCCCATTGAAATTCTATCAATTGATTAAAAGTGTCGGTGGAATCTAAGCCGTTAAACATAGAAAAAAAAATCTGTTAAAATATGATTCTACACAATCTGTTAAACGTCCAGTACTAAGGTACCAAATCTGTCTGGTACCAAAGTACCAGATGTTAAAGGGGGTGTGATTCCAGCTTAACACACTTGGTATCTTAGTATCGGACAATGACGATACCTAGCTACTGGACGTGTAATTTGCAAATCACGAATTACATGTCTGGTAGCTTAGTACTGCAGAAGTTTGATACTAAGGTGCCGAGTGTGTTAAGCAAAAAAAATACACAACAATAAAAAAAATGAACGTTCGGTATCTTGATATCGTCTTATTTTGGTACTTTGATGCCTAATCTAGCGATACCGCAAGAAAAAAGATGAAAAGAACAGAGTGAGGGGAAATTTTTATAAGTTTATGGTATTTTAGTGTTTTCACTTTTTTTAAGTTTACGATAACCAACACCGAGTTTATGATTATACCATTTTTGTGTTTTCTTCATTTTTTTCTGGATTATTGAAGGCTTTCGAAAGTATATTAACAAACGGGCTAAAAACCGCGTTCATAAAAAACTTTCCATGTGCGTGTAAATAAATTTTAGGCTTAATTATACTTTTAGTCCTCTAAGTATCACCCACTCACGATATTAGTCCCTCAACTATTTTTCCCACGACTTTGGTCCCACCATTTTCCCAATTTTTAAAATTATTGCCCTTCCCAAATTTGGTAAAACATCTAGGTGAGATGGTACTCACTTACCTACGTGGCATGCCACACTAGACTGCCAGTCAAATATTGGTAGACTACAAAGAACTAGAATCTCCTAAAGCTTTTTAGGGCATTCATAATGAATTAACTAGAAGAAACAGAATATAAATGTACGAGTTTTCTCCAATCATGAGAAGTAAATGCAGAGGGAGAATACGACAAATGATGAAGTGCTCCTCGAAGAAAGATCTCAAAAGAAGAATCTTTCTGTACAAAGTACTGTCATAGCTGATACACTGAAGCGTCATCCCTTTTTTCGGAGCACACAAAGCACTAAATGAAATTTCCTTTCATGGATTCATACCGGCTCATATACCAATAGATAGAAATCAATGAACCTCTCTCTCAATGGTCATATTGATTACTCACAAGTAAGAAATATGTGAGAAGACACCGAAGTGTGAAAAGGAAAGAAGCATGAGAGCTCAAAAGAGAGAAAAGGAAAGGAAAACTCTTCAAGAAGAAACAAGAGTACAAAAAAGAGGAAATATCTCATAGTGTTCAAATATTCTACTTATCAACACTATCATTCTGAATCACTATAGAAGAAACTAGCTAGAGTATGCAAGAGTATAAGAGAAAGTCTCATCTAAAACACCCTTCATAGCTACTATGTGTTATAACGGAAATGAACGTTGCCATATTGTAACTATTTCTCTTTCCTCATTATTCTATAAAGAAAAATGTTGTACTTATAAAAAGAAATATCCATAAAAAGCCAAGAACATATATGTAGCTTAAATGTTTATCCTCTCAATTTAGAGTTTTCTAGAAAAAAGTGTAAATCAGTCAAATAGTCAAATACATTTGAATTGATATAGGGATCATATTTTCAATATCTTCTCACTAAGAGTAAATCCTATGTAAGACTTTGTATCACAATGATACAATTTATTTTGTAACCGACCCGATAGTGTCTTTCACTAAGTGAAAATAGTCTGGAGAGACTAGTAAACATCTGATATCCTCAATGATAGTTTGTATTATGTTGAGAAGACTAGAGAGATCTCTAGTGGTTTGCCTGGATAATACTCGATTGCCTAGAGAGGCTATAATACTCAGTAGAGCTAGATTAGACTTGAAAAAATAATACATGCGTAGTGCCTGGTGAGGCTTGAAGAAATAATACATTTGGAGCCTGGAGAGGCAGTGAATAATACTTTTTTGTAAAGTTTGTTGAGGCAGGTAAAGAATCGTCTCTCTTAGTGGATTAAGTCCTTCAAGCGAAGAAGGCGAAATCATCTCGTATGATAGACTACAGGTAGCAACAGTTGTTGTGAACTAGGATAAACATAACTATGTATTCTTCTCCAAATTTTCTCCTTGCTTTACTTTATTCGCTTATCACTTTATTTTATACCAGCGTTGATAGCGAGATTACTCGGTCAATGACCTTAAGCTTAAAGATGCACGCAACATCTATTCTGACTGAACAAAAGCATATCGTATGATGGACTTAGCATCTGTCAATACGAATAGTTTTAATCTACAGTCAACACAATTCAAACCCCCAATTCTTGTGTTTCCAAAACCTTCACAATTCACCTTCAGCCCCTTATTTCACCTCTAGGGAAAGTTTCTTTTCCTTCTTCTCTTGTCTTTTGATGCTTGAATGATGATGGGTGGTTTCTTTACCCCTTTCCTTGAAAGGATCCTTGAAACTCACATTAAAAAGATAATTGCTTGTGACTAAGTGTGTGTTTGGTTTTGCGGTGATGTGAATTGAGTTTGGTAGAATTGAGTTTGCAGAATTGAGTTTAGTTAAAAGTGAGTTGAATGTAACGTGATTTTTGTTTGGATACATCTACTGAAAAGTGATTTTCCCCAACCATTGTTGTTTGAATAGATTAGACCAGAAGTGCTTTTGGGTGTAAAATTACCAAAATGGGTAGCAACTTAAAATTAAATTAGAAATTTAAAATTTGATAAAATAGACAACAAAAAAAACTAAATAAGCATATAAAATATCTAAATTAAAATTACAATTAGAGAATATAATTTAAAGTGCAATACAATACCAAATTTTAATAAGGACTAACTATTTTACTAAAATGGGTCTCATTATAAAATTATATTACAAAATTAAACATGATAAAATAGACAAATAAAATACTAAATTAGCAATAAAATAATTGTGTTTTTTTCTCACTTGTGGTTTTTTTTATTCCTTTCAAATATGTGAAAATGACAAGTTTACATTTTTGGTGATTTTTCTACTTCAAATTTTGGTTTTTCATGAAGATTCACGGTGTGATGTTAATTTTTATTTGGCAAGTGATGGTTGATGGAGGTTTGCATTTTGGTGAGTTTTCTACGTTGAATATGTTTTGTTTGTAAATTTCATTTTGTAACTACAAAAATTTTGGAAAAAACATTGACCCTCTTTTATTACCAAGACCGGGGTACATAGAGGAGGAGATGACTAAATTGTGTTGTGTTCTGGAACTTGATGAAGAGAATCAAACCCTAAGGAATAATCCTTGGAAAGGTTGAATTAAATTATGTCTTGGTGGTGTAGTAAGTAGTATGTGTTATTAAAGTTACGAAGTAAAAACTCAGAGATCTATATAATCTTCTTGGCTCTCATACCTAAGGTACAATGTCCTTCATCTTTGAGTGAATATCGTCTTATCTCTCTTGAGAGATCTATATAAGTTGGTGGATAGCCACTAGAATGGTTGTGGTAATGGGTTCACTAAAGGTTAACATTGCTAAGAGTAGTCCTCTTTAGGTCATGACTTCTTTATGTCTATGGTTTCCAGGTTCCTCAACTACTGGGATACTCCTCTTTAGGTATCTTGGATTTACCGTTGAGACTAACCCTCGTTGATTGGCCACTTATAATCAGAGTTAGAGGTGCTTCAAGGTCAAATATTCAGGGGAAAAATCAGAGTTAGAACTTGATAATTGTTATTTTATTCTGATTATCAGTAGAAACATTATTTCTATTTCTTGTTTGGAAAATAAGGGTTTTAGTATAATCATAAGAGGAAAATGTTGTTCAAATAAATTATTTTACAAGAAAAATGAATATAAAAATGGCATTATATTTTCAAAACAATCAAAAATAATAGAAAGTTAAAATCAATAGGATATTTTTATTTTTATTATTTTATAAAACAATGACAACCAAGAACTTTTGCATTTAATAATAAATAGGCTACCAGACCAATAACTCTAGGGGTTTTTATTTTTACCCCCATCAGATGACAATCTACCCCCATCGACTCAGCGAAAAGACGCAATTGCCCTTCACAAAATTTAAAAAACCTGAACGTATCCTGATTTCAATTTTTTTTTGGAAATCGGATTTATTTATCTGAGGTAAATCCGATTTCCCCTAAAAATTTTAAAAAATTAAAAGCGGATTTATTTAAGATGGGGGTAGATCCGCTTTTAAAAATTACAAAGCGGATTTACCTTAGGTGGGGGTAAATCCGATTTTGTTATTTTTAAAAGCGGATTTACCTTAGATGGGGGTATATCCGCTTTTAAATAACAAAGTCAGATTTACCCCCACTTAAGGTAAATCTGCTTTGTTAACCTAATTAATAAATAAATAAATCATTTAAAAAATTAGATACGATTTTCGACCGTCTTTTGGTTATGTTTAGTGTGTAGTTCGTTAACACGTGACGACGTTGTACGTCGAGCGAATAATTTAGGCTAAAAAACCGGTTTTCGGGCAACCTACTCAAATTGTAATGAAACCACAGCCATTAAATCCGAAAAAATCAAGGATCAAAACTTCAAAAGAAGTGACTTCTTTTAGGACAGGGGACCTCAAAATCCCAAATTCCATCGTTTACTATTTTTTATTAATTTTTTTAATATTTCATAATTTCCAAAAAATCTAAAAAAAATTGCATAAACTTATTTTGGTTTTATTAGATTTTTAGTAGTGTTTTTATAATTTTTGGATTAGTTTTGACTCTTTAACGACTTTTTAGTACCATTTTTATAACATTTTTTAAAAATTTAAATAAAAAACAATTATTTTTAATAACAAAATCGGATTTACCTTAGGTGGGGTAAATTCGAATTCCTTTTTTTAGGGAAATCGAATTTACCTTAGGTGGGGTAAATCCGAATTCCTTTTTTTAGGGAAATCGGATTTATCTACCCACTAGGTAAATCCGATTTTAAAAATAACAAAGCGGATGTACCCCCATCTGAGGTAAATCGGCTTTGTTATTTTTAAAGTCGGATTTACCTATTAGGTACTCCCATTTGAGGTAAATCCGCTTTGTTATTTGGGCAGGGGTATTTTTTGGTATATGGGATGTGATGGGGGATATATGGGATGTGATGGGGGGTATAAAAAAATCCCATAACTCTATGAGACCCATTCTGCATCAAGTCCAGGTATAAATCATTTATAATCCATCTCTCTATAGTTCATCTATAATTTTTCCTAGTTTCTCTCAAGCTATAACTATTGAATTGTGTCCCATCTAATCTATTCCTTTAACTGGTACTTCTATAGGTCTTCTATATCTATATCAATATTTATATACATATCTAAAACAAAATTAAACTGTCTTTAATGCAAACTACCCATTTTTTGTCTAATAATTGAATGTCTAATTCTATTGCGTCTTCTATAGCCACTCATCTATAGATTCTTGAGTTTACATTATTATTGACTTTTAGTATAAATAAACTGAGAATAAAAATAGAAATTTTTTCCAAATCATATCAAAAATAACAGATTGTAACTTGCAGTAAAAACAATGAAATATCTTAACAAATATTGTCATTTATAATATAAATAAAGATAATGTTTATAATTAACTGGACCCTGGTCTGTACACAGAACTGTCCACCAGGCACCAGAAGGGGAAGATGCAAATCTTTTGAAGATATGCAAGCTAGTCAGGACTACTGAAATGCATCAGTGACAGATTCAACTGTAATGACATGCCTACACCACTTCAAAACCACACATCTAAAAAGCCCCCCAAGGCAACAATATCAGCTAAATTTTACAGTCATTAAAAGATACATAACTCTACTCAACAAAACAATTATCCTCAGTAACACACAATGAAATTATGTTAACTCCAGAAACTCCAGAAATTGGCACCCATTGTCAACTAGGGGTTACAAAACATTCACTATGTGCACATCTGATTATATAGTTAGAACCAGATTCCATAGCAATGTTACGGGTGGAGAAGGTACAGCGGCTCTTCTAAGCCACTTTTCCTTACCTCAAAGAAAAATTTTAAGACCAGGAAATTTTATTGGCGAGAGATGGGGACCATCGGCATTGATGAGGACTGGTTATAGTAATTTCCGTCAGAACCCTGAAAACCCTGATATGTGTTCATCGGAGGTGTAAAAGGAGACAAGTTGTTCATGGAAGCCCCAACTGCAGGATAGGCTGCCAATGATGGCTGCTGTGTTACGCCATAGCTGAATGCCATGTTGTTAATGGATCCACTGGCAGTCTGCATGAACTGCGGCACAGGGTACTGTGGCATTGGTGGAAGTGGGGGCAATGGGGGAGGTGATGATGAGGGTGGAGGTGGTGGCTCATTGGGAGCCGATTGCTGGTTAGCTGTAGATGCAATTTGTTGGGTAGGTTCAGAAAATGAAAAGGGAGGAAGTGGCTGTTGAGGATTCTGAGATAACATATTAGATGACTGGTCATTCTCAAGCTTGGCCCTTTTCTCAGAGTGATACTCAGAAGACTCTGTCGTCGGATTGCCGATGACACCTTCTGATGCTAAAGTGGATAGCACATAAGACAGCATTTGGGCCGAGGATGTTGAAGCCGTCAACTTCGCTGCTACTGCAGCAGCTGCAGACTTGCGTGGATCCGCAGGACGTCCAGAATTATGAGAAAGCGGAATTTGTGGTGCATACATTAATGGAGCTGATTGCTCCCTGTCACCAGGAATGAAACTTGCAGGTGTCATGGAGGTTTGAATTTCTTTTGAGCTCTGACCAGCACATGACTGAACATTGCTTCCATTCAGTAGTTGTCCGCAGGTATTGCTAGCCTGTTCCGACTGAACCCGTGCAGCCTGAAAGGTTTCAAGACAACTAATAAAATATATGAAAGATAACCATGCCACATCAGGTAATGATATTCTAGCATAATACAAATACTGCTGAATAAAATAGTGAAAGAAAAATCTCTCACCTCATTTATTCGGAGAACTGCCATAATAAAAGTCACACTATTTTAAAGAGAAAACTGGTATGGTGTCCACCCAAAATAAAAAACCAATTGTAGTATTATTTTGAATATAGTAAAAATTTAATTTTGATAGCATAAAAAATTTGAGCAGTTGATAGTTTGGTCCCCAAAAAAAACCTCCAAACAAAATGTAGATTTCAGCGTACGATGGAATAACAGCTTATGCATTATAGATAATTGATTCATGAGATTGTAAAAGACCAACATAAACAGAGAGATATTTAAAACATTGGGAAAAGAAGCTCTTCACCAATTTGAGAAATAAATGAATTGTAATGGTAGGCTGGAATTAGTTGGAACCCTTGGGAGAGAATTGGGCACTCTTGACTCTGCCTAGACTTTTGCTTTCTTGCATTTGTCTCTTGTATTCCCTAAACCCAGTCCTGTTATCACTTTGGTACAGGCCTGGATTCGTATTTGAAATCAGTCTCTGTTTTTTATTTCCAGCTTCCAGTACCTATCAAATGGTATAAAAGCTCTCGATTCTGGGAGCTTGAATGATGACCACGCACACTACTAAGGATTCTGCTAAGACGATAGGAGCGATGGAGGAAAGAATTCAATGAGATCAAGCGACTCCTAAAAAGGAGGGATAGAGAATACATGAGATGTCGATCTCGACGAGATCATCTATCCACATCAAAGAGAAATCAGTCACACCCATACGACAACAGTGGAATCGTTGCTAATAGAAAGGGTGCAGGAATTAAGTGGCCAACTAAAGAAGTTGATGAAAGGAAATGGGAACAGCGCCATCAACAAACTTTGATAATGAACTTATATGGAACCGAGGTGGTGGGGCTCGTTCGCAATCACAACAAAGGGAGGAAGGTCGACTTTCGTCATTTGAGCGAAGACTATTTAGAATCTAAGAGAAGACATGAGATATCGTACTCTCTGAATCCATGTAAGGTAATCATTGCTACGAGATTCAATGCAAGCACACCTCAAAAAATTCCCACCACACTGAAGAGAGGTGTAAGGGATTTCTCAGCAGCAATTATGTGTGTTTATTTAGAGTTTGCTGGGTCATAAATTGGACAAATGTAGATGGTGGGTATAGTGCAGATAGTAGAAAAGTTAGAGAGGCTGTGATGTTGAAGACAATGTCTTATCAAGAGGCATGTGAGATGTCCTATTTTGGTGCTTATGTTTTCCCTCCTCACAATAATTCCTGTGATGCATTATGGCTACCAATTTTAAAAACGAATATTTTCAACCAAAGATCTGCCGTCCTTTTGGATTATGATATTGAAAATAGGATGAACCTGACAAATCATGTCAAATGATTTGCAACGATAGACAACTTGGCATTTGTAAATGTAGAGAGAACTGGAATAGCTGGTGTTCAAGGTACAACCAGTTTACTTTTTGTTGCAGTCACAAGAATTTGTTTCCCTCCTTCACATACAATATCATAGAGAAACTCGATGAGAACAGCTATCTCATCTGGCTTCAACAGGTCGAACCATTTCTTCCGAGAAATTTCCCTTTGATTCATCTCAGAATCCAATCGTGCGCTAGATATAGAGAATCCTATGTTCAATACTTGGGAATTACAAGACAAACTTTTTCTGGCTTGGCTTCAAGCTTCTCTAACCTCCAACATTCTTCACAAAGTGTTTGGTTGCCATCATTCTTGGCAACTATGGGAAAAGATTCACCATCACTTCCAATTCAAAACTAAATCCAAAGGGCACAAATTTCGCACCGAGCTTCGACTCACCAAGAAAGGTGATGGTCCACTATAGAGTTCTTCATGCGCATTAAAGCTCATGTCAACACACTAATTTCCTTTGGAGAATCTGACTCCCAGCAAAGCTATTGTCAATGCATTAATATCTGTTGGGGAATCTGTCTCCCTGCAAGAACAGTTGGATGTTATTCTTGAATGTTAACCAAGTGAGTATGAATCTCTGGTCATTCTAATCAATAGCAAGCCCACTTCACCAACACTACGCCTGCTCAAGAGTCTCAAAACTGGTATGCGGACTCAGGAGCATCCCACAATGTCGCTTTCCAATGCACAAAATCTTGCCCAAGCAGTCCCTCTCACCAACCAGAAGCATGTCTTCCAAGCGAGTGTTCATTTCTCTAGTCTACTGCTAGTCTTTCTATACCAATAGTTCTGTCTGCTTTTATTGTTTTTAATAATCATCTTGTTAGTCCTCCCATTCCCAATCCCCTCTCTCTTTGGCACATTAGGTTAGGCCTCTCAGTTCGAATCAGCTGATAAATCCCTAGTCTGTAAGCCCCAAAAGGCTTTGTATGGCCTCAAGCAGACCCCTTGCGCCTGATAAGAGAGGTTAATTAAGATATTGATTTCCTTTGGCTTCAAACAGATTAGATGTGCTCCCTCTCTGCTCACTCGTCATAACAGATGCTGCTGCATCTACATTCTGATTTATGTGGATGACATAATCGTCACAAGCACCTCTCTCTTTGGGGCAACATCTAATTGTCAAACTCTAAAATTTTTGCTCTCAAACAGCTAGGGGGATTGGACTATTTTCTGGGTACTGAAGTGAAGCAATTACCAATAGGTTCCCTTCTCTTATCTAAGGCAAAATACATCAAGGATTTACAAGAGAAGGCTAACATGTCCCCAGCTAAGGGTATTTCTTCCCTACTCCTTGCAAGCCTGAAATTGTGTAGATATGGCTTAGACTACTTTGAAGACCATGCCCTCTATAGATCTATTGTTGGTTCCTTGTAGTATGTTACACTATGGATCTATTGTTGGTTCCTTGTAGTATGTGACAGTTGCTAGACCATAATTAGAGGATTCGATTAACAAGGTGTGCCAATTCATATCTCAGCCCCTGCAATCACACTAGACTGCAGTAAAAAGAATCCTTGACATTGGGGTTCTGCAAGAACCTACCTCCCCACAGTCTCCCCTGGCCTTAAAAGCCTTTTCTCATGTTAACTGTGCCCCTAATGTCGATGATAGAAGGTCTACCTCTAGGGCTTGTTTTTTCCTAAATCTCAACTCATGGTGGTCCAAAAAGCAAACTCGGGTAGGTTCAGTCCCTTCTCCATGAGCTACATGTCCCTATTGGCACTCCCACTATTTACTATGACAATCAGAGGCCTTGTGTCACAATCCTGTCATGTACTCTAAAACCAAGCACCTGGAACTTGACATCTTTTTGTAAGGGAAAACGTGCATAACAAGTCCCTTGTTCTGGCCTATGACCCTGCTCAGAAGCAAAATGCCGACATTCTCAACAAACCTTTGCCTATGACTTCTTTCTACTTTTTTTTTTCTTTGATAAGTGACTTATTTCTACTTCTTAAGAGACAAACTCAAGGTGTTCAGCAACAATCCAATTTTTTCATCGCCTCGAGCTTGAGGGGGAATAATAGAGTATACATTAGTTAGCTCCCCATCTGTTACATAGTTGGACCTTGGGTTGTTACACAGTTTGGACATGTGTACATTCGGTTAACTAGTTGTTAGAGAGGCGTTTATCAAACTGCTCACAAATGTAATGATATAAATGTAAGATCTCGCAAGCAGGAGGTCCAGGGTTCAAGCCCTGGAAACGAACATTTCCCCCTCCCCCTAACTATTAACCACAAACATTTGTCTAAAAAAAACCAAATGATAATACAATTTAGTTTCCTTTTACTCTCTCTCTCTATGTTTTTGAAATTCTACACATAATATACACAAAAGGCTAATATTGATTATAAATACATTAAAATCAAAGTCTACGACTTTATCGGGGCTGCCACATTTAATAATTTCATGCTATTGGAGGTCGGGAGCCATTTTCCAATAGATTAATTAAAAAGTGTAAAGATAAGGTATAAAAAAAACGTATGGAGGTTACTAATAATCATTGAATTCACGAAGGAAAAAAATGACTCAACAAAAAGACAGAAACAAAGACAAGACCCTTTGTTGATTTCAGAGACACTAACATGACCTTGTCATTGTGCTTAAAATCAGCAAAGACTTTGCCATAATCTATAAAAATATAGAGAACAAGAGATACTCAATAACTAATCAGGGAATTTGCAGAGGTTCCAAACCTCAATCTGGCTACGGACTTGACCCAGCTGGAATTCCTGAGAACAAAAACATGTCAGGATTACATACTATAGGTAGGCTTGGCATTTTGTATAGATAAACAGTCTTGAAAAAGAACCTGATCCTGGAGAGCCTCTCTCAGGTGAGAGACAAGGCTAGCTCTGGATAACTCTATCGCTGTCAACTGCTGGATGCAGTCCTTCAGCATCGCATTATGTCCCTGGAGCTCATCCATTATTGCAGATCCATGGAATTGCCCTATTTATAGGTGATTGAATAGCAAAGGATATTCAATAAGATGCAATCAACAACAACTAAACTTAAACACATCAACTGAAAAAATTATCATAATGCTTTTTACTTAACATGACAACACAAACATGAAATGCATGACATGAACTGATGATTTAAGAGCAAGTTAAAATCAGACGGTAACTAAAGTAGTCAATGACTAATTCACTACCAACAAAATGAAGCAAGACATAGATTTGGTCCATGCAAATTTAATAGTTTCTGATAGCACCCAATTGTGTGAATTGACTCATGTACTCACGTAGCTTCTCCTACTTAGTAGGATTAGGCTCGGTTTTGTAGGCATTAATTTTACTTATTTTAGGTAATTAAAGTTAATTATTGCAGAATTAGACTCCTATCATAATACTGTACGGTAAGAAATATTTTATAAGAATGCAATTTAATAGGTATCTTTTGCTTCCTCTCTCTCTCTTGATTGCGCTTTTTTATTCCATAAAGAAAAAGTGCTTTTCAAGTTAAAAAAATATATACAAAAAAAAAATTAAGGTTAATTGGATAAAATTTTTTAAATATATAAAAGTTAAAAATACAATTTTAAAACTTTTCTAATAAAATATAAAAACTATTGATAGGAACCCGAGAGTAACCAAAGTGTACACACAGAAAAAAGAGGAGTTATGCATAGAGAAAATGGAAAGGTTTTTTGACTATGCATTATGGCCCATAGAGAGAAAACGGAAAGGTTTTGACTATGTAACTAACTGCTGAGTTCGCAATAGATATGTAGTGGGTGTGTGATTCAACTGAAGGGGATATATGTTGAAGGAGTTGGATTTATGGAGGCTGGACATTGGGTAGGACTTTGGGAAGAGACTAGACACTCTTGAATTGTGTAGGCCATTTTGTTTTCCTGGTTTATGCATTTTCTTTTTTGTAGTTTTAGTACCACAGATCAGTAATGGTTTCAACCTGCAGAGAAGAAGACACTTTGGGAAGAGACTGGACACTCTTGAATTGTGTAGGCCATTTGTTTTCCTGGTTTATGCATTTTTTTTTTGTAGTTTTAGTACCACAGATCAGTAATGGTTTCAACCTGCAGAGAAGACATGCGGGTCGCACACAGATCTGAAATCGCCGAAAACAAGAGAAGAGGGACGTGCAACCAATTTGGATGATTCATGATTCTTGCAATACTGGAGCAACTCTAGCGAAACAGAGTGTGATTTAGAGTATTTTCGATTTTGTATCGCACCGCTTGATTTTTGTTGCATTTCGTGATTCGTATCATATGATACATGAGAGACTAACTACCATGTTTTATATGCATATATATATATATATATATATATATATATATATATATATATATGTGTGTGTGTGTGTGTGTGTGTGTGTGTGAACTGGACAGCATATATATATACGAGCTAAATGAAATTTGTAGGATCATTGATCCGTATTACAATCCCATAATTTACAATTTAGATTCCCCTTGAACTTAGGTAGAATCTCGATTTTAACTACCTTGTTTGTTTTACTCATTTCCCGGTACCTATCAATTGGTTGATTGATGTGTCCATATTGGCATCATATTTCATTGTTTTATTCATGCATTTTTAGTTTAATTAGTCATGAGTTCTTTAGTTTTGTTTAATATTTTATATAGATTTGGATAATTGCATTTGGTATGTTGTGTTTTGTAGGAAATGAGCATTTTAGTGTTGGAAAGTGGCTTGGATGAGTTGATATGGAGCTAGGAGTCATTTTGGAAGAAATTGGATGAAAAAGAGACAAACAGATCGATCCACCACCTGGGTGTGTTTCGCGCCACACCCTGCTGTGGAAATTTTAAGTGCTGTTGCGAAACACCACCTGGGTGTGTTTCGTGCCACACCCTGTTGCTGCAGTTTCGGGTTTAGCGAATTTTAACCTAGTTTTTGGGCTGTTTTGGGCCCTTTTTGTGCCTAACTATAAATAGAAATTAGAAATACGTGCCTAGGGTTCTGAACTTCATATTAGAGAGGAGCTTTAGAGGCAAGGATCAAGAATCTTCATCTTCTTTTCTTCTCACAAATTCTGGTTTGAATGTTTCTTAACCTTTTCCATAGATTATAACTTTGATATGATTGAGTAGTTTTCTATTTCTAGGATTGGGTACATCCCTTGGTATGTTTATGAGAACAAATCGAACTATTTCCCCCCTTTTATTAAATTTGATCATGCTTTGATTCTATCCTTATTGTGTTTTACTCTTGTGAATTTGTTGGCCACTTATTTGCATTTCATAGATAATTAGAGAAGAACTGAGAGGTGAGCCTAATTGTTGGATCTATAAGGATTGAACTTGATACCTAAATCACGAAAGTAGGTTTAGTCTTTCGAGGAACCGATGAATTATCATAGAGCTTAATGGGTTTAGTTTGAATTCAATTACCACGAAAGTAGGAATTGTTTCAATTGAGCACGGTTTTTGTTACTTGAGAGAGAACATTAACTTTCTTAGGATAAATTCACCTTCAAAGAGGATCAAAGTTAATAAAAGGAAAATCGATTTGCAATCATAAATAACCCTTGTGGAAATCCCAATCCTAGGATCCCTTCCTATCTTATAACAACAAACCCTATTTTCTTGCAATTTTAGATTCTATCTGATTTTTCACTATTTCGTTATTACAATTTCTCTTCAAATTAATTAAACCCTTTTCCTTCTTAATTTAATTAGATTGTATTTAGTTGGTACTCAAAAATCACAGTCCCTGTGGATTCGATCTTTTTACTACTTGACGAAAACCGTACACTTGCGGATTTCACGCATCAAGTTTTTGACGCCGCTGCCGGAGACTGTGTTTTATTTGATTATCAATTTAATTATTAACTTAGTTAAATTAAGTAGTTTCTTTTTTTTTAGCATTTGCAAAAAAAAAAAATAGTTCGTTTATGTTCTGTTTATTTTGTTGCTTTGATATGTTTTCTTTTGAGTTTTGTTCTTGCTAGGTGGTGTATCATATGGACTACTATATTGAAAATTCTAGTCATCAATACCAAATCGACTACATTGTTTTTGATTGTATTGTGAATGAGAAAAGGAAGATATATTCCAAGGAGGAACGAGAATCTTATCTGTCATCTTTGCTGCTATCACCACCACTTGACATAAAATTGAGTCCCGATGTGTTGGGATTTCTTTGGGAGATAGATGCGCAACTCGTAATCCAAAGCGTAGAGCGCCAGACTTCAGAAATGAGAGCTCAGCTTGAAAGAATAAAAATGAGAGCTGGAAAATATTCTGCAAAACATGTTTTGCAGATTAATGAAATGATGTTGCAATTAGAAATGCAAGCTGTGGAATGTTCCAAATTGCTAGTGGAAGAGTCTCATGGATCAAGAGTTCTAGAGAATATGATCTTGGGGGTGGACTTTATTGAAGATGAAGTGGTGATAGAAGATTATAAGGTAGGATTTCCTTTCATACCTAGCGATGGACAGGAGATTGTTGATTTGGTTAAGTCTGATGGATTGGATGCATATGTGGAAGCATCAAAGTCAACTCCAAAAAGTGAGCCTCTTGTGCTTCATGGAAAACCAATGCATGAAGAGGTCAAAAGAGAAGGTTCTCATTTGCTGGTAGAAGAGGCCGTCATAACTCTCCAGCCTTTCCTCCTACAATCACCATGCTTCAAGCCTTGGGATCCGGGAGGAAGCTCTTATAATTTCACCATCACTAGGCTTTTCTATACCAAGGTATGGGAACCGAAAGGTATGTCTCACGTTGGGAGCACACCTTGGTCTTTCTACCACAAGCTATGGGATCCAGGTGGTTTCTCACCTTTCTTTTTGTTTGTTTCTGGCTTTCATAAATTAGTTACATGGAGGTCTTTCCTTTTCATCCCTACTTTAAGTTTATTATTTACCTTGGGGACAATGTAAATTTTAAGCTTGGGGCAAGGCGTTTTCTTTTCTGCATTTTTCATTTCGTTTTGCATATTCATTTTTGTTTTACATATCATCATATTTTAGTTTTTTTAATTTGCATTGTAGCATCTTTTTACCCCCATTGTATATCTTGTCCTCTCATAAAAAACTGTGTGAACTTTTCTCGGAACCTTTAGGAAATCAATGGTTTGAAAGCCAACTTTGTGTCCTTGTGGTGGGCTATAAGGCATTATAATTATCTATGACTATAGAGGTGATTTTTAGCAAGTTGATGATTAGCATAAATTCCTGATTTTGTGTTTCCCATTAATTGAGCTACAAATGTGAGTTTTGGGCCGATATAGGGGTTTATATTACATCTTGATTGATACCCCTTTTCTTCTTGCTGAGTGTTGTTCCTCTCTGATTGTGCTCTCTAGAACTTGACTTGAAACCTTTTTTAGCCCGAATAAATTTGTTGGCATATCTGAAAATGATCAAGGCACTTAGGTATTTCTTTCAGGCCCCAGAGTTCTTGTCTACATGTTACCACTAGTTGCCCACTTTGAGCCTAATGTTAATTTTCTTTCTTGGTACCCAAATTGATCAGAAAAATATGTTTGGGGTGCCTTTTAGAGTACAAGTGAGCAATGTGGTCGGAAAAAAAAAGAAAATGATGACCCCTTCTTCTTATTGTGTACCTCTAATAATGCTATTCTGGTACGAATAAATTGAAAAGAAAAAAAATAAAACAAGAGTGGATCATTGTATGAAGAAGACCAAGTGCCCGAAACTGGTTGGTCATTATTGTGTATGTTGAGTTGAGCATATTGTTTGTGAATTTAGAATTTTCATGAGTATTCTAAAAGGCTACCCGTAATTGATTGAAGATGTTGTATAGCCCTTTGAATATCCTTTTCTTTGTTCTTCCTACCTGTTATCTATTACCCCTGGCCCCGTTACAACCCTGAAAAGATCTTGTGATTTTGATGCGCTTTCAAATAACACAGTGGATAATTGGTTGATAGTCAAGCTTATGGTAGAGTATTTTCTTTGAAGGAACTTGCGCGAATCACCTTACCCTTTAAACACTTTGAGAGTGGATAGGAGAGTGTCCTTGTTGGTGTGAAACATGATCTCAAGGAACCTAAGCCTCTAATTGGGCTTGGTACTGATTACCTCTATTGCTCTTCAATTGCCTATGCCTATTGCTTGATGTGATTTTATCTCGGGTTCCTTACTCATTGTGTCTATTTGTTCCTCTTCTTACTTTGGCCATAGTGGTTGCTTGAGGACAAGCAAAGTTTTAAGCTTGGGGTAATTTGATGTGTCCATATTTGCATCATATTTCATTGTTTTATTCATGCATTTTTAGTTTAATTAGTCATGAGTTCTTTAGTTTTGTTTAATATTTTATATAGATTTGGATAATTGCATTTGGTATGTTGTGTTTTGTAGGAAATGAGCATTTTAGTGCTGAAAAGAGGCTTGGATGAGTTAAAGTGGAGCTAGGAGTCATTTTGGAAGAAATTGGATGAAAAAGAGACAAACCATGGTTGTCAAACTCGAGATCCCACTAAAGATCGGAGAGGGAATTCAAGATCGTAAATCGTGGAATCGTAACACGGATCGTAAGATCCCACCAAAAATAATAAAATATATTTTAATATAAAAATATGATAATATAATTAATTAATAGTATAAAATATGATAATATAATTATTAGTTAATAAAAGAAAATATAAATAATTACCAAAAAAAGAAAATATAAATATAACTACGATAGGAAATAGGTAATTATTTTATAGTTGTTTTGTTATTAATATTTGTATTGAACATTTAGTTAATATTAGTTGATGCCTTGGCTTCTTTTTAATTTACGGCACCTGCTATTGGGCCAAGCCCATTATTATCAACTAAAACCCTAATTTTAGAAAGAACTACCTAATTTTAGAAAGAAGCAGTAGAGCGCCGCTGTCTCTCTCGATTTCTACTCCCTTCTTCTCTCATCTCTCTGCCCACCGTTTCTATGTTTGGTTCTCGCATGGAATGGCAGTTCACACAAGAATGGAGATTGGAGGGGTCATGTTTCACACATTTCAGCGTTAAAATGCGAATGGGTTTCAAACGGGTCAATGACCCGACCCGCGAAGAATACATTTCACGCATTTCTGCCTTTCTATAGCGCGCGAGAGAAGCGCTGATCCCACGCGTTTACGAGATAGCACGGAGCGCTCACCGCTCCACCACTTCCAGCGCTTTTGTTCACGAGTTGGAACGGTGAAGGAAACATTTCGCGTAGGAGCGGACGATCCTACGAGGTGGCGCGCGATCTTGACTACCATGAGACAAACAGATCGATCCACCACCTGGGTGTGTTTCGCGCCACACCCTGGTGTGGAAATTTTAAGTGTTGTTGCGAAACACCACCTGGGTGTGATTCGTGCCACACCCTGCTGCTGCAGTTTCGGGCTTAGCGAATTTTAACCTAGTTTTTGGCTGTTTTGGGACCTTTTTGTGCCTAACTATAAATAGAAATTAGTAATACTTGCCTAGGGTTCTGAACTTCATATTAGAGAGGAGATTTAGAGGCAAGGATCAAGAATCTTCATCTTCTTTTCTTCTCACAAATTCTGGTTTGAATGTTTCTTAACCTTTTCCATAGATTATAACTTTGATATGATTGAGTAGTTTTCTATTTCTAGGATTGGGTACATCCCTTGGTATGTTTATGAGAACAAATCGAACTATTTCCCCCCTTTTATTAAATTTGATCATGCTTTGATTCTATCCTTATTGTGTTTTACTCTTGTGAATTTGTTGGCCACTTATTTGCATTTCATAGATAATTAGGGAAGAACTGAGAGGTGAACCTAATTGTTGGATCTATAAGGATTGAACTTGAGACCTAAATCACGAAAGTAGGTTTAGTCTTTCGAGGAACCGATGAATTATCATAGAGCTTAATGGGTTTAGTTTGAATTCAATTACCACGATTCCACTAAAGTAGGAATTGTTTCAATTGAGCACGGTTTTTGTTACTTGAGAGAGAACATTAACTTTCTTAGGATAAATTCACCTTCAAAGAGGATCAAAGTTAATAAAAGGAAAATTGATTTGCAATCATAAATAATCCTTGTGGAAATCCCAACCCTAGGATCCCTTCCTATCTTATAACAAAAAACCCTATTTTCTTGCAATTTTAGATTCTAATTGATTTTTCACTATTTCGTTATTACAATTTCTCTTCAAATTAATTAAACCCTTTTCCTTCTTAATTTAATTAGATTATATTTAGTTGGTACTCAAAAATCACAGTCCCTGTGGATTCGATCTTTTTACTACTTGACGAAAACCGTACACTTGCGGAATTCACGCATCAGTGATCTTTCTTAATACAGTATTTCAGTGATTTGTTTTACTCATTTATCGGTACATATCAAATGGTATAAGGCTCTCGATCATGGGAGCTTGTATGGTCTTTACTCGGTTTGGGATTTGAATGGTCTTTATGTGCATTGTGATGGGGTCTGCAGTGGATAGTTTGGAGAGACGCTTGCTCGGGTGGAGGAACAAAAGTCAAACCCAACTGACCAAGATCAAGCGACTCTTGAAGGGAAGAATAGAGTACAACAAATGTCGATCTTGACGTGAAAATACTGAGTCGCTGTGCAAAAGAAGACAGCTCCTGAAGTAGTGGAGGAAAGTGTGGAACCAGGCGCATTGAAGACAAATCAATCATATCCTGGCAAAAGTAACGCAATAAGATGGCACAGCCTAGTGCGGTACAGGATTTAAATGACTAAGAGAGCACAGCCTAGTGGTAAAACACAAATAAGTGATGTGTGGATACCGGGAACGCTCACTTTTCAGCTCACCATCCCCCACCCACACTTGTACTAAGGACCAAAAAAATTTAAAAACAAAAACGAGTAATTACAGAAGAATAAGAAGAAATTGATAAGCAAAAGTGGGAACTATGGTGTGGAGTTAAGGTATCCATCGAGCCATATATGTCGCAAAAGCAACTGTGTTGTCATACTTGAAGAAAACATGGAAAGGGAAGATGAAGAACAAGGATGAACGCAACAAATTGAAGAAGTTAATTAATAGTCGAACAACATGCATCACATTGGTGATGTAACAAAGGTTGACAATCACAAGGATAAGAGGAAAATCGCATGGATCCATATGAGTCGGTAAGTTGGACACCTCTTTAAAACAAATGGCTCAACCCAGCTCCTTGCTAGTGGTGAGCCGGCCAAACATGTGTCAAGAATCAATTTGTCAAAATCACTTTGAGTTTTGGCACTCACACCCTATTTTGTGTGCCCAAAACAGAGGTTTCGACTTTGTGAAACCTAGACAGTCCTCCTCCACCGTCTGAACCACCAGATGGAGGCCATTGCAAGGAGGATTACTTTCCAATTAGAGTGATACACTTGGTGGATTTAGATAAAAAGCCAGCCATGGGGTTCATTTATGAGGTAATAGACCGAACTAAAGAGAAGATGTTTGTATTGCTTAGTTTTATAATTTATAGACTTCATTTTGAAACTAATTCAATTTCTTTCCTTCTTAGCTACACTCCTTATGGGAAATCAATGATCAAAAGATCGGACAACCAACTGCATAGGCCCTTGCATGCAGCGGGCTATTAACTTAAACCCCCTTTACATTAATAGTCTAGAATTAAAAGGTAGACATGATGTTAAGCGGGATTGTATGAATGTTAACAAAAGGTCGGTGGGAAAACATGACGAAGTAAGATTGATGTCTGACTTGAGAATTTCAAAAATAAATCCACTTTTGTTTGGTAGTGCAAGAGCTACATGTGCACTTCAAACCAAAAATCCAACACGGTGGAGGGAATCTTATGGGATGAACATCGATACCAGCACAGGTTTGCTACTTTGGACTGAGCTTCACATAGTTTATCCGGCTGGGAGTGCCTTGGAGATGGTAAGATTTCGAAATTTATGAAACATTATATTTCATTCTTTAAATTACCTAGTACCAATTATGTTTTGATTGATTACATAATTATTCATGTACGATCTCGAGTTTGACAACATTGATATAATGTGAAGTATATCTGTGTTCCAAAGTTTTTACCTTATTCATTTTATTAATTAACCCTGATTTGCATGTTGTGTCTGAGCTGAGTTGACTATTTTAGGCAAACCAAAAACACAAAATAGCCTTTTGACAATCAGGTAGTACCGATACAAAAGTAAAAGAAAGCAGACAATAAAATAAAATCAGTAACGACTAATGAGTAAAGCACTCATGGATGAAACACAATTACTGCATTAGGCAAAACAAGTAAATTAGCTGATAATAAAATCTGACATACCTGAATTACTATTATGACCTATTTCCTTATTTGCTTTCTCAAGACAGCTAATCGCATTCCTGCATTTGCTTAATATAGCATCTTCATCTGTCTTCTGTCCATAAACAAGATGATAACTTGAAATTATTTTCTCCAATGCATTCCCAGAAGATGGCCTCTGCTAGGGGTAAAATAACGTATACCAGAAACAATCAGCATGCAGAACATGTATAAGAAGACTGCAGGGGCACCAAATCATATAAATAAACACAGAAACTATTACCAGTTTCGCGTTCATAGGTTTCACATCACGATTATTGTTTTCTGCATGCTTCCCAACAAACTCTTCCTTAAGAAGTTGACCACGAGAACCAAAAACTTTCCTTTCTTCCCATATACCAACCTGAAAATAAAGGAGAAAGTGATGATAAATGATAACATCCAAAAAAACTCATCAACGCCAATGTTTGATGTTTCACATAAAGTATTTTACCATGAAAATTGATACTACAGAAGAAACATGATAAAAAAAAAATTACATTTTTTATTATCAATGACTCATTGCAAGCAAAGGGGGAATAGCATAATTCTGGCAATCCTACATGCAAATAGATTTTCATTGTAAGGGCAACCAACCCTGATCCTCTGAACCAGCCAACAATGGCATAGTGAGTTGAAGCAAAGATCACATTATGCAACTGTGTATTTTACAGTTACCACCATGAACTTGGGAGAATCAATTAATGTTTTTCCATTCGGCAAATATTAGAAAAGTCTCAAAATGCCACTACCACAGAACAATAACCTTCATGGGCAGCGAAAAAGAAACAGTAAAACTTTATTTTTTTCACAAAACTATTACAAATTTACAATACCACTGAGAAGGGGGCAGTTGACCATATCAAGATCCAAACCTGGACTGTGATATTCAAAAAGCCATCCAAATCAAGCAGGCTAAGGTCCACAATAATACATATACATATACATTACTTGACAAAATAACAATACTTTAAAAAGTAGTGGTTCTTGACGAAGTGTATGGTTTACATTGAAAATGCTGGTACAATAATGACTTTCTAAACAAAGGCCCAGATCAGGTTATAGGGCACTAGTTACGATGCATCAGCCCTAGGGAGACGGGTGTGATAAATAGCTCGAGTATAATGTAAAGTGAGCAAGAGCCACTGCATCAACCTTCAAGTGTCGTTAAAAATAAGCAAGGGGCCCACATCGTAGTGAACAACTTGGGGAAAGAACTTAGTTCATGAGTGTGTGATTAGCTTTAGAACTTGCATGATAGCCACAGTAAATCAATGGACCTAGTGGATATGATCAAGAGGAGGAGGATTAATTTTATGTGCCTACAGGAAACTAGATGGATAAGAGAAAAGCCAGATGAGTTAGATACATTGGGCTTCAAGCTTTGATATACAAGGAAGGATAGATCTAGAAATGGGATAGGCATCATTGCAAATAAGTATTGGAGTGTCAAGAGGGTATAGAACCCTAGCACTGAAGTTTATAGTGGAAAGAGAAACCAATAACTACAATGTTATTAGTGCATATGCACTACAAGGAGGGTGGAAGAGCACCACAAAGTAAAGTTTTTGAAGGATTTAGAAGGTTTAGTTCAAGAAATATCAGTGAAAAGACTTTTCAAGGAGGGGATGTAAATGATCGTTGTGAGAAGGGCTTTTACAAGGTATGAGGGTGTGCACAGATGACATGGTATAGGAAAAGAGAATGTAGAGAGTAAAACCATCAATGAATTTGTTCTAGCCCTTGATTTATGTGTAGCTAACACTTGTTTTGGAAAACCGGAGCAACATCTTATGCAAGAGCAGAGTGGCGAGCTGCTAAACTGAGTTTTTTATGCTAAGAAAATTGGATCGAAAACTTCACATGAATTGCTAAGTCATAAAAGGAGAAAGTCTGACCACCCAACATAGGGTCTTGAAGAATCAGGGGGCTTTGGGCCAAAGCCCTTTGTGTGACAATAGCGCACAATAAAATATTATGATTGAAGGGGAATATTATCAAGCATGGTTTGTGTAAAAATGTTGATAATTGGAAAAGAGACAAGGTAACTAAGCAAGACACTAAAAAGGTAGTGAGCAAAGCAAGAGCAGAGTATTTGAGGGAATATACAATTCATTGAGCACCAAAGCAAGGGAATAAGATATTTACAGACTTTCTAAAGGTAGGAAACGAAAGACAAGAAACTTGAATTAAGTGAAATGCATTAAGGTTGATCAGGAAAATGTGTTGGTCACAGAGCAAAAATTAATGAAAGATAGAAGACTTATTTTCATAAACTAATAAATAAATTGAAGGGCCCTGTTAGACCATTGAAGACATATTCTAGAAGAAGCAAGCCTAGAATAGCACAAGAGGATTAATTAAATAAGTAGTTATTGCTGTTATATCAATTAATTCTGTTATGTCTGGTATGTTAGTTATTTCGGTTATGTTAGTTACTGTTGTTACAGTTGTAACAGTATAGAGGTAGTTAATTAGATTCCCCCTGTAACCACCAATGCTCTAACTCTCTAGGAACAATATAAAAGAGAGAGTCATGACTAAGGTGAAGGGAGGGAAGAATTTTGCTAAGTGATAGAAGGCTGGGTGAAGCCAGCAAGGTGCTTAGAGCATCAGTGTACTCTTTGATTCTAATTGAATAAAATAACACTGTAAAGGAGCTTGGTTACCGCCC
This sequence comes from Astragalus membranaceus, assembly GCA_039519185.1. Lineage (NCBI taxonomy): Eukaryota > Viridiplantae > Streptophyta > Magnoliopsida > Fabales > Fabaceae > Astragalus > Astragalus membranaceus. Next base: position 19,111,138 of record CM076854.1, on the reverse strand, counting down.
CAAACCTATACAGTTTCTGCACTGTTTAGCTAAGAGCTAACAATTTGGTCCGACCTGCCGGATCCACAATGACGAAGGCAACACCTAGAGGTGACTCTGAGATCATAGCCTTGGAGAAGAAGGTGGAAGAGAAATTCCACGGCGTAACCAGTGATATAGGAGTCAAGAACGACATGGAAGAAGTCAAGAACAGCATGAATCACATATCATGAAAGGTGGATGACAGGTTTGAAGAGATGATGAAGGCAATTCAGAGCCTCCAACAGAAGCCAGGTTCAGATGCAACGCCAAGACCAGAAGTGGCGCGTATCCCAGAAACAGGGGAAATCAAGCATGACACCACACGTGCATGGATGAAGAAGGTGGAACTCCCCACCTTTGAAGGTGAAGACCCACTGGGGTGGATAACCAAGGCTGAAAAATTCTTTTGAGATTCAGCAAATTCATGAGGACCAAGAGAAATTTGCGCCTGGCACTCATTTGCATGGAGGGCGAGGCCATCCATTGGTTCCAGTATTGGCAAGAAGATGTTGACAACGCAGATTGGAGCGTGTTAACGGCGGCGCGCTGTTGGAACAATTTGGGGAATGCGCTCAATGGACGGTGTACGAGTGCCTCTCCACCATCAAACAGCGTAACAGCGTGGGAGAATACATTCGTGACTTTGAATTGCTGCTTGCGCAAGCCAAGGGAACCCCAGAAAACATAATCATGGGCTATTTTCTGGGCGGGTTGCGAAAATCCATTCGCGACCAAGTAAGGATTCAAGATCCCAATAAATTGGTCAAAGCTTTAGCTATGGCGCGACGAATTGAGGAAGCTCAGAGGGAACCCAATTCAATAGAAACAATGGGATTCGCTATCAAGGAAGCAGCGTTGTTGCGCGAAACGGGTCGTGCGATGACCCGATTACGAATAAACGCGCAGACAGCGCCACCATCGGAAGTTCAAGGTCCACGACAACTCCCTCATCAAAAACCCAGTGCGAGGCACGGGAACACGCTTCTTGCCCAACGCAGAACACGCGCGAAGACGAAGGGAAAATCTCTGTTTCGCGTGTGGGGGACCCTTTGGGCCAGGACACAAGTGCGCAGAAGGTGGATTGTGCGTTGTGATTCTAGGAGAGGATGAAGAAATCACTGATGCATGGGAAATTAGAATTGTGGAAGACGGCGGGGAACAGGATTCTGGTACTGGTAAAGATGAATTGAACGAGATAGAGCTTTCACATATGACCTCTAAGGGCCTCTCTCAACCTCGTACTATGAAACTGATAGCCATCATCAATGGGATAAGGGTGCTGGTATTGATTGACGGTGGGGCTACTCATAACTTCATTTCCAAGGAATTGGTTGAGAAATTAGGCCTCTGCATTGATAAAGGGGGAGTTTTCAGTGTACGTTTGGGGGATGGGAAGAGAAAGAACACCATGGCAAATGTAAAGCTGTGAAGATGCAGATAGGAGACTACAGCTGCCTGGTTGAAACTTTAATCTCTGAACTGGGTGGTGTAGACCTAATTTTGGGGATCTCATGGTTGGCTACCTTAGGTGATGTCCAAGCAAATTGGAAAGACCTCACCATGAATTTCCAATGCCCTCAAGGTCTAACAATAAAAGGGGATCCTAGTTTGGGAAAATTTCTTGTTTCTCCACAAAAGTTACTGAACCTGAGCGAGGTAGAAGGTATTGCTGCCTTATGGAACTCACAACATCATTATGAGAAGGTAACATGCTCTCTGAACACTGTGGAAAACGAGGAGAGACAGCAGGATATTACTCAATTGTTAAAAGAATATCAGAAAGTATTTCAGGAACCTGAAGGGCTACCTCCCATCAGAGAAGTTGATCATAAAATTCCCATCAAAGGTGGGACCGAACCTGTAAATGTCAGGCCATACAGATATCCACATCTGCAAAAGAATGAGATAGAGAGACGGGTAGAGGAAATGCTACAAGCAGGGATAATTAGGCCTAGCAACCATAGTTATCAAAATCGCGATTTATATCGCAAAATCGCACGATTTTACGATTCTATCACCCTCCTACGAGTCGATTTCATAGCAGTATCGTAAAACCTAGTGGAATCGTGCGATTTTCAGCTAAATCGTACGATTTGCGATATCACTTACGATTTCACGATGAAAATCGTTCAGATCAGGTTTTTTTGAAAACACTGTAAACGGATCGGATTTCGCGACCCGGTTTACGTTTTTACGGGAATAGAACGCCATAGGGAAGAAGAAGGAAGAAGAAGAAGATAGAATGGCGAGAGGAAGAAGAAAGAACGGCGGAAGAGAGATGGGTATGAGAGGGAAAGAGATGCGTTTGAGGGTATGAAAGGGAAAGAGATGCGTTTGAGGAGGAAGAAAGAGATGCGTATGAGGAAGAAGAAAGAACGGCGGATGGAGTGGAAACAAACAAATTGGTCATGCTAAATTAGGGTTTTTGTAATGGGCTTGGCCCAAAACTACCATAAATAAAATAATAAGTCTAATAAAAAACTTACATTTTTCTAACCACACCCCCTTTCTCCAAAAATACCTCCTTTTCTTTTTTTTAAACAAAATACCTCCTTTTCTAACCATCCCTTTTTTCTTCCTAAAAAAATACTCTAAATAGTATCTGCATTTTAGTAAAATCTTACGATTTTACTTGCGATTTAACGAGTTACAATTTTGTTTAACCCCTTCCGATTCTAGTTTCTAATACTTTTTTTTTGGTAGAATCTTCCGATCCTACTTGCGATTTTACGATTTCCGATTTCACTACCCCTCTCCCGATCTTGCGTAGAATCTCAATTTTGATAACTATGCTAGCAACAGCCCTTACTCTAGTCTTGTGATTCTGGTAAAGAAAAAGGATGGAAGTTGGAGATTCTGTGTTGACTATAGAGCCCTCAACAAGGCTACAATTCCGGATAAATTCCCCATCCCAGCTATTGAAGAGTTGCTAGATGAGCTTCATGGGGCCTGCTTCTTCTCTAAAATTGACCTGAGAGCCGGATACCACCAAATACGAATGAATGTTGAAGATATCCACAAGACGGCCTTCAGGACTCATCAAGGAGATTATGAGTCCTTGGTGATGCCCTTTGGGCTCACAAATGCCCCAACAACCTTCCAAACTGCAATGAACTCCACCCTGCATTAGCAAGCAAGGTGTGGCCATGGATCCACAGAAGGTGGAATCCGTACTAAATTGGCCAATTCCTAAATCTATCAAGGCTTTAAAGGGTTTTTTGGGCTTAACTGGATACTATAGAAGGTTTGTTTACAACTACGGTCACATAGCTAGACCCCTCACACAATTGCTAAAGAAGGGACAGTTTGAATGGACCCAAGAGAGCACCACAGCATTTCAACAACTGCAGCAAGCAGTCACCACTGCACCTGTGTTGACTATGCCAAATTTTGAACAACCATTCAGCATTGAGTGTGATGCTTCTGGCTTAGGGATAGGGGCTGCCCTAACTCAGAATAAGAAACCTATAGCTTACTACAGCAAGCCTTTATCTGATCAGTCACTCACCAAGTCCACCTATGAGAAGGAATTAATGGCATTGGTGCTAGCAATACAACATTGGAGACCCTACTTGATTGGGAGGAAGTTCTTAGTATATACAGATCACAAGAGTCTCAAATTCTTATTGGAACAGAAGGTTATCTCTCAAAATCAACAAAATTGGGTGGCAAAGCTCTTGGGTTACGACTTTGAGATTGTTTACAAAAAGGGAACCACTAACAAGGTGGCTGATGCCCTCTCAAGACTGAACTCAAGGCTATCAGTAGACCCTTTTGGCAAGACACTGCAGCCATAGAAGAGGAGGTTCAGCAAGATAACACTCTGAAATAGATCATAGAAGACTTAGAGGCTGATCCAAACTCACATGGACAGTATACTTTAGAACAGGGCAGGCTGTATTATAAAGGAAAACTGGTCATTTCAGCACGCTCTAAGTGGATCCCAATGCTTCTAGAAGAGTATCATTCAACACCAACAGGAGACCACTCAGGAAACTTTAGAACCTATAGAAGAATAGCACAATCTCTATATGGGATTGGAATGAAAGGCACTGTGACTAACTATGTAGCAGCTTCTCAAATATGCCAAAGAAGCAAGTACCAGGCATGCTCTCCAGCAGGTCTACTACAACCTCTACCAATTCCAAATGCAATATGGGAAGAAATAAGTATGGATTTTATCACTCATTTACCGGTTAGAGGATATGATGTTATTCTTGTGGTGGTTGATAGGCTAAGTAAATATGGCCATTTTATCCCAATTAAACATCCATTCACTGCCAAGTCCCTTGCTGGAGTGTTTGTTAAAGAGGTTGTCAAACATCATGATATCCCTCTTTCTATTGTAAGTGATAGAGACCCAACTTTCCTTAGCCTCTTCTGGCGAGAATTGTTTAGATTGCAAGGCACAAAGCTCAAGATGAGCACTGCATACCACCCCCAAACAGATGGACAAACAGAAGTGCTCAACAGGACTTTGGAGACTTATTTGAGGTGCCTCTGTTCTGAACAACCAAAGGGATGGTTGGAGTACTTACCTTGGGCAGAGTATTGGTACAACACTTGCCCCCAAAAGTTTGCCAAGTGTACGCCATTTGAAATTGTGTATGGGCGCCCCCCTCCATCAATTGCTAAGTACATTCTTGGTGAGGCCTTAGTAGAAGCAGTGGCTCAGGATCTCATTTCTAGGGATGAAGCCTTAAGACAGCTTAAGTCACATCTCCAGCATGCTCAAGAACAAATGAGCAAGTATGCCAATGCTCACAGAAAACCCTCCAACATTAAGGTAGGAGATATGGTGTTCCTAAATATACGGCCCCATAGACAGAGTTCTATGCCAGTCAAGCTTCATCCTACTGGCATAACGCTATTATGGGCCATTTCCAGTCATCAAGCAAGTTGGAACCGTAGCTTTCCAACTCCAATTACCCCCCACTGCCAGGATACACCCAGTATTTCATGTCTCCCAGCGTAAACTTGCAGTTTGGAGATCATCCCGTAGAAGATAATCTCCCTGAGGAACTACAGGTGCCTGCACCCAACTACACACCTGAACAAATCCTAGATAAAAAGATAGAGACAGTACAAGGGCGGACAACAGAACACATCTTGGTTAAATGGAAGGATCAGCCAACAGAAGAAGCAACCTGGGAAGAAGCTGAAGCCATCAAGAAACAATTTCCAGACCTCAACCTTGAGGACAAGGTTGTTGCTAAGGGGGAAGGAATTGTTAGACCATTGAAGACATATTCTAGAATAAGCAAGCCTAGAATAGCACAAGAGGATTAATTAAATAAGTAGTTATTGCTGTTATATCATTTAATTCTGTTATGTCTGGTATGTTAGTTATTTCGGTTATGTTAGTTACTGCTGTTACAGTTGTAACAGCATAGAGGTAGTTAATTAGATTCCCCTTGTAACCACCAATGCTCTAACTCTCTAGGAACAATATAAAAGAGAGAGTCATGACTAAGGTGAAGGGAGGAAAGAATTTTGCCAAGTGATAGAAGACTGGGTGAAGCCAGCAAGGTGCTTAGAGTATCAGTGTACTCTTTTGATTCTAATTGAATAAAATAACACTGTAAAGGAGCTTGGGTACCGCCCCAAACCTATACAGTTTCTGCATTGTTTAGCTAAGAGCTAACAGGCCCAAGGTTTCTCTGAATTCGGTCAGAACCAAGCAGGTTAAACACTAAACTCTTACTTTTTTTGCTTTTGCCATGCAGTTCATGAACAAAATAAAGGACATCAATCAACTCAGAAGAGAAGACACATTGCGCTCCCCTGAAGAGTCAACATGTACAAAGGAATGTTGGGATAAACATTAACCATAGTTATTAATCTTTCTTTTTGGGTTGAAAGATCTAAGAACATTTTTTCCAACTCCAATTAAGAACAAATTACTAGAGCTTCTTGTTAATATGCAAAAACCAGAAGAGATGAAGTCAAAAAGCAAGCATCACACCAACTAATTAAGAAACATAAATTATTAAAGTACCAGTCGAAGAGCTGAATTCCTTGCATACTCATCTCCATTTTGAATGACATCTCGAAGAGCATCTGGAAGAACCTTCCAAAATTCACCTACAAATTCAGAACCCTTTCGCCTGCTGTTTTGTAAAATATCATTCGCAAGATACAGAAATGCCAATCTCTTCTCACGAGGTGAACAATGAAATTGTCTAGCCCATGTTTCGACAACTTGTTTGGCTTTATTCATATGAAAAATACACCAATGTGACAAAGCTTGACCACATTAAGGATAACATCCAAGCAGCAGCAAATTATTATTATATATAACAAATGTGAAAAATAATCCAATGAAACTCTGAGAATTTGGGTTGGGCGTAACTCAACCCTACAAAATCGGCTTGTAGAGTGACGGATGTCTCCCACTTATAAACTCTTTTTTAAACCATGTTATATCCGATGTGGCACTTGGGTTTTTCCCAACAGAAATCATATACATACTTACATGTGTGTGTAAGTGTGTGTGTGTGTGTGTGTGTGTGTGTGTGTGTGTGAGAGAGAGAGAGAGAGAGAGAGAGAGAGAGAGAGAGAGAGAGTGCAAGCACGTTAGCAGATGAATTCAGTACAAGACTATTGGTATCTGTGATATGGTAAAGAAGGAAATAAGAGTTATATTGCATTGTTTATAAGTAATTAGTAAATAAATATAGAACTTCATCACCAGTTCTGCAGTTAAGAAGGGGGCATCCATTGTTGCAATAAACCAAGAAGGGGAGAGAAGGTTGCTTAGCAAACCAGGTGAGGGAAGACCAAACCCCAACAACAATATAAGGCTAATGTTCCAAGTTCAAATAATGTAAAGCAAATTAACGGCAATAGGTGATATTAGACAGTAAAACCATGGAAGAACAAAAAAAAAGGAAACAGATAGAAACTGTTTGAGCAATACAATATTGAACACAAACAGGAAAAATATACATTGCATCCCACAAAATGATCTTGAAGGATACTCTCTATGCTTGTCTGTGAACTATTCAGCTTGCCTAGTTTTTCCACTAAAATCTGTGGATTGAATGTGCTACCCATCCTTCCAATTAAAGTTGGCACAGCTAATCAACTAGAATCCCAACTTTCATCAAAACCTTTAAAAACACAAGGGGTATACAAACATTAGGACAGAATCCAGCACTGTAATATAACTCAAATAACAATAGATAAAATAAACAGACATATTTGGTTGATAAACAAGCACACACATCAGTTGCCAAAAAACATGTAGGTTGAGAAACCCTTCTTACATAGAAAAGTAAATAATTTATTTGCGTGGACCCACATTTCGCAGACAAATGCACTATGTCCCCAAGAATACAAACAAATATTAAACACTAGCAGGCACCGTTAACATGAGTTTAGGCAAACCAGGTTTACAACAGAAGTCTCTTTGCACTAAGTGGGTTAGATTCATCGATCAATCGACACCATAATGTTCATCAATAATGCTTAAAGACAAACCATTTACGTGTAAATCCTTCTTAATGGTTTGCCTATAGTTTATCTAAATTTTTCTCTACATGTAATTATTGCACTATCACCTTTTTGATCTACTCTCCTTACTAGGGCTTCTCGCAGTCTCGTTCATACATGCCTAAAACAACAACTGATAAATTAATGCTTTAAATGATGGGTAGATATAAACACTCAGGGCATCAACAAATCAGCACTACAAATCTAACACTGAATTGAAATCAGGAAGATTTTTGGTTTGCTACAAATGGAAAAAAAAAAGAACAAGATAAGAAAAAGTTGGGTGTCAAATCAAAATCACCAATGTTATACTAATATTCCCTATAGATAGGTAACCAGATATGCCTATGAAGAAACATCAAAGAAAAGTAAGCCAGACCAAGCTTTGAGACTAGGCAAACAATCCCTAAAAGATTGGGGGATTCAATATCTAATTGATTTGCAGACTAGTTTAAGTTTCAATTATGAACTTGTGATGTAAAATATAACTTGTATACATAAATGTAATGTTATTTATTTATGCCATAATCAAATGGAAGCTGATATTACCATTTGTATGCAATCAGATACCCAAAAAATTACAAAGAGACATGCACAGAGAGGACAGAGACAGACCACTACTACACATGGATGAATATGTGACAGACAAGCACATGCTTGCCATTTCTTAATGACATCAAAACATGAGCATGAATGAATATCTGACAGACTGTCATAGCCATGCCCAGCACGCCAATACTTATGACATCAAACCACAAGTCAAAACCAAAACACATAAAGGAGAAAAACAGATGTAAAACACATACAGAAAAGAAACACAAGTAAACACTGCCGGTTCTCCAATCCAATGTATCCGATAAACCAGCTCGAAGATGAAAACCAAATCTTCCACTTTAGTACATGAAATCCACGATAAGCCTATAAAAATTCAACTCATGATAACAATTATGCATTATAATTTTGTCAGGCCAAACAGTGCGCGCATGGCATAAGTTCAGCAGCAGCACTGTATCAGAATTCTCCAACAAAACCATTGAGTAAACCCTAAATACAGCCAGCTCTCAGATGCACACAATAGACCATCTCCAGATGTAAACCAAATCTTCCAAAAGAAGTTTCAAAATAAGCTTCTTGATAAAATCCACACCATTATAACAATCATCTCATATAATTACCTTACCCCAGTCAAAAAAAACAATTTACATCAAGCAGTGCTGTTTCTTTGGCCATAGACCACAAACTCAAAATGAAGGGCAAGAAGTACAAGGTTCATAATCAATCACGAAACAACAATAAACTTCAACACGAATATTTATTAGGGATTGCCATAAGTTATGCAAGACTGCATCAGAATTTACTAACCAAAAAGTTCCAATTATCCTTGAATCCAACAACAGATAAACAAAGTGCATAAACTTGAAGGAGGAAAAAATCACCTTTAGCTCAATAATTAATTAAACAAAAACAAACAAATATATATACACATAAAATCGAACTAAGAAAAACATATCACAGTCCACACACAAAAAATTCTCCAAATCAATTACAGCATATATCAGACTAAAAAGAGCAAGAATTAATCAAGGAAAATAAAAAACAAAAACCAGAATTGATCAAATAAAATCAAAATCAAAATCAAAAACCAGAACTAATAATCAAGAATTGAAGGAAATAAAAGGAATGAAATACTTACATCATAGCAGCAACGAAGAATGTGGTTGAAGATAAGCGAAGAACGGTACAATGGCGAGAGAGAGAGAGAGAGAGAGAGAGAGAGAAGCAGAGAGAGTTTGAGAGAGAAAGCAGTTTTGTTTTTGAGTTTGAGTTGCTCGGGTTTTAGTTCGCTTTGCGTTCGTTGTTATACTGACTGGGTTCAGCGGAGCGTCCTACCCTTTATATTTTCATTGTAAAAGATTGTAAGAAGATTTTGTTAAGATTATAGACAAACAAACAAAACCCAATTAAGATGGCATTTTTTAAATCCCCAAATTACCCCTTACTTGTTCTCATAAGGAAGGTTAAATTCTATTTTTGGTTATTTATTTATATTAGATTTCGATTTGATTCTTTACGTAAAATTTATGCCAACGTGGTATTTCTATTTCCTATTCTTTTCTATTTTAAAATATTTCTTATTATACTAGAAAAAGTATATCAACGTGATCTCTTTTTTTAGCAAAATAAGGAAAAACATTAACCAAGTTGATATAATTTTAACAAAAAAAAATATATTGTTTTTTGTATTTTGAGTGGAAGAAACATAAATAATAAATCCTGTCAAAATGGAAGATATATAATAGATAATAAGGACATAATATTGCTTCCCAAAATATAATTAAAATTTAAAATATAGAGATCTCTAGGGGTGTTCATTGGTTCGGGAAAATCCAAACCAACCCACAATCCAATCCAAATCGATATGTTTGGTTCGGATATTTCTAGTTTTTGGGTCAAAATCGAACAAATCCAAACCAACCCGTAGTTTTTTGGATCGGGCAACGGATTTTAAAAATCAAATCCGCGAACCCGAACCAACCCATATTACGTCATAACAATTTTGTAATTTTAGATGTACACGATTTTATTTGCTTAGAATTTTTACCTAAATGATTTATGATTAAGTTGTAAAATTTTAATACTATGAATGGAAAGATTATTAGTGGATTTGAGTTTGATTTCTTGTGATTTTCAATTTTTTTAGCTATTTAAAGTGTTGGAATATCATAAAAAAATGTTGTTTTTTATATTTTAGAAAATTAATATTTTAGTGAATAACCCGTGAGCCCAATCCAAACCAACCCGTCCAATATCGGTTCGGTTTGGTTCGGATTTTGGAGGAAAAAATGTAAAATCCGAACCAACCCAAACCGAATAATTATTATTGGTTCGGACAACGAATTTGGTCAAATCCAATCCAAACCGACCCACGAACACCCCTAGAGATCTCTTACAATTAGTTTTAAAACATTTAATAAAATAATATTTCACAATTATTGGTTAATAATGTACAGTATCACTTTTTGTCAAAAAAAAAATGTGTGGTATCATTTAAACAGTTCAATCATTTTTCAAAAATTATTATTAATCATTACTATTGTCCTTAATATATACTTTTTACATTTTACTATCAAATATTTGATGAAATAAAATGTCAATAAATGTATTTAAATTTTAAGAAAATCATAGTATTAATTAATTAATATTATCTTTAATTCATTCTTAATTAATTTTATTAGTACTATGATAATGTACATATAAATAAATAGAAATAGCTTTTCATCATCCCCAAAAAAGATATGAATTGTTTATTGAAGACAAATAAATAGATATAGATAATTTTAATAAATTACTAATTATTTTATTATTTATAAAGTTTTTTAGATTAGTATTTTAAATTAAATTATCATTAAACAATTCGAATACTAAAGAATTTTATTATATTTTTTCAAAATATATGTAATAATTAATATTTAAAAAAGTAGCATCATTTAATCATGCATTTTTCTATATGCATTAAATTATAACCACGTTGATATAATTTAACAAAAAAAATATATTTCTTTTTGTATTTGGAACGGAAGAAAGATAAATAATAAATCCTTTCCAAATGGAAAATATATCCATTAACCAAGGGTCGGAGGTTCGATCTCCCCATTGGATACGGAGCAGCGTTAAAACTCTGGGCTAGCTGTCCTGCCCCTCGAGGCACCTACAAAGAGTGAGGAATTTAATCATGCATTTTTCTATATGCATTAAATTATAACCACGTTGATATAATTTAACAAAAAAAATATATTTCTTTTTGTATTTGGAACACAAGAAAGATAAATAATAAATCCTTTCCAAATGGAAAATATATCCCTTAACCAAGGGTCGGAGGTTCGATCCCCCCATTGGATACGGAGCAGCGTTAAAACTTTGAGCTAGCTCTCCTGCCCCTCGAGGCACCTACAATGAGTGAGGAATTAGTCACTGCTGTCCGTGCGGTGGATACCAGGGTTTACCCAAAAAAAATGAAAAATATATAATAAATAATAAGGACATAATATTGTTTCTCAAGGAATAATTAATAAGTTTTTTAAAAATATTATTTTAAATCTAAATTATCATTAAACAATTCGAATACTAAAAAATATTATTATATTTTTTCAAAAAATATCTAATGATTAATATTTAAAAAAGTAGCACCATTTAATCATGCATTTTTCTATTTGCATTAAATTATAACCACGTTGATATAATTTTAAGAAAAAATATATATTTCTTTTTGTTTTTGGAACGGAAGAAAGATAAATAATAAATCCTTTCAAAATGAAAAATATATAATAAACAATAAGGACATAATATTGTTTCTCAGGGAATAATTAATATTTAAAATATATAAATCTCATACAATTAGTTTTAAAACATTTAAAAAAATAATATTTGACAATTAATGGTTAAAAATGTATAATAAATAGATTAATCACAAGCGAAGAGGGGGTTGAGACAAGGGGGTCCATTGTCACCTTTTCTTTTCCTTATCGTGGCCGAAAGTTTGACGGCTCTTGTGAATCAAGCGGTGGCGATTGGTTCTTTTCACGGTTATGCCGTTAATGATAATTTGAAGTCTATTTTGAGAGGTTTTGAACTTGTATCCGGTTTGAAGGTAAATTTCAATAAGAGTTAGCTTATTTGTATTAATGTGGCGGATGAGTTTCTTTCAACGGCATCCACTTTTCTTCATTGCAGAACAGAATCCATTCCGTTTAAGTTTTTGGGGATCCCGGTTGGTGCTAATTCGCATAGGGCATCCACTTGGAAGCCGGTGATTGATATGCTTCGGAAGAGACTTGTATCGTGGAAGGGTCGCTATTTATCTATTGGAGGTCGGGTCACTCTTATCAACTCAGTTTTAAATAGCATTCCACTTTATTTCTTTTCTTTCAACAAAGCTCCAAAGTTGGTGTTGAATGCCATGGTCAAGATTCAAAGGGATTTCTTATGGGGTATTAATGAAGGTGATGGAGGTATATATTGGATTGCTTGGGATAAGGTTTGTCGTCCGAAGAAGGAGGGAGGCCTCGGCATTAAAAACTTAGAGTTGTTCAACATGGCTCTATTATCCAAGTGGAAGTGGAGGATGTTAGTGGAAGAGGATGCGAGTTGGAGGGAGTTGTTACTGTTTAAATACGGCGACTTTTCTTTAGCTTTCATTCATGGTTCGGTGGAGGCTTTTAATAGGGAGTCGGCTGGTTCTATTTGGTGGCGAGATTTGCTTAATTTGGAGAGTTCTCTTCCCAACCGTGGCTGGTTTCGTTTGAGTTTGAGAAGGAAGCTTGGCAACGGTGCATCCACTCGTTTTTGGACGGACCATTGGATTGGAAATTCACCCATTTGTGCTATTTTTTCTAATCTTTATGCAGGTTGTTCCTTCAAAACAGCCATGGTAGATGACATTGGTTCGTGGGTTGGTGACTCTTGGCTTTGGGAGGAATCGTGGATGCTTATTCAGGATCAGGGTTGTGTCGAAGAAGCTGCTGAATTACGCAATATTTTACAAGATGTGTCCCCTTTAAGGGAGGGGCACGATGCTTGGGTATGGTTGCAGGAAGTCTCGAAGGTGTTTTCGGTCAGCTAGTGCTACAGGTTGTTGACCGAAATTGTTGCTGTCCCTAGCAACGAGGCTGTTGTCTCTGAATCCGAATTGTTTCCGGCGGAATTTTTCCGCCGGTACGTTTCCGGCGGAAATTTAGCATTTCCGGCAGATTTTTTCCGTCGGTAAATTTCCAGCGGAAAAATTTGAATTCCCAGCGGAATTTTACATTTCCGGCGGATTTTTTTAAAATTTAAAAAAATATAAATTTTTTTAAAAATAAATCCGCCGGAAATGTTCCGGTGACATTTCCGGCGGATTTATTTTAAATAAAAAAATAAATTTTTTTTAAAAAAAACCCGCCGGAAATTCAAAAAAAACCGCCGGAAATGTATTTTTTTTAAAAAAAAAAACCGCCGGAAATGTTCCGGCGACATTTCCGGCTGTTTTTTTGAATTTCCGGCGGTTTTTAAAAAAATAAAATTTAACTGTTTTTTTATTTAAAATAAATCCGCCGGAAATGCAAAAAAAATCCGCCGGAAAGTCACCAGAACATTTCCGGCGGATTTTTTTTGAATTTCCGGCGGATTTATTGTTAAAAAAATAATAAAAAATTTGAAAATCCGCCGGAACGTTTTCAGCTTCCTATAAATAAAACTTTCTCATACCCTCTTCCCATTCTCTCATTTCACTCTTATTTCCTTCTCACTTTCTCCTACACCCTTCTACATTTCTCTCTTCTTCTTTCTCATTCATTCTTCTTCCTTCTCACTTCTTCTTATTTTTTCATTTTCATACTCTCATTCATATTTATTCCTTCTCACTTCTTCATTCTTATTCTCTCCTATATCATTTTTCCATACTCTCTTTCATTTTTTTTTACACCATCTTCCTTCTCATTCATTCTCACTTATTCATTCTTCTTCCTTCTCACTTATTCTTATTTCTTCATTCTCATACTCTCATTCATTCTTTGTTTTACACAACTCTCTTTCATTTTTATTCATTCTAATTTTTCTTCCTTCTAATTCTATTACTTCTCATTCTAATTTTTTTTCTATTACGTCTTATTTATTTAAATATAAAATTCGAAAAAAATTATCTTTTTTTTATTTTTTTTTTAAAATCCACCGGAAATTCAAAAAATCCGCCAGAAATGCTCCGGCGACATTTCCGGCGGATTTTTTGAGTTTCCGGCGGAATTTTATTAAAAAGAAAAAAAAAATTCCGGCGGAAATTCAGCCGGAAACCGTTACCTACGAACGTTTTACCGGCGGATTTCCGGCGGAAAAAATCCGCCGGAAACGTCACTTTTCCGGCGGATTTGGTGCATTTCCGGCGGATTTTTTCCGCCGGAAAAACGCATTTTTCTTGTAGTGGGAAGCAATTTGAAGCGCATTCTTGTGAAGCTTTGGAAAACAATCACTCCGTCCAAAGTCACTATCTTCGGTTGGCGTTTACTTCGTGATTCTTTGCCCACCAAAGATCTTCTTTTCCGCCGTCATGTTATACAAACTGAAACAGCAGCTGGTTGTCCGTTTTGCTTGGATCATCACGAAGATTTTTTTCATTTGTTCTTGAGTTGCAGCTTCGCTCACGACATTTGGGTTTGTGTTTGCAATTGGTTGGGGGTTCAACGTTTAGAAGCAACATCTATTCTTGATCACATGCGTGGATTTGGAAAATTGTGCAAAGGCAGGAGGTCAAGAAAAATAAAATACTTGATTTGGGTCACGACTTGTTGGTGTATTTGGCTGGCTCGCAACGGGCTTGTCTTTAGAAATGAGGAATCTTCTGTTGAATCTGTGTGATCCGCATTAAGAGCTTAGCTTGGAGTTGGATTGTGTATAGAGGGGGGTCTAGTTCAAGTTTGTCTGTTTCCACGTGGTGGATTAATCCTCTAGATTGCCTAAACAATATGTAACTCATCTTGTTGTTTGAGTTTGAGCACCCCTAGTGCTCATTGAATGAAATCTTTGCTTATCTAAAAAAAACAAGTGAAGTCGATGGATGTTGCACACCAATAACACGATAACCAAAACTAAAGATAAAGATTTTTTCCGATCACTAAAAAAGAATCATATCAATATCAATCAATCAATCATCAATACTATCAATCAATCATCAATCAATATTAATACTAATACTAATAATATAAAAAAGTAAAGTGCGAGCAAAATGGCAATTTTAGACATTTACTAAAATGTGTGTCCACTTTTATGGGCAAATAAGTCATTTAGCAACTAAATGACAAATCAAATACTAATTAATCAATCAAATCAAATACTAATCACTACCGAATGTCAAAAAAAATTAACCACTATCAATAATTCCAAAACCACTTTCTTAAATAATAATTTAATAAAAAATTTAAATACATATTAAATGATCTAGAATTTACTATTTACTATAATATACTAAAACTACTAAAACAAATCAATTTAACCATGTGCAACTGACAAAAATAAATTTAATGACTATAAAAGATTAGGCGGCAATGGAAGTGGCAACGAGGGCGCCAAACGGGGTGCATATCTTATATTAGATCTCATTTTATTTTTTCTGATTTTTACTCCATTATTAAGATTAGAGGAAGATGCCGACTTTTTTTAACTTTTTGCAACACGAGTTTTTTAAGCAAGTTGAAATATAGTATTTTTATCGAGTTTCTTCTTTTTCTTTTATTAAATTTTACAATTTCCAAATTATTTATAGGTTCATAGCAAATTATAACAAATACAGTTTTACCCGTGCGGATGCACGGGTAAAGTATTAGTTTTTTACTAAAGCAAAATAAATAGACATAGATAATTTTAGTAAACTTATTTTATGTACAATTAGGTTTCTGTCCAGAAGTCGGACCTGATGTGATACCAATTTAGAGTGTTGACGTCGCCTCCGTAGCTCGAATCCACGTGCTGACCCGACGTGGGTGGTGTACCCGCACGCACTCTGATGCCTAAGTTAGTTCATAGGGTTGTGAGGATGAGGTATGAATGAATTCGTACATGGATCGATAATTGATGGGGTATTTATAGGCATCCTGGATAGTGGGCGCCTCGTCTAGCGTCGTCGGATCATGGAGTGCGATCTCATCCCTTGATGGCCAAGTTGCACGGATAGTGATTCGTGCCTCAGCTACACCTCTATGGCCACGCTAATCTGGGCTGTTCATTCACATCAGGCACAGATTCTTTGGGATGACGGCTTCCGAGGTGGTTGTGCTATCCGGGATCGAGTCGCTACTCGGTCCGGAACAGTTTCAAATATTTTACACACTAGTCATAGTAAATTTAAACTGTTATTTATCAATTCAATAAAAAATATATAATATATTTTTGAAAAATAAATTTTATGATTAATGTTCTTGTATATAAAATGGGGGTGACGGCCGTGACACAACCCTTAAGGATATAGCCTTAATAAGGGAGACCTCCCAAAATACATGAACCTCCTCTTTACAATAGTGGAATGAGCTATTTATA
Organism: Astragalus membranaceus; assembly: GCA_039519185.1. NCBI lineage: Eukaryota > Viridiplantae > Streptophyta > Magnoliopsida > Fabales > Fabaceae > Astragalus > Astragalus membranaceus. Next base: position 19,094,563 of record CM076854.1, on the reverse strand, counting down.
ATACAAAGAGAGTCCTAAGGTGTTCTATGTTACAGAGAATCGGTCTCTCCTACCTGCTCTATGTCTACCACCGAGGTGGTGGTGTGGCCACTACTTCGATACGAGCCAATGCCCAGCCGCCACGTCCTCCTCCTCTGTCTTCTACGCGGACACGTCTTAATCTGAGCATGGTCCGTACGGCGGCGCATGTAGTCCTGACCCTTCTTTAGTACTATTTGTGCGTCCTCGACCGACGATTGTGCTACTCGTCCTCCCCTTCCCTGCTCGACAATGGGTCTTTCTTGAGGCGAACAGAAGCCCTTCTCGGTCTCTTGGAGCTTTTCTCGGCCTCTTGGAGCCCTTCTCGATCTCCTAGGGCTTAGGTTGGCAATTTTCGGACACCCTCGGGACACAGCCCTTCGAGCTCCGAACCCTTTAGGATGGCCGGTCTCGTGGGGGGTTTTACTTCTCGATGCTTGACCATTTATTGTCGCTTGACCAACCAACCTTTTCATTTATAAGGGTCACGTCTGCTCTGTGGTCGTTATCAGAGTGTTGTTGTGTCTCCGTTTCCCGGGGGCATTTATTGCCTAATTGGATGCACTCTCGACTGTTTCTCCTTCAGCCTGTGTATAAATAGAGCCTTCCTCAATCTTTTAGCGTTGTGTTTGTTGTTCTGTCCTTCTTGTTCCTCTGATGGTGTCGAAGTTCTCTTTACTGATGAGTGAGGGGATCTTCCTTGGTTGTTGTTCTTCTCCTGTGATCTCAATTGGGGTCGTGCGGAGTACCTAGTCGGCTTCTTGTGTCATCTGAGGTCCGCCAACCTTTACACAGGTTTCCCCGTGTGTTGCAGTTTCTATTTTTTGGATTGTCCCGAGGAGGTTGTAGGATACATAATGGAAATATGGTGGAGTTGATGGCGAGGGGATGGTGGTGAGTCATCGCCGCATGCTTTTGGCAGTACCTCTTGGGTGCAAATCGTTGTTTTCTGCTCCAACTTCAGCTCGTAGATATAATCTTGCGGGTTGCAAGATGAAGAGCTGTGTGCCTAGTGCTATGCTTTTTGGGATGTCTAATTTGTATCTTCGTTACTGCTGGGTGAGGGGATTTAGGTTTTCCTTTGGTTGGCTTGGTCGTGCGTTCCCCCCAAGTGATGTTGAGGTCATGATTTCTCCTTTGGGTTCTTTGGTTTGATAGCTGCTCAGCATGCGTCAGATTTTGTGTTTATCGCCGGGTATTTTGTACATTTTGTTTGCTTGTCTTCAGCCCTTCTGGGTTTGACTTTGTACATGTATGGAATAAAGTAATCTTTTCAGTTTGCTGGCTATCTTCCTTATTGGGGGGCCGGGGCGCTCTTCAATCGTCATTGGGATTTGAGTGGATGTCAATCGAGTAGTCGCATCTTTATGACGAATCAGCGTGATGGACTGAAGTGACGCTTTGAATTATAGAGTACACTTGCGCCGTCCTTATAAAAGGTAAAAGCTGTAGTGTTTTTCTTCCATTTTCCTGTTGCTCTCCTTTTGCGCTGAGCATCCATATTGTGGAAGTTTTCCTATCGCTACGAGTTTGTTCGTTTGATTTTTCTGGTTGGTCAGTGCTGTGTGAGGTGGACGACGCGGCCTCCTCTGGTGGTAATTTTATTCTATTGTCCTCGGATGAGGAGTCATTCGAAGTTATCCCTTTTTTGCCGTTTGTTTTTGGTTTGATTGGTTGTCATTTTCCGTGAGTCCGAAAATGTTCTTTTTTTGTTGCAGAGTCCATGAGGTGGTTAGGCCGACTTGAGCTCGTGGTGTCTCAACAGCCTCAAAATCGTTTAGAAACTCGTATGACTTATCCATCCAACTTATGCCCAATCATAAGAATTTCTAAACGATTCTGAGGATATTAAGACACCACGAGCTCAAGTAGGAACACAGAGGCTTTGGCTAGAGACACCAAGGAGGCCAGGATATCAGCTCACTACGCTTTTGGTTGAAGCCAGTGATCTCGAGCATCGGGCGTAGTTGGCTTTGTCCGAGCAAGGTCGGTTGGATGGTGAGTTGTAGCAGGCTCGCAGAGAGATTTCTGAGCTCGAAGTCCTGAAGGAGGAGAACGCCAGGCTGGCGTTGAAAATAGAGAGGCGTTCGGCCCATTTGGTTGCGCTTGAAGAGAAGCATCGATCAAATACAAGGGAGTTGGTTGAGCTTGGGTTCCGAAAGTTTCGTGATTGTTATAAACAGATCATCGACCTTAACCCTGGCGTGTCAATGAGGTTGGCTGAAGCAAGTCCTGTCTGATCTACGCCTACCACGTCCTCCTCCTTTGTCTTCTACACAGGCGCATCCATGTCTGAGCATGGTCCGTACGGCAACACATGCAGTCCTAACCCTTCTTCAGTACTATTAGTGCGTCCTCAGCCAACGATTGTGCTACTCGGCCTCCCCTTCCCTGTTTGGCAAGGTCTTTCTTGAGGGGAATGGAAATCCTTCTCGGTCTCTTATAGCTCTTCTCGATCTCATGGAGCCTTTCTCGGTCTCCTGGGGCTTAAATCGGCGGTTTCCGAACACCCCGATACAATTAATATTTAATAATTCAAACTATCATTTAATCATGCTGAGCATTTTTCTGAACTAATTACTAGTCATTAATGTTTAGTATTTTAGATTTTTTTTGTTATCTAATAATTTAAATTTGGATACTTAAATATAGAATGTATCATTAAATGATGTACCAGAAAACGAACGTTTCACTAAAAATTTCTAAACTTTTGAATCTGAAATAATAATTAATTAATGTATCATTGATGCTTTTTTTAATGAATTTTATTTTCTTACTAAAAATATTTGCATTCTTTCAAATGGGTATAACAATACAAATTCAAAAATATTAAAAATAAAATTTTGATGAATATGCGAACAAACTCACGACACTCAAGTTAGTAGCATAAAATGACAAAATACCTAGAAACTAGACAAAATCAAAATCATAGGAATAGTCATGCCTCCAGATTCGTAATATTGATGCTCAAGTTATTGATTGAATTGTAGTTGATCAAAGCAAATATGTCAATCAGAATCAATCAAAACCACTACAAGACGGGAAAAAATTATCCAAAACCACCTCCCATAAGAAGGAAGACACTGATCAAAAAAATTAAGAAGGAAGAGAAGATCACTTCTAATGTTGAGAACAAAATTAGGATAGACTCTTAATGAATTTTATTATTAGTATAATATTGTATCAAGAAATAAATAGATATAGATTTTTTATACTCACATAAAAAAGATATAAAATTTTTAATGAAGCAAAATAAATAGATATATATTTTAAATAAAGTTATTTTATATTTAAATAGTTCTAAGATTTTATAAAATCATGATAAAAAATGAACATTATTTGTGGTCAATTCAAATACTAAAAAAATTATTTTAATTTTGAAAAAGTATATAATTTAGGTTTGCCTAGCTACAGGGTTCGCTAATTTCTTCCTTGGAGTTTTCCTTTTGCTTCTTGCTTTGGGTGTGCTGCAAATGATTGTTAATGACTTTGAGACGAGAGTCATTATAGTGATGTTTTTGCGTATCTTTATAGATTTTTTTAAATTTCTTTCGGTTATAATGTTGTCTATGTTCATTGGTATTGGTCAAGTCCCCCTATATTTTTTTTATTTTCCATTTTTAATCAATAAAATTTAGTTGGAGTACTAGTTTTAGTTTTTGATGTTTTTTCCCTAAGGAGGGTTTTGTATCAAAATGTTTTAACGAGGTTCTATATCTCCTTTTTGCTTAAAAAACTAATAATTAGTAATTTATTTCCACATTTAATTGTTTCATGCATTTTATTAATTTATTACTAATCATTAAATGTTTTAACCACGTATAATTTAAATAAATATCTTAACATTTTTAGTATCAAATACTTAATTAGGCATAGCTTTTTTTTGGGAAAATATCATCCGGGTCTCTTAACTTACTTTATGTCTTCGTTTAGATCCCTTAAGTTTTCGAGGTAACGAATATGTCCCTTAACTTTTAAAAACGTTGCACCGTTTTCCCATTTAACATTTTAACACTAAAACCGATAAACAATGTCTAATGTGGCTACAATGGGCAATGTGGCAGTTCCAACTAGGATTTTTATAAAAAATTAATTTTTTATTAAAAAAAATCATCTTCAAGAAAAAGGGTGCAATACCCATGGAACCCCACCATCTACCATCCTCTTCCTTGTTCCTCATCATCTCTAACAAACGTTGCAATCTAGAAATGAAACTGTTCTGTACCTAGCAGTATTTTGGTCGGCTGCTGTTGGTAGGTCTCTTGCTGCCCTGGCAGGAGGTCAGTGAGCGCCCGGGGGGGTACCTGCAAAGCCACTCCGACGCTCAAGTCAGTATGAGAATAAGCTAGTGAATTTGCAAGGGAAGAGTGTGTACCGTATAAATGGCTATGCGAGCCGGTATTTATAGGAAATCGATACTCGTCTGTGGACCGTCGGATTATCAGAATCGATCTGAACCATCCAAGCGTGGTGCCTTTAGTTGGGCTTGTATGTAGTGGATATGGGCCGAATCGATTGGGCTGATCCATATCCAATTGCTAAGCGCACCCCCTGGTTTTGCTAAATGGACCTCTTGGTCCAGTCCAGAACAGTTGCCCCCCAAGCCGAGATTATTCCAGAGAATGGTCTTGGCTTGAAGGATGTTCGTCGGTCTACCGGATGTGTGAAGTCGCGTGGGACACTGCCTTTGTCACGACCGTGTTTTATCATTTTCACTCTCTAGAGTAAATAAGAGAAATTTTGTTTTTACCGTAATGCGTTACTCTGTTTGTCTTGTCGGGTCGTACAAGATCCCTTCGTGCGACCATGACACAGGCCTCCTATGGGGTAATCCTTGTGCCAAGCGTCAAGCTAGGGTGTCGTATCCTGATGTTGGCGCCCTCGTGGGCGCCTTGTGCCAAGTGCTACGTTCTGCTGTTGGGGCCCTCCTGGGCGCCTTGCTGGATGCTTGTTCGGTGCGTGCGTACGCTGGGTGTCTCCTCGTGGAGCAGGATTTTGCGATACAATGTTGGGTGCCCTCATGGGTGCCTTGGACGCCTCGTTGCACAGTGCTGGCTGCCCCATTGCGAAGGACTTGCTTCCAGACCACCTCCTGCCTGGCGCCCTCATGCCAGGCGCCATCAAGCCAGACACCCTCTGCCAGGCGCCCTCCTGCCAAGCGCCCTCATGGGCGCTGCCTGCTTCTATATTGGCGCCCTGCCAGGCGCCCTCATGGGCGCTGCCTTCGTGCTTGACACCCTGCCAGGCGCCCTAATGGGCGTTGGTTGCTTCCTTGCCAGGCGCCCTCTTGGGTGCCGGCTTGTGTGGACGTGTGCTTGACACTCTGCTTTTTTGTTGCTCATCCTGTCTCTTAGCCTGCTTTTCTTCTTGATGAAATTTCAGGGCTTGCTTGGTGCCGAGGGGAATTGCTTCTTCCGTCTTCACCATTATCTGTTTGACATCTCCATGATCTTTTAATTTGATCAAGAGGTTCTGGCCGGGAGGCTTGTCACATACCGACCCAACGGGGTTGACTTCGATGTCATTGCCCCCTGATTTTTTTATGTTGCATTTTGAAACATCCAAGCTTCCTCTTTATCTAGCTTGTTCCTTATAATTGTAACTGGCACGCGTTGGGTGGCCTCGGGCGCTGGTCATCGCCTTGCGCATCTGAATGTATAATCTCATATCGCCTCATGGCAATGTTAACTCTGGGGGCAGTTTATCAGAATCGATCTAAATAACAACTCACCCATCAGAGGTTGTGGCACGTTTAAAGTCGCTCCGTGCCTCGTGGCAAAGTTAACACCTCATGGGACTCTGGGGGCAGTTTATCAAAATCGATCCGAATTTAACTCGCCCATCAGAGGTTGCGACCATTTTCGAAGCCGCTTCGTGCCTCGTGGCAAAGTTAACACCTCGTGGTGACTCTGGGGGCAGTTTATCAGAATCGATCCGAATTTAACTCGCCCATCAGAGGTTGCGACCATTTTCGAAGCCGCTTCGCACCTCGTGGGACTCTGGGGGCAGTTTATCATAATCGATCAGAATTTACCTCCCGTCAGAGGTTGCGACACGTTTAAAGTCGCTTCGCGCCTCGTGGCAAAGTTCGATCTCATGAACGAGGAAACAAGCAAGTTGATCTCAGGTGAAAGAGAAGAATAGCTTGCATCTCGGACAAAGCCCCCCTTCTTTACTATTTCAAGCTTGATTTTCATTAAAAAAAGTCTGGGGAATCATTCGATGTCGGAACCATCCATGTTCATAATATAATAAGGCGGAGAACGGATAAGAACTCGGGTATTGACCTGTGTCGGTCGGGGGATCTCCTCGATGGTGATCCCCGGTGGTGCCTCTGGTGGATATTGACCTGGTTCCACCGTTGCCACCCAAGTCGAGATTATCCTCGGGGATGGTCTTGACTTGACGTTGTCGTTTAGGATGCCCTCGTAGGTTAGGTTGCCCTTACGACTCGTGTCGTCGCCGGGTCTGCTAATTTTGTCAGAGGATCACAGCAATTATCCTGCTCGTCTATTGATATTTTTTTGCTGACTTGCCTTGATCGAGGTGATTGATGGTGAGTATGGGCGAGCAACACCACATTTTCTTTTCCTCTTGGCCGATTACATTGCACCTAGGGGGCGAGCATAGGAGAGTGTGAGGGCGAGCGGAGGAGAGTGGGGGAGGGGGGCGAGCAGAATGACACCATCACTTCACGCGTTACTTTATTTCCTCTCACGCTCATGCATCATTTGATTTTCTCACGTGCTCGCGCACTGTTATTTGCTCACGTGCTCGTGCACTATTTTATTTTCTCACGTGCTCGTGCACTATGTTTTTTTTGCTCACGTGGCACTATGTTTTTTACTCACGTGCTCGTGCACTATTTTATTTTCTCACGAACTCGTGCACTATGTTTTCTTGCTCATGTGCTCGTGCACTATGTTTTTTGCTCACATTCTCGTGCACTATGTTTTTTTGCTCACGTGCTCGTGCACTCTTTTATTTCCTCACGTGCTCGTGCACTATGTTTTTTTTTGCTCACGTGCTCGTGCACTATGTTTTTTGCTCACGTGCTCGTGCACTCACATGCTCATGCATCATTTAATTTTCTTACGTGCCACGCTGGCTGCTTCCGTAACAGAATTTGGCCCCCTCCTGGGCGCCTTGGGTGCTGGCTTGCCATGGTGCCGTCAGCTTGTTTCCCTTCCTGGGTGCGGAGACGTATGAATTGGATTTCGAGCTTAACATGAGAATTGTAGCTCTGCTTCTTAGATTTCCAACGCATGCTTACACGCCTCAATCAGATAAACACAGATGAAGTTATGGCTTGCAGACTAGACATCACCCTTGTAGGTGGGTATCTCTGGTGTCTGTGACCTCATGGTCTCGTCATTTGCTTGACTTCCTCGCCTTTCTTAATGCTTTCTACCCAAGACATCGTGGTCTCATACATTGGATCCCCACCGTGTGGGTGCCGTGATCTTGGCTGCTTTGCAGATGAGCGCGCCATGACACCCTTGACTCCCATACTTGGAGAGATGATCTTGGCTTTAGGTTAATGTTGAGGTTGCCCCCTATGATCCAGGCAGTCCCTCCCTGCATGGTATGTTGGTTCTCAGACTTGTCTCGCTCCACTCCTGACTATGGAGTTGGACCTTTTTTCTTTCTTGATATTCTGTTTTTGTGCTCAAACAACAAAATTCATAACTAGGCCTAGCCTTAGGCTCGAGTCCTGATGCTCTGCTCCTTATTCGGAGTCGCGAGTTTCATCCTTTTCTTCATTCACGTATTGGGTGAGCTTCCCTTCTTCAATGTCATCCTTGGGGGTGCTGCATTTGCTGGTACTGTGCCCATAACAAGTCAGATCAGCCTTCATGCTGCCAACCTTGGCCTCCTCTTGGTAGGCCATGTTGTCTTCTTCATAGTCCATGTACTTTTGATGCCTGCGTCGGTCGGGGGATCTCCTCGATGGCGATCCCCGGTGGTGCCTCCGGTGGGTGTCGACCCGGTTCCTTGACCTCTCTCGAGTATCAAGGGATGCGCGTGAGGAGGTCTTGGAGCGGGAGTCGTGAGGCTGGTAGGTATCATTCGGAGGGGATGGAGGGGTCCCTTGGAGGTGAGCCTGATCCTCCATGAGGGGGAGAACGATGGTGCCTCGAAGTCACCGTTGAAGGGTTCCCCTGCCAGGCGCCCTCATGGGCGCGGCCTGATGTTGCCATGGCGCCCTGCCAGGCGCCCTCATGGGTGCCAGGTGCCCTCACGGGCGCTGTCTGATGCTGCCCTGCCAGGTGCCCTCATGGGTGCCAGGCGCCCTCATGGGCGCTGTCTGATGTTGCCATGGCGCCCTGCCAGGCGCCCTCATGGGCGCTGCCTGATGTTGCCATGGCGCCCTCATTGGCGCTGTCTGATGCTGTCTTGGCACCCGGCCAGGCGCCCTTCTGGGTGCCGGGTTGGGCATGTCCTTAGCACTCTGCTGGTCTTCCTGATGCAGCATAGCTTGAGTGCGATTGGCCAGGAGATCCAAAAGCTGACTGACATTCGAAGGCTGGGTAAGCTGACTGGTACCCTCGTCAGGTAGGGTTACGACGTTGCCTTCCGGAGTATCCTCTGGTCGGGATGCCGGTACGACAATGTTTTGAATCCGGGGTCTGCCTCTGGGAGCCATGGAGTAGCAAGAGAAAAGTTCGAGTAGTGATGATGTGAAAGATAGATATCTCCCATCGTGGTCGCCAATGTTCTGTACCTAGCAGTATTTTGGTCGGCTGCTGTTGGTAGGTCTCTTGCTGCCCTGGCAGGAGGTCAGTGAGCGCCCGGGGGTACCTGCAAAGCCTCTCCGACGCTCAAGTCAGTATGAGAATAAGCTTGTGAATTTGCAAGGGAAGAGTGTGTACCGTATAAATGGCTATGCGAGCCGGTATTTATAGGAAATCGATGCTCGTCTGTGGACAGTCGGATTATCAGAATCGATCTGAACCATCCAAGGGTGGTGGCTTTAGTTGGGCTTGTATAGTGAATATGGGCCGAATCGATTGGGCAGATCCATATCCAATTGCTAAACGCACCCCTGGTTTTGCTAAATGGACCTCTTGGTCCAGTCCAGAACAGAAACGATGCTTGCAAATTTGTTTTCCATTACTCAAGATCGAACCTTACCTGGAAACCCAGATTTCGTTTCCAAAACAAAACCCAGATTTCGTTTTCAGATCGCGATTTCTTCCTTCTCCCAGATTAACTTTTAATGGAAACGAAATAGAAATTTACTGGAAACGAGAAGAATGGGTTTCTTTATTGGTGTCAACAAGATGAAGAATGGGCTTATTATGCACACGATTATCCACACATTTAGTTTCCAGTAAATTTCTTTTCTTCAGAATAAAAAACGTACGCTTATTCAAATCAGTGTGCAGAATCAATTCGTTTCTGAGCCATGTTACCACTGTTTCAACGACACTCATTTCCTCCAAGGGCAGTTGCAGAACCAACGGTATTACATTTTATCTGGTGACAAGGAGGAGGGATCCAATGACCTACTTAATTTTTGGAGATTTATTAGTTTGATCATAGTTAGAGAATGCTATGAGAATAATGAATTCTTGCATGGATGAAGACATGCCTCTAGAACTAAGCAGTTCAGAGAGACTAACGATATCAACCAGTGTTCTAAAAACCGAACCAACCGAACAGTTTAACCGGTTAAACAATCACCCGAGATTGTTTCTGGGTCAGTTCTTTGAGCAATTCGATCACGTTTTATCCAAGTTCGAGTGGTTTAAAGTGGTTGAACCATGACCCTCTCACCGGTTCAATGTTCGACTCGGTTTTCAAAACATTAGGATCAACACTATCCTGATGTTGGGAATTCCATAGTCTAGCATAGATAGATATCCAAGATAAATATAGGAGAAAAGGAATTAATACGAGATTGCAATATGTCAGAGAGTCAATCCCACCAAATTAATAGCAAAAATACAATCCCATAATGGATGAATAGAGATTTCCACCACCCGATAACAAATATCACACATAGAAACATAAAAGCATTCCCTAAGTGTGAGATTTTCAGCTGTCAGTACTTTATGTGCAACAATATCTTGAGAAGGAAAGAATAGAAGGATAAATAACCTTACTTCGGACCATTTTTTTTTTTGGTATTTTCGGACCATTTTAAATGTTGAAGAAATCGACTTTCCTTCTCAAGATATAGAGTCATTATAACCTTTCAGTGCTCCTGACGACTCTATTTTAATCGGGAAGGAAAGTCGATTTCTTCAACATTTAAAATGGTCCGAAAATTCCAAAAAAAAAAATGAAGGAAACAAATGTTGAAGAAATCGATTATAATGACTCTATATAAAAGACAGTATTACCAAATGTTGAAGAAATCGACTTTCCTTCCCGATTGACGGAAGAAGATGAAGGAGATTAATAAGCGGTTTTGATAGTCATTTATCTTACCAGAATCTAATGCTATTTGCTTTTCAAGTTTGAAGTCTCTTCAGCTCGGAAGCTAACTCAAAGTTTCTTAAGATTTCCTTAATGATCCACAAATTATCCCAACAATCATCACACACTAAAACCATATCATCTGCAAACTATAAAAGCAGAATAAAGATATTACTGTTGTATTTTATTGAAAATAAAAAGATATTTCAAAAGTGAGAAGTCCTACATTGCTTGGCTTTGGATTCACCAAAGTCTTTATATACTAAAGCTTAATGAGAGCTAGTAAACAAGCAAGTAGAAGGGACTCTCTCGCGCGCACAAGCAGGGACCAACATATCTTGGTTTAGTGCAGTCGCAAGACGCCTCCGGTTGTTTATCTAACATTTCTGTGTTTGTAGGTTTATTTTCGACAGCATCTAGTTCGACTTCGACAGCTTCTGTTTTTGCACTTTTGGTTCGCAGCAGTCCTTGCCACTCAACAGCATCAGTCGAATTTGACTACTGCAATTCGACTACAGAATTTCGACAGCAGTCAGCATAATTCGACTACAGCCATATCTACAATTTTCGACAACAATTACCTCCCACATTATAACCTTTCAGTGCTCCTGACGACTCTATTTTATATAGAGTCATTTATGCTTCTATGACTTAAATTATTACTTGAATCTCAAGAATACTGTCTTGTAAATAACCAAACAAGTAAGAAAACATAAAACAAAGGAAACGAAGGCTTTGACAAACAACTTGGCGCTTTTTAGACGTTTTGTGGTATTCTCATATGTTTGTTCACTGCCACAGCATTGAGAAAAACAGGATGTCGCAGCATTAAGGAAAGAGCAATGCCGGAGTATTTAGAGAAACTGGAATGCCACAGCATTACCATGATGACGTCACCTTGAGGTCATAAGACACCAAGTTGCGCAAGTAGCCCAAGTTGCTCACTTCAGCACCACCCTGTTGGCAACTTCACTTGCAAATTGTACTTTTTAGGGACACTTGTCCACACGCCATAGGACCTCTTTGGTGGTGATTTGACAATCAAATCAATCCAATTGAAACAAGAAGAGAACAAGTTCATGGAACTCACTTTTTCAAGTTCAATAGACTTCCTTTTTTGAAAACTATAAATACTCTTCACCTCCTCATTAACAAGCAGGCCAGAATAGACCACAAAATATCACTTAAAATCATCTTGGAGCTGGTTTCAAAGGAGAGGGAAGGAATTGACAACTTCTTCCTTCGTCCTCAAGCAACTACAAGGAAGGCAAATGCTGCAGCATTACTGAGCTGACTGATGCAGGGGCAATCAATTGTGTACTCTCTACTCTATTTATTGTTTTTTGTATTTGTTAGTTATATTAACATGATTATGATTCCAGTAATGTTAAGCATGAGCTAATTCCATTTGTAGTTGGGATGCTATACACTTTGTAATGATCTTTTAACTAAGCTTTGTGTTATATATTGATGTTTGCATTTTAGTTCTTGCATGCTTAATTCTTTCACATTCATTCTTTAGAATTGATCAGCTAAAAGTGAATGCAAATTATAAATTCAGACATGATTTATAATTGGAACTCAAGAACTAATGTGGGTAAGTGTTTTAACAAAGGAAACTTTGTAATTTTATGCTCAACCTAGAAATGGGCAGCATAGTCCATAGGGTGATACTGTGGGTGCTTCATATACATGAGTGGACCTATTTAAGGGCGCAGACATGTTGTCCCTCGTACTGAAACTCTGACGATAGTGACCGAAAATCACATATCCAATACTACAGCATCCAATGCTACAACATCCAATGCTACAGCATCCAATGTAACACAATGCTGTTAAAAGTGACTTACTAGTGGAAAGCATTCCAACTACTTTCTCATCATATATTTTCCAACACAACTTCAATTTGCTTGTTTATTTTCTGTTTTTTACATTCTTGCATTTCTCCTTAACTGATTTAAGCTTTGAAATTAATCTAATCCATGTGGGTACGATCTCAACTTACTACTTTATTACTTGTTACGATTGTGTATACTTGCACATACATTTGTGTATATATCTCAAGCACAACAGCTCCCAACTCAACTTCTTTAAAAACTAGCCCCGAAAGTTCTTCGAATGCAATAAGAAATAAGAAGGGGCCATCGGTTCGTCTTGTTTTAGTCCCTTTGAAGTAGAGAACTCATATGACGGGCTACCATTCATGAGGACGGACACCGATGTAGAACAAATACACCCAATTATCCATCTTATCGAAGAATCACAAAAATCCAATCTTTGCATCTGTTGTCGTCAAACTCTTAGGTCCTAGCCATGGGTTCGGCCAGGTGTTTGGACAGTCTTTGATTCCTGTTCTTCAAGCGATTGCGTTGAGAAGGGAACTCTGCTACCCAACTGTGGGTTTCCTAACTCCTCCAAAGAGTGTCAGGTTGGGTAGAGGGGACGCGAGGATTGGATTATCTATTGGCTAATGCATAAAAGTAAAGTAAAGTAAAGTGCGATGAAGATAAATTGCGAGAGAAAAATAAGGTTTGTATTGATTGATTGTGTGTTTTTGTACAAGTTACTCCTCTCTCTCTCTCTCTCTCTCTCTCTCTCTCTCTCTCTCTCTCTATCTATCTATCTATATATATATATATATATATATATATACATACATACATACATAGGCCCTCGTCGGCCACTAAGCGGGCCAACATTTGCCTACCATTGGATCAATTGAAGATCAACACCTAATTTCGCTCCTAGCCCTAAGAAATCGGAGCCACTACCCACGATCCCACTAGCACGGTTAGTGGGTTTCCAAAACCTCTTCGCTACACTCCTCAAGGCTTCTCTCATTCGCTTAACCTTCAACTGCTCCCACGTTCTATCCACGTGCCCTTTCTTGCCTCGCAAGCAAGTCCTCTTTTCCTCGGTCATATACCCCCTCGGCTGATCCTTGTCCTCAGCCTGTAGTCATCAAGCTTAGGCTAACAAAGCTATTGTGGCTGAGGCATTCTATACGTTGAGACTTGCTCTACTTCAGCTCTATCTGATGTCCCTCAAGCTCAATCCCTCCTCATGGCATTCACATTGTATCTTGCCTCGAGTTTCATCCATTATCCCCCGGGCTCAATCTCTCCTCGTGGCATTTATACTGTTTTTTACCTCGAGCCCCTCTTTTGAGATTGTTCCTTCGGCAAATATCTTCTATAAATTGTCTGGTGACTCGCCTTGGTGTCCTGGTCCCCCCTGAATTCTATTTCTCAGCCCTCGGCCTACGACTTAATTTATTTTTGGGTGTTAACAATAGCCCCCCCTTTTTGTGTTGTCGTATGGCCGCGAGGACGTGACTGATGGTACAAAAACCCTTGATATGACCTGATGTGACGGTTGCAGTGGCTACCTGTCCCTATCGCTCTGTCTACTTTTGCCATCCCTCACAATTTTGATGTTCTGTTACCCCTTTTGGGCTTCTGGTCTTTCGATTTTAACGCTTTTATCTTCCCATGGGCATAGTGACCCCCACGGTTCTTGACGTGGCTGCCATTACAAGTTTGCCTTCTTTTGGCGCAACTATTCACCCTGCCTGGTTGCCCAAGAAGGTTAACTTCGAACCATATTCACGCCGGAGGCGTTTATTCCAAGTTTCTTGTCAAGAACTCAAGATCCGAGGTGGACATTAGTGAAACAGAACATACAACATTCCTCATGTACTTCTTCTGCAAGTTTTTCTATGGCACCGCTTCCGTAGGCATTGTCCAAGAACTCCAACCCTTTGTTGCTCTGATGATCAACACTGTCTATGCGTGGGCCCCTTAATTCCTCGGTGGGCTCTATAGGGGTATTCAGGTCACACTTGATCAGATCAGGGAATGTGGTGTCATGACCAAGATTCAAGGCCCGATGTGGTTCCTTCAGTTGTGGGCTACCCTCTACTTTCCCCGTATTCTGTCTTTGGGGCTTACCATTCCCAAATCTCCAACTAGCCAAATTTTAGGTCCTCAACTCTCACACATGCCTTGCCATCGACTATCCCCGGCCAAGTTCATGGAAGCGCTCCTGTGCATGGACTCGGCCGATATGTCGTGGTGTTCCATCCTGGAAAAGAAGTTTGCTCCCTCTTGGAATTTTGCTCCCTAGAAACCTCAGTCCAAACTCACTCTCACTGACTGCAATGCTGCTCGTGATCATTGTCATTGGCGTTCTGCCTTGGTGGATCGAGATCTGCTTGTTGGTTACCATGGTCCTTCCCGTTACAGCAAGGTCGTAGTGGATTTTTACTATCCCAATTTTGTTTGCAGGCAATTTGGGCTCAAGCAGCATGTGCCTCTGCCTTACAAAGCTATGAGTGGTCCCCGTCGTCGTGAAGGCTTGACCGATGGTGACGTGCGTAAGATTGTGACCAACAATTACTATAAAGTTACTGAAAGTGTGTGTGCACACTACGAGGTTTGCCCAGGGGAAACCAGTGCCTTCACCAATTGGTGGCTTGGTGTTAAGGATTTGGCCTTTCCTCAGGCGCTTGGTGAATATTTGACCCAGTACCTCAGTCGTCCCTGCACAACTCCACCACTTTCTGCAGCATTAGCTAGTACCGGCATGACCCCTCCTACAATCAAGAAGACACCCGGATCCGCTGTCCTTGCTCGGCGTCCACCCACTCGGTCTCATCCAGGTGAGTCTCTTTTCAGCACGCTTGCCGTCTATTTTATATGCCTGTCTCCTTCCTCGTCTTACTCATGTTACAGTTGCAGAATCTTCGGGTCATTGTGATGATGACAAGGAAGAAGGTCCCATTATCTTTCCCAGGCCACCCAGAAAGACTCCAGTTGAAACCCCCTTGTTGTCAACGGTCAAGGACACTGTTGTGGCATCAGAAGAAACTCCTCGTCCATCCAAGAGACCAAAGGTATGACACCCCCTTTGTGTTTCTCTTTTCTATTCTACGCTTCGTTCTTCTTACCCTTTGTCCGTCATACCAGGTGGCCACGCCTGCAGTCATAAATGAATTTTCTACTCATGTTCCAATTCCTCAACTACCAACAATTTCATCTTCAATTCCTCCCCTTCAATTACCAACCAGTTCGTCTCCAGTTCCTCTTCCTCAAACGAATCTGAATCAGGTGACCGAGGCCGAGGTGGCTCGTTACTTTGCCTCTCAGGATCTGTCTCAAATAGTTCCTCCTTCAGTAGATGAACTGAGGAAGCTGGTGGCAGCTCTCCAGGGAGGCATAGTTACGAATCCTACCCAGCTCTCTTAGCTTTCAGATTGGCATCTTCTGGGGATTTTTCGGAGCAGCGAAGAAATGCTCTAAAACAAGTAGCTTATCAGCTCCCAGAAATTTCACAGTGTTATTCCACGGCCAAGATTGCCCAAGACAATACCCAACAAGCATTAAACCGCCTGAATACCCTCCAGTTCGAGAAGAAAATGCACCTTACGTCTTATAGCAAAAAGGAAGCAGAGAGAAAGCTAGCCCTTGCTGAAGAAGAGGCAACCAGACGTCGCATCAAGGAGATTGAGACCACCCTGGCCGAACTACGCCAAGAGCTGGAAACCCTGCGGCCTCAGCAAGAAGAGGCAGTGCGCAAGCTCGGCGGGATTGTCCAAGAATAGAGCCAGTTGTATCTCCTGAGTACACCCTTAGATCAACGTATCAAGCAACTGGAATCTCAAAAGGGGGTCTTTGTCTACGATCTGGAGCATGGTTAGAACGACATTCAAACTGCGGTTTCTTCTTGGGGCAGACCGTATTCCCTTCTAGTAGGTCTTTCTACTACTCAGCCGATAGTTGATTCTTTGATGGTAGCCGCTTCACATATAATTAAAAAAAAACAACTTTTGAAGTCATTTCCTCTTCTTGATATTTCTTCGTTAGTAACTACACATGAATAAATTTCCAACACAAGCAATCTTTCAATTAAAATCAATTATAATAGCATGCAATTTCAGTTTACCTTTTACTTTCAAGGAAAACTAGTCTTAAACTCATATTATCTCAAGTTGGGAAGCGTTATTTGTCTAACGCTCAATGTGTGTAAATATTCTTCTCCGTTCATTGCGCAACTTGTTGAGGTGGCCAGCCGTAACAACTTGATCAACAGACTTCAAAGGATAAATACACTACAAAATACTAATGATAGACATCCTAAGCCGGATCACTTCTAGACACATAATTCACAATCCGATAGGATCAAACTGCTCTGATACCATATTGTGACATCCTAAATTTCATAAGACATAACTTTCAAATATTTAACATGACACTTGAGTTTTGAACGATTCATACATGTAAAACAAAAATCTAGCTTAACATAACTAACTTAGCCAACAATAAGATCCCTTGAAGCTAGAACTCTGATTGTGATCCGGTGACTGACACTCTACATAAGACTACTGACGAGCAATCCAGATATAGTCTTCAGCTTTCCAATGTTATCTGTTACCTAGAAACATCACCCTAAACATAGTGAGTTTTACAACTCAGTAACAAAGAATATATGAAAAAAATTACTTGATGTTTCCAGCCATATCCGTGTGCGAGATATGGAAAATCGTCTCTGCAACATAGAAAGTATAAATCACATATACATGTTTTTCATTCAAATACAGTTCTCAGATAATAACAAAAGAAGCACAACAATATAGGACAAGAATCACGTTGCATAAAAAGATCACAATAAGATATCGTGCGCGTATATCACAGATATCATAAACAAGACACTTATTATACTATGTGCATATAGACCACATTATATTTTCGTTGTGGCAAACGATAATCATAGGCCGTATTATCTCTTTGTCACGGAAAAACGGTAATCACAGATCGTATTATCTCTTCGTCACGGCAAAACGGTAATCCAAAAGGACTATGAGAATTTCACTCATAGGCTACATTATATATTCGTTGTAGCTAACAACAACAACAACGACGAAAACAACAACGACGACGACGATGACAACGACGACGACGACGACGACGGAACAACAACAACAACAACAACAACAACAACAACAACAACAACAACAACAACAACAACAAATAAAACACATAAACTAGAAACATATTTTATCTCTTATTTGTAAACCAATTTATTTGAGAAATAGAACAAACTCAGCAGCTCCAATGCCTGTCTATTTTATATTAGCAAAAGAATGGATCAAATTCACCCGCTGTTCAAAAGATATAGCTCTACAACTACAACAACATCAATATAAAATTTCGGTTTTTCTTTCACAACTTGCAAGTAAGCTTTCTCAATCAATACTCAATGTAAATAAACCATTTTAGAGTCTATTTCATATACAATGTTATCTAATTTCTAATGGTTAAGAAATCATTTCGATAGGATCTTTGTGGAGAAAGATATGAGCAAAATACCAACACGATATCAAAAACTATTTTTGAGAACAACAGTCAGTATAAAGTAGGAATAAAATATCAAATGAATTCGAATAATTTTTCCAATTTTTCTAGAGATAGCCAGCTCACTTATTAAAGTAATGCGATTGGTCCCATATCAAATTTCAAAGCCAATAATTCGAGAAAAATCACGCACTAGGACTGATTTATGCTGTATTTTTCAGAAATTCAAAATCACTCACATACAACTGTAAAAGATCTTTATATTTATCAAAATATGCAAGTACCCCTAGACTTCAACTTATATTTTACCTTGCTCAACTACTAACTCCAAAATATAAAAATAAGTTCACTTCATTAATATACACACTCAAAATCCACAAGTAACAAGTAAATGTTCCAAGTTAACATGTAACAATTCACACACCACATCTAACAAACACTTTGTAGGCAATCCAACAACTCAATTTCCTCCAACACACGTACAACACACTTTTCAATTCCAATCATTCATAATTGTTATACCCAAATTTTGTCCGGTGGATTAATTGGGTATTCTGACGAGTTTTTTCCTCATTTTTTTTTAAAAGACCTTAAAAAAAATTTCACATTGTACGCGTGTGTTATTCCTAATCGTGTACGTGTTTTTATTCTCGTTGCACACGCGTGTTCGCTTCTTGCCGTGTACGCATGTCTATTTGGGTGCTCGTTATTTATTGTTTTTTATTTACTAATAATAATTTTTTTTCTCTTAACAAAGATATGGAAAAATTAAATCAAAATAAAGGAATCTAATTAGATAGTCAAAGCTGTCCATTATATATATATATATATATATATATATATATATATATATATATATATATATAATATAATCAAAAACTTAAATTTCTTACAAAAAAAGGTAAAAAATACAAAAAATTTAAAATGAATTCAAAGGGAAAGGGATAGGCGCTGCTGCCTTCTTGTTGCCCTAGCTGAGAAATATTTTGAGAATGGGATTCAATATGCTTTCTCCTTATCCTTTTGCTTTTCCCATCTTAGGCAAAAACTTTTCAGCACCACAGCACTAACGCGTAGCCTCCCTTCCTGCTCTATTTTTTTTCCTCAGTGGCTGTTACGCTTTTGTCCTCTATTGAGTTTTGCTCTGCTGCATCAGCACCCCACCTACACCACAGTTTTCAACCGCCGCCGCTTTCCTGTTTTGTTGTAGTGAAAATGATGAACTCAGTAACAAAATAGACATAAATTAGGGTTATTTTCGAATGAAGTTCAGTAATATAGTTTAGAATCAGTAAAAACCAGAAAATAGAAATTAGGAGGAAGATAGAACCAAGAACAAAACGAAACTAGCAATAGGTTTAGGTTTAATTAGAAATAGGAGTGAAAAAAAAAACAACTTAGAAAAATAGAGTAGAGAGGAGAGTCAAAAATCAGAGATCAAAGGGGAAGTAGAGAGAAAAAGGGATTAGAACCAGAAAAAAATAAAAAAAATATATAGTAGAACTCACCCTCAGATTCCGACCACCGTAGACGGTGGTCGTTGGCCCGAATACGTCGCTGTCGTCCTCCGTGAACCCACTGTCGACCTTCGTCGCGTCATTCATCGCACCACCTTCGTCGTCGTTCACCCCGTAAACATGCCGTCAACCTCCGTCGTACCGCTGTCGTCGTTCACCCTGTGGTGGTCGTCGCCACCACAACCACCGCGCGACCCCTCTTCCGGGCCGCTGTTCGTCTATTCGTCTCCATCGCGCAAGATCATCGCAGTCTCCGTTCGTCTTTCCTGGAATACGTGTAACATCCCCTAATTAGCTAATTTCAATTATTAAAAATTAGCGAGAGGTTATATATAATTGTTATAATATTCGAATAATTATGCTTGATAAGTGAATAATTGTTTGATTAAGTGTTAGGAGTAATGAGTTAAGTTAAGCTTCATAGGTAATAAGATGTCTCAAAGAATAGAATTAGTAGCTAAGGGGTATTTGGATAAATTCCCTAGTCTAAGTGACCAGCTGACCCCAAGTCCTCCTTGCCCACTTTTAATTGTGGAGTTTCAGAAATAAGAAAGAAAAACTGAAGTGAGGAGTTAGAGAGAAAGAGGAGAGCTCGCGAGAGAGAGAGAGAGGGTTTGGAAGAGAGAAGAGTCCCATGGAAACTTGATGCATGTAAGATCTGAACCCACCATTGTTCACCATTCTTCTTCCTCTATACATTGATACCCAGAAATCTCCCATCAACCCACTTCATCACAAGTCACCATTTATATACCTTTGAAGCTCCAAGCTCAAAAATGGAGTGTTGATGCTCCAACTAGTTTGCATGTCCTTGCTAGAGCCCATTATTCAGTACCAAGGCTCTCCTTCTTGCCACAGTTGCTGTTTGAAGTTGTTTGGGTAGCTAGGACTCGGAATCAGCTGCTGTCCAAGCGATTTGGAGTAGCTGGGTTCGTTGTTGGAGCGAATTCGAGGAGAGTTCGAGGTTTTTGGAGCGGTTGGGTTCTCGGAGTCTCGGTGTTTGAGTGATTTTCATCACTTCGGGTGAGTTCTATAACTCGCTTAGGGAATGTGTTTGTGTTTCTGAGTCTTCACTCTTCGAAAACCCTTGTCACGCATTTTCGGTAACGAAAGGAAACTATTCGAAAACCGTTTTCTAAAAAGGATTGTGACTTAAATCATGTATTGTTTGATTGATTGTTTGGGATTGCTATAATATATTGTTTCAATGTGTGTTTGAGTTTGAGTCTTGATCGGAAGGGATTTTGGAATCGGAACGGAATGGAAAAACTCATAAAAAGTCTGTTTTCTGGAAAACTGATAGAGACGCACGGATCGTGTGCCTACTAGCACGGGTCGTGCGCCTCCATCTGATACTACAAGAACTGGATTTTTAAACACGCACGGATCGTGCGCCTAGTCGCACGGGTCGTGCGTAAGTTTCTGGAACTTCCTATAATTTTACTGGATGACGCCCGGATCGTGCGCTCAGTCGCACGGGTCGTGCGTATCTTTCTGGAAATCCTCTACGAATTGCTCAATGACGCACGGGTCGTGCGCCTACACGCACGGGTCGTGTGAGATTTTCTGACCTTCAAATTCAAAGTACCTTTTTATCCATTCCAAATGATTCCACTCCTCTTCTAATCCATTCCCCCTGGTTCCCCAACAATGTAAAGATTGATATCATGGAGTTAATCATGTTGGATAGAAAACTTGTGTGTTATGAATGTGACGAAAACCGTACTTAGAGAACGCGTGAGAACACAAGTCAAAAAATGCTAACGGGCCTTGAGTCCAATCATGTTAAGATAACAAACTGCAAGTTCATCATGTCATGCAAGCTAATTGATTGTAAGTCTATAAAGACATAAAAACTCTCAATTCATGTAAACACAAATCAAGTTACTTTCCCTCGGGGAAAGGTAGATGGTATACCTTGTGTATATCGAGGATGACGATCCTCCAGTTATTAGCATACCTAGTGGAGGGGAGTCATGAATCCAAAGCTAGGACCCTAGCATTATTCGGATAGAATTTCGGATTGGGGTTTCCGTAGATATTGGGCAATCAAGATTGTCTAGCATTATATCTCGGGTTGTGCTAAGTTCATGTTAAAATATGATTCGTAGTCGCTTATTAGGGCTACATCAGGAAAAATCAGAAACGTAACAAGTAGTCGCTTATTAGGGCTACAAGTTACGAGTAAATATCATGTATTCACATGGTCGCTTCTTCGGGCCATGAGTTCAGATTCAAGTATAACAAACCGTTAGAGTTGGTCAGGGGTCTCGATAGGACTCACTGAGATAATGTTTATCTCACCCTTCATATTTGTGGTTTTTACAGAGAAACAGGGGAAGGCAAAGGCGACAAAGCATGGATAGCCGGTGTGACTCGAGGAGTCCAAAAGTCTATGTTTCTTGATTTAGGCCCTTGCCCTTTTGTAGTACTTTTGTTATCGGTTGTATAACTATCATGTATAAGTTATAAATCGTTTCCGCTACTTTATGTTTTGAGTATTGAACACCAGGATCATGTACAAGTCTTAAGTTTTGAAACTTAAGCATTTTCAGGAAGTTTATGAGGTTCAGAGAACCATTTGATATGTATTATCAAAAGTTTTAGTTGTGTTCAATATTTCAATAACAGGAAGTTACTCTGATGTATGCCATTTAGTGCATTTCGGTGATTCTACATGTTAGAATTTATCGGGTGTTACAATACGTACCGTCGTGCGCACTTTCTCCGCCGTCGAACGAGACCGGAGCTTGGTCTGGCGACCCACCGTCATCCCCTCCGTGTTCCCTTCACGAACCGTACTCCCCTCCCTTCCTTTTCTTCTCCGTTTCTCTCTCTCTCTCTCTCTCTCTCTCTCTCTCTCTCACCGTTGAGGCTGCAAAATTTTATTTTCTCTCTCTCTCTTAAAGTGTTGAAGCGGCGCTGGATGATGAAAATGAGATTAGGTTTTCGTTGATTCACATTTGCCTTAAATAGTCTAGGTTTAATTTTATTTTTAACTAGATTACTTCTTGCACCACCGTTTTGATAACGAACACCCCCCTGAAAAACCCATATTTCGTGGGCTGATGAACATAAAATTGGAACTGGGCCGCTAAATGCATCCCCTGTTTAATAACCCAACCCCCTTGCAGATGATTGCACTCTTCTTTTATTTTTACAACCCACCGTGTTATTTCATTTTTTTATGGGACTAAGTCGACCGTACGGTCGGGTTAGTCATCGTTTTAGGATGAATAAGTCGTACGGCTTAAGAGTCCTAAAATACCTATTAAAAATGAATAATGTCAAAAATGCAAGTACACAAATCTTTTTCCTCCTAAAATAAAAATCTTTTTTTTTCAAAATAGGGGATTAAGTCGGCCGTACGGCCGGGTTAGTCATCGTTTTAGAATGAATGGGCCGTACGGCTCAAGAGTCCTAAAATACCTATTCAAATAAAATCAAATCACTCCATATACAAATCATTTTCTTCCAAAAAAATCAAAAATCTTATTTTCAAAAACAGGGGATTAAGTCGGCCATACGGCCGGGTTAGTCATCGTTTTAGGGTGAATGAACCGTACGGTTCAAAAGTTCTAAAAACCCCTAAATAAAAAAAACAACAACAAACAAACTTTTTCTACCCAAGAACTACGTAGCTTTGATTTCTCCATCGGACCTGGAGATACGTAGGAGCAGGGGCCCACTACTGTACAGCACAAAAAATTAATAATTTTATTAAGTCTTTTTCTTTTTAAATTCACAATAAAAAGGGTAAATAAAATATTTTTCACAATTAACATTTTTTTTACAACTAATTAGAAGGTAACCTTCCTTAGGAAGGATGTCGTGGGGTGCTAGTACCTTCCCCACGCATAACCGAATCCCGAACCAAAATCTGGTCTCAAGGACCCTTAGCCAAACTCAAAGGGATTTTCTAATGTTTGCTCTTATAATCAAACATTGGTGGCGGCTTCATTTTTGAACCTTCGAGGAATCCTTTCCCAGATTTTTCGGTCGCTACAGCTGGCGACTTCCCTCGGGACAATTTTCGAGAGTCAAGCCTAGCCTAGTTAGTTGTAGGATTAGTTGATAATTTAATGTTTATTTTTACCCTTCTCTTGTCTTGTATTTTTTATTATATTTTCTTTTATGCGATTTGTAAACCTTAGGATAGAAGACCATTTTTGGTATATGTGTTTGTTTGTTTTGCAGCTTGGGGGGGTATACTTGACATTTTTCTCCTACACACTCTCCACTATCACACTTCTGCACACACGTTGAGAATAGTCCTATACCCGGACTGGAGCATAACCTAAGTTAGAACGAGACCGTGTAGTGATGGCCTACTGGATGTACGTCCCGTTGGGTGGTCACGAAAGTCTCACCTAGAGTTTGGTCCATTTTGGGAATGCTATCACTCCTAATAGTTTACCTATTGTTGGGATCAGCGTTCTTAACTAATAGTTTACCTTATTTAGGACTCTATAGAGCTACCATTGAGAGGTTCACTCAATAGAAAAAGCCTTAGACCTATTCTCTAAGGAACCCTTTTAGGACACAAAAGAGCGTCATACCCATGCATTCAAACAAACACTAATACATTTTTCCCATTTTCAAAAAAAACAATCCAAAAGATCATATTTTTTTTGGCAAATTATTTTTTAGAAACATACCTCATGCATTCTTATTTTTCTTTTTGCATGTCATAAAAAATTAATATATAAACATCTTATTTTGCATGCATTTCTATGATCGCCAGGGAATTCTAAGACTTTCTTTCTGACAAGATGGAGCAAATCTTAAAGAAAACCATACATTTGAAAGTCAAATGACCAGACCTAAGAAGCCTGCGGGATCTAAGCAGCAAAATGGCATCATGGCATCGTGAGTCCTTCACCGTCAAATATGGAAATCTTCTAAGTCTTCTAAATGTTAAAGTACAAGCTGAAGCTCTCACTGCACTGGGCCAGTATTATGATCCACCGTTACGGTGTTTCACTTTCCAAGACTATCAGTTGGCCCCGACATTGGAAGAATTTGAAAATATCTTGTGTTTCCCTCCAGAGAACAAAAACCAAATATTAGTACGTAGAAAATTATCCTCTGGCTGAAAACTTATCTGAGATTTTGAATGTTCCAACACCATACTTAGCCAAGATGGTAGTAGAAAATAAGGGTGTAGAAAATTTGACAAGGGGGTACCTGGAGAAAGAAGCCTCATTCTGGGCTAACAAGGAAGATTGGGCTACCTTCATGGATGTCTTTGCTCTCCTCATCTATGGGGTCGTTCTATTCCCAAATGACGATGACTTTATTGACTACACTGCGATTGATGTCTTCCTGGCATTCAAGCTCCGAGGACAAAATCCCGCCTCAGTCATTCTTGCTGATGTGTATTACACTCTTCACCAACGCCATAAAAAATGGCTAGGCTTGATTATATGTTGTTTGCCTGTATTGTACCGCTGGTTCACCTCTCATATCTTCAAAAGAAACCATCAGATAGAAGTCAAAGGGAAGACGGACTGGGCCCAATACATCGCCAGCCTCAAAGGAAATGACATCTCTTGGTATTCTCGAGATCAAAAGATAGAGGAAATTGTTTATCAGTGTGGAAATTTCCCAAATTTCCCCCTCATAGGGACTAAAGGTTGTATCAATTATAATCCTGCCATTGCTTTGAGGTAGCTTGGTTATCATATGATGAATCCACCCCGAGAGAATCTTTGTCCTCATTTGTGCTGGAGAGTAGAGGTTCCAAAGGAAAGGACGTGAACTAGGTCCCAGGGGTATTGATGCCAAGGAAAGTTACATTCAGTGGGTCAAACTCAGAGTCCAAAAGGTCGCGCTACCATTCCGTCTTCCAATTCCAGTCAGTCCCGAGGTTCTTCAGCCCATCCCTATACTCGATTAAGATCTGGAAAAACTCCAAATCGCCTTGTCCAAATCAGAACAAGAAAAGGCAGAGTTGCAAGCTAAATTGGAGAAATTGTTCACGAGAATGCTAATTTGCAGCGAGAAAGTGCCATAAAAAGAAAGCGTCTTGCGGAATACAATGAAAAGGAAAAGGCTATGAATGAAAAAACACGTCGTATACAGGGCTATAAACAATGCTTATGTGTGGGAAAAGTAGTTGACCAAATCTGCGGTGATTGAGAAAACACTACGAAGTCAACTTGAAAGTATGAAGTCTCAGTTAGAAGGAATGACTGCTGAATGCGAGGATCGGCTTGTAATCGAAAGAAAGGCCAGGGAGATGATACAGAAAAAGCTTGATGAGTAACAAGAGGCTCTGCAAGAAGAGTGCAAAAAAACCATCGACTTGAAGGTTTTTGCTGAATATCAAGACAAAATTTATGATGAGCTTAATAAGGAACACATATATTTGAAAGAACACTATGTGAAACTGAATGATGACTACTCATACTGGAGAAACAGGTTCTCACAACTAGCTGGACTAGCAAACGAAGCCGTCAGAGAAATTCCAAAACCCCTAATAGCGGCCAACTTTGCCAGGGATGGGAACACACCCGTTGAGATCATCCGATTCATTGATTTCGGTAAACATCTTGTTCAAATGTTTAAAATTAAAGGACGTTACCCTGATGTTAAGGATAAGAATGTGGTCCACCAGTTTGTTTGATTTTCAAATATTGTACTTTCCGTTTTACTAATTAAAAACTCGTTTGTTTTGGTTTAAATTTTGATCCTATCTTGTGTCGAACAAAGGCTTACAATTTCCCCGGCGCAATATGAAAGCATACATTCGCATTTTGTGCTCATTCATTCATTCACTCATTCATTCACTCATTCATCGTTACTGGACTCGTTCTCAATCTTGAAAAATGGCAGAAGAAGATCATCAACATCGTTACTGGACTCGTTCTCAATCAAGAAAAATGGCAGAAGAAGATAATCAAACTCTGAGGGATGACATTGCAAAACTAAAAGATCAAATGAGCGAGATGGTGTTACAGAAAGATCAAATGGTCGAATTCATGAAGCTTCTCGAAAAAAGAAATGCAGATGAAAGCGCTTCGGCAGGTAATACTGAGAACCATACTACAGGTCTTCCTCCTCCTCCCACTTCTGGAACCCTGCATCCCACTGGAGTAAATGGCCAGAGTTACCAATGGCCTCCTTACGGGCTCCCGACGGGTTATACACCTCCTACCATAGAAGTCATTTCAGAGGACGGACCTTCGGGAGTCGATGTACCTTTAGTTTAGAATGCAAATGCAGAAATGCCTCAAGTTCACTTCTCAAATCCTACCACTGCACCACAGGTCATTTCGCAGGGTTATGCTCCGTCACCAGTGGTAATTCCCCATGCTTCTGTGCCCGATTCGCATATCCCGAATGCAAACTCTGCTGTAGTCCCGATGATCCCTCCTTACTACAACGTGGGAGGACCCTCTTATAATTACCTAACGGGGGACCCTCAGCCTAAGGACAAATATCAGATGTTCGAAAAACGTTTGAAGGCAATCGAAGGATCTAATATCGGGGCAAGGGACGCGTACGACCTATGTCTCGTCCCCAATGTGGTCATCCCTCCTAAGTTCAAAGTGCCAGACTTTGATAAGTATAGAGGAGCAACCTGTCCAATGAGCCACTTAACTATGTACTGCAGGAAAATGGCTGCGTTCGCACACGATGACAAACTACTTGTAGCGACTGAAAAATCCGAAAGATCTCTCGCGTTCAATGAAGTCGCCATCTGTAGCGACCGAAAAATCCGAAGGATCTCTCGCGTTCAATGATGTCGCCATCAATGTTTAATTATTAGGGAAAACATTGAAAAGTCCCTTTGAAAACGAAAATGGCCTTGAAAACCAGATTTTGGGTTCGGAAGTCGATTATGCATGGGGAAGGTATTAGCACCCCACAGCATCCTTTAGAAAAAGGTTACCTTTAATTAATTGTGCAAAACTATATTAACTTTTAAAAATAATTATTTCCCTTTTATTAAAATAATGAATTGAAAAAGACTTAACGAAAATAAATGTTTTTGTATTTTTATTGAAAATTAAGAAAGAAAACGTTTAGAAAAGACTAAAAAGGATTTTTTATTAATGCACTTGACAGATGTTGGCCCCCATCTGCTCCTACGTATCTCCGGGTAGAGAATCAAAGGCTACGTAGTTCTTGGGTAGAAAAAGTTTGGTTTGTTTGTGTTTTTTAATTTAGGGATTTTAGGACTTGTGATCCGTAGGGTTCATTTATCCTAAAACGATGACTAACCCAGCCGTACGGCCGACTTAATCCCCTGTTTTTGAAAATAAGATTTTTGATTTTTTGGAAGAAAACGATTTGTGTAGGGAGTGATTTTATTTGAATATGTATTTTAGGACTCTTGAGCGGTACGGTCCATTTGTCCTAAAATGATGACTAACCCGGCCGTACGGCTGACTTAATCCCCTATTTTGAAAATAAGATTTTTATTTTTGGAGGAAAATGATTATTTTGATTTTCTGTTTTGAATATGAACGAAAAGTTAACAAAGAAGAAAAAATGAAAAGTGCAACTAGTGAAAAATATTTATCAATAATATTTAAAAATAAACTAATTAAAAGAAAAATAAAATAAAAAAGGGAGGGGGAGAGAGAGAGAGCGAGAACTTCGCTGGGAGAGAGAGAGAGAGAGAGAATGTGTTCAGTGTTCTTGTTGAATCACTGTGGTGTGCTTTTCACTGTGGACAGGGCCTCCTTTTATAAGTGAAGGGTTAGATGAAGACATTTGCAGAACAAGTTGACTTGCTAGGCAAGTCGACTTGCTGGGCAAGCAGCTTGTTGGGCTGAAGGAGTGTAGAGACTTGTTGGGCAAGTAGGAGTGTAGAGGCTTGTTGGGCCGTTGGTTGCTGCTGTGCGGGCTCTCAATCTCTCAGCTCTACAAAGCTATTTTTTTACTTTTACATCCCTGTACCATTTTATTTATTTGTAATTTAATTTTTTTTATTTTGTAACAATCCTTTTTGATTTTGTAATTTTTGATATAAAAGAGTCCATAAAAATATATTTTTGGATTTTCTCTATTTTCTATTTTGTTTTGTCTTTTTAACAAATAAACAATAAAATTACAGTTTAAAACATAAAAACTGAAAAGTTCATATTATTCTATTTTGTTTAAGAAATTTTAAATTAGTCGGACAAAATTAGGGTATAACACTACTCATCCATTACTTCCAAGATAGTTTAGCTTGGGCATCCTCAAGCTCCCAGATCCGATGTTGGAAAGACCTAGCTGACGGTTTTCTGAGGCACTATAAATACAACATTGACATGGCTCCTGATAGAGCACAGTAGCAGAATATGGCAAAAAGAGATAACAAGTCTTTCAAAGAGTACGCCCAACGCTGGAGAGGGTTGGCGGCACAGGTAGTACCACCTCTGCTTGAACAAGAAATGGTATCCATGTTCATGGACAGTCTACAATCACCCTTCTACGACAGATTGATCGGGAGTGTCTCTTCGAGCTTCTCGGACATGATCGTCATAGGGGAAAGGTTGAAGAATGGATTGAGGAATGGAAAGATTGCCCACAACTTCACTGGAACAAATAACCAGAAAAAGCTCTCCTCTGGATTTCCTATCGCCATCACCGGATCTGAAAAGTCTCCCTATAATAATCCACTGCAAACAATCCAATTCCCAACACAAACACTACCTACCACCCCTACCCAAAACGACCAAGGCTATAGACCACAAAACTACCCAGACAGAAAGCCCGTCTAGTTTGACCCAATCCCTATGTCATATTCTGACCTTTTTCACCACTTGATCATCCATAACTTAATCACTCCTCTACCAATGAGACAGATTCAACCCCCTTTTCCCAGAGGTTTTGACCCAAATGTCACCTGCGAATTCCATTCAGGGACAGCTGGCCATTCCTAGAAAACTGTAAGGCATTGAAGTATGTGGTCCAAGATTTGATTGTCTCCGGGCGGTTGAATGTTAAAGAAGATGGTCCGAACGTGGCTACTAACCCTCTACTAGGTCATAGGAGGCCCTCCGTCAATGCAGTTGAGGATTTTGAAGGGCAGGCCCTAATTAGAAAGGTGGAAGACATCTTGACACCTCTGGAAGTAATTTGTGCTGAGCTGTGGCGCTTCGGGAACATTGAGGAAAAATGCACTGGAAAGGATTCATACAATGACCTTCACTGTGTCGGGAAGTGTGAGGCCTTCAAACGGGTCCTTCAAGACTTGTTAGACCGACAT
Source organism: Astragalus membranaceus (assembly GCA_039519185.1). Taxonomy (NCBI): domain Eukaryota; kingdom Viridiplantae; phylum Streptophyta; class Magnoliopsida; order Fabales; family Fabaceae; genus Astragalus; species Astragalus membranaceus. Next base: position 19,065,044 of record CM076854.1, on the reverse strand, counting down.
GTGATACAGGTGGGTTCTCTAAAGAAAGAAGGGAATATATCAACTATCCAGTCAAGCAGTAACAAGAATGCAAATACCCCAAAAGCCGCTGGAGATCCGCTACAACAAGGACTCAAAGATGGCCCTTGCTAGACCCAAGGCAATAACCATTCAGGTGCCGTTTCCTTTCCCCTTTAAGGATGCCAATGCGGTCCCGTGGAATTACAATGTGAAGGTTCAGAGCACTCCTGATGTCACACACATCTCGGGAAATAGTGGGATGACTCGAAGCGGACGCATCTACACTCCTGAGATACTTGGTGGTGGAAAATCAAATGAAGAAGAAAGAGCCCGTAAAGGCAAAAGCAAAGAACAGGAGCCTACTAAAGGAAACATGGGCAAAAGGACACTATCTGAACAAGCTGGTGAATTTTTGAAGCTTATGAGACAAAGTGAGTATAAGGTGGTTGATCAGCTGAATCAGACCCCTGCCAAGATATCTCTATTGTCATTGTTGCTCAGCTCTGAAGCCCATCGCGCAGCATTGATGAAGGTATTGAATGAGGCCCATGTCACACACGATATCACAGTTGGCTAGTTTGATGGGATTGTTGGAAACCTGGTCGCAAGTAATTACCTCACCTTCACTGATGATGAGATTCCAACCGAAGGGAGAGGGCACAACAAAGCCTTGCACATCTCCGTAAAATGTGGAGAATACTCACTGGCTTGGGTGCTTATTGACAATGGATCATCCTTGAATGTATTACCCAGATCAACCATGGAAAAATTAGATGTGGATTGTTCTTACATGAGACCCAGCTCTACATTAGTCAGAGCATTTGACAGATCAAAGAGGGAAGTCATTGGAGAAATGGAGTTACCTGTACAGGTAGGTCCAGAAGTTTTCTTGGTGGTCTTCCAGGTAATGGATATTACTCCATCCTACAGTTGTCTTTTGGGAAGGCCATGGATCCATTCTGTAGGGGCTGTCCCCTCCTCTCTACACCAAAAGCTCAAAATCATAGTGAACAACAAGCTGGTAGTTGTTTTCGGGGAAGAAGAGATGCTAGTAAATAAGTCGTCTTCTGCTCGGTGCATTGAGGCTGCCGAGGAATCATTTGAGACCGCCTTTCAAGTATTAGAGATTGCAAATACCACTTTTGTGGGGGAGGGCATCCCATTACCAAAGCCTAAACTATCCAAGGCTCCTATGATGGTTGCTAAAGTCATGGTAGGCAAAGGTTACCAAGCTGGAAGCGGCTTGGGGAAGATTGAACAAGGGATCCTGACACCAATACAGTTGCATGAGAACAAAGATAGACGTGGGATAGGGTATCAGCCTGATCGCACTGACAAAGGAAGAATCGCTGAAGAAAAGAAGGAGCAAAGGTTGGCCAAACTTGAGGGCAGAGAGCCAAATATGAAGAAAATTATCATCTGCGACATTAAGCAAAGCTTTAAGAGCGCGGGAATGCTGAATCTCAACCAGATTGCAGCTGTTGAAGACGATCTAAATGCTGAAGATAGCGTCATTAGTCTTGTACGCCCTTGTCCTCCAAATGAAAGGCTCAAGAATTGGGAGATTGTCGATTTTCCTGTAGTTTTTGGTTCAAAGTAGTTTTCTGTAATGCAATCCTATGGCTCTGCCCAAGGCCTTATGACATTTCATTAGGGCACGCATGTTTCCTTTCAGTATTAGTATCAATGAAATATTATTTTGAATTCTCCAATAAATTTCAATTTCCCTTTTTCTTTTTTCGTTCGCTTTTTCTTTTCTTTTATTCGTTTTTCATTCCATCAATTTTCGCTAATGCAGATCTAAAAAAAATCGTCTTTGAAAACAACAACGCCGGTAACTCATACTGTAACTTTGATCACCCTATTAATCAAACTGAGGAAGATGTTGAAGATAATTGGGAAACTCCTCCAGAGTTAATGAGAATGATGGAACAAGAAGATAAAGTGATCCAACCCCACGAGGAATCTACTGAAATGATTAACTTGGGCACAAAAGAAGATAAAAAAGAGGTTAGAATTGGCACTACAATGAAAGACAGTGAGCGAGAGAAATTTGTTCGGCTCCTGTTTGAGTATGTCGACGTCTTTGCATGGGCATACCAAGACATGCCCGGACTAGACACTAACATAGTCGAACATAAATTGCCAGTAAAGCCCGAATGCCCGCCAGTGAAGCAGAAGCTAAGAAGGATGAAGCCAGACATGTCACTGAAAACTAGAGATGAGGTCAAGAAGCAATTCGATGTTGGGTTCTTAGCGGTAGCAAAATACCCTTAATGGGTAGCCAATATTGTCCCGGTTCCAAAGAAAGATGGGAAGGTTCGGATGTGTGTCGATTATCGATATTTGAACAGAGCCAGTCCTATGGATATTCCGGATACAACCAAATCAAGATGGCCCCTGAAGACATGGAGAAAACCACCTTCATGACTCTCCGGGGGACCTTCTGTTACAAAGTAATGCCATTCGGACTGAAGAATGCGGGTGCAACATACCAGAGGGCAATGATAGCGTTATTCCATGATATGATGCATAAGGAAATAGAGGTTTCGTGGATGACATGATTGCAAAATCCAAGACTGAAGAAGAGCATATTGTCAAACTGCAAAAGCTCTTCGAACGTCTAAGGAAGTTCAAACTCAGATTACACCCTGCCAAAGGCACTTTCGGTGTAAGGTCAGGTGTAACACCCCATTCTACCCGGCTATTATTTGTAAGAATCAGAGTTTCAAAATTTTATTTCAATGGAATGCTACACATAACTTTAATCTAACAACGACGAAATCAGCATTAAGCGTTCATTACATCTTTAAAATACGCAACACCCTTAAATGGGATGGAATGTTCAAAAATTCATCAATAAAATCCACACACTAGAAAATGAATGTCTCGCAGCGGAAAATAACATAATCTCAAAAGTGCCGAACGACAGCCTCATCAAAATCATTAAATCAATGCACATAAAAATTCAACAGCAAATGAATCACACTAGAATTCTAAGCCCACCCCCTAGGTGTCACGTATCAGAGCAGACCGACTCGGGAATGAAAGGAGTAAGCCTTCACTCAGGACTACATGTGGTAAACAACAACAGAAGGGTGAGTCTCAAACCACATAATAAAGACTATAATAAGAAGTATATTTTATCATAGTGTCACACTCATACAGTCACACAGTGGCATAGTTCATACATCCAACAACTCGCATGCTTATTATGAGAATGTATGCGATACAGTTATGCATGTGGTACCATTTTCCCAGACCGCAGCCTCATCATCATAATATCAAACTCAGACCGCAGCCTTATCAACTCAGACCGCAGCCTTATCATTACTATGTAAACTCAGATCTCAGCCTTATGTATGCATGAGACTCCATGACAAAGATCACAATCACAATTCATAACGACACGGTCCATATATCATATATCGCCTCTTTAGTAATCTTAGTCATAGCCCCCATGGCCTCATCATCAATCAACTTAATTATTAACTCATCTCAATCACGTCTCTAGGACTAAGCTAGCACTTAGGAACCAATCTGTCACTTTCAGGACCAAAACGAAACACACTGCACAGGCGCACCACTTGGCGCCCTGGGCGGCCACACTTGGCGCCCTACACATCACGCACGCGCACAAACGTAGTAGGCCACCTGAAAAATTAAAACCGCTCTAGCCAAAATGTTCAAAATGGGATTTGGTCACGTGAATACAAAATTTGGCTCGGGAAAATATGCTCAGAAATTGACTTGCACACAAAGCCCCCTTTACACAAGCTAAAACGATGCCCAATAGGACCATTTCAAAACAACGCGTGCAAAACTGGAAATTCTTTAGCCAAAGTGCTTAAAATACAATTTGGTCAGGTGAATACAAAATTTGGCTCGGGAAAATATGCTCAGAAATTGATTTGCACACAAAGCCCCCTTTACACAAGCTAAAACGATGCCCAATAGGACCATTTCAAAACAACGCGTGCAAAACTGGAAATTCTTTAGCCAAAGTGCTTAAAATACAATTTGGTCAGGTGAATACAAAATTTGGCTCGGGAAAATCTGCTTGGAACTCACAGCTCACCCCTAGACACCACAAACATAGTCAAAACAACGCCCTCTAGGACAATTTCAAAACGGTACGTGAACAACTGAAAATTCTTTAGCCAAAATGTTTTAAATACAATTTGGTCAGGTGAATACAAAATTTGGCTCGGAAAAATCTGCTTAGAAATCGATTTACACACAAACACCCTTTTGTGCGCCTTGCCTAGGCGCAGGCAGCACCTTGGCGCCACCCCAGGCGCCACAGGGCAGCCACATTGGCGCCCTGCACAGACCACACACACACACAGCAACCAGAACAGCGCCCAGGCAGCAAGCAACATGCGCAACACAACACAAACTTGGCGCCCCATGCGTCCCAACCCTCACTAACATCAAATTCCCAATTCTTTTTCCCATTCAAATCACAACAACAATCATCAAACATGTTAAGCTCATACCAACAACTTCAATTTCACACTTACACACTAATTATACATCAAAATGCGAAATTAACATGTTATAGATCCTAACTCAAGCCTAAATCGATTTTCTCCTACAATTCGTCAATTTCAACCAATCCAAACAATCCAACCAATATCGTATAACATCAAATAGGACCCTATGATCTACATACGACCTATTATACTCTCTATTATAGAGTGAGACTCCCCTTACCTTGATTATGCCGAAAATAGAGCTCCTTCCACCGAAGCACCAACAAACCACCGCAACAAGGAAATCTTTTCCTTCTTCTTTCCTCTCCCACGATTCGCGTCCTTTCTCTCTCTCTCTCTTGGACCATCACGAATTGATCAACAATAGAAAGGGTTAGGAAACCGAAAACTTAAACACTTGAAAGAGAATGAAAATCGAATAAGAAAAGGACTAGGAACTCTTACCTAGGATCAAGATGAACGAAACCCTAACTCCTTAGCTTGAAATCGCCTTTTTCTTTCTCTTCTCCTCTCCTTCGATTTCTTTCTCTCCTTTGGCACAATTGAGGCGAAACCTAGACCCCCTAGCGCCTAAGGAGCGCCTAAGCCAACGGGCTTGGGCTTCTTGGGCCATTACTTGCAGTTCCGGTATTTCCAACTCCATCCCCTTCAATTAAATAAAATGCTCTATTATAATTTAATCAAAAATTAGTGCAACACTTTAAATAATTTAATCAATTACTTAATTAAATCATTTAGGGTGTTACAACTCTCCCCCACTTAGGAAATTTCGTCCTCGAAATTCATACCTGAGTCAAATAGCTCTGGATAGGATTCCCGCATCCTACTCTCCAGCTCCCAAGTCATGTTCTCACCAGTAGCTCCCAACCACACCACCTTTACTAAAGCAATGTTTTTCCCCCTCAGCACCTTCACTTCTCTATCATCAATCCTCACTGGCATAGTCTCCACAGTTAGATTATCTCGCACTTCAACATTATCCATATGGATCACATGAGACGGGTCCGGAATATACTTCCGAAGTTGCGACACGTGAAATACGTCGTGCAAGTTCGAAAGGTTAGGCGGTAGAGCCACCCTATAAGCACCCTTTCCAACCCTCTCGGTGATCTGGTACGGTCCAATAAATCTAGGAGTCAACTTCTTTGCTTTCAGCGCACGCCCAACACCAGCCATAGGCGTGACCTTCAAGAAAACATGCTCCCCAGCCTGAAATTCCAAGTCCTTTCTCCTTCTATCATGGTAACTCTTTTGCCGACTTTGAGACTCTTTCATTTTCTCCCTGATCATTTTTATCTTCTCTGTAGTCTCTCTCACCAATTCAGGTCCAAGAACAACACTCTCGCCAGACTCATGCCAACACAGAGGAGTTCTACACCTCCGCCCATACAGTGCCTCGTAAGGAGCCATCCCTATACTTGAATGGTAGCTGTTGTTGTAAGTGAACTCAATCAACGGGAGATGTGTATCCCACGCACCTCCCTGCTCTAAAACACACGATCTCAATAAGTCCTCCAATGACTGAATGGTTCTCTCTGTCTGCCCATCAGTCTGAGGATGATAGGCTGAACTCAACCTCAATCTGGACCCCAATGCCTCCTGCAAGCTCCCCCAAAACTCCGAAGTAAACCTCGGATCTCTGTCGGATACAATATTCTTCGGGACACCATGCAACTTCACAATCACCTGGATATATATCTCGGCCAACCTCGATACCGGATACGTGATGTTGATAGGAAGGAAGTGGGCAGACTTCGTCAACCTATCCACAATCACCCAAATAGAATCAAATCCCCGAACGGTTCTTGGTAACCCAGTCACAAAATCCATGGAAATGCTATCCCATTTCCATTCCGGAACATCTAAAGGTTGCATCAACCCCGCAGGCTTCTGGTGCTCAACCTTTGACTTTTGGCAAGTCAAGCAGGCATACACAAACTGTGCCACATCTTTCTTCATACCAGGCCACCAGAATAATTTCTTCAAGTCATGATACATCTTTGTAGCCCCTGGATGAATACTCAGCTTGCTACTATGACTCTCCTCAAGGATCATCTTCTTCATCTCATTATCATCGGGAACACAAATCCTATCTCTGAATCTCAGCACACCTTGGGAATCCAACCTGAAATCCCCATCCACATCCTGATCACCCGCAACCAACAAGTCAACCAGCTTCACATCTAATTTCTGGGCGTCTCTGATACTAATCAAGAAGTCATTACCAATCCTCAGCATACCCAGCTTAACACTCTGCGGTGTCACTTCACAAACCAGACTCATATCACGGAGTTGCTCAATCAACTCCAACTCTTTTACCATCATTGCTGACATATGCAAAGTCTTTCGACTTAAAGCATCAGCCACGACATTAGCTTTGCCGGGGTGATAGTTTAAGCCAAAATCATAGTCTTTCAGCAGCTCTAACCAACGCCTCTGCCTCATATTCAGCTCCTTCTGATCAAACAAGTATTTCAAACTCTTGTGGTCGCTGAATACCTCGAATTTAGTGCCATACAAATAGTGTCTCCAAATTTTCAGCACAAACACAATAGCAGCCAATTCCAAATCATGAGTAGGATAGTTCTTCTCATGTGTCCGCAACTGTCTGGACGCATAAGCAACTACCTTCCCATCCTGCATCAATACGCCTCCCAAGCCCATTTTGGAAGCATCACAATATACTACAAACGGTTGATCCGGCACGGGCAGCACTAACACCGGAGATGTTGTCAATCTCCTCTTCAACTCTTGGAAGCTCTCTTCACACTTAGCATCCCACACAAAAACTCTCCCTTTACATGTCAATTGAGTCAACGGAAGGGCTAGCTTCGAGAAACCCTCAATGAACCTCCTGTAGTAACCAGCCAACCCCAAGAAACTCCTGATCTCAGTCGCAGACTTTGGGCTTTCCCACTGTAACACTGCATCAACCTTGGCTGGGTCTACAGCTATGCCATCACTAGAAATAATGTGACCCAAAAAGCTTACCTCACGCAGCCAGAACTCGCATTTGGACAACTTAGCATAAAGCTTCTTCTCTTTCAACACCTCAAGCACCAATCTCAAGTGCTCTGCATGCTCCTCCTCAGATTTAGAGTATACCAGAATATCATCTATAAAAACTACCACAAACCGATCCAAGTAGCTATGGAAGATACGGTTCATGTACTCCATAAACACCCCTGGTGCATTGGTGACACCAAACGGCATCACAGAGTACTCATAATGTCCATACCTCGTTCGGAATGCTGTCTTCTGGACGTCTTCGTCTTTTACCTTAATCTGATGATACCCTGACCTCAAATCAATTTTGCTAAAAACCTTAGCACCCACCAGCTGGTCCATGAGATCATCAATTCTCGGAAGAGGGTACTTATTTTTGATAGTCACCTTGTTCAACTGTCTATAATCCACACACAGGCGCATACTCCCATCCTTCTTCTTTACTAACAAAACCGGAGCTCCCCATGGTGACACACTAGGCCTCACAAATTTCTTTTCAAGTAACTCTTCCAACTGCTTCTTCAACTCAGATAACTCAGAAGCTGACATCCGGTACGGTGCCATGGACACAGGCCTAGTACCAGGCACAAGGTCAATCCCAAACTCTACTTCCCTCTCTGGTGGCACACTAGGAATCTCATCAGGGAACACTTCAGGGAACTCACACACCACCTGCAACCCTTCAACCATAGCTTGGTTTTCAGCAGACATAGACGCCATCAAAGCAAATAGTTGACCACCATCCTTCATTACCTTATGCAGCTGATCCCCAGACAACAAAACAGACTTCTCCTCCTCAGGAGGAAGAAAACTCACAGACTTGCTGAAACAGTTGATGTGCACATGGTTATCCACTAACCAGTCCATACCAAGAATAACATCCAACCCTCCCAAAGGCAAACATATAAGGTCAACCAGAAAATCTCTGCCGAAGACTGACAGGGGACACTTAGCACACAATAGGGAAGTAGTCACCGAACCCTTAGCTGGAGTGTCGATAACCATTTCCCTCTTCATAGCAGACAATACTAAATTTAACTTTTCAGCACAAACAGCAGCAATAAAAGAATGCGTAGCACCAGTATCAACTATAGCAACTAAAGGGGAACCATAAATAAAACAAGTACCTCTAATCTCATTGGGTCCCTCTGAACCTGCTAGTGCGAAAACTCTCCCACTGGACTTCTCTTTCTTTGGTTTGGTACACTTAGAACTAAAGTGACCAGCTTCACCACAATTGAAACACACCGATTCCTTACGATCACAGTTAGACGCCATATGACCTTTCTTCCCACAATGGTAACACATTACTTCAGTCTTGCAATCGAAGCTTTTGTGGCCCGGCTTGCCACACATGTAACACACTATATCAGCGGGAGCACCTCCCCCACTAGGCTTTTTACCCTCAGAAGATCTTTTACCAGCACCTGCCTTCCACTTATTTTTACCTCCAGTCATATCATAGGGTTTTCCCCTAAACTGAGTATTCCTTTTCTCTTTCCCAATCTTGTAGGCAGCAGAACTGTCCTCTTCATAAATCCTACTCTTGTCAACTAGTCTAGCAAAATCTCGTATCTCATGATATCCAATTGCCTTCTTAATATCAGGTCGCAGGCCACTCTCAAATTTCACACACTTGGAGAACTCTGAATCAGCATCATTGGCGTAGTAAGGACAAAATTGGGCCAGCTCTTCAAATCTGGCTGCATACTCAGCCACCGTCTTATTTCCCTGTTTCAATTCTAAGAATTCTACCTCTTTCTTGGCCCGAACGTCTTCAGGGTAATACTTTCTTTTAAATTCCCTTGTGAAGACTTCCCAAGTAACCTCTTCACCAGCAGTGTTCAACCTATGCAGCATCCCTAACCACCACTTGTCAGCCTCTTCCGCCAGCATGTGCGTCCCAAACTTCACTTGCTGGGCAGCAGTGCACTCCATAACACGGAATATCCGCTCTATCTCATTCAACCACGACAAGGCTCCATCGGGATCATACCGACCCTTGAAGGTGGGTGGGTTTTCCCTCTGAAACGTTGCCAGGTTACGGGCATTCATATCAGCAGCAGTGTGTTGATTTCCAACAGCTTGGGCTATGGCTTGCAGAGCAGCAGCCAAAGCAGCATCATCCCTTCTAGCCATATCAACCTAGCACTGCAGCATAAACGACAATTCAGAACTAAATTAAAAACACCTAATTGTCATACACAATATGACAGACAGACACACTTGGTCGGACAGACCGAACTTTTGCTCTGATACCACTAATGTAACACCCCATTCTACCCGGCTATTATTTGTAAGAATCAGAGTTTCAAAATTTTATTTCAATGGAATGCTACACATAACTTTAATCTAACAACGACGAAATCAGCATTAAGCGTTCATTACATCTTTAAAATACGCAACACCCTTAAATGGGATGGAATGTTCAAAAATTCATCAATAAAATCCACACACTAGAAAATGAATGTCTCGCAGCGGAAAATAACATAATCTCAAAAGTGCCGAACGACAGCCTCATCAAAATCATTAAATCAATGCACATAAAAATTCAACAGCAAATGAATCACACTAGAATTCTAAGCCCACCCCCTAGGTGTCACGTATCAGAGCAGACCGACTCGGGAATGAAAGGAGTAAGCCTTCACTCAGGACTACCTGTGGTAAACAACAACAGAAGGGTGAGTCTCAAACCACATAATAAAGACTATAATAAGAAGTATATTTTATCATAGTGTCACACTCATACAGTCACACAGTGGTATAGTTCATACATCCAACAACTCGCATGCTTATTATGAGAATGTATGCGATACAGTTATGCATGTGGTACCATTTTCCCAGACCGCAGCCTCATCATCATAATATCAAACTCAGACCGCAGCCTTATCAACTCAGACCGCAGCCTTATCATTACTATGTAAACTCAGATCTCAGCCTTATGTATGCATGAGACTCCATGACAAAGATCACAATCACAATTCATAACGACACGGTCCATATATCATATATCGCCTCTTTATTAATCTTAGTCATAGCCCCCATGGCCTCATCATCAATCAACTTAATTATTAACTCATCTCAATCACGTCTCTAGGACTAAGCTAGCACTTAGGAACCAATCTGTCACTTTCAGGACCAAAACGAAACACACTGCACAGGCGCACCACTTGGCGCCCTGGGCGGCCACACATGGCGCCCTACACATCACGCACGCGCACAAACGTAGTAGGCCACCTGAAAAATTAAAACCGCTCTAGCCAAAATGTTCAAAATGGGATTTGGTCACGTGAATACAAAATTTTGCTCGGGAAAATATGCTCAGAAATTGACTTGCACACAAAGCCTCCTTTACACAAGCTAAAACGATGCCCAATAGGACCATTTCAAAACAACGCGTGCAAAACTGGAAATTCTTTAGCCAAAGTGCTTAAAATACAATTTGGTCAGGTGAATACAGAATTTGGCTCGGGAAAATATGCTCAGAAATTGATTTGCACACAAAGCCCCCTTTACACAAGCTAAAACGATGCCCAATAGGACCATTTCAAAACAACGCGTGCAAAACTGGAAATTCTTTAGCCAAAGTGCTTAAAATACAATTTGGTCAGGTGAATACAAAATTTGGCTCGGGAAAATCTGCTTGGAACTCACAGCTCACCCCTAGACACCACAAACATAGTCAAAACAACGCCCTCTAGGACAATTTCAAAACGGTACGTGAACAACTGAAAATTCTTTAGCCAAAATGTTTTAAATACAATTTGGTCAGGTGAATACAAAATTTGGCTCGGAAAAATCTGCTTAGAAATCGATTTACACACAAACACCCTTTTGTGCGCCTTGCCTAGGCGCAGGCAGCACCTTGGCGCCACCCCAGGCGCCACAGGGCAGCCACATTGGCGCCCTGCACAGACCACACACACACACAGCAACCAGAACAGCGCCCAGGCAGCAAGCAACATGCGCAACACAACACAAACTTGGCGCCCCATGCGTCCCAACCCTCACTAACATCAAATTCCCAATTCTTTTTCCCATTCAAATCACAACAACAATCATCAAACATGTTAAGCTCATACCAACAACTTCAATTTCACACTTACACACTAATTATACATCAAAATGCGAAATTAACATGTTATAGATCCTAACTCAAGCCTAAATCGATTTTCTCCTACAATTCGTCAATTTCAACCAATCCAAACAATCCAACCAATATCGTATAACATCAAATAGGACCCTATGATCTACATACGACCTATTATACTCTCTATTATAGAGTGAGACTCCCCTTACCTTGATTATGCCGAAAATAGAGCTCCTTCCACCGAAGCACCGACAAACCACCGCAACAAGGAAATCTTTTCCTTCTTCTTTCCTCTCCCACGATTCGCGTCCTTTCTCTCTCTCTCTCTTGGACCATCACGAATTGATCAACAATAGAAAGGGTTAGGAAACCGAAAACTTAAACACTTGAAAGAGAATGAAAATCGAATAAGAAAAGGACTAGGAACTCTTACCTAGGATCAAGATGAACGAAACCCTAACTCCTTAGCTTGAAATCGCCTTTTTCTTTCTCTTCTCCTCTCCTTCGATTTCTTTCTCTCCTTTGGCACAATTGAGGCGAAACCTAGACCCCCTAGCGCCTAAGGAGCGCCTAAGCCAACAGGCTTGGGCTTCTTGGGCCATTACTTGCAGTTCCGGTATTTCCAACTCCATCCCCTTCAATTAAATAAAATGCTCTATTATAATTTAATCAAAAATTAGTGCAACACTTTAAATAATTTAATCAATTACTTAATTAAATCATTTAGGGTGTTACATCAGGAAAGCTGTTGGGGTTCATAGTCAGTCAAAGGGGAACATAAGTGGATCCAGCCAAAGTACGAGCAATACTAGAAATTCCGGTACCGAGTACTGAAAAGGAAGTTCGTGGTTTCTTGGGAAGATTGAACTACATCTCTAGGTTCATATCACAACTAACATCTACAAGCGAGCCTATCTTCAAGATTTTGTGTAAGAACCAAGAAACCAAATGGAATGATAACTGCCAAGAAGCCTTCGAGAAAATCAAGAAGTGCCTCCAAAATCCACCGATTCTGATGCCACTTGTGCCGGGCAGACCCCATATCTTATACTTAACGGTGTTACAAATCATTGGGTTGTGTGCTGGGGCAGCATGACGAATTCGGAAGGAAAGAACATGCCATTTACTACCTAAGCAATGTCATACCCCAATTTTGTCCGGCTTAGGTCAAAACCCTAATTTTCCACACAAAAAGAAAAATATAAAAAAATAACTTATGCATTGCTTCTTGGGTCCTAGTAATTTGTTATCATCAAAAAGGGGGAGTTTGTTGAACCAAGGACAAACACTCTTTGTTTTGTATGATAACAAATTACATTTAGTCCACTAATGGTTGCAGTGTATAAAAGTGCAGGGACAAAATAAAGTACAGGACATGAATGGAAGAGCAGGAAATATTAAAGTGGAGCAGCTTGGAGAAGAAGCCACCTCAAAAGTCAAGACCTAATCGTTTACCCACTTTCTCTAGGACACTGTGTAAGGTCCTATCACTTAAGGTCTATGATACTTTAGTAGCTGAGAGATGATTTTTCAAAACATGCATGATGCATCAAAATAAGCTTTGAAAAAAATATTTTACAAAATTGCATGCATGCATAAGGTGGCACCTAAACCCAAAAAATAATTTTGTTGAAAGCTTGAAATCTATTTTCACAAGGCATAATCGATTATGCTAATAGATTATGTGCCTGAATGTTTCAGAGCACATAATCGATTAGCATCCTATTTTAACTAAATACATAATCGATTAGCAAGCAAACAAAGTTTCCTTTCTTATCAAACTAATCGATTATGTGCTTCAAATAACTAAAAAGGCTAATCGATTATGTGCTTCAAATAACTAAAAGGAAGGTAAGGATAGCTTGCTAATCGATTATTCTTTTTAGTTATTTGAAGCACATAATCGATTAGTTTGATAAGAAAGGAAACTTTGTTTGCTTGCTAATCGATTATGTATTTAGTTAAAATAGGATGCTAATCGATTATGTGCTCTGAAACATTCAGGCACATAATCTATTAGCATAATCGATTATGCCTTGTGAAAATAGATTTCAAGCTTTCAACAAAATTATTTTTTGGGTTTAGGTGCCACCTTATGCATGCATGCAATTTTGTAAAATATTTTTTTCAAAGCTTATTTTGATGCATCATGCATGTTTTGAAAAATCATCTCTCAGCTACTAAAGTATCATAGACCTTAAGTGATAGGACCTTACACAGTGTCCTAGAGAAAGCGGGTAAACGATTAGGTCTTGACTTTTGAGGTGGCTTCTTCTCCAAGCTGCTCCACTTTAATATTTCCTGCTCTTCCATTCATGTCCTGTACTTTATTTTGTCCCTGCACTTTTATACACTGCAACCATTAGTGGACTAAATGTAATTTGTTATCATACAAAACAAAAAGTGTTTGTCCTTGGTTCAACAAACTCCCCCTTTTTGATGATAACAAATTACTAGGACCCAAAAAGCAATGCATAAGTTATTTTTTTATATTTTTCTTTTTGTGTGGAAAATTAGGGTTTTGGCCTAAGCCGGACAAAATTGGGGTATGACAAGCAAGAAGTTCACTGAGTGCGAGACGAGATACTCATTGTTGGAAAGAACGTGCTGTGCTTTGGCCTGGGCTGCACATCGTCTGAGGCAGTATATGCTAAGCCACACGACTTGGTTGGTATCAAAAATGGATCCAATCAAGTACATCTTTGAAAAACCCGCACTCACAGGGAGAATTGCTCGTTGCCAAATGCTACTATCCGAATACGACATCTTGTATGTTACTCAGAAAGCCATCAAAGGCAGTGTGTTGGCTGTACACTTGGGACACCAACCCCTTGAGGATTACCAATCAATGCAGTGTGATTTCCCAGATGAAAATATAATGGCTATGTTCGATGAAGGAAAATCTCTAGACGATGAAAGATGGAAAATGTCATTTGACGGCGCTTCCAATCTGTGGGGGCATGGGGTCGGAGTTGTGCTGATCTCCCCAGATAACCGCTTTGTGCCATTTACTGTGTAGCGACCGAAAAATCCAAAGGAGGGATTCTTCGTCATTTGGAATGAAGTCACCATCAATATTTATTTAATAGGAAAAACATTGAAAAAAACCTTTATTTTTGGGTTCGGTGGTCGATTATGTGTGGGTAAGGTATTAGCACCCACAACATCCTTTCAAAAAAAAGGTTACCTTTTAATTTAATGTGTAGAAAAAAGTTAATTCAAAGAAAACACTCTAATTTACCCTTTTTATTATTTGCAAAATTGAAAAGGAATACCTAATAAAAGTTTTAGTTTTCTTGCGCTTAACAGGAGTGGGCCCCTGCTCCTACGTATCCCCAGGTCCGATGGAGAAATCAAAGCTACGTAGTTCTTGGGTATAAAATGTTTGTGTGTTGGTATTTTTTTTGTTAAGTGTTTTCGAAATTTGGAGAGGTGTTCCTAACTCAGTGGTCATCACTAATAGCCCGTTTGAAAACTAAAGCTGTTATTAACGATCAAACAAGTTAAACTCAGTGACCATTAGTAACAACCTATTTTTTATGTGAGTTTGATTGTTTGAAAGAAAAATATTAGTTTGAAAGCATTACGGTGTAATAAAAAACGCAATGGATTATAATAAAAAGGTAGGTGCAATTAACAGGGTTGTCGTATTAAATAAAAGCAGGTGGTGTGTTTAGCAGCCCAACCCATTTTGCTTGTGGATCTGGATCCTGTGAGTAGTGGGCTTCAGGGGGAGTGTATTAATGAAACAGGGGTGCGAAAAGCAGCAGGGGGTTGTGTTCTGTACCTTGCAGTATTGGGTTGACAGCAGTTGGTAGGTCTCTTGCTGCCTGGCAGGAGGTTAGTGTGAGCCCGGGGGGTACCTGCGAAGCCACTCCGACGCTCAAGTCAGTATTGAGAATAGATGAGTGATTTAGCTAGGAATGAGAGAGTGTACCTTATGAAGGCCATGGGAGCCGGTATTTATAGGAAATCGTGCCCGTTTGTGGATCGTCGGATCAGTAGAATCGATCTCAACCATTCAAGTGTGATGGCTTTAATTGGGCTTGTATGTTGTGGATATGGGCTGAAATGATTGGGCCAATCCATATCCAATTGCTAAATGCACCTCCTGGTATTGCTGAATGGACCTCCTGGTCCAGTCCAGAACAGTTGCCCCCTAAGCCGAGATTATTCCGAAGGATAGTCTTGGCTTGAAGAATTTTTGTCGATCTACCCGAAGCGTTACTTCATTTGTCCTGTCGGGTCGTATAAGATCTCTTCACCGCGACCGTGACTCACACCACCCTTGGTGTAATTCTTGTACCAGGCACCAAGCTGGGGTGCCGTGTCCTGATGTTGGCGCCCTACTGGGCGCCTTGTGCCCAGATGCTGCGTCCTGACGTTGGCGCCCTCCTGGGCGCCTTGTGCCATGCATCCTGATGTTGGCGCCCTCCTGGGCGCATTATGCCAAGGTGCTGTGTTCTGAAGTTGCCCCCCCTGGGCGCCTTGTGCCATGCCCCCTGATGTTGGCAGCCTCCTGGGTGCCTTGTTGTTGTTCGTTATTGTTCTCGTTTGTGTTGTTGATGGCGCCCTCATAGGCGCCTGGGTGCTTGGTTGCTAGGCGCTGGATACCTCCTTGCGAAGTAGGATTTGGCGCCCTCCAGGGCGCCTTGGGCGCCTGCCTGCGCTAGTGTGGGTGCCGCCTTGTGGAGCAGGATTTGGTGCCCTCCTGGGCGCTGGATGCCGGTTTGCGCTGCGCTGGCTGCCTCCTTCCGAAGCAGGCTTTGGCGCCTTCCTGGGCGCCTTGGGTGCTGACTTGCAATGTGCCGGCTGCCCCCTTGCGACGCGTTTTGGCACCCTCCTGAGCGCTGGGTGACGGTTTGCGCTAGGCTGGGTGCCGGGTTGCGATAGGGGGTTTGGCGCTTGGGCGCTGACTGGTAATGCACTGGCTGCCTCCTTGCGAAGCGTTTTGGCGCCCTCCTAGGCGCTGGGTGCTGGTTTGCGCCAGGCTGGGTGCCGGCTTGCGAGAGGGGGTTTGGCGCCCTCCTGGGCGCCTTGGGCGCTGGCTGGCAATGCGCTGACTGCCCCCTTGCGACGCGTTTTGGCGCCCTCTTGGGCGCTGAATGCCGGTTCGCGCTAGGCTGGGTCCGGGCTTGCAACAAGAATTTTGGCGCCCTCTAAGGCGCCTGGGTTCCGGTTTGGGCACGCTGGCTGTCTCCTTGCGTCAAGTATTTTGGCGCACTCTGGGGCGCCTTGGTGCCTTCTTGGATGTGCTTGGTGCCATCCTGCAGAACCTGTTTTGCCGCCCTCTAGGGCGCCTTGGTGCCTTCCTGGATGTGCTTGGTGCCATCCTGCAGGGGCGCCTGGGTGCCAGCCTGGATGTGTTTGGTGCCATCCTGCAGAACCTGTTTTGGCGCCCTCTAGGGCGCCTTGGTGCCTTCCTGGATGTGCTTGGTGCCATCCTGTAGAACATGTTTTGGCGCCCCCTAGGGCGCCTGGGTGCCGGCATGGATGTGCTTGGTGCCATCCTGCAAAACATGTTTTGGCGTCCTCTAGGGCGCCTTGGTGCTTTCCTGGATGTGCGTGGTTCCATCCTGCAGAACATGTTTTGGCGCCCTCTAGGGCGCCTAGGTGCCTTCCTGGATGTGCTTGGTGCCATCCTGCAGAACATGTTTTGGCGCCCCCTAGGGCGCCTGGGTGCCAGCATGGATGTGCTTGGTGCCATCCTGCAGAACCTGTTTTGGCGCCCCTAGGGCGTCTGGGTGCCGGCCTGGATGTGCTTGGTGCCATCCTGCTGAACCTGTTTTGGTGCCCTCTAGGGCGCCTTGATGCCTTCCTGGATGTGCTTGGTGCCATCCTGCGAAACATGTTTTGGTGCCCTCTAGGGCGCCTGGGTGCCGGCCTGGATGTGCTTGCTGCCATCCTGCGAAACATGTTTTGGGGCCCTCTAGGGAGCCTGGGTGCCGGGTGCTAGGCACCTTCCATGGTGCCAGATCCTATTTTGAGTTGGCGCCCTGGTGCTGGGCGCCTGGGTGCTAGGCTGTCTTGTCTCATGACATTGGCACCCTTACTGGCACCTTGTGGGTGCCTTGACCTTGGATCCCTGCTGGGTGGGCGCCGTGACCTTGGTTGTTTTGTGTGACTATCCTTTCAATCCTTTCGCGAGCTTTGTGCTGCTTCTTCTTTGCTAAGGTGATTTTGCTTGGATTTTGGATTTTAAGTAGATAGTTGCTAAGCTTGCCTTGCTTTATGAAGATGAGCCGGCGCCCGTCGGGACAATTTGTAATAAAGTATACCCTTAGCATAGTTTACCAAGACTCGACTTGGATAGAACTCGCTCAAAGGGGTTGTGACTGTAACACCCCCTCTCTAATTTATAATTAAATGAACAAATATCAGAGTCACCTCAGAAGGGCGCTACATTTTTCTCACCAAAAAAACAAATAACAAATGATTTAAAATCCTCAAAAACACTTAATCTCAGAATAACATTAAACAGCGGAATCTCAAACTCGTGCAAACATCGCCATGAATAATTAAGACATCAGTTTCCAGCAGTAAACAACATAATAAAACATAAACGACCCCTAAAACCCCTCCCCGGTGCTACGCATCAGAGCCGACACAGACCCAACGAGAAGGAGACTACACCTAGCGATCCTCCACTAGTGCTAACGATCACCTGCAGCGTTGCCACACAAGAGCAACATTCCAAGCAGAAGGGGTGAGTTTAACAGAAATAATAAGCACATGACAGCAGTACATAAGCAGCAGGCACAACACGGCAAACACGTTTATACCTTATCACACAACAGCACAAGATTCATATCTCTATCAGACATAAAACGCCAACCACAATAGTTATGTACCCATGGACCATGAAGGAATGTATGAAATGCAACCCCTCCGGGCGTATGCATGCGGTACCGATCTCGTAAAGGCCACGACGGGCGCAACTCGTAATAAACCTCGTGTTGTAGCATCACAGCTACCTCGTAAGAATGCATATGACAATGCGACTCATGGCTCATGCATCAATTACACCAACTCAAAGCATTCAATTAATAAATACTATATCACCATATCTCGTTATAAATCATTTCATAAAAATACCACGTGTTGTAGCATCGCATCTACCGCGTCACATAACCACAACAAAGCACGTAACAAATACTGTACCACATTAACAACTATCTCGTGTTGTAGCATCACAGCTACCTCGTAATTTCCCACCAATAAATATTTCAGCTCATCAATAAATATTCAGCTCATCAAAAATTATTCAGCTCATCAAATAATTATTTTTCACATTACAGTAGCATACACATATAGAGGACTGAACGAGCTTCGAAACGCATTTTGAAGCACTTAAAACGGACACCCGAGTCAAAAGATATGTCAAAAACAAATTTGGGACAAAACCGAGACACGTGCTGAAAATGACTCGGAACAGCAGAAAATTCTGAGGCTTCGCGCGTGGAGCGCGACTTAGGCGCAACTGGAGCGCGAAACGGCAGAAATGCCCAGTGACTTGCGCTTGAAGCGCGACTGACGCGCAAGTGAGGCGCAAATTGGCAGAATTGGCAACAGGCGCCCAGACAGCAGCAACAAAGCACGGATTGACAACAACAATGGCGCCTAAGGCGCCTAGGGTCCTTCAAACTCAATTTTCTTCCAAATTTCATATGCTCAATCATTCAATAATTATTTCAAACACCTCAAATTCACTCTCATATCTTCAATTACACATTTTATCAATTATTTGGCATACAATACAAATCTTACTCACATCTCAATCAAAATTGTATCACACAATAATTCACATCTCAATCAAAATTGTATCACACAATAATCCACATCTCAATCACTCAATTTCATATCCACTTTAATCATGCAAATACACAACACCTAACTACCCATAAACCACCATCATAACCCATTATAACCGTTAAACCCACCCTTACCTCGAAAACGTGAGCTCCGGATTAACGGGAAGGTAATCACGATCAGAACCACGGCAACACACGAACTGGCCCTTGAAGACTTGCGAACCTCTTCTTCTTTCCCTCTTCTCCTTCGCGAGTCCCTTCCCTCTTCTCCTTTCCTCTTCTTCGCGTTTCTGCTCCCTCCTTCAGCCGTGTGCTTCCTTTCCTTTTTCCCTTCTCACTCTCGCGTTCTCTCATTCTCTCTCTCTCTAGGTTTTTCTCTTCTCTTTCTCGGTCACGCTTCTCTCTTTCTCTGTCACGATTTCTTCTTCTCCCTTTTTGGTGTCTTACGTTTCTTTTTTCTTTTCTCACTCTCAGTTGCTCCTTTCTTTTAATTCTTCTCTCTAATTCATTTAAGCCTAGGCCCAACTAATGGCTTTTGGGCCATTGACCTTATTCACACCCCTCCTCGATTAATTCCACCACTCCCTAATTTAATTAGCACCATATCATTATTTCTAATATTTCTCCACAACTAATTCCCCTTAATTAATTAAATAATTAACCAACTATTTTTTTTGGGGCGTTACAACTCTCCCCCACTTAGAATATTTTCGTCCTCGAAAATTTAACTAATAGGAACATGGTTATGTTATAACCAGTTCATACCCAATTGCACCTAACCCGCTTAACGGCAACAAACAATAATTCACAACAAAGCCTCTGTCGAAGATCGACAAGAGACACAGAAAACACACCAGGCAACACATTACAGTCATACAGATAATACAGTACTTAAACGTTTCGCAGCATGCAACAATGACAAAACAATAAGTAGCATCGGTATTAACAATAGATTCTAGCGGAGCACCTTTAACGAGACACGTACCTCTAATACTGCCATCATTCCTCCGTAGGCTCAGCACCTGCCAGAACAAACACCTTTCCAGTAGACCTTTCTTTCTTTGGTTTCGGACACTGGGCACTGATGTGTCCTCCCTCACCGCAGTTGAAACAGAGTGTATCCTTACGATCACAGTTAGTTGCCATATGGCCCTCTTTCCCGCATTTGTAGCACCTTTTCACATCACCCGGACAGTCTGGGCGCTTATGACCAGCCTTCCCACACTTGTATCATACCACACTAGCAGCAGCATCTCCCCCACTTGGTTCATTGCCCTCCGCAGCCCTCTGATTACCTTCACCCGTTGGAATCTCATACGGCTTCCCGCGACTCGGTAAACTCTTCTGCTTTTCTCTCATAACTCTTGAATGAGCATTACTGTCTTCTTCGAAGATTCTGCAACTATCCACTAACTCAGCGAACACCCGGATTTTCTGGTACCCTATCGCTTTCTTAATATCCGCTCGCAACCCATTCTCGAACTTGATACACTTCGAGAACTCAGCACCAGCACCATCATAGTGAGGATAGAACTTCGACAGTTCGGTGAACTTTGCAGCATACTCAGTCACCGGCATACTACCCCTCTTCAATTCCAGGAATTCAATCTCTTTCTTCCCACGGACATCTTCCGGAAAATATTTCCTCAGAAACTCTCTGCTGAACACCCCCCAGGTAATCTCCTCCTGTGCAGTCTCTAGCCTCTGCCTAGCTTCCAACCACCAATCATCATCTTCTTCTGCCAGCATGTGAGTACCATACCTCACCTTCTGGGCATCATTACAGTCCATTACACGGAAGATCCTTTCAACTTCCTTCAGCCACGCTAGCGCACCATCTGGGTCGTACTTGCCCTTGAACACCGGCGGGTTCTCCCTCTGAAACGTCGCCAAACTCCTAGTCCCAGCATTCTCACCAGCACCTTGCTGAGTCTGCACAGCCTGAGCCATAGCAGCTAATGCAGCAGCGATCGCAGTATCGTTCCTTCCAGCCATTTCACTTACTTGCTACAAGACAAACAACAGTCAGAATAAAAATACAACAGTTGGTCGTACACCGACACAACGACTCGACGACTTGGCCGGACGGACCGAACTGCTCTGATACCACTAATGTAACACCCCCTCTCTAATTTATAATTAAATGAACAAATATCAGAGTCACCTCAGAAGGGCGCTACATTTTTCTCACCAAAAAAACAAATAACAAATGATTTAAAATCCTCAAAAACACTTAATCTCAGAATAACATTAAACAGCGGAATCTCAAACTCGTGCAAACATCGCCATGAATAATTAAGACATCAGTTTCCAGCAGTAAACAACATAATAAAACATAAACGACCCCTAAAACCCCTCCCCGGTGCTACGCATCAGAGCCGACACAGACCCAACGAGAAGGAGACTACACCTAGCGATCCTCCACTAGTGCTAACGATCACCTGCAGCGTTGCCACACAAGAGCAACATTCCAAGCAGAAGGGGTGAGTTTAACAGAAATAATAAGCACATGACAGCAGTACATAAGCAGCAGGCACAACACGGCAAACACGTTTATACCTTATCACACAACAGCACAAGATTCATATCTCTATCAGACATAAAATGCCAACCACAATAGTTATGTACCCATGGACCATGAAGGAATGTATGAAATGCAACCCTTCCGGGCGTATGCATGCGGTACCGATCTCGTAAAGGCCACGACGGGCGCAACTCGTAATAAACCTCGTGTTGTAGCATCACAGCTACCTCGTAAGAATGCATATGACAATGCGACTCATGGCTCATGCACCAATTACACCAACTCAAAGCATTCAATTAATAAATACTATATCACCATATCTCGTTATAAATCATTTCATAAAAATACCACGTGTTGTGGCATCGCATCTACTGCGTCACATAACCACAACAAAGCACGTAACAAATACTGTACCACATTAACAACTATCTCGTGTTGTAGCGTCACAGCTACCTCGTAATTTCCCACCAATAAATATTTCAGCTCATCAATAAATATTCAGCTCATCAAAAATTATTCAGCTCATCAAATAATTATTTTTCACATTACAGTAGCATACACATATAGAGGACTGAACGAGCTTCGAAACGCATTTTGAAGCACTTAAAACGGACACCCGAGTCAAAAGATATGTCAAAAACAAATTTGGGACAAAACCGAGACACGTGCTGAAAATGACTCGGAACAGCAGAAAATTCTGAGGCTTCGCGCGTGGAGCGCGACTTAGGCGCAACTGGAGCGCGAAACGGCAGAAATGCCCAGTGACTTGCGCTTGAAGCGCGACTGACGCGCAAGTGAGGCGCAAATTGGCAGAATTGGCAACAGGCGCCCAGACAGCAGCAACAAAGCACGGATTGACAACAACAATGGCGCCTAAGGCGCCTAGGGTCCTTCAAACTCAATTTTCTTCCAAATTTCATATGCTCAATCATTCAATAATTATTTCAAACACCTCAAATTCACTCTCATATCTTCAATTACACATTTTATCAATTATTTGGCATACAATACAAATCTTACTCACATCTCAATCAAAATTGTATCACACAATAATTCACATCTCAATCAAAATTGTATCACACAATAATCCACATCTCAATCACTCAATTTCATATCCACTTTAATCATGCAAATACACAACACCTAACTACCCATAAACCACCATCATAACCCATTATAACCGTTAAACCCACCCTTACCTCGAAAACGTGAGCTCCGGATTAACGGGAAGGTAATCACGATCAGAACCACAGCAACACACGAACTGGCCCTTGAAGACTTGCGAACCTCTTCTTCTTTCCCTCTTCTCCTTCGCGAGTCCCTTCCCTCTTCTCCTTTCCTCTTCTTCGCGTTTCTGCTCCCTCCTTCAGCCGTGTGCTTCCTTTCCTTTTTCCCTTCTCACTCTCGCGTTCTCTCCTTCTCTCTCTCTCTAGGTTTTTCTCTTCTCTTTCTCGGTCACGCTTCTCTCTTTCTCTGTCACGATTTCTTCTTCTCCCTTTTTGGTGTCTTACGTTTCTTTTTTCTTCTCTCACTCTCAGCTGCTCCTTTCTTTTAATTCTTCTCTCTAATTCATTTAAGCCTAGGCCCAACTAATGGCTTTTGGGCCATTGACCTTATTCACACCCCTCCTTGATTAATTCCACCACTCCCTAATTTAATTAGCACCATATCATTATTTCTAATATTTCTCCACAACTAATTCCCCTTAATTAATTAAATAATTAACCAACTGTTTTTTTTTGGGGCGTTACAGTGACCACCAAGGTCAGCTCGAAGTATGCTCTTGGCACAGTTTACCAGGACTCGGCCCAGATAGAACTCGCCCAAGGGGTTGTGACCACCAAGGTCAGCTTGAAGTATTCTCTTGGCACAGTTTACCAAGACTCGGCCCAGATAGAACTCGCCCAAGGGGTTGTGACCACCATGGTCAGCTTGAAGTATCCCCTTGGCACAGTTTACCAGGACTCGGCCCAGATAGAACTCGCCCAAGGGGTTGTGACCACCAAGGTCAGCTTGAAGTATCCTCTTGACACAGTTTACCAGGACTCTGCCCAGATAGAACTCGTCCAAGGGGTTGTGACCACCAAGGTCACTTATTTGTTTTGGGGTGCCATGACATCCTTGACTTCCAATACTTGGAGAGATGATCTTGGCTTTTAGCTAATGTTGAGGTTGCCCCTGCGATTTAGGCAGTCCCTCCCTGCATGGTATGTTGGGTCTTAAACTTGCCTCGCTCCACCCCTAATTATGGAGTTAGACCCTTTTTCTTTCTTAATCTTAAGGAATTTTCTTTGGAACAAGTGTTAATGCTAGTTGTAGCGACCGAAAAGTCCGGAGGAGGGATTCTTCGACGTTCTTGAAATGAAGTCGCCACCAAAGTTTAGTTTAAGGGCAAACATTGGAAAATCCCTATTGAGTGGATAAAGGGGTTTGCGGACCAGGTTTAGGCTCGGGAGTCGTTTATGCGTAGGGAAGGTATTAGCACCCTATGACATCCTTCCTAAGGAAGGTTACCTTTTAACTAAATGTGTAAACGTTTATTAATTCAAAAATAATGTTTTTACCCTTATAATAATAATAATAATAATAATAATAATAATAATAATAATAATAATAAAAAGACTCGCTAAACGGTTAGTTATTTTTTGTACTTTTGAGAAATAGGAGAGAAATGGATTAAAAGAAAAAAGGTTTTTTATTAATGCAATTGACACAAGTCGGCCGCCCTCTGCTCCTATGTATCTCCTAGTAGAGAATCAAATCACACGTAGTTCTTGGTTAGAAAAAATTTGTGTGTTTGGGTGTTTTTAATTATTTTTGAAATTGGGATAGGCATTCGTAATGACCAAACAAGTAAAACTCAGAGTGGTCATCACTCACAGCTCATTTGAAAACTAGGGCTGTTATTAACGGTCAAACAAGCTAAGCTCAGAGTGACCACTAGTAACACACCAATTTGATGTTTGGGAAAACGTTCCCCTATTATTTGGGAAAAAAATAGGTTTGTGAAAGAAAAAGTTTATTTATGGAAAAGAAGATTAATTTTAAAAAAAGGGAGAAACCAGGGTGCAGTAGTAAAATGGGATGTAATTAGCAGAAAAAGGGCGTATTTCAAAAACTGGGGGTGTAAATATTAAACAGCCCAGTTCCTATACTGGGTTCAACAGCCCACGAAACCTGGACTTCTCAGGGGGGAGTTTCACGCAGCAAACGGAGGGGTGCACAAAGTAAACACAAAACCACTATAAAAGCCCAACTAAAACTGAAACCCTAATTTTCCAAAACCTAATCCCTTTTCTCTCTCTTACAGCGCCGTGTCCTTCCTCATTTTCTCTTCATTTTTCTCCACGCCACAACTCTCTCTCCATCCTACCTCTTCGTTCTTCTCTTTCTCACACCGTCCCATCTCTCTTCTCTTTCTAACCCTAATTTCGTTTCCTTTCTCTCTCCACAATCACAGCACCTCCCCCTCACTCTTCAGCCGCACCATTCTCTCTCTCAACCTTGATTTTCATTTTTTTTCCATCTCCTTCACCGCGCCTCACTCTACCCTCTTGACCCTAATTTTTGTTTCTCTTTTCTCCTCACCGCCACTAACGCGACTGTTTTGGAAAAATGGAAAAGAGATGGAAGCGAAAGGACCAAGACAGTGATGACTACCGCGAGAATAAAGGCGTGGACGGGTCAACGACCACCGTCTACGGTGGACGGGTCAACGACCACCGTCTACGGTGGTCGGAGTCTTAAACGGTGAGTTTCTCTTTTTTGCTTGCTTTTCGATTTCGGATCTCTCTATTCCCCTACTTCTCTGATCTGGTGCTTGTTGGTGATTTTAGGGCATGGTGGTGACTGTGAAAGGAGTGAGGTGAGGTGGCGAGGTTGAGAGGGAGAGAGAGACAGTGGTGAGAGGGATGGTTACGGTGGAGAGAGAGAGAGATAGCGATTGAGAAAGGGAAATAAAGACTGTGGCGGTGTGGTTTTGGTGGCGTTGCGTTTGTGATGGTGGTCTTGGGTGGTTGTTTGGTGTTTTAGGTGGTTACGGGGTGGCTTACGGTTTGGTTGTGGCCGTTGGGAGGGTTCACGGTTGGGTGGTTGTTGGGTGGTGGTAGTTTGGCGTTTGGAGGGAGGTGGGGTCGGTTTTGGCGTACGGTTTGGTGCTGTTGGTGGCGGTTCACAGAGAGGGGTGGCGTGTGGTGGCCGTGGGAAGGAAGAGACCGTGAACTACCGTGGTTGTGGTTGTTGGGAGGGAGGAGGCGGAGGATGGAGTACGGTGGTGCCTCTTCTCCCTCCCTCTCATTTTCAGCACTCCTCTCTTTCTCAGTTCTCTCCCCTCTATTTTTATTTTGTTTTGCCTTTTTTCGTTTGAGTTTTTTGGTTGCTGTGTATATCAGTGTGTGCCTCTCTCTGATTGTGCTACTGTGTTGCTGTTTTTATAGGTGGATGGGGTGCTGAGGACAGTCAGCAATTAGGGCAAAAAAATGGCATCAAAAAGACAGCATCTTTGAGGGGAATAAAAAGGACAATAGCTGGCATCAAGGACAGTCAAAGGAAGGACAAGGGCAAGAAAAAGGGAATCAATAAGACAGCTCTAGGGCAGCCAGCAGCTGCGCCCTTCTCTTCCTTTTTTTGGATTTTGTATTTTTTGATTTTTTGCATTATTTTTGTACTATTTGCTGTTTGCTTTTTTTGGCTTATTTTTGCATAATAACACTTTGGATTATTCAGCTTTATTGGCTTATGTTTTTGTATTTTTTGTACCAATAACGATAGCTACACAATAAAATTAAACAAACGTCGAAATAATCGTCGCACGAGAACGCTAAAGACACACGCGCTTAAAAACGATACGTGACACAACGAGAATACGAACTTTTTGGATTTTAATTGATCAGACAAAATTAGGGTATGACACTAGTGAGCTAGAGCAAAAACTGTAATTGCAAAATGAATTTTTGTTAATCATTCATATCGAGCTTTTTACATTCTGCCTTCGTGCTTTAACATCAGAATTATTAACTGGGCCTAGCTCTAGGTTCAGGTTCTGATGCCCTGCTTCCTACTCAGAGTCACGGGTCTCATCCTCCTCTTCATTCATGTATTGGGCGAGCTTCCCTTCGCGGACCAGCTCTTCAATGTCATCCCTGAGGGTGTTGCATTTGCTGGTACTGTGCCCATAACCTTTGTGATAACGACAATACTTCTTAGAGGTTCGGCCTTTCCTTTGCACAAGAGGTTCGGGCTGTTTGATGTCTCGAAACTCTGCGTCGACGCATTCGGCAAGGATCTCAGCCTGGGATGTGTTTAGCAGGGTGTACTCTGAGAAGCGACCTTGTCGGGGTCGGGATTCCCAAGGAATTCTCTCATTTTGGGTTCCCTTCTGCCATGGTTCTTCAATGGCCTTGTAAGCCAGATCTTCCTCCTTACTGCCAACCTTGGCTTCCTCTTGGTACGCCATGTTGTCTTCTTCATAGTCCATGTACTTTTGTGCCTTCCGAAGGAACTCGTCCAAGCTTCGGGGTTTGTTAACCCCCACGTCCCTTTGAAACAGGCTTCCCTTCTTGAGGCCATCCTTCATCCAAAAGAGCCTCCTCTTGTCTTCAGGGTTCCTGACGTTGGTAGACTCCTTGTTGAACCTTTCCAGATATTCTCTAAGTGTTTCTTTCTCTCCCTACCTGATTGCCCTAAGAACCTCTTCAGATTTGGGTTTCAACCGGGAGGCAGTGAAACGAGCTGTGAACATTCTCGCCACCTGACTCCATGAGGAGATGGAGTTTGGCTTTAGCTCTTGAAACCACTCTAATGCGGAATTTTCGAGAGTGAGGGGGAAGATTTTACAGTGAACAGGCTCCCTGACGCCTCTATAGCGCATCATCAGGGAGAAGTGTGCCAGATGGCATTCTGGATCTCCGGTTCCCATACATCTTGAGAGTTGAGAGCTTTTCCAAGGCCCTTGGGATTCAGTATTCATCCATCCTTCAAGTGAAATTAGGTCCTTCATCGGAAAACCTTCTTGAGTTTCGAGGGGAGGTGTCTTCA
The DNA here is from genome assembly GCA_039519185.1 of Astragalus membranaceus. Taxonomy (NCBI): domain Eukaryota; kingdom Viridiplantae; phylum Streptophyta; class Magnoliopsida; order Fabales; family Fabaceae; genus Astragalus; species Astragalus membranaceus. The sequence goes on along the minus strand of CM076854.1, from coordinate 19,037,081 downwards.
TAGTCTGAATCTCGATACCTGCACCTGTTGGGGGATCTCCTCGATGGCGATCCCCGGTGGTGCCTCTGGTGGGTATTGACCCGACTCCTTGACCTCTCACGAGAATTGGGGGATACACGTGAGGAGGTCCTGGGTAGAGGCTGCTCGGGTAGGGAAGCCACACGCCTTTCAATCTACCTTAGGTGAGCCTCCTGCAGCATAGCTTGAGTGCGATTGCACAGGAGATCCAAAAGTTGGCTCACATTCGAGGGCTGGGCAGGCTGACTGGTACCCTCGTCAGGCAGGCAGGCGACGTTGCCCTCAGGAGTACCCTCTGGTCGGGGTGCGGGTATGGGAACGCTTTGAATCCGGGGTCTGCCTCTGGGAGCCATGGAGTAGCAAGAGAAAAGTTCAAGGAGTAGTGATGATGTGAAATATAGATATCTCCGAATGTGGTCACCAATGTTCTGTACCTTGCAGTATTGGGTTGACTGCAGTTGGTAGGTCTCTTGCTGCCTGGCAGGAGGTTAGTGTGAGCCCGGGGGGGTACCTGCAAAGCCACTCCGACGCTCAAGTCAGTATTGAGAATAGATGAGTGATTTAGCTAGGAATGAGAGAGTGTACCTTATGAAGGCTATGGGATTCTTCGTCATTTGGAATGAAGCCGCCATCAATATTTATTTAATAGGAAAAACATTGAAAAAACCTTTATTTTTGGGTTCGGGGGTCGATTATGTGTAGGTAAGGTATTAGCACCCACAACATCCTTTCAAAAAAAAGGTTACCTTTTAATTTAATGTGTAGAATAAAGTTAATTCAAAGAAAACACTCTAATTTACCCTTTTTATTATTTGCAAAATTGAAAAGGAAGACCTAATAAAAATTTTAGTTTTCTTGCGCTTAACAAGAGTGGGCCCCTGCTCCTACGTATCCCCAGGTCCGATGGAGAAATCAAAGCTACACAGTTCTTGGGTATAAAATGTTTGTGTGTTGGTATTTTTTTTTGTTAAGTGTTTTTGAAATTTGGAGAGGTGTTCCTAATGACCAAACAAGTAGACTCAGAGTGGTCATCACTAATAGCCCGTTTGAAAACTAAAGCTGTTATTAACGATCAAACAAGTTAAACTCAGAGTGACCATTAGTAACAACCTATTTTTTATGAGTTTGATTGTTTGAAAGAAAAATATTAGTTTGAAAGAAAAATATTAGTTTGAAAGCATTACGGTGTAATAAAAAACGCAATGGGTTATAATAAAAAGGTAGGTGCAATTAACAGGGGTGTCGTATTAAATAAAACAGGTGGTGCGTTTAGCAACCCAACCCGTTTTCGTTTGTGGATCTGGATCCCGTGAGTAGTGGGCTTTAGGGGGAGTGTATTAATGAAACAGGGGTGCGAAAAGCAGCAGGGGGTTGTATTTTAAAAAGGGGTGCGTAAAGCAGCCCAGTTTTAGTTTTGTCAGCCCATGAATTCATGGGCTTTTCAAGGGGTTAAGTTATTGAAAGAGGGGGGGGGGGGTTTAATTGGTAATCTGAAGTTAAAATTAAAATAAAATAAAACGGAATATAAGATTAGTCTATATAAAGCAAATGTGAAACAAAATGAAACCCTAATTCCTTTCTCCTCTCTACTCAGCGTCGTTTACGATTGTTGGAGAGAGAGAGAGAGAGAGTCCGAAATTTCAAAAAAGAGAGAGAGAGAGAGAGAACTTGGATGAGAGAGAGAGAGAGAGAGAGAAAACCTGCGAGTGAGAGAGAGAAGGAAGAAGGAAGACGACGGTTCATGGCGGGAGAGCAAAGCTCGCACCGTTTCGGCGATAGGGATTCACGGTGGTGGTCGTTTGGATGGTTTCGAATTCGATAGTAGTTTGGGTGATTTTGACCGTTTGGTGTGATTGTTTGGCCGTTTTTGATGGTGGTCGTGAGGGGGTTTTGGGTGAGATGAAAAATTACGGTGGCTGTTACGGTGGTTCACGGCGGCACGCCGGTGATGGGGTGGAGACAACGGCGATAGAGAGAGAAGGACGGTGGTACGACGGCGAGAGTGTACCGTACGGTGTTAATGGCCACACGACGGCAACCAAGGTGGAGACGCGGTGGTTGTAGTGACGGCGACGATGGTTATGGTGACGGAGATGGTGGTGGTTACAGTGGTGGACGTTTGTGGGTTTTGTTCTGTTTCTTCATTCTACTCCCTTTCTTCTTCCTAGATTTTCTATTTTTCTTTTTCAGTATCTGGTTTGTCGGGGTTTATGGAAATGGAGAAAGTGAAGTTTAATGTTGTAGAGTTTAGGGAAGATGAAAAATAACAGTGAATGCTATATTTGTTGTTGTTGATGAATGAGAAGAAGTCACCGAGGTAATTGAGCATAAAGGACAGTGTTGTGTTCCGTCTCTCTTTTCGATTTTTCACTCTCTCTTTTGTTCTACGTTTTTCTCTCTATTTTGCTACTGTTTTTTGTCTCTCAGAATCGTTCCCCCTTTCTGTTGAAACCTAATTTCCCTATGATGATATCAGTGTTTTGCATGTGTATTATTGTCTGTGTGTGCGTATGTTACTGTCTGTGTGTGTCTGTATTGGTGTTTGGTATTTATAGGCAAATTGGTGTGATGTAGGTGATGTGCTGAGGAATCAAAAGGACAGCAATTGAAAAAAAGGACAAAGGACAACAGCTGGCTGGGTGAGGTGCTGGGGAAGGACAGCAGCTGGCTGGGTGAGGCGCTGGGGAAGGACAGCAGCTGGCTGGGCGATTTGGGTGTGAGGAAAAAGGACAACACTATTTTGCTTGAAATGGGAAAAGCCAAAAGAAAGGGGAAAGAGCATATTGGACCATTCCCAATATGATTCTCAGCTAGGGCAGCAAGCAAGGGAGCTGCGCCTTTTCTCTCTCTTTTTTGAATTGTTTTGAAAATTGTACTATTTGCCTTTTGGTTCTTGTCCATATATGTAAAATTTGGTCATATCTAATAAAACTTTGACTATTCATCTTTTAAAAATGCTTATTATATTTTCAACGATGTTTTATATATTTTTGTACTAGTCTAACAAAAGAATAAGAGTATATAAAAACGTTCGAACACGATAGAGCGAGAGTGAAAAAAAACTTTTTTTGGATTTTTTCAATTAGTCGGACAAATTTAGGGTATGACATACTGCTAGATTAAGCTTCTACTGCACCAACAACATCGCAGAATATGAAGCATGTATTCTAGGTATCAAAGCGGCGCTTGAATGGAAAGTTACAAGACTCGATGTATATGGGGACTCAGCCTTGGTCATCCATCTGATAAAGGGTGACTGGGAGACAAGAGATTCCAAATTGATCTCCTATCGCGAGCACGTCCGAAAGATGATTGAACAGTTTGATGAGATCACTTTCCACCATCTCCCCCGTGGAGAAAATCAGTTGGCTGACGCCTTAGCGACTCTGTCATCAATGTTCAATATCAACGACAATAGGAATCTGACATTCATCAGAATTCAAAATCATGAGCTACCGGCACATCGTTGTATGGCAATTGAAGAAGAGTCTGATAGTAAACCTTGGTATTACGATATCAAGCGCTATATCACAAGCAGAGAATACCCTTCCGGTGCCTCAAAATGATAAGAGAACACTAAGGAGATTATCAATGGGTTTCTTCCGAAATGGATAGGTGCTTTACAAGAGAAATCATGACATGGTCCTCCTCAGATGTGTAGCAAAAGAAGAAGCAGAAAGAATTATGAAAGATGTCCACGAGGGTTCATTCGGAACTCATTCTAATGGGCACAACATGGCAAGAAAAATTCTGAGGGCTGGCTACTACTGGTTGTCAATGGAGGCCGACTGCTTTAGTTATGTGAGGAAATGCCACAAGTGTCAAGTCTAGGCCGATAACATCCATGTGCCACCCGCTTCTTTGAATGTCTTAACAGCACTATCGCCATTCTCAATGTGGGGAATGGATGTCATTGGTCCCATCGAACCCAAGGCATCAAATGGGCATCGCTTCATTCTTGTCGCTATCAACTATTTCACCAAATGGGTTGAGGCCGCTTCATACGCCAGTGTAACAAAATTTGTGGTTGTCAGGTTCATAAAAAGAGATTTGGTCGGCCGTTACGGCCTTCCAAATAAGATCATCACGGATAATAGGACCAACCTAAATAACAAAATGATGAAAGAGTTGTGTGACGACCTCAAAATTCAACACCATAACTCTTCCCCGTACCGTCCGAAGATGAATGGGGCAGTCGAAGCGGCAAACAAGAATATAAAAAAGATTGTGCAAAAGATGGTGGTGACCTTCAAAGATTGGCATGAAATGCTCCCTTTTGCCTTACATGGGTATCGAACCTCAGTTCGCACTTCAACAGGGGCAAGTTCTCACTAGTATACGGAATGGAAGCAGTTATTCCCATCGAAGTTGAAATACCCTCTCTGCGGGTGCTGATGGAAGCAAAAATTGGAAGAGGCGGAATGGGTTCAAGCTCGCATGGATCAATTGAATCACATCGAAGAAAAGAGAGTAGTTTCTTTATGCCATGGGCAATTATATCAGCAAAGAATGAAGAGGGCTTATGAGAAGAAAGTTCGTCCTCTACAGTTTCAAGAAGGAGATCTAGTGCTCAAGAGAATCTCGCCTATCCAAAAAGATTCCCGTGGGAAATGGACTTCAAATTACGAAGGACCTTATGTGGTAAGGAAATCATTCTCTGGAGGAGCCTTAATTCTCACAAAAATGGATGGCGAAGACCTCCCACTCCCGGTGAATTCAGATGCAGTCAAGAAGTATTATGTCTAAAAAAAATATATATGAAAAAAGAGAAAGATGAGCCAAGAAAAAATAAGCTCGCTAAGTTGAAAACCCGAAAGGGTGGCCTAGGCAAAAGTTAGAGCGACCCGATGGATTGAAAACTCTAAAGAGCGATCCAGGCAAAAATTAGGTCAGAAAGTTGGACTTGGAACAAAAACCAAGGCAATCAGCACATCCGAAAGTTGGATGATGGGTGGTCAAGGTTATATGTATGGGTGATTGACATCGTTACTTCAAGGATACCAACTATTAAGAGATCTGTTCATTCTTTTTCATTCTTTTGTTTTTAGTTTAAACTCCCAATGTAATCTTCAGTCGGTGTGACCTTCGACGCACCTGGCTTCCATTTGAATATCACACACTTTCTTTGTCTCTTGTTCCCCGTCTGTTTTAAAATGATGTTTTATGGTAGATGATACTGAATTGTGAAACATGTGGCATGATTAAAAACATTACAATCATTACGAAATTTCTAAAAATCACGAAAAGGAGATGATCTCATAAATAAATTTGCAAAGAGGATAAATATATGCATGATCACTTCAACGACGACTCATGATAACCCGTGCTTCGATCTAGCTACACCACTGCTCTAGATGACCCTCGTGTCTTACACAGGAAGTCTAGCGAGTTGGCGAGACCGGTAAAAAAAAAAGAAGCCAAAAAAAGAAAAGCAAAAAGAAAAAAGCCATCCATTATATTTCATTCATCATTCCAATTAAACTCAGTCATTACAGATGCATACATTACATGCATATCATATACATATCATCTGTTGCTCTCCAATCGACTTCAAGTGTCGATCCTTATCACTTCCAATTTTTAAGTCAATGCGATAAGCGTTGAATCCTATATCACAAACCAGATCACAATGTTAGCACGGACTCTAGCATAGATCCATCAGACCAAATCGGTCCTTCAGTTCAGTTCGGGTCAACGTGTCAAAACACCGATCGCTCCGAGCTGCACCTTCAAAACATACGTCGCCACTGAGCCCGACGGATCCTTCAGACCAACAGGTCCTTCAGATTAGCTGCGTCTCCCTAAGACGTATCGTGGTCAACATATCAGTTCTAGATCTGATCTTGACCCTCACGACCGCACCGACGTAGGTCACCCTCATACTGTTTTACTAGTACTGTAGCTAGTTGCAGTCCATCAGACCATCTTTGGTCCATCAGACCCAAGCAGCCCTTCAGACCAACCGGTCCTTCAGTCTAATTCAAATCAATGCGCCCAAGCATCGACTGCGAGTTAGACTTCAGATCATTATGCCAACACTTCCAGGCAGCGATCTTTCAGACTAATTAGTCCTTCAGACCAATCGGTCCTTCAGATCCCCAGTGACCCTTCTTTATTGCTTTTTCGTTAACACGCCAAGTGTTAACCGCTATCTGTAAATTCTCAAAACTCCTAACTTTCCCACTGATCGGACAAAATTAACGTCTATTGTATCTTTATTTCTCTTCCTACGATGAAATCATGAAAATCTTTCATTTTTTCTACGAAATATAAATAAAGAGGGGCAGCCGTTATACCCAAATTTTGTCAAGTGGATTAATTGGGTATTCTGACGAGTTTTTTTCTCATTTTTAAAAGACCTCAAAAAAAATGTCTCATTGTACGCGTGTGTTATTCCTAATTGTGTACGTGTTTTTATTCTCGTTGAGCACGCGTGTTCGCTTCTTGCCGTGTACGCATGTCTATTTGGGTGCTCGTTATTTATTGTTTTTTTATTTACTAATAATGATTTTTTTTTCTCTTAACAAAGATATGGAAAAATAAAATCAAAATAAAGGAATCTAATTAGATAGTCAAAGCTGCCCATTATATATATATATATATATATATATATATATATATATATATAATATAATCAAAAACTAAAATTTGTTACAAAAAAAGGTAAAAAGTACAAAAAATTTAAAATGAATTCAAAGGGAAAGGGATAGGCGCTGCTGCCGTGCTGCCTTCTTGTTGCCCTAGCTGAGAAACATTTTGAGAATGGGGTTCAATATGCTTTCTTCCTATCCTTTTGCTTTTCCCATCTTAGGCAAAAACTTTTCAGCACCACAGCACCAACGTGTAGACTCCCTTGCTGCTCTATTTTTTTTCCTTAGTGGATGTTATGCTTTTGTCCTTATTGAGTTTTGCTCTGTTGCATCAGCACCCCACCTACACCACAGTTTTCACTATAAATACGAGGGAATAGCAACAGCGAGGAGGACACAAAAAATTGTGAGAAAAAAACTGAGAAAATTCATATGAAATTCAGAGCAAAATTTAGGGTTTCACAGAAACCCTAGCCACAAAGCATCAGAGATTTCTGAAACAAAGTAATAGCAGCAGCAAGCAGTAAGCAAAAGAAGACTATTTCTGAAGCTGGAATAAAGGTTGATCCTGGCTTTTTTTTTATTCTGTTACGACCATGTTAATACTTAGATTAGACGAGTTTTTTTTTTTAAATAAGGTAGTTTAATGTTCATGTAGTGATTCAATAGCTGTTTCTAATTATTAGTATATTACCTATTATGTTTCTGAAAGAGATTAAAAAGTAAAAAAACATTATTTAGGTCGTGGACAGATTAGGATGATTAAACCACAACCAAGTTAGAGCACAGTTTTTTTTTTTGAAATTTGTAATAAAACTGAGATACGTGAAGAATAAATTAGGGTCAGTTTTCTGTTTCCTCTAAAATGAAGAACTCAGTAACAAAACAGACATAAATTAGGGTTATTTTCGAATGAAGTTCAGTAAAATAGTTTAGAATCAGTAACAACCAGAAAATAGAAATTAGGAGGAAGATAGAACCAAGAACAAAACAAAACTAGCAATAGGTATAGGTTTAATTAGAAATAGGAATGAAAAAAAACAACTCAGAAAAATAGAGTAGATGAGAAGAGTCAAAAATCAGAGATCAAAGGGGAAATAGAGAGAAGAAGGGATTAGAACCGGAAAAAAATAAAAAAATATATAGTAGAACTCACCCTCAGATTCCGACAACCGTACACGGGGGTCGTTGGCCCGAATACATCGCCGTCATCCTCCGTGAACCCACCGTCGACCTTCATCGCACCACCTTTGTCGTCGTTCACCCCATAAACACGCCGTCAACCTTGCCGCGTCATTCGTCGTACCACCGTCGTCGTTCACCCTGTGGTAGTCGTCGCCACCAAAACCACCGCGCGACCCCTCTTCCGGGCCGCTGTTCGTCTATTCGTCTCCATCGCGAGAGATCATCACAGTCTCTGTTCGTCTTCCCTGGCGTACGTACCGTCGTGCGCACTTTCTTCGCCGTCGAACGAGACCGGAGCTTGGTCCGGCGACCCACCGTCATCCCCTCCGTGTTCCCTTCACGTACTGTACTCCCCTCCCTTCCTTTTCTTCTTCGTTTCTGTCTCTCTCTCTCTCTCTCTCACACACACACACACCGTTGAGGCTGCAAAATTTTATTTTCTCCCTCTTTCTCAAAGTGTTGAAGCGGCGCTGGATGATGAAAATGAGATTAGGTTTTCGTTGGTTCACATTTGCCTTAAATAGTCTAGGTTTAATTTTATTTTTAACTAGATTACTTCTTGCACCACCGTTTTGATAACGAACACCCCCCTGAAAACCCATATTTCGTGGGCTGATGAACATAAAATTGGAACTGGGCCGCTAAATGCATCCCCTGTTTAATAATGCAACCCCCTTGCTGATGATTGCACCCTTCTTTTATTTTTACAACCCACCTCGTTATTTCATTTTTTTAGGGGACTAAGTCGACCGTACGGTCGGGTTAGTCATCGTTTTAGGATGAATAAGCCGTACGACTTAAGAGTCCTAAAATACCTATTAAAAATGAATAATGTCAAAAATGCAAGTACACAAATCTTTTTCCTCCAAAAATAATTTTTTTTTCAAAATAGGGGATTAAGTCGGCCGTACGGCCATGTTTGTCATCGTTTTAGAATGAATGGGCCGTATGGCTCAAGAGTCCTAAAATACCTATTCAAATAAAATCAAATCACTCCATATACAAATCGTTTTCTTACAAAAAAATCAAAAATCTTATTTTCAAAAATAGGGGATTAAGTCGTCTCTACGGCCGGGTTAGTCATCGTTTTAGGACGAATGAACCGTACGGATCAAAAGTTCTAAAAACCCCTAAATAAAAAAAACAACAAGAAACAAACTTTTTCTACCCAAGAACTACGTAGCTTTGATATCTCCATCGCACCTGGAGATACGTAGGAGCCCACTCCTGTCAAGCACAAAAAATTAATAATTTTATTAAGTCTTTTTCTTTTTAAATTCACAATAAAAAGGGCAAATAAAATATTTTTCACAATTAGCATTTTTTTACAACTAATTAGAAGGTAATCTTCCTTAAGAAGGATGTCGTGGGGTGCTAGTACCTTCCTCACGCATAACCGATTCTCGAACCCAAATCTGGTCTCAAGGACCCTTATCCAAACTCAAAGGGATTTTCTAATGTTTGCCCTTATAATCAAACATTGGTGGCGACTTCATTTTTTGAACCTTCGAGGAATCCTTTCCCGGATTTTTCGGTCGCTACAATAATATCAAAAAAATCATTCATCAAATTAAATAGAAACCTAAGCACAGTCTAAGAGAGGTTTTGAAGGGGATTCTTTGTTACCTACTGCTCCTTAGAAGCTTTAGGATGAAAACGCCCGATTTCAAAATTGGAACCCTAGCCATCTTCCATGGAAGTTGCTTCCTAAGCTTCAATCTCCATATCATTTCTTCAATTGCTTGAACCTAGGGCTGAAGCATCTCTGATTGCTTGAACCTAGGGTGTGTTATGAGCGAGTGTGGTGTATGGTGGGGTTGAAGACAAGATTTATTAAAATATTATTGGCTTAAATAGTTATTACCCCCCTGCAAATATAGTCATTATCCAGTTACCCCCCTGCAAAAAAAAACATTTAAAACAAACCTTGCAAAATGTAATGTTATCCAGTTACCCCCCTGTTAGCCTAGAATTTCGACAAGACTTCTGAGTGGTTATTTAATAAGGTTTGACTTTTCATTAAAGAACATTCATAATGCCTTCAAAGAGAATAAATGACATGTATGTCATCTCAGCATGTTTTCGACAGAAGAGGTCTTCACCATTTCGACAGGACAAAGTTTTCGACAAGATAGTGTATTCAAGATTTCGTCAAGCAGTTACTAGCAGACAGTTGTGTCGAATTTCAAGACTACAGTTAATTCAACGTGGGTAATATGTGGCGCCGAACGTGGCACGAAGTCCATCATGGGGTAATAAGACGTGGCCACGTGTCCATAGCAGTTTACATTTCAGTCATTATTTTCTGTATAAATAGTGATTTCTATGTAGAAATCAAGGGTGGCAAATTATTATACCAAACACACAATTCTGAAACTCTAACTTCCAAGTTACAGCGAAAACAGAGCAAAAGAATCCTTGTACGACGTATGTAAATTTGTACACCATTCTCTTTACATTCAATGCAATTTATTGCTTTCAATACAAGTCATTTAATATTTCTGCGTTCCATTTTACCATTTCTTTCACTTTTACTTCAATGTTCATGGTGAATTGTCTCCTTTTTTAAAATATATTTGTTGACAAACGGTGGTGTTTAAAGGCAATTGCTTTAGAGATTTCTGGTTTAATCTCACAAAACCTTTCTAATAAAACCAGTGATTGTTTGCTAAAAACACCAGCAAACAAATTGGCACGCCCAGTGGGACAGTTTGCCTTTAATACATAATTTTTCTGGTTCTTTGATGTGTTTGTATTTGCATGCACTTAAGAAGTGGAAAAATGGTTCGTCATACTAATAATGCGTCTAGTTCTAATCCTGTGGTTCCACAAGAACAGGGAACAATAGTAAACTCTGCAAACATAAATGCAGGGGTGGTTGTGGGAACAATATCCCCATCATCATCAACAACCGTTCCTTCAGTATCAATGACTAACGTTGGATCAACGCAGTCAAACATGGCATCTATGCCTATGTCTTTGCCGTTACATATGGGACTTCATAGTCCTTATATGGCAATAGGAAGCGGTTTAAATCCACATTTCCATAATGTAAGTTTTCCTGCATTTCCTTCTGGATCATATGGCATGCCTACTGGAATGCCACATATTTCGACTATGTCTCCTGTACATGTTTCTTCTGAAAGTGTAATGGGTCGAAATCCTACGGCATTAACCAATGAATCCTTGTTTGCCTTACGACAACAAGTTGATGAGAGCAATCATGATATGGTTAATATGTTAACCCAACAAATTGGTACAGTTTTTAATCCATTGATTCAAAATACTGATACTAGTTACCAAATGTTAGCAAAACAAATGGGTCGAATTGCAGATTTCTTTGGGGCTCCAAATACTAGTAATAGGCAGGTGCCTAATGCAGTAAATAATGGATTACCTGTTCATACCCAAAGAACAATTCCAGTCGAAATCCCAGTCAATGTAGGTGAACGACAGGGAATGGCAAATCATGTCCCTGAAGTTGTTCTGGTAAATCGAAATCAGAATGCTGATGAAGTTGTTCGACAAGTGCAACAAAATAATGTTGGCACTCAAGATAACATAGCCACTTTAGTAGAAACTATATTGACACAAAATGGCGTTAATGTAGGCTTACATAGGCCAAATTTCATATCACCATTGTGTGAATATGTGTTGCAAACTGAGTTGCCAAGGGGCTGGAAAGTTCCTAAGTATACTAAGTTTGGTGGTGACACAAAAGAATCTACTGTCGAACATATTGCTCGGTTTTTGACTGAGTCTGGGGATATAGCCCAAAATGAGAATTTGAAGATGAAATATTTCCCAAATTCTTTAACAAAAAATGCTTTTACTTGGTTTACTACGTTACCCCCTGGTTCTATTTTCACATGGGGGCAATTAGAAAAAGCGTTTCATGCGCAGTTTTACATGGGCCAATCGAAGATCACCCTCAAAGAATTGGCCAGTGTTCAGCGTAAAATGCCTGAAACTGTTGATGACTATTTGAATAGATTTAGGCTACTGAAGGCTCGTTGTTTCACACAAGTGCCTGAACATGAACTTGTTGAAATGGCTGCTGGTGGCTTTGATTATTCAATCAGGAAAAAATTGGATACATCTCATTTAAGAGATATGGCCCAATTAGCTGACAGAGTTCGACAGGTAGAAAGGCTTAAAGAAGAAAAATCTACGTCAACTAGGTTTCATAAAAAAGAAAAAGTAGCTTATGTCGAAGAAGAATTCGACACCACATTTAGTGATATCGAAAGAGAGGAGATAGATGTGGCTGAACTCAAGCCTGGTCCTCCTTATACTTGTAAATTACTAAGGCCTGCTAATGGGAAAAATCCTGTCGAGCCAAAAAATGACAAATTTGTGCCTAAAACATATACTTTTGATGTTACTAAATGTGATGAAATATTTGATCTGTTGGTGAAAGACGGTCAGATATTGGTACCTAATGGCTTAAGAGTACCAACTCTTGACCAGAGAAAGAAAAAGGGTTATTGTAAGTTCCATAATTTTTTGGGACATAACACTGACCGTTGTGTACTTTTCAGGGATCTTGTGCAAAAAGCAATCGAAGAAGGGAGACTAAAATTCGAAGATAGAAAGATGAAAACTCAAATGCAAGTTGTAGATAACCCTTTACCCGAAGCTGAAGCTATGTATACAGAACCGTTCGAAACAAGTGTAAACATGGTAGATGCTGAAATGAAAGATCCTCCAAAGAAACTTAAATCCTCCACCAAGAAATTGGAAGGTTTTATATATGCTGAAGGGAAGAAACAAGAGATAACCTTGAAAGAATATGATGGGAAGCTACATGCTGTGTTCCCAAAAGCTGAAGAGGAATTGATAGATTTCCTCAACAGATGTAAATGGAATAACTCTGAAGTCATGTTATGTCCTAGGTGCAGTGCTGTTTTCGACAAAGAAGCAGCAAAAGCTGTTGAAGGGTACCAGGATCAGGAACATCGAAAGAGGAAATGGCTTGACAATAGGCCATCTTTTGATTTTGGCAACACTGAGCTCCCCGGTTACAAGGCTAATGTTATGACTAAGCCTTCATCTAGCAAGGCTAATGCTTCGACTAAGCCTTCGACAAGCCGAGAACCAGGAAAGAAAGGATCCATAAGACTGTTTGGTAAATCCTTCGTCCCACAAATGAACTCCCCTGTTGGAAAATGGGTTCACAACAATGCAAACGCTCAAGTTGTCCATCAAGGTGATTCCAGCAAGTATAATTATTGGAATAATTATAAAGGTAAGAATCCCATGACTAAAACCCAATGGCGTCGTTTTCAGAGAAACCAGAAGAAAAAAGCTTCTTTAGACGTGAACAAGGTTCCTAGTCACTTTGGAATCAAAGTCCAAGTGGGTGATAAGAAGGTGGCTTCTAAGGTTGAAGCAAATACCAGTGCTGATGTGGCTAAGCCTAGAAGGCCTGCACTTGAAAGAATCTGCCCTCCACCTTCGACATACAAAGGGAAAGAGCCTCAATCTGATTTTGATGAGGACGTAGGCTCTAGTTTTGATGATTCTGACAATGATTTTGACGTCGTCTGCAACGTGGTGTCAATATTGCCATTGGAGTATGATGTCATAACCGTGCCTAACAGTGAAGAAGAAGATTTCACTGAAGATATGGCTTGTCACAAACCCCTGTGTTACTATGTGATGAATGATGGCTGTGTCGAAGATCAGATGGCTACTTTCGAGAGGCCAGATACGAGTATGCAGAACCACCTGAAGCCTTTATATATTCAAGCTAAAGTTAATGGCATTGGCATTAACAAAGTGTTGGTTGATGGAGGTGCTGCTGTAAATCTTATGCCTGAAGTGCTGATGAAGAAAATAGGCATATCCATCACCGACCTCAAGCCACACAATATTGTCTTAAGTAATTACGAAGGCAAAACTGGCTACTCTCTTGGAGCCATCGAAGTGGAATTGATTGTTGGAACGATCAAGAGGACCACTTTGTTCTTAGTAATTGCTTCCAAAGCAAACTTCAATATGTTGCTTGGGAGAGAGTGGATACATGGGGTCGGCGCTGTGCCTTCAACAGTACATCAAAAACTAGTGATGTGGAGGGAAGATGGTCTTGTCGAATACATTGAAGCAGACCAAAGTTATTTTCGTGCTGATGTAAATCACATTACCAAGGAAAATTTTGAGAAAAAATTGGCGAACATTGCGCCATGTTCATCTTCTAATGAGGCATACATTCCTGCTGATAATGTATTTGCTTCAGTTAATTTGCATCCAAACTATGGTTTTGTTTGGGAAAGGCAAATAATAGGAGATGCTACTGCCCAACCTGAAGGGTGGTATTCTGATTCTTGAAATGTTTCCTATGTCAGTTCCTAATGCATGGAACAAGATTACGGCTTATATGGCCGAGAATAAGTTAAAAGCGGCTATGGAAGCCGAATTAATTCATCAAACAATGGCTGTCGAAGCCAAAGGTTCTGAAGACGAAAATGACATTATTATGAATGAAAAGCTTGATTGCATTTATGATAATGAGCCATTAGGGTTTGAAAAAGATCCTAGAGATTCAACAAAGCGAATGCAGGCTCAAGATCCATTGGAGGAAGTGGATTTGGGAGATGGTTCAAAGAAGAGGCCAACTTTTGTTAGCGCATACCTGGATGTTGCATTGAAAACCCAAGTTATAACATTACTGAGGGAGTTCAAAGACTGCTTCGCTTGGGACTATGACGAAATGCCTGGTTTGAGTCGAGACGTCGTGGAGTTGCAGTTACCAATTCGACCAGAGAAGAAGCCAGTGAAGCAGATACCAAGAAGGTTTGCTCCTCAGATATTAACTAAAATTAAAGACGAGATTGAAAGGTTGTTCAAGAACAGATTCATCAGAACTGCCAGGTATGTCGAATGGTTAGCTAATATAGTTCCTGTAATTAAGAAAAATGGCACTCTTAGAGTTTGCATTGATTTTAGAGATTTAAATAATGCCACTCCCAAAGATGAATACGCAATGCCTGTGGCAGAAATGTTGATAGATTCAGCAGCAGGATTTGAATACCTCAGCATGCTTGATGGTTATTCTGGGTATAATCAAATCTTTATTGCTGAAGAGGATGTTTCGAAAACTGCATTTCGTTGTCCAGGGGCATTAGGTATTTATGAATGGGTAGTAATGCCATTTGGTTTAAAAAATGCTGGTGCTACATATCAGAGGGCAATGAATTGTATGTTTCATGATTTCATTGAAACCTTTATGCAAGTGTACATAGATGATGTGGTAGTTAAATCTTCCTCAGAAAATGGTCATTTAGACCATCTTCGACAGTCTTTCGAAAGAATGAGGAAATATGGATTGAAAATGAATCCATTAAAGTGTGCCTTTTGTGTGCGTGCAGGAGATTTCTTGGGTTTTGTGGTGCACAAAAAAGGCATTGAAATCAATCAGAATAAGACTAAAGCTATAATTGAAACGAAAGCTCCTTCAACCAAAAAAGAACTTCAGTCGTTGTTGGGAAAAATCAATTTCCTACGAAGATTCATATCAAATCTAAGTGGCAAAACTCAAGCATTTTCGCCATTATTGAGACTGAAGAAAGAAGAAGTTTTCAAATGGGAATCCGTTCACCAAGCAGCTTTTGAAGAAATTAAGTCTTATTTGATGAAACCACCAATTCTAATGCCTATTATTAGAAATAAAGTGCTCAAATTGTATATAGCAGCATCTGAAAAAACAATTGGTAGCATGTTAGCTCAAGAGGATGATAATGGTGTCGAAAGGGCCATATATTACCTTAGTAGAATTTTAATAGATGCTGAAACTAGGTACAGTTCTATAGAAAAATTGTGCCTTTGTTTATATTTTTCTTGCACAAAGTTAAAGCAATATATAAAGCCAGCTAATGTTTGTGTTTATTCGCATTCTGATATTATTAAGCATATGCTGTCGAAACCAATAATGCATAGTAGAATTGGTAAGTGGGCTTTAGCTTTGTCTGAATATGACTTAACTTATCAACCTTTAAAATCAACTAAAGGACAAGTGGTTGCTGATTTTATAGTAGACCATTCTGTTGTCGAAGAAACGTTACATTTCGTAGACACATATCCTTGGAGGTTGTATTTTGACGGTTCAAGTCATAAAAAAGGAGTTGGGATTGGTGTTTTAATTATTTCACCAAATAACATTCCAACGAAATACAAGTATAAGATTCGAAATCATTGCTCAAATAATGAAGCTGAGTATGAGGCTTTAATTATAGGCCTTGAAATTTTACTTGAGCTGGGGGCAAGATGTATCGAAATAAAAGGTGATTCAGAATTGGTTATCAAACAAATGACCAAAGAATATAAATGTATTAAAGAACACCTTATTAAATACTTTATTATGGCCAATTCCTTGTTAAAAAGATTTGACTCTGTTCATTTAGAACATTTACCACGAGTTGATAATCAAGTGGCGAATGATTTGGCCCAAATTGCATCAGGTTATAGAGTTTCAAAACAAAGCCTTGAAGAATTAATAGAAATAAAAGAGAAACTCGTATCTGATGATATTTCTTCCTCATTATTGTCAACACCAAAAACTGGGGGGGCAACAAATACAGATGAGGAATGTATTGAACAACATCACATTGTTGATGAAGTTGTTTTAGCAGAAGTTTTTGCTATTGACAATATGGCCAATGATGATTGGCGAAAGCCTATTGTAGAATACTTGCAAAATCCCACAGGAAATACCAACAAAAAGGTAAAGTACAGAGCTTTAAGCTATGTGATAATAGGAAATGAATTGTTTAAGAAAACTCCTGAAGGGATATTATTGAAATGTCTTAGTGAAAATGAGGCATATTTAGCAGTTTCTGAAACACACAGTGGAGCTTGTGGTTCACACCAAGTAGGCCATAAAATGAAATGGCTATTATTTCGACAAGGAATATATTGGCCATCAATGTTGAAAGATTGTATAGAGTTTGCTAAAGGATGCCAAGAGTGTCAAAAGCATGCTGTAATACAACATGTACCTGCAAATGAATTGCATGCCATAGTGAAACCTTGGCCATTCAGAGGTTGGGCTCTGGATATAATTGGAGAAATAAAGCCAACATCATCAAAAGGTCACAAATATATATTGGTAGGAATTGATTATTTTACCAAATGGGTTGAAGCAATACCTTTAACCAATGTAGATCAAGAAGCAGTAATACGGTTTATCCAAAATCATATTATTTATAGGTATGGAATTCCAGAAACCATAACTACAGATCAGGGTTCTGTTTTCACTGGTCGAAAAATGGTGGAATTTGCTTCTGAAATTGGTTTTAAGTTATTAACTTCGACACCATATTATGCACAAGCCAATGGTCAAGTGGAGGCTGCCAATAAGATCATTATTAACTTGATTAAAAAACATGTTGGGAAAAAACCCAGAAATTGGCATAACACTTTAGATCAAGTTTTATGGGCTTGTAGAAATTCACCCAAAGAATCTATCAATACTACTCCATACAGATTAACCTTTGGACATGATGCAGTATTGCCTGTCGAAATCTGTTTACAATCAACAAGAATTCAAAGACAGTATGAAATTCCTTTTGATCATTATTGGAGAATGATGCTTGATGAGCTAATTGATTTAGACGAGGAGAGGTTATTAGCTTTGGAAATGCTTATTCGACAGAAGGAAAGAGTAGCTAGAGCTTATAATAAAAAGGTTAAGTTAAAAACCTTTAATACAGGTGATTTAGTTTGGAAAGTGCTGTTACCTATGGATAAAAAAGATAGAGTCTTGGGTAAATGGTCACCCAGTTGGGAAGGCCCATTTCGCGTGTTGCAATGTTTTTCGAATGGAGCTTATGAAATCGAAGAACTAGGTGACGAAAATAGAATCTTCAAAATAAATGGCAAGTATTTAAAACAATATAAGCCAACATTAAACGAAGTTAGAATCGAGCAAGGATAAAACCATAATTGGTTAAAAAATGGTAATGTATTCGATTAAAATAATTACATAGCCATTAAAAGAAATCCTATACTAGTACAAGTTACTAAAGGCCTTGAAGAGAATGCTTGAGCCTGTAGAGAATTTTGGTGCCCACAGCAATCGAAGAATCTAGAAAGCTTAACTCTTTATCCAGTTGAGCAATAGTGGCTTGATGTTTTTGAGCATCTTCAAAATGTTGAAGAGCCTCTGTAGCTGCCTTTTCAATTTTCGACTTAGGAGTCTCCATTCTTTGTTGTACCAAACCCTTTTGGTATTTAGCATTTGCCAGCTTTGATTGGAGAATTCTTATCTCTTCATCATAGTGCTGAATTTTTGAATTCCAGTTAACAAGTTCTTGCTCATCCTTCGTCATCTGAACTTCCAATTCATCAATGGGGGTTTGAGAAACTTTGAAAGCATTCATTTTCTCTTGATGAAGTGCAGCCTCTTGGTTTTTTAACATAGAAGTTTCAGAGCGTTTACTGATGTGAAGTGCGAAAGTTTCAAAGACTGGCAAAAATTCAACCAAGAAAGCGAAAAGTTTCGCATTAGGCTCTGATTGCAGCAATTTTTGAGCGATGTCTTTAATTGCAAAGCTTTCTGATGGATTTTCTTCAATCTTAGTAAAAAGATTGCCTTCCAAGACCTTAGTTTTTAATTGCTGAAGCAATTCTTCAGTAGACTCTTGAGTAACAGAGGTCAAGGAAGTAGTCGAAGCACTGGAAACCATAACAGGGGAAGAAGAAGAAAGGCTCAGCAAGTGTTTAAGCGCAGCCAAAGGATTTGTCGCCTTCATTAACGAAAATTCCTGGTCACTCATAGCGCTACTAGTTGACTCCTTGGTAGAAGCCTGTTCTTGAGCATCAATTTCAATCGTTTCTTTGTTTGAAGCCTTAATGCCTGCCACATCTGGTGTGTGCTCGGTGGTGTGCTCAGGTTCTATTTCGACATTCGTATCAGTAGCAATGTCCGTTCCTTCAACGTCAACAACCATAGGAGAATTTTGGGTAGTTGGAATTATTGTAGAAATCTCCATAGGCGTTGGTGGTGCAGGTAAAATTTGCTCAGTCGAAAGGACAGTTGGGGCAGCTACAGAGTCGACAACAGGAATTTCGATTGTTGTGCGAAGTCTTTTGGGAGAAGGTCCCTGAGATTGCTCTTGTGGTTCCTTGATCACAATCCCTTTTCCCCTTGCTTGGGATTCGGGTTGCGTTCGCTTCCTTGACCGATGGATAAGAGGCATGTCATCGTCATCACTAGCAGTATCCTGTGAAAGAGAAGCATGAGTTGAATACATAATCAAGTTAAAAGAATCGAAGAAATTTGAAACAAAATTGAAGATATATTTGTTACCTCAGAACTGGAAACAAGTAAGCTTTGCCCTATTGCAAGAGAACTTGTTGCTCCAGGTTTCTTCTGAAAGAGAAAAAAGAAATAAAGGTGATGAAATTTGGTCGAATTTTCTACCTTGAGGGTCTAGTCAATTAACAAAGATATACCTCTATTTGGGGTAAATTAGAAGTAGATTTGACCACAAGCTTCTTCTTTGTTTTGGGTGGTGTCTTTGCTGTTGGCTTGTTCTGCTTCGGTGCTGCTTTAGTAAGCTTCTTCTGTAAAACAGCAGCTGTTCATAATGCAAAGTTTTTATCAGGTAAATGGTTTTAAATTTTAACTAATGAAGAAGTATGTTTCCAATTATCTGAGGATACCTGGGGGTTTGTTCTTCTCAGCAATTTGAGAAGGAAAAGCTGAATACAAAATTTTCGAAATTTCTGCATCAGTTTTTCCTTTAAGAGCTTTAGCATAATATCCATCCCA
Organism: Astragalus membranaceus; assembly: GCA_039519185.1. Taxonomy (NCBI): domain Eukaryota; kingdom Viridiplantae; phylum Streptophyta; class Magnoliopsida; order Fabales; family Fabaceae; genus Astragalus; species Astragalus membranaceus. Next base: position 19,017,515 of record CM076854.1, on the reverse strand, counting down.
CCAATCTTGGAATGCCTTCGTACAAGAAAAGTTGGGTTGAAATTTAGCAGGTTCAAAGAGTAAATCTTTGAAACGAAAATTCTTGAAGACTTGTTGATAAGCTTGCTCTGTTTCTGGAGTGTTGAATTCTCTCCTATGCAAGCAGACCGGAGCCGGTCGAAGTTGGCATAGCCCAAATTGTCTTGAAAGATAGCTGGGAAAATATTTGCTAATGCCAAGATTGTTTTTATTGTTGCTTGGAGAAAGCCTGATCGAAAGAAGGGAGGGCGAAAGATAGGCTTGCCAGATTTGGTTTATTTCTTCAGCATTTTCTGTTGAGTTAGAAGGAAATTCGTTGGTGAACCAAGATGGTCCAAAAGTGCATCTGACAAAAGGCGCCATAGCATCAACGAAAGTAGTGCACTTATTGAAGATGTCGAAGTACATGGAAAACGCTTCTTCATAAGACAAGTTTATCTCCCTATTCTTCAATTGTGCTAGTCGAATTCCTTGGGTTCTTCTAGTTGGTAAAGTTGGTCGAACTTCCTTAGGAATAAACAAGTTCAGCCTTGTTTCAAAAGTGGCTAAGAGCCAAAGTTGCATAAGCCACATAGGACCAGCAATAAGCAGTTTGTCAGTGGGTTCGCCTTCTTTCAATTCGAGAGCAGCACCATCAAGATGTTGATAGAGATTCCCCAAAATCAATTTCGCTAAATTGATATTTTTGGCTTTATGAAGTTGAATAGCCAAAGGAACGAAAACTTTTGCTACTTGAAGAGAACGGGAGCAAAAGACAAAACACGACAGCCACAAGGTAAGAAAAGCTATATGTTCTAGATCAGATACTTCAGCATTCTCAGTATCATGATGATCAGCAATATAAGCACTAAAAGTAGGGTTGTTAAATGAGAAGCCATAATCGTTGGTGGCTAGTTTAGGGTCAAAGATTTCACCCAATGGTTTCAGGCCAGTAATGGCAGCCACATCCAACAAAGTGGGGGCTAGCATGCCACACTTTAGATGGAGACTATGGGTAGATATGTCCCAGAATTGCAATGCTGCTAGAAGCATAGTGCTATCATATTTGGGTCCATATTTCGACAGCTGGATAATGTCAAAAATTCCCTGTTCTTGCCAAATGGTTTCCTTTTGTTTTTGAACTTTGTCAAGCCATGCAATATAATCACTTTGTTCTACTTTGGGAGCAGACCTAAAAACTCTGTTGGGGTTTTTCAGAAATTCCAAATGAAAAGGAGTTTCTTCAAAAATTCTAGGTTGAAGTTTGCGGTGACTGGGAAAAATCGCTTTAATTTCTTCGCTTTCTATGGGATCAGGAAGAGGACCTAAATAAGCATGTGTAAAAGGTTTACCAGATGGAATAAGTATCTGATTAAAACAAGTTGGTGAAGGTTCTTCAACGAAACCTTCAAAGCCACGCACAGCAACTGTTTGTTTCTGAGTTTGAGCGCTGGAAGAAGCCATTTGTTGAAAATAATGAACAAAGAAGGTTGTGTTTTGAGTGGGGACGTCGAAACAATGAAAAAGTTTGAAGCTTTCGTGAAGAAGCAAAGTTAGCTGAGAAATTTCAGAGTTTAAGATTCAAAGGGAGCGTGAAAATGAAGAAGATGAAGTGAAACGTATTTATACGTTAGAGGTGCAACGGTTACACAGTTACGACGCTTCGCACGTTTGAGGTTCTGAAAAGACGTGGTCTACCAACCAAATGACGTGGCCCAATGAAATGGTTCGCTTTATCTGCGTAAGGTCATAATTATTTTTGCCTATCACCATTTAATGTAAAGTTGTTGGAGGTGACGTTTCGAAATCTTCAAAAAATATTCTTTTTCTTCCTTAAACATTGTCGAAAAAGCTATTTTTTGGGGGGCAATTTGTTAGCCTAGAATTTCGACAAGACTTCTGAGTGGTTATTTAATAAGGTTTGACTTTTCATTAAAGAACATTCATAATGCCTTCAAAGAGAATAAATGACATGTATGTCATCTCAGCATGTTTTCGACAGAAGAGGTCTTCACCATTTCGACAGGACAAAGTTTTCGACAAGATAGTGTATTCAAGATTTCGTCAAGCAGTTACTAGCAGACAGTTGTGTCGAATTTCAAGACTACAGTTAATTCAACGTGGGTAATATGTGGCGCCGAACGTGGCACGAAGTCCATCATGGGGTAATAAGACGTGGCCACGTGTCCATAGCAGTTTACATTTCAGTCATTATTTTCTGTATAAATAGTGATTTCTATGTAGAAATCAAGGGTGGCAAATTATTATACCAAACACACAATTCTGAAACTCTAACTTCCAAGTTACAGCGAAAACAGAGCAAAAGAATCCTTGTACGACGTATGTAAATTTGTACACCATTCTCTTTACATTCAATGCAATTTATTGCTTTCAATACAAGTCATTTAATATTTCTGCGTTCCATTTTACCATTTCTTTCACTTTTACTTCAATGTTCATGGTGAATTGTCTCCTTTTTTAAAATATATTTGTTGACAAACGGTGGTGTTTAAAGGCAATTGCTTTAGAGATTTCTGGTTTAATCTCACAAAACCTTTCTAATAAAACCAGTGATTGTTTGCTAAAAACACCAGCAAACACCCCCTCCGGTTAACATTTCTGTTAAAAATGTAAAATTTATCATTATCCAGTTACCCCCTGCCACGTGGCACCATATTATTGGGCCTCTGTGCCACGTGGCACTGACATGCCACGTCAGCTCCTATGTCACCACTGCCACGTGTCACTGACATGTGCCACGTCAGCAGCCAATGGATGGCTGCCACGTGGCACTGACATGGCTATGGCTGCATAGTGTGTTACTAAAAAAAATACAAATTTTGGCTTATAACTATTTGATATTATTTACTCACCTACAAATATATAATACATAATTTGTACTTAAATTAAAAAAAAAATCTGGAAACCCAAAAACTCAAGCTCTTCATCTTCTACAAACGAAAAGGAAAAGGAATCTTAGCATTCAGAATCAAGCATTCATCCCCAAAGTCAGAACAACAACAACAACAACAACAACAACAACAACAACAACAACAACAACAACAACAACAACAACGAAATCAAACCCATCAAGAATCCAAAAACGCAGAAACATAGAAAAGGAAATCAAGGATTGAAAACGATTTGGGATTTGAAAACGAAATCCAGATTGAAAACGAAATCAAGGATTAAAAACGATTTGGGATATGGAAACGAAATTTAAATCGTTTCTTGAAAACGTTATGGAAGATTTGCGTTTTTTGGAAACCCAGATTTGGAAAGAAGAAGAAGAATTTGGATCCAGATTCTCTCCATTCAAAATATCCTCCTGTCACCGCTGTTAGCCAATTTGCACTCTTCATATCATCCAATGCTTCTTAATTAGTCAAATCACTCAAAAATAATCCAAGCTATTTTCGTTATCCGCAACCCAGTTGCTTCCTCCATTAACAATTAGTTCTTGCATAAACAATTAGGAAAAAGGGGATAACTCACGGATTATTTCTGTGTCCCAACAAAGCAGACATCAAAATCTTCTAGTTTAACAAAGCAAACATAAAAATTCTCTTTCTGAAGGCCATATCCCTTCTCCCCTTTTTTGCGATCCAGATTTAAGGGAGCAGGTGACCGGAGGTTATTCCCTAATGGAGAGAATCCGGATCCTTATTTGTTTGATGATGATGAAATTTAAGTTGATGATGATGATGAAATTTATGGAAGATCTGCGTTTTTCATGTTTATGAACTCGTTTGATGATGATGAAATTTAAGTTGATTTGCGTTTTGCCAATTTTCTGCGTTTCTCAGTTTTAAATTAAGTGGCAATGATGTATTATATGTTTGTAGGTGAGTTAATAATCCCAAATACTAATGTGGCTCAGTGGTTACTGGATAACATTACATTTTGCAATGTTTGTTTTAAATGTTTTTTTTTTGCAGGAGGTAACTGGATAATGACTATATTTGCAGGGGGGTAATAACTATTTAAGCCAATATTATTCAATGACTCCTTATTTAATTATTTTAATTTACTCTATGGTCCTAACAAGAACCTCAAATAAATTAGTCATTAAATACTACTCATAATTAAATAGTCCCACATTTTCTTAGTCATTGGGTAAAATTACTATTATACCCCTAAAATTCAGATTCACTTTATGTTACCAAATTAAAAGAAATTTAAACTCGGAAAACTAACATCCCCTCCCCTACCAACATTAGCTATATAAAAAAAAATCATTTTCCGATCATTTTAGTCACAAATTAATGGTCACATGAGCTACCCATGGTCAAAGACAAATATATCCCGCATCGTTGTAAAAAGAAAGCCAAAGGAAACAGAAATATCAAATATGTTCATTTCAAAGGGGAAAAAGTATTACACGATCGAGTTCAACTGAATGTATTGAAAACAAAATAAAAGGCATTCGAAGTTTGGAACAAACTCGAAACACTAACCAAAATATCCAAAGTACAAACAAAAGCGAACACAGTTGCCCAGCAAAATTATGAAATCTTTGTAAGAGACCAACTTCATTTTTTTTGACAAGAGAGACCAACTTCCAACAATAATAAAACCACCTTGTAAATAAAAACAATAACAAAAAACCACTCTGTGCTTCATTTCGACATGCACGTGTACTGACGTTCATTGCATACCCATCATTGCACGCCAAAACTCTTCTTCTTCGTCCTCCTCCTCCTTTTGGTGTGCAAAAACATATAAAATAAAATCAAATAAAAGTGATTATATGTACTGTGTGGTGCGGTGAAAAGCAGTGAAGGTTTGTTTGTTTGTTATGTCTTCCTTCTAGCAATAGATTGGTGAGGCTTTCCATCAAACAATTCATCAATATAAGTCTCAATATCATCAGCTTGATATTTAATATACTTCTCCGTCTGTCTCCCTGGATCTAAATACTGTGCAAACCTTCCCATAAATGCTCTATACGCCGGAATAACCACCGCCGATATAGAAACCCTAAGCTCCGATTGAAGTTGTTCATCTTTCACAACCCACGCACATTGAGTCCTATGAATTTCATCAAACAATCTATTAAAGCTTATAAATCTCTCCTTCAGCACCGGCTTTTGCACCTTCCCATTCACATTCAACCCTTCATGACTAAGACACGTCAGCACCTTATTCCATGTTTCTCTCTGGTAAGTCTTATGGTAGTTTCGTAACTCAGATGATTTCTTTCTGCACCACGTGTCACCTACCACTTGGCTCATTTCTGATGAGCGTTTGATTTTTTGTAAAATGTATCTTCCATTGTTCATCATGAAGAAATTGCTTAATGCCACGTCACGATAGAGTTTTGCTTTTCCGTCTAGGCTTGTGTCTAGTAATTCCATTACCCTCATTACCTGTGCTGCGAACGGCGACGGTGCTTCTTTGTCAGAAACGACGTCGTTTTCTTGGTGAGAATCTGAGAGTTCAATCCTTGAATGCTCTTTGAAAACTTGTTCCAGTGTTTCTTTGTAATCACCTGCTGTGTTGAGGTAGTTCATTATGTAGCTTGTGAGTGGGTGAACGCCACCGCCGGGGACCGGAGTTTTAGATGTTTCCGATTTTATTGAAATCTCGAGATCACATAAGATTGAGATTGTTGTTTCTGCGAGCCTTGACTTTGCGAGATTTATCTCTGTTTTCAATTCTTCCAACGATTCTTCAGGGAAGAGACCGTCTAACTTTGGAATCATATCTCTGAGTGTTTCATACATGTCTAGAAGTTTGAAAAGTTTCTCACCGGCACGTTTCGTCATGGCGGCGCCCTCCGCGAAGTTGAGAAGCGGAATAACAACACAGCGGGAAAGACTACTGAAGATTCCCGCCGCCACCGATTCATGTCCTGTGAACACCGCCTCCGCGAGTTTCCTTTCACCGGGGAAGTACACGGCGGTGCATTGACAGAAAGTGTTGATCCAAGCGGGGATCATGTCTCTTGCTAGAGTCTCCCATTGCACCTTCTGAACCATTTCATCGATGCTTATTCTCTCTAACCCTAATTTCTGGAGAATTTCCTCAAAGGCGGTTCTCCTTGCCATAATGTACACCTGGCAACACTCCGATTCATAACCGCCGGTTAACATCTCGGCGGCGATCTTGCTCATGATGGTAATCGCCTCCTCCGGGTAACCCGGGAAATTAGTTTCGGATTCTGGTTGATTATTATCCGGATCCACCTCTTCTTTTTGTTCTGGTGCCACGTGTTTTCCTTTGGAGTCGACGTTCTGGTTGTTATTATTGTTACCTTCAGGTTCGAATTCCGTTGGAGTTCTAGAATCTTCTAATAACAAACGAAAGTCTTCTTCCAAATATGACATCGCACGCTGTTGAATATCACCAATGCGGTTGCCCAACGAGTCTTTTTGCTCGTTGATTTCTTCTTCTGATGATGATTGATTTTGATGAAGATGATGAGTGAGCATTTTCATTAGCTTTGAAACTCGATCCACAGTTTCTAGCAACCATGTATCTTTCTCCATAACCTCTTCCCATTTGGATTTGCCTTCGCTTGTCTCATAATTCGTGATCTTCTCCTCAACAAGATACAAGAATTTGTTCACGAAACCAGGGATCTCAAACGACACTTCTTTCTCCGCATCGCCGTCGTTTTTATCATTGTCCTCTTGGAAACTCGCAAGCAATTGATCGATGTCTTCTGAAACTTTCTCGAGGCTCGGGGGTGGAGACTCTACTATCTCCTCAGCCTCTACAGCCTCTACGGCCTCTACGGCCTCTTCTTTCTTGTCCACGTCATCATGATCTCCGTCATGCTCCGGCGGTGGAGGTAATGGTTCCTCTCCGGCGTTGTCGCCGTCGGGTTTGATATCTGGTTCTATGATTTCCGGCATTGGAGTTTCGCCGGAGTCAATGTGGTCGTCTTTGCGAGCAAAACTGCTGAAATTTTCATCGAGGTTTTTCTCCATGATGGTTGTTACGACGGTTATGTTTTCTCCTTTTTTAGAGAAATGAAAATGAAAATGAAAATGAAAACAAGCGTTTCCAAATGACAAATGCGAAGACTCAGGAGAATCATCGGTTAGTTGTCTTTTCCTTTTCTTTTATTGAATAAAATAATATTTCATTTATTTTCTTCTCCCCACTATAGAGAGGGTTGACCGTTGATATTTCGTTTGGATTGTGCCTCCCACTAACAGGATTCAATGATAGAGAGAAAAGCAATTTAGCGCTTTTTATTGCCTTTTTTTGTCGAAAGCGCCGCGTAGTGCATGCCTCTAAAATTAACAGGTCCGAATCCTTGTAATTATCGGGTCTCGGGTCGGGTATAACCCGATGCTTCTGAGAAGTACGCGTGTGGTAAGCTAAAACAAAACAAAACAACAAAGTACGAGAAAACAGAGAGAGAGAGAGAGAGTGAGAACAGAGAAGAGAGATAGAGATTGAGAACACTTGGGATCCGGCATAACAGGAAACTGAGCTTAGCTCAACTTGAAAATTTCCTGTGTGAGAGAGAGAATGAGATATGGCGGTGGTAGAAGGAGGCGAATGTTGTTACAACCTTTTCTTGTTTTATGTGCGATGGTGACTGGTGTGGGGCTATTGATGCTGGCGTTGAGGCCGTTAGATCCTCCAATTACGGTCGATTTCCCTGGAGATTTCGAGGTCGGAGATTCCAACAGCTTTGATGTTGATGATGATGTTGATGTCGGCGGCGGTGAGAAGATCGGACAGAAACGGTGCGCTTCGGTGGAGGAGATGGGGAAGGATTTTGAAAATGGTATTGTTGTAAAGGAAACCCTGAGAGTGAGGAAAATTATAGAGGATCATTTCGTTATGAACGGTGAGTTTCACTTATTTCATGTTAAGAGTCACTCATTCTGCAGTGTTCTTTACTGCGTTTGAATCGTGTTGTGACTGCTTTTCAGTTTCTATATTTGAAGAAATAGCAATTGTTTCGATTTGAGGATCTAAAACTGTCGTGTCCATTTTTTCTTTATTAGAGATATGGTTTTGTTATAACTCTCTCATTTAGTTGTTATAATTTGGTTAGAGTTAGTTTTGTAGTTGCTAGTTTGTTACGGATTAGATAGGTGAGATTGGTCAAACTCATTGTATTCCATCAATTCCAATTTTAGTTCAATGAAATATTCAATTCCTTTTTCTCTATTTCGTTAACTTCGTTAACTTCAATAGTTTTCTCCTGTTGTTTTTATTGTGAGTGTGAAAATTTTAAGCGTGGCATAAAAGAATGCTTCCATCCAGTGTTACATAGTAACTTGTGGAAAGAAATGTTCTCTTGTTTGGAGACATTCTCGAGAGTTTTGATACTTATCTAGGACAGTTTTTCTCTGTTAAGTTTATTTTTTTCCTAAACTTAGAAATGGACATGTGAATAGGAGCCATGTGCTTCTGCAAAAAAAAGTTATTGAATACGAAAATGACATTGAATTTTTTTGTCTCAGGTGCTTCAAGAGTCAGGGAACTGCCCTCTGAGCAGTTCTGTGGTCATGGATTTGTTCTGGGAAAGACTGCAGAGGCAGGTTTTGGGAATGAAATGTACAAGCTCTTAAGTGCTGCAGCGCTGAGCATAATGTTAAACCGGTCCTTGATCATTGGCCAAACCAGGCATATTGGTTCTTTCCCAAGCCTTTCTTTTTCATTTTTAAGAACTTACATTTGCATCTCTTTTCTATGATATACCAGAAATCATAATTGATAGATACCCAACCTGCTTTGGTCTTGCAATATACAATCTTAGAATCATCTGCATATTTACTATTAAGACATTGGACGTAGATTTATTTTTCTCTCCATTATCTCATTATTGCATTGGTTCTACATTTCAGAGACAAATATCCTTTTGGGGATTACATTTCTTATGCCAACTTTACATTTACCATGAAAGAACTAAAGCATCTGTGGAGACTAAATGGTTGTGAAAACATATATGGGAGGAAACTGGTTATGAGGACTGATGATTTTGAAAAGCCAGCTCAAACAAATGTTCTCTGTAGCAATTGGAAGGAATGGGAGCAACCTATCATTTGGTAAACTGACATGGTTTTTTCTACATACCAGTTATCAATCTCTCAAGCATCATATAATGATTATGAACCTTATTTTGTAGGTTTCAAGGAACTAATGATGCTGTGGCTGCTCAATTTTTCTTAAAGAATATACACTCTCAAATGAGGATTGCTGCTTATGATCTATTTGGCGACCCACAAGTTCTAGGATCTCAGCCTAATGTATTTGGGGAGCTCTTGAAAGTTCTTATATCTCCTTCAAAAGATATTGAAGCAGCTGTCAATTGGGTTATTGGTGGTGATGAGAATCCTGACATCTCGTTACATATGCGGATGCTTATGAACAGGTAACAGAAGTGAACACTAAATTCAGTGAATATAAATTGTCATGCTTGCTTGGTGAATATGGCTGGTGGAGCCTACAGCCCATGTATGGAAATATTTTGTTGAGAATTAAGACCAAAATCGCGTGACTTCTTGCAAGAACGATTTAGACACAATCGCAATACAGTAATCAATGACTTCAATTTGACAATCAATTGAACAATCAAAGAAAACCTAATTGATGAACCCTAAAACAGACAATTTGGGGATAAACGCAAATTAACGCAATTAAACGAACAACACGCAAGAAATGTTCACCCAGTTTGATATCAGAGTGATATCTACGTCTGGGGAATTAGGCAACTGCTTAATTCTAGCTGCATTCCACGATTCAAGGTTCAATTGTACAAGATTAGCAAATTCCCAATTCAATTCTCCCCCTCACTTCCCTGAACCCTAATTTCCCAGTGTTTTGCTCGATCACACACCCAAATGAGATTAGAATTCAGTTACAAATGATTTGGAAAGCTTAAACTATATATCGGATTCAACCACGAGAGTTGGCGCCAAGAACCGAGCTGAAAAACCGTTATAACTACCGTTTGAAGCTGACCTCTCCCAGAGTGACACGTGTCACAAGCTGAATGGGCAAAATTGAAAAACACAGATTGCCACATCATCAACATATTTCTTATTTACAGTTTCTATAATAGATGATAGCTTGAAAACTAATAATTACATATCACACTGTCTGATAATTTCATTTGATAAGGATAAAACACATCATAAATACATACTTTTTTTTAAATGACAAATGTAAGTTAGTATTTCTCCTTGTTATTGGGGGAGTGGGGTTCGAACTTCGAACCCCCATCCTCCTTACTAGCAACTCCTTCAATGTCCACATCCCACCACTTGGGATTCCCCTTGGACCATAGATAGATATTAGAAGCTAACGTAGCTTTTGACGTTGCTGTTGACGTTGCTGTTGACGTTCCTTATGAACTTTATGTATCGTGACACACGAATCATAATATAATTAGGAATAGCAACAAGCAATCATTGGTTTGGTATGAGCATCACGATTCCCGCCCTCCAATACCTCAATTATTCATGTGAATAATATCTATACCTTAAATTTGGTCAAAAAAAAAAAACAATTCCTTAAAATAGTTACTATTATAAGCTAAGATAGCTGTTGACATACTTAAACATTGATATTTATAAGACAAACATTGATATACCTTATGAACTTTATGTATCATGACACACGAATCATAATATAATTAGGAATAGCAACAAGCAATCATTGGTTTGGTATGAGCATCACGATTCCTACCCTCCAATACCTCAATTATTCATGTGAATAATAACTATACCTTAAATTTGGTCAAAAAAAAAACTATACCTTAAAATAGTTACTATTATAAGCTAAGATAGCTGTTGACATACACATTGATATTTATAAGACAAATAATTGAAATCGAAGAGATTTCCACGATCTAAATCTTAAATTAGCTTTTCAATTACGGTTACAAACAGGTGAATTGATATTCTCAGATAGAACTTGTCCAACTAGTCAAACAAAATATTCTAAGTCATCATCATAATTTATGCAATCTTGGCTTCTATTCCCTCCTGTTATCCTTTCTTTATCTTTTTGACACCATCCTGTTCTGTATGCTCATTCAGGTACCAAATAAATAACCATAAAATGTCAAAAGTAAGTAGAACTGGAAACCATCAACTATTAATCATTTAATTCATTCGTGCTCCATTAACTCTTGGGCGTTGGGTCATTTAAGCAGCCATCTAAAATGTTTTTGAATTGAAGAAGTCAAACAATTTAGCTTCTTCAATGACATAGGATAACAGTATGATACAAACATTATAAACCAAAAAGTACAAAAGGAAAAGCCCAGCCACATTCAGTGCCTTTGGATTGGTGGTGTTTGTGCTACAAACTCCCGCACCAACACCAGAAAACATGATTTTAGATTATGTTGCATTCCCGCTTCAAGATGTTTGGATATCAATTCTGGTATCTTTACATACATCTTATTTCCTGTTGAAATATGTATAGTTACATTACATGCATATCTGATACAAATTATCCATGTAACCGGTGGCGGAGCTTGGGAGAATTCTTTAGGGGTACCAACCTAACATATATATATATATATATATATTTATTTTCTATTCAAACGACAAGGATTTTTAATTGGTTTGGCGGCAAAGACTGTTTGAAGAAGCTTTAGGATTCAAGTTCGAGTCCTTGTTAGCTTATTCTAGCTTTTTTTTCGCTGTTTTTAATTTGAGATTTGAAATGCTAAAAAAGGGGAATGTGGGGATCGAACCTGCGACCTCTTGGTTGAATAGTGCGGGCCTTTACCACTGCACTAGGCTTCATATTCATGCACATTTCGGCGAAACGTTTATATATAGATGGATTATTGTTATTGCTATATTATATTATGTATTTTTAAAATTTAAAATAATTTGGGGGGTACCGTAGCATCCTCCGGCTCCTAAGAAGCTCCGCCCCTGCATGTAACACCCCAACTTTGTTTCTGTTTTATTGGATTGGAATGGAGCATTTGTGTACTATGAAGCACAGACACCTCTGAGATTAGGCGTGTCCCGGTGTTCGACATGCGTCGGTGTCCGACACCCGTATGACACGTGTCGGAGAACCCAGACAAGTGTCCTGGATTTTTTATTTATTTTCTTTACTTTGACACATCTTAGACACTCCTTGGACACTTCTAAGACACTTCTACAAAGGTTAAAGGTGTGTCGAAGTAGTGATGATCATTGAAAGGGTTGAGAATAATAAATTTGATTACATCATTTTTCGCTTTTGGGTATAGTAGATGGAGAATGAATGTGAAAAACTATCCTATTTTGTTTAAGAACTGTTTTTGTTATGAAATATATTGTTCAATTTAGATCTTTCATCAATAATGTTCATATTTTATTGAATTATAATAAATAATGATATATGTATCGGTATCGGCGTCCTATACTCTATGAATTAGCAGTGTCAAGGTGTCCGTGTTAGAGTCTGTGCTTCATAGATCTGCACACCTTCTAGTATGGTATGTGTGTAACTCATTGATGCTATTTCTGTCATTTATCAAGGCCCATAAGAGCTGTGCAGGCTGCATTGCATTGCATCAGAAAAGCCATAGAGAGTCAACACTTAATGTCAAGACCAAAGGTTGTTGTGGTGTCAGATACACCTTCCCTCATTACAAATATCGTACCCAACATAAGTGAATTTGCAGAGGTAATTTTTAATTCATCCATGTTGCTAATCTGCTGTAATATACAATAATCTTTATTATCTAGATTTTTATCCCTTGCTTTTCAAACATGATGTGAGGCGACCATTGATAGTGCAGCCAAAATCATGTGCCTTTGATTCTTATGCGAATGTGCTTTGATCAGGTTCTCCATTTTGATTATGAAAAGTTCAAAGGAAGAATCATTGAAGGTATGCCTAAGCCTAATTCAGAATTCAGAGTGAAGGACTGGGGTCCAGCACCCAGATGGGTTGCTTTTGTAGATTTTTTTCTCGCATCTCGCGCTAAATATGCTGTTGTTTCCGGAGCTCATAGGCGTGTTGGAACTACCTATGCTCAGTTAATTGCTGCACTAGCTGCAGCGCAGAATCTCGGTAATTACTCATTGTCCCTCTAATTATTTTTTATCATTCATCACATTTGCATAATGTAATATCTCTTCAAACATAATGCTGAAATGAATCATCTAAAATTTTTTCTTCAGGGGACAACTCTTCAGGTTCAAATTTTACATTTTTTAGCAGTTTCCAGAGTAATTTATTATCAGATGGTTTAAAGAATCAGATTGGTTGGGGACATGTATGGAACAGATATGCTGGACCATTGAGTTGTCCTAACCAAAGCAATCAATGTGCCTTCACACCACTTCTCCCGCCAGCTTGGTGGGACGGTCTTTGGCAGTCTCCGATTCCACGCGATATTAAACGCCTTGCTAATTATGGTGTCCAACTTTCTGGTTTTGGCACAGTAGATAGTGATTCTCTTCGTGATTATTGTAATTCAAGGAAAACTGTTGTGAAAACCATCACATTCAATTTGTAGCGTTTGGAAGTCACATTTTATCGTGTATTCTTTTTTTGTAACGGTAATAATTTATTAGTTTAGAATTTGTCACATCATTCTTTTTCGTATCCATTTTCGATGTCTACTGCTGATGCAAGGTTAAAGAACAAATCTGGGATAACAGGAACGACAAATGCACTGGTAAGGACGCTACCAAGCAGAAATTTGTTCTTGCGAAGTATCTTTGATTACAAATGACAAGGAGATCAAAGTGCAGATCAATGAGTACCACATATTGTTGGAGGAGTTGAAGGCAGAGAACATCAACCTTAAAGATTAGTTTTGTTATTGCGAATCACACTACAAGCAATAAATAAAGCACAGGTACAAGCAGATGACCCTTTCAGACCTAATCAAGCACATAATCAATGAAGATACAAGTAGGAAGGAATTCAATGTTGCACGTGCAAGGTTTTGGCATCACTGGCAAACTTTATCCAAAACAATGCACGCAAAATCATATACCTGCAGTAACTACTAGCCCCCAACTTTAAGCTAAACAAAGGTACTTGTTTTGTTTGTGGAAGGCCAGGTCACAAAGCATACCACTACAGATATCAGAAGTAGAACAATAAACATCCAAAGCCAAAAGCCAATTTGACTTAAATAGATGATAAGGATGATGACAATGTTATTGTTGCTGTCATATCTGAAATTATATGTAAGGGAAGGAGATTTTGAAGGAAATATGTGAATGAGGGGAAAGAGAATAATACTTTGATTCGAGGTCTGAGAAGAAATAAGAGAGAAACTGACTACAATATTCTTTATTGATACCTTTCAACAATTATACAACTAAATATAAAGGCACTCATGGCCATAACTGAATCATAACAAACCATCAACTAACAAACTAACAATGAATCCTAACAAACAATCAACCAACAACTAACAATGCATCCTAGCAATAACCAACTAACAAACAATCAACAAACAACTAACAACGAATCCTAACAACAATCAACTAATTGAAGCTAGCAAAATCCTTCACTCTCTGGGCTAGGTGATGAGTCACTTGATTCTAGAATCACAACATTACCCTCTTCATCAAAATCAACGTTGTCATCAAGGTTGTAAAAATGCTCATCTTGAATAAAGTTTCCTGGATCCCAATGACCGAAGAACTTTAGACATTTTAAAATTTCCATCGGGATCCCACCATTGACCTTTTCCCACTCTCAGCGGTGAAATTTAGCCATAACGTACAATACTGACAAACTCCCCATGTAGCAACATGAAGCAAGACCACCACCTATCAATTTTCTTTTGCCTAATTTTCTTGACCATTCCACATTTAGCACTCTTGATGCACTTTGTTTCCTCAATGTGAAGCATCTTTGCCAACAAACATTGAATTCCGACAACTTGCATCCTATGCGGATCCGAAAGTGGAGAGCGTGTCTAACAAAAAACCACTGGAATTTAAAAATGAATAAGGAGAAGAATCTGAACCCTCTTGTTCCATGGAGGGACGACTATCATTAGAATCTAAGATAGCGTTTTCTGTCGATTCTAAAAGTGCACTGTCCGCTGATTCTGACTCAACAATCATTTCCGCAAGCAAGTTAGAGAAGACTGCCAATCGGTCTTGCATTGACCGAAGGGATTCGTTGTACAATAGATGGGATGCTTCATAAGAAGAAATGGAGTTCAAGGATGAAAGCACAATTGTAAGGGATGAAGATTTTGAAGGAGATATGTGAATGAGGGGGAAGAGAATAATACTCTAATTCGAGGTCAGAGAAGTCTCCTCAAAAGAAATAAGAGAGAGATTTGACTCCAATATTCTTCATTGATACCTTTCAACAAATTGTACAACTAAGTATACAGGCACTCATGGCCATAACTGAATCATAACAAACCATCAACTAAAAAATTAACAATGAATCCTAACAAACAATTAACTAACAACTAATGAATCCTAACAATGACCAACTAATAAACAATCAACTAACAACCAACAACGAATCCTAACAACAATCAACTAATTGAAACTAACAAAATTCTTCACTCTGAGGAACATAGTTCCTTCCTCAACGAAGTTGCTTAAAGAAAGAGAATCAAAATGCTCAAGCTAGTTAGCCGATCCTCGACTAAGCTCAAAGTTTGACAATATATATAGATATATACACATATATAATAGTTTTGATCATCATTATTTTTAAAGGATTAAATATGCTTGTGATTCCTATAATATTTGGGCTTTTTGGTTTTAGTCTCTCAAAAGTTTCTCACCTAATTTTGGTCCTCCAAGTTTTTTCCATTAGTTTTAGTCGCTCATGACTTTTAATTACGTTTTATAGATCTTTTATAGCGCTTTTAAGGGGTATTAAAGGTGATGAGAGATTAAAACTGATAAAAAACCGTAAAAACCAAAAGTAGATGAATTTTTTTGAATGACTAAAACCGAAAAACATAAATTTTATAAAGACCAAAAATATATTTAACCATTTCTTAAAAAGAAAGAACAATAATCACAGGTTGCAACTAAAGTTTCATTTTAGTTATTTCTCTAGTGATCGTGGTAATCGAGACCAAGTTTTACATAATTATAAATACATTGCCCGTAAATATTCAAATACAATATAGAATTAAGCCTTGCATAAAGGCCTAAATGCCAATAGAATTGTTTTCTTTTGATTAAGATTTTATATTAACGCAAATTTCAAATTTGTATATTAGGATTTAATTTTCTCTTTATTTCAAGATTAGGTTACACCGGTAACTAATCTACACCGGGGAACCTGGCTGAAAACCCGGCTTTGCCGGTCCGCGTCGTGTCGTTCTCCCTTCCCAATAAAGTTTTTGCCACACCCAAGATTCGAACCCGAGACCTTGGGATGGAATCCGAGCCGGGTTACCACTCAGACCAACCCTTATTGGTAAAATATAAAGTGTTGGATACAAGGTGTTGCTAAATGTGTGTCAAAAAATCACTATCACAACTTGTGATTGAAAAAGATGGGAGGATTGAGATCAATTTACTAAATCTACCAAATGAGTCGTCCAATGATGATTTGTCCACTTGTTGAATACATGGGCTAGTCGAAATTATGGGCCTGGGCCTGTTTCATTGTATATATATACAGACGTCAGTAGCATGTAATTAGGAACCCACTTTTATGAAATTCAGTGCAGCTTTTACTATTTATATTATATTGCCCTAATCATTCTTCTTGTCCTTAGCGCCGCCACTTCCTTTTCTTCTCCCTTTCACGTGTTTATCCCCAACAAATTGGTATCAAGAGCTTGTTAGATCCTTACAAAATCTATCAAGATTCATGGCAGCGCGAGACAACTCTGGTGGAGGTATTCCGGGGAACCTCCCAATCTTCGACGGAAAGGATTATGAACGATGGTGTGCGCAGATGAAGGTGCTGTTTCGATATCAAGATGTCTTTGATGTCGTGAATGATGGTGTTCCACCCTTGGCAGCAAACGCCACTGAAGCGGTGAGGAACAACCACCATTCGCTGAGGAAGAAAGATGGAAAAGGGCTGTTTTTGATTCACCAATGCGTTGATTCCAACATCCTGAACCTGATCATCGACTGTGATTCAGCAAAGTCAGCTTGGGACATCCTAAAGAACTCGTATGGAGGAGCAGATAGGCTGAAGAAGATACGTCTACAGTCGCTCAGGAAGCAGTACGAGGGCTTGAAGATGACAGATGGAGAATCGATTGGAGAGTTCATTACGAGGTTAGTAGCATTAACTAATCAAATGAAAGGTAATGGTGAAACTGTGACTGAGGTAAATAAAGTCGAAAAGGTGCTCAGATCCTTAACCCTGGAATTCGACTACGTTGTTACTGCTATCGAAGAATCCAAGGACCTAGATACATTGAAGTTAGATGAACTTCAGGGTTCCTTAGAGGCTCCTGAATTGAGAATAAGGCAGAGAAGTTCAGAGAAAGAAACTGAACAAGCCTTACTTTCATACTCCTCTAAGAGAAATTGGAAGGCATGCAACAAGGAGAAGGGTAGAGAAAAGGGATCAAGCAGTAAGAAGAAAGAACAGGGATCTTTCCACAAGAAGAAGGGAGACCTGTCGAAAGTTCAGTGTTATAACTGTCAGCAATTTGGGCATTATAGGAACAAGTGTAAAAACAAGAAAGTTCCTAGGGATAAAGATGCAGAAGCCAAGTTTGCTAATGATGGTGACTCTGACTCTGACTCAGAGGAGTTAATGTTGATGGGTGTCGAAGATGAGATTCGACTCGATGAAGAAATTGTTGAAAGTAGCGAGCAAAATAGTGGGAACACTTGTATAAGTGGATTCACTTGCGATGCTCAAAATACTTGTGCAATGTGTGTGTGGCAGGGCAGTGGAAACACTGGTAATGCCTCCAACATTGCCAGCAACGATGATGAAGAATTGTCATTCATGACAGCTACTGACCCAGAATTACTGTTGTTGAAGGCTGATACAAATTCGACTGAAGAGAAGTCTGTCGAATGGTAACTCGACACAGGATGTTCAAATCACATGTGTTGTCACAAGGAGTGGTTTGTCGAATTGGAGCAGATAAGCAAAAAGATAAGGTTTGCAGATAACAGTAAAGTTACTGCTGAAGGAGTAGGTACCATAAAGTTCCTGTCGAAAGATGGTAAGTGGTGCTACATCCAAGGGGTATTTTATGTACCAGATATGAGGAGCAATCTGCTAAGTATTGGGCAGATGATTGAGAAAAACTTCACCGTCGAAATGGGTGATAACAGTCTCAGCTTGTTCGATTCGACAAAGAAGTTGATTTTGAAGGTGTCGATGCAGAGTAACAGAACCTTCAAGATCAAGCTGCAAGTAGTCGAAGAACATTGTCTCCAAACCACTGTCGAAGAGGAACACTGGAGATGGCACAGGAGATTAGGCCACCTCAACTTCAAGAGCTTGAGTCAACTACATGAAAAGAAGATGGTTCATGGGTTGCCTGCAGTAAAAGTACCTGTCGAAGTTTGCGAGAGTTGTTGCAAGTCGAAGCAACCAAGAAACTCGTTTAAATCAGAAGTACCTAGCAGAGCAGAGAAGAAGCTAGAGGTGATATTTTCTGATGTCTGTGGTCCTTTCGAAGTATGTTCCTTAGGAGGGAATAAGTACTTTGTCACTTTCATTGACGAATACACTAGAATGTCCTGGGTGTATTTGATCAAAAGGAAGAGTGAAGTACTAGAAATATTCAAGAAGTTTAAGGTAATGATTGAAAAACAGAGTGAATGTGTAATCAAAACCCTTAGAAGCGATGGAGGTGGGGAGTACAATTCTCATGGATTTGTCGAATTCTGTGAGAAAGAAGGAATTGTGCATGAAGTCACTGCACCTTACACGCCTCAGCATAATGGTACTGCTGAGAGAAAAAACAGGACCATCCTCAACATGGTAAGAAGCATGTTGAAGGAGAAGAAACTACCTCATAGTTTATGGGGAGAACTTGTAGCCACGGCAGTATACATCCTGAACAAATGCCCCACAAAGAGATTGATTGGGAAGACACCTGAAGAAGCTTGGCTAGGAAGAAAGCCAAGTGTCAAGCATCTCAGAATAATTGGCTCATTATGCTATAGACATGTCCCTGAGCAACTAAGAAGCAAGCTGGATGATAGAGCACAACCAATGATTCTTGTTGGCTATCATTCGACAGGAGCATACAAACTGTATGATCCTGTGCAGAAGAAAATAGTGAAAAGCAGAGATGTCGTAGTAGATGAGTCGAAACATTGGAACTGGGAAGAAGGCTGTGAGAAACCTACAATGATGGACTTCGAAGAAGTCTCTGATCGAGATGATCAAAATGAAGAGGTCGAAACTGAAGAGCCAGAAGAACCCATTGCTGTCGAACCTTTAAGAAGGTCGCAAAGGGAAAGGCAGAGATCAGTAAGACTAGAAGGATTCGACACTTACCCAGATTCTGCTATTACAGCAGAGGGAGACCTGACACACTTTGCACTAATGGCAGAAGCAGAACCAGTGAGCCTGGAGCAAGCCCTTAGTCACAAGCAGTGGAAGGAAGCAATGATTGACGAGTTGAAATCAATCGAGAAGAATGATACTTGGAAGCTAGTCGAACTTCCAAAAGAAAAGAAAGCCATAGGGGTGAAGTGGGTCTTCAAGACCAAAGTCAAGCCAAATGGAGAAGTGGCCAAGTACAAGGCCAGACTAGTAGCCAAAGGCTTCCTGCAGAAGCCTGGTTTGGATTTCAATGAGGTCTTTGCCCCAGTAGCCAGGATCGAAACCATAAGATTGGTAGTAGCATTGGCAAGTCATAGAGGCTGGCCCCTACATCAACTTGATGTAAAGTCAGCATTTCTGAATGGACCTCTGGAGGAGGAAGTCTATGTTTGTCAACCACCTGGTTTTGAGTGAAAGGGTAAAGAAGACAAAGTCTATAAGCTGGAGAAGGCCCTGTATGGGCTCAAGCAAGCTCCAAGAGCGTGGAACAAGAGAATTGATGGATTTCTCTTGGCTCAGAAGTTCACTAGATGCACTAATGAACATGGAGTGTATGTGAAGAAGAATGGAACTTCGACTCAGTTGTTGTTGTGCCTGTACGTAGATGATCTACTTGTAACTGGCAGCAATGAAGTCGAAGTCGAAGCCTTCAAGAAAGTGATGATGTCAGAATTTGAAATGAGTGATCTGGGACATCTATCATATTTCTTGGGGATGGAGTTTACCAAGACAAGTAAGGGTATACTCCTGCACCAGTCGAAGTATGCAGCTGATATCCTGAAAAGATTCGACATGAGCAACTGCAAGGAAGTTTCGACACCATCAGACACTAGCAGCAAGCTGTCGAAAGACGAGGAAGGGATTGAAGTAGATGCCACCTTGTTCAAACAGATCGTGGGCTCCCTAAGGTACCTGTGCAACACTCGACCTGACATTATGTTTAGTGTCGGAATGATCAGCAGATTCATGGAGAAGCCGAAAAGCTCTCACATGGTAGCTGCAAAAAGATTACTAAGGTATGTAAAGGGAACACAAAGTTATGGTATTCTGTTCTCTAGCAAGAGTGTGTCGAAGAATGGTAATGAAGTGTTTGGCTACACTGACTCCGACTGGAGTGGAGACAGGAGTGATCGAAAAAGCACAAGTGGGTATGTCTTTATGTATGGATCGACACCCATCTCTTGGTGCTCGAAGAAGCAAAGTATAGTTGCGTTATCCTCCTGTGAAGCAGAGTATGTAGCTACTTCCTTTGCAGCATGTCAAGCATCATGGCTGAGCATGCTATTGGTCGAAATTGGAGAGCACAGGGTCGAAGGAATGAAGTTGTTGATCGACAACAAGTCTGCGATAGATCTCGCCAAGAACCCTGTTGCACATGGTAGGTCGAAGCACATAGAGACCAGATATCACTTCCTGCGTGATCAAGTAAACAATGAGAAGCTGAATCTGGAATATTGCTGTTCGGAACTTCAAGTAGCTGATGCAATGACCAAGCCGTTGCAAAAGGGAAGATTCGAAGAATTGAGAACAATGCTTGGGATGATGTCACTCAGCAATGTGAATTAGGAGGGAATATTGAGATATGCCTTGTAATTCTATTGCTTGTAATAATAGTAGGTGCAGTTAGAAACCTAGTCGAAATAATGGGCTAGTCGAAATTATGGGCCTGGGCCTGTTTCATTGTATATATATACAGACGTCAATAGCATGTAATTAGGAACCTACTTTTATGAATTTCAGTGCAGCTTTTACTATTCATATTATATTGCCCTAATCATTCTTCTTGTCCTTAGCGCCGCCACTTCCTTTTCTTCTCCCTTTCACGTGTTTATCCCCAACAAACCGCAACAAATCCAGGTAAGCTGATTCACAACCATATACATAGAATCCATTTCCATTATCTACACACACGACTACACGTCCTTCAAGTAAAGAAAGATTTTAGCGTTTACTAAAACAAATCAAAAAAATACTACAAATGAACGTGCTACAGCTACTTTCAACGAAGCTGAGCATTCTACGCCATTGCCATGTGATTTGAGATATGTCTCGTTTCTTGAGCTTCCCATTCTTCTTCATTCAGTGAGATGCTATATAATTAACTTAACATGTTCTTCCCTATGATTTCATTATTTTATTTTATTTTAACATATTAATGAATCTTCTACATCTGAATCTACCAATAGTAGTAACTAACTGTCCTTCCTTTCTGTCACTTACACACATTTGCAACTGATTTTTATTTTTATTTTTTCAATAAAGCAACTTGCTATTAAATTCCTCACCCATTCAATGCTCATAATGAAAATTACTATTTTTTTTTAATTTCACACTGATTTCTATAGAAATGAATTCCAGCACTTATATGCTGTTACATAAATATGCCAACCATGCTTACATTAATTCCCATATCATTACTATAAATGCTCAATTTTGTTCATTCTTTTTTCTTCACAACACTGCAAATTATTCATGATTATAAGTTGTGAAAATGGATTGTTGATTTTTGTAGGATGTTATTATTGAAAATCAGTCAAAAAAATGGGCTGCACTTATTCTGTGTATAGGAAGAAGAAATCAGGCATTCCTGAAGTTGCAGTTTTTACTCCATCAATCAGAATTCCACTGCAATCTGATCTTCAAAGACATCTTAAAGGATTAATTCCACGCGATCTCGCTGATAAATTGTCTTCTCTTCGGAATCAGATAGTGTTGGTTGCAGAAGATACTGGTATGCTGACTTCATTTCTATTGTTATGTATCAGTTATTCAATGAACCTAAAACTGATTTTTTTTGCTTATAAATAGGTCCAGAGTAGTATATTCATACATTCGATTTACAATTTCTTATAGAAGTAAAGATGTTTTGGTGGTCTGATATGTGAATATTTCGCGCAGATGGATCGGCTGTAACTGAATTACGCCGAGCTTTGAATGAATACTTGTCTGTTCTCATTGGACTTACCAAGAAAGGTTTCACAATTTAACACATTACTTATTTTATCTTCAATTATGAAATGGGTTATAATTTTGATATGTTACAGAATATGGTCTTGAAGGACTAATAGAATTCAAGTGGAAGAATTTTGAAGATGGAAGACAAGTATGGCCTTTTACAAACCTACCATCAATTTATCATTTTTCATCATTGATTTGAAGTTTCTTTTAACATTGTAAAGTTCAATTGACAGGATAGCAGTATATCAAATGCTTGGTTTGAAGTGCTATCTTCTGTTCACTTAATGGCTATGCTGACACTTTCTGAGGCTGACTCATTAATGATTCCAAAGGACAATTCTGGCTCTGGATTCAGAGTTGTATCTTCAGGTTTTGTCACAATACATAAGCTTTAAGCCTTTAGAAAATACTTTACTGTAGCATGAAATCTTATCCTATCTATATCTATGAAGCACCGACACAGACACAGACACCTGACAAGACACTGACACAACACATAGATACCAGTTCTAATTTGAAAATAAAAGTAAATGAAGTGTCAGTGTCGGTGTTTACGATCGAGTCGGACACCGAACACATTTTCAACCTGAAGTGTCGGTGCTACAGAGGATCCTATTAAAGGAGCCACAAGTTGAATGAATTTTTGTAATCTCAGATAACAAGAGGGAAGCAGTTGATTTGTTACTCAAAGCTTCAGGATACATGGAATTCTGTGTCAGGAATATTCTTACACAAATACCTCCTGAAATCAAGTATGTCTATGTAGATTTTAAGTTTACAAATGTAATCAGTTTTTGACTGCATTGAACACTATATTAAGAAATTTACCTTCAAACAATTTCCAGGAAAGTTTTGCCACATGATTTGCAAGAGGGAGTATTGGAGGCCATAGCTATCCAAGCACTAGGCCAGGTATTTTTTGATCAATGTCTAGATTTACCTATGACAGCATTTAATTCTTCTAGTTCATTTCATTTCAATGATACATTAATTGTTTATATATGAATTATGACAATTTAGGGAACTGAGATTCAGCTTGGTCTTGCTGTGGAAAGTCAGAAGGCAACTTCATCTGTGAAGAGGAGACTGGCATGTGAACAATTGACTTACTTTACTCAGGTCTCTATTTCAATCCTTTTAGCATCTACTCATCAATAATTTTTGCTGAAATTACTTTTTTGTCCACACAAAATATATCAGGTTTCTTATTACAGTTCAGTCCATGTAACTTTCTTACTTGTTTTTTTATTTCAGTCCATGTAATATTTGTTAATGCTAGAATCAGTTCTAATAAAATCAATATCGCTCATATAAGCAGGCTTATCACTGTTTATCAGTATGTGATTGCAACCAAGGCCATGGAAAGAAGCATCTCCGTTTCATCAAATGGAAATTCCTTGAAGCAAAGGTTAGTAATGCTATTAAGAT
The DNA here is from genome assembly GCA_039519185.1 of Astragalus membranaceus. Classification (NCBI taxonomy): domain Eukaryota; kingdom Viridiplantae; phylum Streptophyta; class Magnoliopsida; order Fabales; family Fabaceae; genus Astragalus; species Astragalus membranaceus. The sequence goes on along the minus strand of CM076854.1, from coordinate 18,993,719 downwards.
AGACTAAGGGTCTGTTTGGATTGAGTTATTTGAGTTTATTTACTGGTATAAATGCTTCTGACACTATTTGAGAGAGCTTAAGAAAACAACTTACGACATGTTCATAAGCTGTTTTCAGCTTATTTCCATAAGCTGTCCAAGATAGCTTATGAAAACAATATGACTTTATTTTATCTTTTAATATAGAAATAGCTTATGCATAACCACTTATACGATAAGCGCCTATACTATAAGTGCTTAATATTAAGTGCTTAATGATACTATTTATCAAAATGGGGCCTAATGGCTAATACTTCACATTAAAAGATAAACTTAGGAGATATTCAATAATATGAATGATTCAGTTTTGATCGTTACTTTATAATGTTTTCAGGCTGCAGCTTACTACTACCATGGTCTAATCCTAGACAAGGGTAATGAACCAAACAGTCACATTAGTGCAGTCTCTTGTTTTCTTGCTGCAGAAGAACTTCTGGCTGAAAGCAAGAAGGCTTGCTTGAGCTTTTGTCTTGCAGCTCCAGTAACAAGGTTGGTTTCAATCTTTTGTTTTTTTGTCTATAATACTTTTGGACGAAATCATCAATTTAGTCTCTGAAATTATAGTTCGCTATCAACTTAGTCTATTAAATTAACGAAATTTTAAAATGATCTTTAACTTTAAAAATTCTCGATCACATTAGTTTTGTTAGACAATTTCAGAGACTAAAGAGACTAAATTGATGATTAACTCGATTTTTCTGTGGCATATATTCATTTATCTTACAATTTTAATTTATTTGTCAAGGGCTCCTCCACTATGGGGTGCTATGAAACATTTAAATCAGAAAATTCCTGAAGTTGCATCAAGGAAGTCCCAAATGTATGGTTACCTTTTGGAGCAAGAGAAGTAAGGAGCTCCCTTTATTTCCAACTCTATCTATGATTAGCTCATTTTGAATTTTCTAACTACATTCCTTAATTTCTTAAAATATATTAAGTAATGAAAAATTGGAATTTTAATAATGATGCAGGGGTCTCCAAGCATTGCCAGAACTACCTGAGTTTCAATTATCATTACGTCCAGATGACTATGAACTTCCTGAAATTGATCCAGCTTGGGATAGTAAAAATTGGGAAGCTTTAGGACAACCATTGAAAGAGCACCTTAGAGATAGTGATGATGAGAATCCAACTGATTCATACACTTAATATGGTTTTCTTTCTTTTGTATTTGGAGTACCAAACCTTTTGGATCATTATCAAACTCTTATACATGTTAACATTACCATGGAATTAATGGGGTTATTATTCACTTTATGACTCCCAAGTTCCAATATAATATAAGAGATATAGATTTATCTATTATATGGATGCTTTTATATAGATGCTAATATTTTTTTTGAAAACCTATTGAAACCAAAATTTTAAGTCACTTTAGGTGAACAAGTTAATTAAGCGTTTATTATAAACATTTTATTTAATAAACACTTATTAGAAGCACTTTTTAATAAGTTTTATTATAAACACTTATATATGAGTTACTTGTATAATTGAAAATAGCTTCTAAGATATGTTATTGTTAACACACAAAATAAAGTGAGTTGTTGGCCGAGGGAAAAAAGAGGGTTTAGGGTCAAAACAGGCGCCGAGGCAACCATAAGAACAATAGGGCAGAGAAAATACTCGCCACAACATGGGATATATTCGGGCTCAGCATGCAAAGATAAGATATTTTGAAGCCCCGAGGGAATGAAAATAAGGCACTGAGCCATCACAAGACTCGGTTGGAGGGAAACTCGATCACAAAGTGACTCGGCTGAGGAAACAATGGTCGAAGGCTGAAGTGAGGCACGACCAAGGAGGGCTGTGGCCGAGGCGAGGAATACTTGCTTTGAGCGCAAGTATTCAATGCACGTGGACATACTACGTTGGAGCGGTTAAGGTCAATGAACAGAAGACTCCGCGAAAACCGAAATGACTGGAGTTTTACCCCACTAATCGTGCTAGTGAGGTCGTGGAGGAGTGGACTCTGAGTTTCTAGGACTAGGCTTAATTAGAGCCGTTGATCGTGATTAATCCAACGGTGGGCAGATGTAGGATCGTGTAGTAGCCAACGAAGGCTCATGTATATATATATATATATATATATATATATATATATATATATATATATATATATATATATATATATATATATATATAGTAACACTTGTACATTTTAAAAACACGCATCAATCAATACACAAGTCTTTACTTATTTTACCTTTCTTTATCGCTTTTTCTTTATGCTTTCTTAGTCCAGTAGATAATCCAAGCCGCACTGCCTCTCAGACCTAACCTAATGACTCTTTGGAGAAGTTAGGGAACCCATAGTCGAGGAACAGAGTTCCTTCCTCGACGCAATCACTTGAAGAAAGAGGAATCACTAATTTTCCAAACCTCTAGCCGATTCCACGGCTAGGACTCAAGTGTTTGACGACAACAAAATTGGCACGCCCAGTGGGACAGACAAAGGCAAACAGACTTTTGAGTTTAGTTCGCCAGGCCTGGATTATCATTGGTGTATGTACTTGCGTTCCCTTCGAAGCCTAAGCATGGAACCGAATTTTGCATCCAAAAAGACGGGTTCAGTGAAGGCTAAGAACACCGAAACAGCAGGCACGTCGGGGGCCTCGACTCATCCAGTCATTGTGGAACCTCACGACCAATCGCAGTCGAATGACGAAGAACCCATAGTGATGACTACGTCGTTCATTCGGCAACAGATAGACATGGGGATCCACGATATCATGAATCAAGTCTCCCAATAATTGGCTGACATAGTTAAACCTATGGTGCACAACGAGGTGCAACAGGCCAAGGAACAATAACAAAGACGTGCTGCGCAGGCCAGCAGTGCAAAAAGTGTTGGCGTCCCCGGCCAACCACAGGGAGGATTACCCAGCCCAATGGGGAGCGTGCAACAGACTCCACTGTATGCCTTTATGGCCGGACCTCAGCAGGAACCTTCTCATGTCGTCATGGGAAGCATGCAACAGGTCCAGCAATACGGTAATATGGCCGAGTCTCAGCAGGCACTTTATCATCAGGTAATTCCTAACCCTACTATTCCTCAACCTTGTAATTTTGCCAACGCCAACACTGGGGGGCAGTTTATGGCGACAATTACTAACACAGCTAATCTTCACCAGGGACAAGTGCAGATGGCCAGGAGGCCGCTCGAGGCTATAGGGTCGATCGGTTTACCACAGGGATCATCCTATGGATGCCCCTCGACGGCTAACCATCCACCCTACGCAGGGGGGCAAGCCTTCAGCCCAGAATTAGGGCTTGGCAGGTTAGGCGGTTACTACCCAAATCAGCAGCCATGAGTCCAGAACCCACCTAGCTCGGTTATTCTTCCTCCTAGTCATCCGTATCCTGAAGCACTTCTGCCTTTTCCGGTGGTTCACAGCCATGTCCACAGATGATTGGCACTTCTGTCGAGCAGCAATGGAGCCAAGTTCCACCTTGCCAGAATAGTCAGGCTTCTGTTCAAGGAATCAACTTTGCAAACCTTGGCCAAGGGGTGCCTAGGCAGCAATGGGTTACCAACCAACGTCAGGCAATCCCGCAGCCAGGGATGCAAGGTCCCCCAGAAGCAGTGTGGCTCCCAACTATTTAGCCAAAGCCAAGGGCCTCGGGGTCCCAGCTCCTGCACCCAAATTTGATAGCTGACACAGACTACTTCACTAAATAGGTGGAAGCCATGCCTCTAGGCAATGTCAACCAGGCCGCGGTGACCAGGTTCATTGAGAACCAAATCATCTTTAGATTTGAGATCCCCGAGACCATCACTGCGGATCAAGTTACCATGTTTACAAGAGATCAAGTGGTGGCCTTTGCCCAAGAATACGACATTAAGATGAGGCACTCGACGCCTTGCTACGCCCAGGCTAATGGGCATGCCGAAGCCACCAACAAGGTCATCATCAAGCTCATCAAGAAGAACATAGAAGACAAGCCCAGTAGATGGCATGATACTTTAAATGAAGCATTGTGGGCTATGATAAATTCAAAGTCTACGGCCATCGGCATGTGAGGCACGACCACCGGCATGTGAGGCATGTGAGAAATTAAACAAGATTAAAACGGTCCGCGCCTACAATAAACATGTGAGGTCTAAAGAGTTTGTTGAAGGCAACCTGGTTTGGAAGACCATCTTAACAATTGGGATCAAGGATCCTAAGTTTGGCAAGTGGTCGCCAAATTGGGATGGACCCTATATCGTAAGTAACGCCTATGACGGAGGCGCTTACAAGTTGATTTCGTTAGAGGGAGAAGAATTTGAAAGGAAAATAAATGACAAGTATCTAAAAGCGTATTACCCCACGATGTGGGAAAGCATGCAGAAGTAAGGCATTACTGCCCAATTGTTCAAAAGTGGCGCGCCACACACCGGTGGCCTATAGTGATCACAAAATGGAAAAAGAAAAGTAAAGTGTTAGCCTACTCTTCCTGGTTGCCCTCGGTGGCAGGGGGTTGTCATCAACAACTTGGTCTTCTTGATTCTCTTGGCTTACATTGGAAACAATCGGGGCAGGCGCCACCGAAGACAATGGGATATTAGTGGGGATTTCAGTTGTGTCCATCACTGCATTCTCAAGCGAGGTATCAGTGGTTCCCTGCGTGGTTTCAGTAAGCGTGTTCTCCTGTGATACTCCTGCTTCACCCTCAGCAGTCATACTGGTCTCGATGTTTTCTACTTCAGAGGCATCGGCTGCAGGAGTGTGTTCCTGAAAGGGAGGCTCAGGGAGGAGTGGACTCCGAGTTTCTAGGACTAGGCTTAATTAGAACCGTTGATAATGATTAATCCAACGGTGGGCAGATGTAGGCTCGAATAGTGGCCAAAGGATGCTCATGTATATATATATATATATATATATATATATATATATATATATATATATATATAGTAACACTGTTACATTTTAAAAACACACATCAATCAATACACAAGTCTTTACTTATTTTACCTTTCTTTATCACTTTTTCTTTATGCTTTCTTAGTCCAGTAGATAATCCAAGCCATACTCCCTCTGACACCTAACCTAACGACTCTTTGGAGAAGTGAGGGACCCCATCGTCGAGGAACAAAGTTCCTTCCTCGACGCAATCGCTTGAAGAAAGAGGAATCACTAATTGTCCAAACCTCTAGCCGATTCCACGACTAGGACTCAAGCGTTTGACGACAACATTTATAAACTATTTTTATCAAGTCACTCAAACAACACACAAGCACTTATACCAATAGATAAGCTCAAATAATAAGCTATCTAGATTCACCCTCAGTTTTTTTTGGTGAATTAAAGGGCCACAGGCCCAAGAAACAAATTCCATCAACACTAGCCCAAGACCAGTCAAGTTCGAATTGAAAGCCTGCACCAGGGAAGTAGGCAGGGGGAGTCATGAATGACACACACAGCCTCCATGGAGAGACCTTCCTTAGCCAATTGGTCAGCAACACAATTAGCATATCTGCTAATCTTTATCCAAGAAATTTTCGAGCTCCATCAGAGGCAATTCCCAGAACACCACAAACCAAACCAAAGAGAGAGTGGCCAACCTCATTTCCGTTCGTGAGAAGCTTAATTGCAAGATAAGAATTAGATTCAATGATGATCTTCTTGGATCTTTTTCGCCATGCAACACTCAGCCCATGATAAACTCCCCTGAGCTCAGCTTCAAGGGCAGAGCATCGATTCAGTCGATGGGAGAAGGCTAAAACAAATTCACCTCTATTATTCCTTAGGACTCCTCACAACCAACGTTCAACCCATGATTACCAGTCGCACCATCAGAATTAAGTTTCCAAACACCCATTGGTGGGAGGGTCTAGGTAGCAAGCTCCTCAGAGGAATGGTAATTTGGTAGGTGAAGGAGAGATTCCCTATTATTACAAGCCATGATCCACTCCACATGGTTTTGGATCTTTAAGGGAGAGATTTGAGTGGAGTACGATTTCTGTGAGAAGATCTCAGTCTGTTTCTCCAGATCTGTTCAAGGATAGCTCCGAAGAAGATCGCCCATGAGGGTTCCACAATTTTAACCTCCTTTTGAGAGAGGTTGGTCCAAAGCTAATCATTCCAATTGGAGCTGTTGAAGAAGAAAAAGGGGTTACTAATATTGGCGTAATTCCACATCCCAAAGCTCTTTCTACACTCCCCGAATAGGTGGAAAGGGCCAACGTAGACATCGATCTCCTAGTTCTCTCCATGTTCGTGAGTAAGTACTTCATGAGAAATCCTCTACAAAAAGGTACGAATTCTTTCAGATCCTTTCCACTTCCACACCAATTTGAATAATGGATTATCAGTGAGGGGCACCGAACCTTCAAGTGCTCTGTAAGCAAATTGGGTTGAAAAACACCCTTCTGGATTAGAACCCTAGGTGAATTCATCATCTTGGTCCAACATAGAGAGGGTGGGAGCATGGGAAATATTTTGAACAATCAGGTCAGGCAACAAATGTTCAAAGAGGCTTAAATTCCACTCACCATTGTAGGTGATAAAATGGCTAATGGGCAGGGACAGATCTGCATCAGAAATTGTAGAAAGGCGGGAATTTAGGAGAGGATCACAACTAGGAACCCAGTTATCATGCCAAAAGAAAATATCTTCCTCATTTCCAATTTTCCAGTTTAGTAATTGATGAAAAGGTTTCCACACCTGGCCAAAGCCATTCCAAAAATTAAAGTCATTTTTGGCCGTGTCAATCTTAGGAAAACCAAATCCCCCACATTGGTATTTGCTCCGGATAATGGGTCCCCATAAGGACTCATGGTTAGTACTAAGATCTTGTAATCATTTACGCAAAAAAGCATAATTTGCATATCTAGTAAATCTAAGTCGAAGCCCCCTATCCATTTTAGGCTTACAAATTTTCCCCCAATCAAGGAGAGTCTTCCTTTGATTCCCATCATCCCCAGATGAAGGCTCTACACAGTCTGTCAAGCTCATCACAAATACCCCTAGCTAGCACACTATTGAGGCAAAATCCCTAGTATGAGTTTTGATGCAAACAAATCTTTTTGATAAATGCTTAAGTTATCAGATTCATATGTTTTATAATGAGTATTCTTGAGTATCTTATAGAAAGATCTTAAACACCATGGTTCAAGAAGACTATGTGTCAGGATAGCACTTTTTGAAGAAGGTTAAATGGAACTATGAAGCCAAGAATGGAAGCATAGAGTATATGAGAAGTTGCTTATGAAGTCAAGAGGATAGATTGCAAGTAGCTTCTCAGGATGAGAAGACACGATACTAGTAACTTCTCAAAATGAAAAGACAGAAGACAAGACGCTTCTCGGTAAGAAGATTGGAAGACCATGCCTTCTTAAAAGTCAGAAAATAAATGAAGCGCATTAGTTGCTCAAGACGATAAAAGACATATTGAATGCACCAATTTAATATGTCCTCAAGATCAGAAGCTTCAGAGAATAAGAAGACTGTATTACTGCTGCAAGTAGAGTGTTTTTTGCAAACATGCAGAAAAGCTGTTGTACGTTTCTGCAAAAGTCTCCAACGACTATATTGCTTTGAACTAAAAAGATGCTTGATGAGAACAAAATGTTCTTGGGTTGGACATGATGTCTTGTAATATACAGATGATAGCACTACCAACTGTGATTTTAGTTAATGTAACTTCTTATACTTCTTAACAATTCGTGCACACTTGAAAAACATGTTAGATATAATTGTTCTATTATGATATTTGTTATTTTCAAAATCAATTAAGGGTCATTGTTTCCTGATCCACGTGGTTTCAACAATCTTACCCTTTTTGATGATTACAAATACTCATGTGATGAACAATTTTGTTAAGTAAACATTGATAATAAAATAAATATTAGGGATAACTCTCTGAGTTAAGCAATATCAACGTATTGTTGATACTTGATGCCATTTTATGCCATGAAATACTCTTGTTAGATAAATAAGAGATTCTATAAGGAAATATTATATCACTGATAATATCAGATGATATTTTTGTGTACCACTTTTATTAGTAACTAAACTATTAAAGATGGTTCAATTAGTGAACCAAAAGATTCGAGCTGTCACGTTAGTTGGAAGCATCCTCGGCCCATGCTGACCCCAGAGGGTCACGTCAAACTCTCCCTGAAGGAGGCGAAGTACCATTGCCTCCTCCTCCGCCAGGTCCGCCGGAGATCATCCTGGTCCCGGCAGATGCCTTAAGACGACTTATCAACATGCTCAACAGCAAGACCAAGAATCTCGAATATCAAGAAGCTCGCTTGTCCCAGATGGAGGTGGAGATGGCCGTAGTAAGAGCCAACACCATTGCCGACTTCAGGCTCCATCGTCCCAGGTCGCCCCCTCAAGGGGACCGTGGCATCGAGACGCCGCCGCTCCCCGTGCGGCGAAGATTACGCCATCGTTCTCCACCTCGCCGCCGAGGTCGAGGCAGCAGATCACCACCCAGCCCAAATCGGAGCTCCTCTCTTGACTCCTCAGATTCTCGCAGGCGATCCTAGAGCCGGACTAGGTACCCTCGTGGAAGTAGGGGACACTAATCAAGAGGGTCACCACCCCGCTACGAGCGCCGAGTGATAACTCTCATTTTTAAGAGTTATTTATACTTTCTAAACTTAAATCAATGTAAATTCTAAAGTAATATTGTTGTTTAATTAAGTAATTATGTATTAAGTAGTAACATTAAAGGTTAGGAAATGGTGATAAACTGGCACTGTAGCGACCGAAAAATCCGAGAAAGGATTCTTCAAAGTTCTACAGTGAAGTCGCCAGCTGTAGCGACCGAAAAATTCGGGATAGGATTCTTCGAAGTTTACAATGAAGTGGCCACCAATATTTATTTTTAGGGAAAATATTGAAAAAAACCTTTTAGATGGATAAGGGGGTTTTACGGACCAGGTTTAGGCTCGGGAGTCGTTTATGCATAGGGAAGGTATTAGCACCCTACGACATCCTTCCTAAGGAAGGCTACCTTTTCACTAAATGCGTAAAAATTATTAATTATTAATCTAATCTATTTGATTTACCCTTATTTACAAATTAAAAAAAGACTTGAAGGACATTTAATTATTTTTATTATTTTTCTAAAAGATAAGAAAAAGCAATTTAGGGAACCCTAATTTACACTTCACCAGCGCCGCACCATACTCTGAAGAGAGAGAAAGTTTCAAAATTTCAGGAAAGAGAGAGAGAGACACACGAAGAGAGAGAGAGAGAGAAGAAGAAGGGGGTGACTTCGCGAGGGGTCGCCGGAGCTCACGACGGCGCGAAGAGAGAGAAAAAATAGGTGTCTTCGCGAGGGATCGCCGGGGGTCCTGGCGGCGCGAAGAGAGAGAAGGAAGGGAAGAGAGAGAGAGGCCAAAGGGAGAGATAGAACGGCGAACGATGGAGAGAGGAAGAGGAAAGGGAATGGCGAAGGTGGTGTGATGGTGACCGACGGTGCCGGGGCGACTCCGGCCGGCCGTTCCTTGGCCGGCGAAAACAATGACGACGACAGCTACACGACTGAGATAGGGGGGTTCACGGCGGTGTTCGTGCTGGTTTTGCGACGAAAACCAAAGGGGACGCGACAGTGGGTGGTTCGCGGTTTACGACCACCGTACGTGGTGGCCGGAGGTATGTTCAGATCCTAGTTTTCTTTTTTACAGTTTTCTTCAATTCTCCTCTCCTCCTATTCTTCTTTGAGTAATTCTGAGTTCTCTTTTTTCATTTTTATAACAGTTTCTTTTTATATTTTTTGTACCTATTGTTTGTTCTAAAAAAACCTAATTTTCTAAAACTAAACTAATTACTTAACTTCATTTTTTTTTGGGACAGATTATTCTAACCTAATTTTTTAACTAGAAAGAAAACTTTTTGTGACATAAATATATTGACAGTATCAGTATTCAACCTATTATGTTCCCAATCCCTAATTTAATTTGTTCATTATGCTAATATATTTACAGGCCTAACGGATTTTTAAAACCCTAAATCATCATCTATGCATTCTGTTTACATTTTTCTGGACGTATTATATGTTCAAAGGGGATCCTATTTTTAACAATCTTAGGGTCTAAAGAAAGGCATGTTTGTATATTCTAGAAAACTAACAAACTAATATTAGTTTATAGATGAACCAACCTTTACTCCAGCTTCTGATATTCGCCTTCTGCTATTGCTGCTTACTGGTACTTTTTCTTGCTGCTACTGCCTATTATTGCTGCTGCCTTCTTCGTTTCAGAATTTTCGGTGTTTCGTGATTAGGGTTTCAGCGTGAAACCCCAATCTTTTGCTCTAAATTTCTGTGTGTATTCTCGTATGTATTGCTGTGTGAATTAGCCTTCTTTTATAAGCAAGTTTTAGGTTTTTTGCAATAAATTTCTGATTCTGATTTGATTTCGTTTTCCTATTTCAGATATGGGCTTAGGGTTGGGAAACTTGCTCACCAAGCTACTGAATTAGGGTTGGAAAGGTGAAGCCTTGCTCACCAAGTGATCTCAAACGTACGCAGTAGCTGCTGTTGGGCTATTGGGCTGAAGCGCCATTTTTCATTTTTGTGATTTTTCTGTAATTTTGGTTATTTTTGTAATTTTTTATTTATGTAAAATTAATTTTATTTTTGGCTTTTAATTATTTTATAAATTTCACTATTTAAATTTATTTTTATTATTTTTGGTCAACCAAACAAAAAGCTAAGTTGGGCCAAACCCGTCCAAAAGGAGACCTAAAATTAGGCCCAATCACACAAAATGCTAAAGTAGGCCCAAAAGGACAAATGACTAAAACAAAGCCCAATTAGAACGAGATAGCATTTGGATGAACCCAAAAATCTTATCTCGTAGTAATAGAACCTGGGACTTATGACACACAAAACAATAAAATTTACCATACTAAAAAGAGCGGACAAAATTGCTGTAACACCCCGGTATTTTTATCAAGTAAAAATACCCAAGTGCACCATTCCTAATACATCAGAGATATATTTCCTGTTTAAATACTGAACACCACAATAAAATTTTCACTGAATAACAACAGAACAGTCTTAAACATAAATAAGACCATAAACCATCAGTGAAATACAGTGTTCAATATCGCACAAGGAAGCGGAAATAAATACATAACTTTTACTACAGATAAAGTCATAATGCCGTGATACATAACTAACAAGGGAAAACATAACTTAAGCATAAAAGCTAAGTCTTCAGCAACCATCCGAGTACCACCTACTCGTGCCTCTTGGATCTCCACTTTCCCTGTTTATCTGTAAAACCACAACATATAAACAATGAGATACAATCTCAGTGAGTCCTACCGAGACCCCTACTAACGCTCTCGGTCCATTTAAAACATTTTTAAGATTCGACACAACACCGACCGCAATCCGCTTGCTAATCTCGGTGGACCATACAATAAGGCTTCGACCTAGTAAGACACCGGCTGCAATCCACTTGCGTCTTCCGATGAACTAGCATCTTAGGCCTTTCTACGTACCACCAGCCGCAGTCCGCCTGCATCTTCTGGTGAACATAGTACAATAACTTTTAACATAACACCGGCCGCAATCCCATTGCATCTTCCGGCGAACCCCATAACCAATAGTGTCTCCTAATGGCACAGAGCCTAGGGTAAGGGTTCATGACTACCCCGCCTAGTATGTCAACATGGGTCGTCACCCAAACTCGATATAATATATATATCTACAATAATATGAACATTTAGTTCATTTACATTCAGACCAATAATTGAACGTAACACCCGTATCGGGTCATTTCCCATAGTCGATATAATACATATCGTGAATCGTAGACCGGTTTAGACAATAGATAGTAATCATCTCGCGTCGGTTATACCATACCACGTAGGACTCATAGTCCGCTTTATTATTAACCAAAACATATCCGCACACGTGTACTATTATTCGGCTTTTCGAAACTATTTGAACTTCAAAAACAGTTCTTTTTACCTTTTTAAATTGAATATTTAGTTAGGCCTCGGAATAAGCTTTCAAACGCATCTTAGAACACCTCAATCGGGTTCCCGGATCAAAAGTTATTGCGAAAACAAAATCAGTGAAAAACTATTGAAAATCTGCAAAGCGTCGCTGTAGCGACCGAAAAATCCGGAGGAGGGATTCTTCGAAATTCTTTAAATGAAGCCGCCACCAAAGTTTTAGTTTAAGGGCAAACATTGGAAAATCCCTATTGAGTGGATAAAGGGGTCTTGCGGACCAGATTTAGGCTCGGGAGTCGTTTATGCGTAGGGAAGGTATTAGCACCCTACGACATCCTTCCTAAGGAAGGTTACCTTTTAACTAAATGTGTAAGCGTTTATTAATTCAAAAATAATGTTTTTACCCTTATAATAATAATAACAAAAGACTCGCTAAACGGTTAGTTATTTTTTGTACTTTTTGAGAAAAATGAGAGAAATAAAATTAAAGGGAAAAAAAAAGGTTTTTTATTAGTGCAATTGACAGAGGTCGGCCGCCCTCTGGTCCTACGTATCTCCTGGTAGAGAATCAAATCGCACGTAGTTCTTGGGTAGAAAATGTTTGTGTGTTTGTTTATTTTTATTTATTTTTGAAATTGGGAGAGGTATTCGTAATGACCAAACAAGCGAAACTCAGAGTGATCATTACTCGTGGTCCGTTTGAAAACCAAAGCTACTACTAACAGTCAAACAAGCTAAACTCAGAGTGACCATTAGTAATAACTTACTTCTATTTATTTTTGAAAAAGGAAATGGAAAAGCAATTGATATGAGGGTGTTGTATTATTAAAAACAGGGTTGCGACTATAAATATGATCTTATTATCAAAGGGTTTACATCATTAAAAAAAGTGTAAACATTAATACGGCGTTTTAAGAAACAGAGGGTGTTGTAACTCAAAAACGAAGGGGTGCGGGTATCTAATCTGAGTTTGAAATAGGGGTTGTATGACTAGAAACTGATAGTGCGAATAATAATCTGATGTTAAAAAACCTGGGAGGTTGTATCATTAGAAGAAGGGGTGTGAATATACATCTGTGTGTTTTGGGTAAGCATATACGTATGGTGTTTAAATTTGTGAAGTAAACAAAATGAGCTAACTAAAGGGAATGGGGTATTAAATATATGAAGGTGAGAGTTGTAGAATAAAGTAAATAAATAAATAAGGGAGTGGGGCGATGTGGCATGTGCGCATATGTGTAGTGGTAATATATAACTATAATAAAATAAATAATAAAACAATAACAGATAAAATGAAAAGGGAATGAAGCAAACCTAAATCCTAAATCAACAAATGATCCAGAAACAAAAACGAGAGAGAGAGAGAGAGAGAGAGAGCGCCGCTTAGAGTGAAGAGAAGAGATGATGTTTACAGAGAGAGGAAGAGGAGATCGGAGGGACGCGGAAGTGGCCATCTTGGTCACGCCAAGTCGCGAATGCAACGAAACGAGGCTCGATGGGTGACGTTGTCGGCGGATCTAGGCGGTGCTGCGACAGAGGTGGTGTTGTCTGGCGGTGGTTCAATGGCGATTTACGGCGAAAGGGGGTGTTTGGGGGTTCGGTTGAAGGTGGAGATGTAATATTCGCAAAATAATTAATAGAATTATTTGGATATTAACCCAATTAAATTAATTTAGTACTCGACTGGTAAATTTATTGAGTGCTAAAATTATTTATTGGTGGTCATCGGATCGTTAACCGGATAATACGGACCAAGGAAGTTTTGGAATCGAAATAGGAGATTTCGATCAATATGGTAATTTGACCGCGTTACAACAAATATATTAAATAAATATCTATATGTATACGTGGGTGTGTGTGAGCTATGTAGCCCGGATACGGGATACGATACGGGATACGACACGACACGGATACGTGGATACGGGAAAATTTTGAAAACCAAGATACGATACGGCGGGGATACTTCAATAAAAAATTAAATTAAAAATAAAAATATATAAAATATAACTAAAGATATTTCACTTTACTATATTTGTATTTGAAATAATATTATTTGAGTGGCTTATTTTATTTTATAAAATATTAGTGTTTAAAGTATAATTGATCTTTAAAAGTTATTTTGAGCTATTGAGGTGTTAAAATAATAGTTTGAGTGAAAATGGCTTTAAAATGGATTAAAATGAGCTATTGAGGTGTCAAAACGTATCCGCTGAGTATCCTGCGTTTACGCTGTATCCCGCGCCCGTATCCTGCTAATGGCGCCGTATCCCCAACGTGTCCCTCACGTATCCGGTAAGTATCCGATCTTTTTTTAATTTAAAAATAAATATAAATTCCAGGATACTCCCCGGATACGTATCCGGACGTATCCGACACGTATCGGTATCGGATACGTGTCAAATACGGGTACTTGGTCATTTTTGGAGTATCGGGGCTTCAGAGTGTGTGAGTGAAGAGAGAAAGAATTAATTAATTAATTAAATAAATATAAGTGTGTGTGTGTTATTAAAAGAAAGGAAAGGGATGAATTGAAGAAAGAAAGAAAAGGAAACAGCGAGAGAAGAGAAACAGAGAAGGAAAGGAGAAGAAAAGAGAGAGATGGCGTGAGGGAGAAGAGAAGAGGGAGGAAGGAGAATTCACCGAAACGACTTCCGTCCAACACGAAAAATGTTCAGCGCTACTTCCTCTTCGTTTTGGTACCAATTTCATGACGATCAGCTCACTCTCTCTCACTTGGCCATTTTCGTTTTTTTTTTGGAGCTTTTGTGGGAAATCCGATTTTGGGTTGGTTTTGAAGGTTTAGGTTCGGTTAGGAGCGAACCCAAGGATGATGGATCGTTGATTGAGGTTCGATTGAAAGATTGGAAGCGAGTTGGGTGATTTGGGGTTTTGGTGAATAGTGTCATGGAGGTTAGGGGAGGAAGATGATGAATAGTATCTGTGGAGAATTTTGGGGAAATCGGTATTTCGGTCAAAAGCGGTTTCGTGATCGAGTGGAAAGCTTTGGAAGCGGATTGGGTGTCGCCGGAGCGGGGAATGTTCGTGTGGTTACTCGGTGATTTCGGCTCGATCGTGGATCACGCGTCAAAGGTGAGTTTTACTCACACTTAGGATTTTTTATGTTTCGAATTAATTAATTAACTGTTTTACCGCTTTCGCTGGACTGGAATATTATTTGATAATCGAGTTTGAGAGATTTTGGGTTGAAAACCGATAATTGGAAAATATGTCGCGTTTTGATACAATTCGTTTAAAATGAGTTTTTGATTGATTGTGTGACTTTGATTGAAACTGTTTTTATAGTTGTCAAAAATGTTTTCGATCGGAACAAAAATCGGAATTGAACGAAATCGCCAAAATCTGCCTTAACAGACCCCCTTTCTGCCTGTTCGCGCGGAACTTGCGCTCCAGGCGCGACTTCAGCGCAGAATGACAGAACTTTCTGCCAGTTCGCGCGGAACTTGCGCTCCAGGCGCGACTCCAGCGCAGATTGGCAGAATTTCAGCAACGAAACACTGTTTTTCGTTTCGCGATATCTTTTGATCCGGGAACCCGATTGAGGTGTTCTAAGATGCGTTGGAAAGCTTATTCAGAGGCCTAACTGAATATTCTATTTTTAAGGCAAAATGAACTGTTTTAGATACTGAAAAACTGTGTCGAAAAGTGGTCAAATAGAGTACGAGTGTGAACTTGGATTTTTATAAAACTTGGAATCAAAGCGTTTCATTGATTGTCTGATTTGATGGACCGTGGGTTCATAGTGTCGTAGATATATATATTATATCGAGTTTGGGTGACGACCCATGTTGACATACTAGGCGGGGAAGTCATGAACCCTTACCCTAGGCTCTGGGCCATTAGGAAACACTATTGGTTATGGGGTTCGCCGGGATTAGCAAGTGGATTGCAGTCGGTGTTGTGTCAAAAGTTTGTGCTGCGTTCACCGGGATTAGCAAGTGGATTGCAGTCGGTGGTACGTAGAAAGGCCTAGGATATTAGTTCATCGGGATTAGCAAGTGGATTGCAGTCGGTGTCCTATTAGATCGAAGCCTTATTGTATGATTCACCGGGATTAGCAAGTGGATTGCAGTCGGTGCTGTGTCAAATCTTAAAAATGTTTTAAATGGACCGAGAGTGTTAGTAGGGGTCTCGGTAGAACTCACTGAGATTGTATCTCATTGTTCATATGTTGTTGGTTTACAGAGAAACAGGGAAAGTGGAGATCCAATAGCACGAGCAGGCTGAGCTCAGGCGACTGCTGATGACTTAGCTATTATGCTTAAGTTAATATTTCCTTTTGTTGTCTTTGTACTACAACTCTATGTATTAATGTTATGTATTTATTTCCGCTTTCTTGTACGATATTGAACACTGTATTTCACTGATGGTTTATGGTCTTATTTATGTTTAAGACTGTTCTATTGTTATTCAGTGAAAACTTATTGTGGTGTTCAGTATTTAAACAGGAAATATATCTCTGATTATTTTATGATGGTACACTTGAGTATTTTTATTCGATAAAAATACCGGGGTGTGACAGTTGGTATCAGAGCAGTTCGACCTAGTCGGACTTAGTTTAGGGTTGAGTCGATTCCTTGTTAGTCCTTTTTGTAATCACACTTGTGATGCTAAGAGACATTGAGCCTGATCAACTTAATACTTAGTGCATCATAAGCGGAATTATGACTGGATGACCAAGACGCAGTCCTCGACCAAAACCGGAATCTTCAACCAGTGCATCCTCAGGAAAGGTGACATGACGGTGGAAGAATACACCGCTAAGTTTGAGAAGTTGTCTCGGTTTTACCAAGTGGTGAAGTAAGCTTCGGATGACAAACGGAGAATGCAGAAGTATAAGACGGGCATAAGTGCTTTTAAGAGTTATGGTCTCAGTTCTTATACTGCTACCAATTATGTTGCCTTAGTGCAATCAACCTATGTCGCCGAGGATGATCTCATAGGAAATATGGGAAAGGAAAGAAGGTAGTTGACATATCAACTCCGACTGCAAAGTCCTAAGATAATTTTATCAAAGGAAAAGCAGATGTAGTTCTCTGATTCTTCAAAGGTCAGAAGAGGTTCTAACTGTGGAAAGCCTCACAGCGGTGATTGCAAGAGAAGACCTAATCGGTGCTATTATATAAATGCAGAGGGTCACTATGGTAAAGAGTGCCCCGTAAGGGAAAGTGCCAAGGAGTCACAAGCAGCTCCAAGACAAGGACGAGTCAACACCTTGAATGCTCAGACAGTTACAACTGCAGACAATCTACTGAGGGGTATGGGATCAGTTTTCAATAACTCCGTCAGTATATTATATGATTCGGGTGCAACCTATTGCTGTATATCCCGATCGCGTGTGAATCAGTTGGGATTAGCCTTATCATCGCTATCCGAACCGATAACTATCTTAACTGCGGCTATGGGTCGTGTCCAGACCCAATCTTTGTGTCGGAATTGCCTACGTGTTATAGGAGACAGAAATTTCGTGGAAGGATTATTTGTTTGCCTGTGAGAAGTGTGGACACCATTTTGGGTATGAATTGGATGACTACAAATCATGTTGTAATCGACTGTGTTAATCAACTACCAGTTTCTCTTCAGAATCAGTTGAATTGTCTAAGACAAATTCTGAAGCGGTTACCCAGTTCACCTTAGACGGTCAATCCTCATTCCAAGGTGCGGAAGCACATGTTAGTATGTTATCTGCATCCACTGGAACTAGTATTAGATTTATCATCTGTACAAGTTGTGAATGACTTTTTGGATGTTCTCTGGATGTTTTTCACGATGAAGTTTCTTCTGAACCTCCAGAGCGAGAAGTAGAGTTTACTGTAGAATTGATTCCTGGCACGGGATCAATATCTATTGTTTCTTATTGAAGGTTTCTTGAGAATTAAAGGAAATAGAGTCTCAACTTGAAGAGTCGATGTTAAAGAAATTCTGTCGACCGAGTGCTTCTCTAAGGAGTGCTCTGGTGTGGTTAATCGAAAGGAAAAATGGTAGCATGAGATCGTGCATTGATTATCGACAACTCAACAAAGTGACGATCAGGAATAAATATCCCTTACCAAGGATAGACGATTTGCTTGAGCAATTTGAGGTGCTGCAGTGTTTTCAGAAATTGATCTGAGGTCGGGATATCATCAAATAAAAGTTAGAGCCTTAGATATTCCGAAGACAGCTTTCCGTACTAGGTATGGACATTACGAGTTCGTAGTGATGCCCTTCGGTTTGACTAATGCTCCAGCGGTATTCATGGATTACATGAACCGAGTTTTTCATACGTATTAGGATCAGTTTGAAGTCGTTTTCATCAATGATATCTTGATGTGCTCGAAAACCATTGAGGAGCATGTCCAACATCTCCTCATTGTTCTGAGTGCACTCCGAGAAAAGAATTTGTACGCGAAACCTCAGGAGTGTGATTTTTGGGTGCCAGAGTAAAGTCTTTGGGACAGATGATTTCCCAAGTCGGGAGTTTCTGTAGATCCCAGTAAGAAGGAAGCGGTGTTGAATGGGAGTGACCAACGTCAGTCGCAGAGATCGAAAGTTTCTGGGTCTAGCCGGTTACTATAAGAGATTTGTCCAAGGGTTCTCACGGTTAGTTTTCCACTTACTCGGTTAACTCGTAAGGGTCATCCGTTTACGTGGGATGCCGATTGTGAAGAACGTTTTCAAGAGTTGAAGATTTTGACTTCTGCTCCAACCCTGATTCTTCCAGATCCGTTTTTGGGATTCCAAAGTTACAGCGACCCTTCTGGGAATGGTTTGAGATGTGTTCTCATGCAGAATCAACAAGTGGTAGCTTGGGTGTCCAGACAATTAAAGTCTCATGAGAAGAGATATCCGACTCATGATTTGTAATTGGCATCTATTGTGTATGCACTGAAGATTTGGAGACGTTACCTTTATGGGTCTCGTTTCGAAGTCTTTAGTGATCACAAAAGTTTAAAGTATCTGTTTGATCAGAAAGAATTGAATAACAGGCAGAGAAGGTGGGTGGAATTTCTGAAGGATTATGACTTCGAATTGAAGTATCATTCGGGAAAGGCTAATGTTGTAGCTGAAGCACTAAGTAGGAAATCCATCCACATAGCAGAGTTGATGCTGCAAGAAATGGGATTGTTAGAGTCTTTTAGATCTAAGTTGGAGTACATCCATAAGTTTCCACTTTGGTGGCGAGGTAGTAGTTTGTTAACCTCTCCCTGGTGAAGGTTGACAACGAGATTGTCTTACGAGATTCCGTTTGACAAAACGAACGTGAATACGAATATGTAAGTGAGGTAACTGCTGACTGTTTTCACGTTGCGAATAACCATCAAAGGATTAATTGATGGATCTGCTTGCGAGTAGCTGAAATTTCCGAAGTGAAGCTTGGTGTGCGGCGTGATAGTTTTGAAAAATAATTTTTGTGAAAACCCGCATGCTAGGGTTAATTTTGGGAACGAATCAGGAGGTTAATAAAATCTGATTGAGGAAGAAAATCCTAGGAGGATTATTTAGGTTGAGGAGAAGTTCTCAACGCTATGGACTAATTTGGAAAGGAATCCAGTGTGTCGTTGATAAAAACCTCGTGATGAAGTTGCAATAGAGGAAAAAGAACTGAGTTCTGTTTGAAAGTTGTTTTGAGAACAACAGAGGTGATTTTCATTGTTTTCAAGTTTATTTGATGTCCCCGCGGTTTATTTCTACGTTTAAGATAAACGTTTCTGGTAACCCTCATTCCATATTCTTTCGAAAAGTGTTATCTCGAAATCTTGGGGGCGAGTCAAGAAGTTTCACAAGTGACTTTTCCGTCACATTGTCGGTGTGTACGAGAACTGTTATGGATCTTAGAAGGTTTGTTGAGAAAGTGTTTATTCCCTTCGAAGAAATTGTGGTTGTTTTTACCTTTGCCGAGGAGTACCAGTTTGTGGATCTCGTTTTCAACTTGTACATCTATCAAGTGTCTTGTATTAAACCCTTTGATTTAGATTAATCAAAGTTGGGGAGTAAACGAGGATAATTGGAATGAAGTTCGGAAGTGTTTTCAAACGCGGTGCCGAGCCTATGTAGGCGAATGATGAGTTTCTCGTGTTGATTTGTAACCAGAGAGTTCGTATCAAGGTAATAGTGGATCATGCTTAGAGATTGATGTGCCAACTTGGGAAGACTTTCTGCACTCATTTCGTTAATTCAGGAATGTTTTCCAGCAAAATTTGGACCTTTCTGAGAATGTCTGTTCTCGGTTAGTCAATCGTAAGACTTGACGAAATTTTGAGGACAAAATTCTTTTAAGTTGGGGAGAATGTAATATCCGCAAAATAATTAATAGAATTATTTGGATATTAACCCAATTAAATTAATTTAGTACTCGACTGGTAAATTTATTGAGTGCTAAAATTATTTATTGGTGGTCATCGGATCGTTAACCGGATAATACGGACCAAGGAAGTTTTGGAATCGAAATAGGAGATTTCGATCAATATGGTAATTTGACCGCGTTACAACAAATATATTAAATAAATATCTATATGTATACGTGGGTGTGTGTGAGTGAAGAGAGAAAGAATTAATTAATTAATTAAATAAATATAAGTGTGTGTGTGTTATTAAAAGAAAGGAAAGGGATGAATTGAAGAAAGAAAGAAAAGGAAACAGCGAGAGAAGAGAAACAGAGAAGGAAAGGAGAAGAAAAGAGAGAGATGGCGTGAGGGAGAAGAGAAGAGGGAGGAAGGAGAATTCACCGAAACGACTTCCGTCCAACACGAAAAATGTTCAGCGCTACTTCCTCTTCGTTTTGGTACCAATTTCATGACGATCAGCTCACTCTCTCTCACTTGGCCATTTTCGTTTTTTTTTTTGGAGCTTTTGTGGGAAATCCGATTTTGGGTTGGTTTTGAAGGTTTAGGTTCGGTTAGGAGCGAACCCAAGGATGATGGATCGTTGATTGAGGTTCGATTGAAAGATTGGAAGCGAGTTGGGTGATTTGGGGTTTTGGTGAATAGTGTCATGGAGGTTAGGGGAGGAAGATGATGAATAGTGTCTGTGGAGAATTTTGGGGAAATCGGTATTTCGGTCAAAAGCGGTTTCGTGATCGAGTGGAAAGCTTTGGAAGCGGATTGGGTGTCGCCGGAGCGGGGAATGTTCGTGTGGTTACTCGGTGATTTCGGCTCGATCGTGGATCACGCGTCAAAGGTGAGTTTTACTCACGCTTAGGATTTTTTATGTTTCGAATTAATTAATTAACTGTTTTACCGCTTTCGCTGGACTGGAATATTATTTGATAATCGAGTTTGAGAGATTTTGGGTTGAAAACCGATAATTGGAAAATATGTCGCGTTTTGATACAATTCGTTTAAAATGAGTTTTTGATTGATTGTGTGACTTTGATTGAAACTGTTTTTATAGTTGTCAAAAATGTTTTCGATCGGAACAAAAATCGGAATTGAAGAAATCGCCAAAATCTGCCTTAACAGACCCCCTTTCTGCCTGTTCGCGCGGAACTTGCGCTCCAGGCGCGACTTCAGCGCAGAATGACAGAACTTTCTGCCAGTTCGCGCGGAACTTGCGCTCCAGGCGCGACTCCAGCGCAGATTGGCAGAATTTCAGCAACGAAACACTGTTTTTCGTTTCGCGATATCTTTTGATCCGGGAACCCGATTGAGGTGTTCTAAGATGCGTTGGAAAGATTATTCAGAGGCCTAACTGAATATTCTATTTTTAAGGCAAAATGAACTGTTTTAGATACTGAAAAACTGTGTCGAAAAGTGGTCAAATAGAGTACGAGTGTGAACTTGGATTTTTATAAAACTTGGAATCAAAGCGTTTCATTGATTGTCTGATTTGATGGACCGTGGGTTCATAGTGTCGTAGATATATATATTATATCGAGTTTGGGTGACGACCCATGTTGACATACTAGGCGGGGAAGTCATGAACCCTTACCCTAGGCTCTGGGCCATTAGGAAACACTATTGGTTATGGGGTTCGCCGGGATTAGCAAGTGGATTGCAGTCGGTGTTTTGTCAAAAGTTTGTGCTGCGTTCACCGGGATTAGCAAGTGGATTGCAGTCGGTGGTACGTAGAAAGGCCTAGGATATTAGTTCATCGGGATTAGCAAATGGATTGCAGTCGGTGTCCTATTAGATCGAAGCCTTATTGTATGATTCACCGGGATTAGCAAGTGGATTGCAGTCGGTGCTGTGTCAAATCTTAAAAATGTTTTAAATGGACCGAGAGTGTTAGTAGGGGTCTCGGTAGAACTCACTGAGATTGTATCTCATTGTTCATATGTTGTTGTTTTACAGAGAAACAGGGAAAGTGGAGATCCAATAGCACGAGCAGGCTGAGCTCAGGCGACTGCTGATGACTTAGCTATTATGCTTAAGTTAATATTTCCTTTTGTTGTCTTTGTACTACAACTCTATGTATTAATGTTATGTATTTATTTCCGCTTTCTTGTACGATATTGAACACTGTATTTCACTGATGGTTTATGGTCTTATTTATGTTTAAGACTGTTCTATTGTTATTCAGTGAAAACTTATTGTGGTGTTCAGTATTTAAACAGGAAATATATCTCTGATTATTTTATGATGGTACACTTGGGTATTTTTACTCGATAAAAATACCGGGGTGTGACAGGAGAGGTGACGATGAAAAGGGCGTGGTGACGGGAAGAAGGCTTCGACGGAGGGGGTCTTTCGGTGATGGGTGAGTGACGGCGGTTTGAGGCGGACGGCCACCGTCTACGGTGGTCGGACTCTAAGGAGGTGAGTTTCGCTATTTTGTTTTTACGGTTCTATTCTTCTCCTCTCTAGTTCTGATCTGCCTATTTTGATGTTTATTGTTTTTTTTGGTTTCTCTGGGAGTTCACGGCCAACGGTGACGTGCTTCGGGGGGACGACGCGAGGGGGTTCGCGACGGCGGTGGTTGTTTGGTGGCTGTTGGGGAGGTTGATGGCTACGGTGGTGGAGTGGTGATGATAGGGGTGGTTGGTGGTTGGCCGTAGGAGTGGTGGAGAGGGGATATCGTGGAGGTGAGGGAGAGGGTGGTGGTGGTGTGAGAGTGAGAGGGAGAGTTTGGTGGGTCGCGGTGGTGGCGTGGCTACTGTGGTTGTGGATACGGTTCGGTTGCTATAAGGAGAGAGAGGGTACGGTGGTTTCGGTTGCTTGTGTGGTTGTGTGGGTGGTGATTGGTGGCTTCGGTGTGTAGGTGGTGGTGGTCGTGGCCCCTCTTTCTTCTCCTTTACATTGTGTTCTCTGTATGTGTTATTGTATTGTTAATCAATTTTGCTACCATGCCCCCCTGTTACTGTAGCTGTGTGTGCATTTATACTAGTGCTTGGTGTGGTGTAGGTGTGGTATGTGGAGAACAAAATCAAAACTCCCAGGAGACCAGACAGAGACAGCAGCAAGAGAGGAGCAGAGTTGCTGCCAAGTTATGGTATTTTTTGCCTAAAATGAAGATCAAACCAAGAGACAAGAAGAAGGGGGTTTGAGCTCAAAGCTCAAACTGTTGCTGCAACAGCAGCAAGGCGCAGGCTACATGTTTTTGTTTGACTTTTCTTTATATTTTTTTTATGTGTAACAAACAAAAATGTAATTTTGTATTATTTTGAAAAATAAAAAAACCAGATTTAAACAAGCTTAACTATTTGACTATATTTTCTTTTTATTGACAGCTACTATTCAACCGATAATAATAATAATAAATGAAACAAAAAAACAACAAGGCTAAATTGCTAACGGCTTTTGAATAACACGCACAATTAGCTAACCCTCGTATGACAAACGATAGATTCTTGCAAATAGAGAAATATTAATTAGAATCAGATATTCACAAAAATACATTTTTATTTGATTTTCAATTAGTCGGACAAAATTAGGGTATAACGACGCGAACTGCTTCCGTCGCGACGCGAAAAGTGACAGAAACTTTTTGCGTGACAAAACTGGGCCAGGTCGCGACGCGAAGGGGACGGGTCGCGACGCGACCATCTGCAGAAAACTGCAGGTTTTCCGTTTTCTTGCGAAATTCGCTATTCCGCTCAATTCCGATTTTTGTTCCGATTGAAAACAGTTTTGACAACTATAAAAACAGTCTCAATCAAAGTCACACAATCAATCAAATCAATCAAAAACTCATTTTTAACGAATTGTATCAAAACGCGACATATTTTCCAATTAACGGTTTTTAAGTCAAAATCTTTCGAAATCAAATAACCAAAAATTCCATTTCAACACGACACAACTCGAGTAATATCCAGTAATTTTACAGACCAGCGGAAGCGATAAAACGATCAATCAATTAACATCGGAAAAACAAAAATCCTAAACGTGAGTAGAACTCACCCTTGACGCGTGATCCACGATCAAGCCGAAATCACCGAGTAGCCACACGAACGCTCCCCGCTCCGGCGACACCCAATCCACTTCCAAAGCTTCCCACTCGATCACGAAACCTCTTTTGACCGAAATACCAAATTCCTCGAAATCCTCCCTGGACACTATTCATCATCCCTAACCTCCAAAACTACTATTCACACATAAACCCAATTTTTGATTTTCAAAACCCTAACTCACCCAATCGTTGTTTCCTCCACTCCAAGTTAGCTCCCAAGCTTCCATTTGAACTTCCCACACTTCCAAATCACTCAAAAGAAGAAGCAAGCTCCAAGACTCCACTTCTCCTCAAGAAAACGAAAATGGTGGATTTGTGTAGAATGAGTTGATGATGATGATGTTTGTACCAAATTGAAGAGGAAGTAACGCTGAACGTTTTTCGTGTTGGAAGGAAGTCGTTTTGATGAACCGAAGTCCTCCCTTTTTCCTCTTCTTCCTCCAGGCCCCTTTCCTCTTCTTTCTCTTTTCTCTCTTTTCTCCTCTCTGTAACTCTCTCTCGCATTCTTTCTTTCTTTTCTTTCTTAATTCTTTTTCTTTCCTTTCTTTTTAACACACACACACACACACCTATATTTATTTATTTAATATATAAGCTGTAACGCGGTCAAATTACCATATTGATCGAAATCTCTTATTTCGATTCCAAAATTTCTTTGGCCCGTATTATCCGGTTAACGATCCGATGACAACCAATAAATAATTTTAGCACTCATTAAATTTACCAGTCGAGTACTAAATTAGTTTAATTGGGTTAACATCCAAATAATTCCATTAATTATTTTGGGGATGTTACATTCTCCCCAACTTGAAAGAATTTTGTCCTCAAAATTTCGCTAAGTCTTTCATCCGACTAACCGAGGATCGACATTCCCAGAAAGGTCTAAATTTGCTGGAAAACAATCTCGAACTATCCAAATGAGTGTAGAAAATCTTCCCAAGTTGGCACGTCAATCCTTAAGTATGTTCAACTACTACCCTAGAACGCTTCTAAGATTATAGTCCGAACTCTCTTATTACGAATCGACACGAGACACTCCTCTTTCACCTACATAGGCTCGACACCGCGTTTGAAAACACTTCCGAAGCTTCATTCCACTTATCCTCGTTTACTCCCCAACTTTGATTAATCTAAATCAAGGATTTAATACAAGACGCTTGGTAGAATATATGTTGAATATGAGGTCCACTAGCTGGTACTGCTCGGTAAAGGTAAGTACAAACATGATTTCCTTGAAGGGCATAAACACGTTCTCAACAAATCTTCTAAAATCCATAACAGTTTTCGTACATACCGACAATGTGACGAAAAAGTCACTTGTGAAACTTCTTGACTCGCCCCCATATTTCGAGATAACACTTTTCAAAAGAAGATGAAATGAGGATTTACCAGAAACGTTTATCTTAAACGTAGAAATAAACCGTGGGAACATCAAATAAATTTGAACGTAATGCAAATTACCTCAGTTGTTCTCAAAACAACTATCAAAACAGAACTCAGAGCTCTTTTTCCTCTATTGCAACTTCATCACGAGGTTTTTACCAACGACGCACCCCATTCCTTTCCAAATTAGTCAATAGCGTTGAGAGTTTTCCCTCAACCTAAGTAATCCTCTTGATTCATTCCCAAAATTAACTTTAGCATGCGGGTTTTCACAAAAATGATTCTTCAAAACTATCACGCCGCACACCAAGCTTCATTCCGGAAATTTCACTCACTTGCAAGCAGATCCATCAATTAATCCTTTGATGGCCATTCGCAACGTGAAAACAGTCAGCAGTTACCTCACTTACATATTCGTATTCACGTTCGACTTGTCAAACGGAATCATATTATACCATCTCATTGTTAACCTTCACAAAGGAGAGGTTAACAAACTAATACCTTGCCACTAATACATCTGCTTTACATCTCTGTACATCTTGGTGGATCCAGGGTGTACAGAATATAAACCTCGGTGTGCTTCTTCTAACACTTGCCTTCTATTGTTCTCATCATCGGGCGCACAGATCCTACCGTTGAAACAACTGACTCCATCACTATCCATGGTAAAATCCGGAAATACCTTTTGTGATTGTAGCTTCACATCAACTTCCTGTACTAAGCATATAGAATCCCTTAGGGAACTAGAGACCCTCATATGGCTCAATACTAAACGGTTCCCCCTTGATCTTGAATTCAGATTTAAGTCTCTAAAAGACTCCGGTAATTCCATTTCATGCATCAATAAACTCGGCCATGTGGATGGACTTCCTACTCAGTGCATCAGTTACAACACTGGCCTTTCCTGGATGATACTTCAACCCAAAGTCATAATCCTTTAGAAATTCTACCCATCTTCTTTTCCTGTTATTCTGTTCTTTCTGATCAAACAGATACCTTAAACTCTTGTGACCACTAAAGACTTCGAAACGAGATCCATACAGGTAATGTCTCCAAATCTTCAGTGCGTACACAATAGCTGCCAACTCCTAAATTATGAGTCGGATAATTCCCTTCACGAGTCTTCAATTGCCTGGATGCACAAGCTACCACCTGTTGATTCTGCATGAGAACACATCCTAAACCCTCCCATGAAGCGTCATCGAAAATTTGAAATTCCAATGACGAATCCGGAAGAATCAGGATTGGAGCAGAAATCAAAATCTTCAACTCTTGAAAACATTCTTCACAATCGGCATCCCACGTAAACGGATGACCCTTATGAGTTAACCGAGTAAGTGGAAAACTAACTGTGAGAACCCTTGAACAAATCTCTTATAGTAACCGGCTAGACCCAGAAACTTTTGATCTCTGCGGCTGATGTCGGTCACTCCCATTCAACACCGCTTCCTTCTCACTGGGATCTACAGAAACTCCCGACTTGGGAAATCACATGTCCCAAAGACTTTACCTCTGACACCCAAAAATCACACTCCGAAGGTTTCAAGTATAACTTATTTTCTCGGAGTACTTTCAGAACAATGCGGAGATGTTGGACATGCTCCTCAGTGGTCTTCGAGCACATCAAGATATCATCAATGAAAACCACAACGAACTGATCCAGATAAATGTGGAACACTCGGTTCATGTAATCCATGAATACCGCTGGAGCATAGGTCAAACCGAAGGGCACCACTACAAGCACATAATGTCCATACCTAGTATGGAAGGCTGTCTTCGGAATATCTAAGGCTCTAACTTTTATTTGATGATATCCTGACCTCAGATCAATTTTTAGAAAACACTGCAGCACCTCAATTTGCTCAAGCAAATCGTCTATCCTTTGTAAGGGATATTTATTCTTGATCGTCACTTGTTGAGTTGTCGATAATCAATGCACAATCTCATGCTACCATTTTTCCTTTCGACTAACCACACCAGAGCACTCCTTAGAGAAGCACTCGGTCGAATGAATTACTTTAACGTCGACTCTTCAAGTTGAGACTCCATTTCCTTGAATTCTAAAGGAACATTCAATAGGAAACGATAGATATTGATCCCGTGCCAGGAACCAATTCTACAGTAAACTCTACCTCTCGCTCTGGAGGTTCAGAAGAAACTTCATCCAGAAAAACATCCGGAGAACATCCAAAAAGTCATTCACAACTTGTACAGATGATAAATCTAATACTAGTTTCAGTGGATGCAGATAACATAGTAACATGTGCTTCCGCACCTTGGAATGAAGATTGACCGTCTAAGGTGAACTAGGTAACCGCTTCAGAATGTGTCCTAGACAACTCAACTGATTCTGCAGCGAAGCTGACAGTGATTAACACAGTCGATGGCAACATGATTTGCAGTCATCCAATTCATACCCAACATGGTGTCCACACTTCTCATAGGCAAACAATAAATTCTACAACAAAATTTCTGCCTCCTATGACAAGTAGACAATTCTATACGAGGATTAGGTCTGGACACGACCCTTAGCAGCAGTTAAAATAGTTATCGGCTCGGATAGCGGAGACAATGCTAATCCCAACCGATCCACACATGCTTGTGCTATAAAACAATGGGTTGCACCCGAATCGTATAATATACTGACGGAGTTATTGAAAACTGATCCCATACCTCTCAGTAACTCGTCAGCAGTTGTAACTGTCTGAGCATCCAAAGTGTTGACGCATCTTTGCCTTGGAGCTGCTCGTGACTTCTTGGGACTCTTCCTTGCAGGGCACTTTTTACCTTAGTGACCCTCTTCATTATAATAATAGCATCGATTAGATCTTTGCTTACGTCCACCACTGTGACGCTTTCCTTGGTTAGAACATCTTCTGACTTCTGAAGCATCGAAGAATTGCACCTGCTTTTCCTTTGATAAAATTATCTTAGGACTTTGCATCCGGAGTTGATAATTCAACTACCTTTCTTATTTTCCCATACTCCCTATGAGATCATCCTCGGCGACATAGGCTGGTTGCACTAATGCAACAAAATTGGTAATAGTATAAGAGCTGAGACCATAAGTCATAAAAGCACTAAGGCCCTTCTTATACATCTGCATTCTCCATTCGTCATTCGAAACATACCTTACCATTCGGTAAAACTGAGACAACTTCTCAAACTTAGCGGTGGATTCTTCCACCGTCATGCGACCTTTCCTGAGGATGCACCGGTTGGAGACTCCGGTCTTGGTCGAGGATTGTGTCTTGATCATCCTGGTATAATTCCGCTTATGATGCACTAAGTATTAAGTTGATCAGGCTCAATGTCTCTTAGCATCACAAGTGTAATTACGACAAGGACTGGCAAGGAATCGACTCAACCCTAAACTAAGTCCGACTAGGTCGAACCGCTCTGATACCAACTGTAACACCCCGGTATTTTTATCAAGTAAAAATACCCAAGTGCACCATTCCTAATACATCAGAGATATATTTCCTGTTTAAATACTGAACACCACAATAAAATTTTCACCGAATAACAACAGAACAGTCTTAAACATAAATAAGACCATAAACCATCAGTGAAATACAGTGTTCAATATCGCACAAGGAAGCGGAAATAAATACATAACTTTTACTACAGATAAAGTCATAATGCCGTGATACATAACTAACAAGGGAAAACATAACTTAAGCATAAAAGCTAAGTCTTCAGCAACCATCCGAGTACCACCTACTCGTGCCTCTTGGATCTCCACTTTCCCTGTTTATCTGTAAAACCACAACATATAAACAATGAGATACAATCTCAGTGAGTCCTACCGAGACCCCTACTAACGCTCTCGGTCCATTTAAAACATTTTTAAGATTCGACACAACACCGACCGCAATCCGCTTGCTAATCTCGGTGGACCATACAATAAGGCTTCGACCTAGTAAGACACCGGCTGCAATCCACTTGCGTCTCCCGATGAACTAGCATCTT
The DNA here is from genome assembly GCA_039519185.1 of Astragalus membranaceus. Lineage (NCBI taxonomy): Eukaryota > Viridiplantae > Streptophyta > Magnoliopsida > Fabales > Fabaceae > Astragalus > Astragalus membranaceus. The sequence goes on along the minus strand of CM076854.1, from coordinate 18,964,032 downwards.
AGGCCTTTCTACGTACCACCAGCCGCAGTCCGCCTGCATCTTCTGGTGAACATAGTACAATAACTTTTAACATAACACCGACCGCAATCCCATTGCATCTTCCGGCGAACCCCATAACCAATAGTGTCTCCTAATGGCACAGAGCCTAGGGTAAGGGTTCATGACTACCCCGCCTAGTATGTCAACATGGGTCGTCACCCAAACTCGATATAATATATATATCTACAATAATATGAACATTTAGTTCATTTACATTCAGACCAATAATTGAACGTAACACCCGTATCGGGTCATTTCCCATAGTCGATATAATACATATCGTGAATCGTAGACCGGTTTAGACAATAGATAATAATCATCTCGCGTCGGTTATACCATACCACGTAGGACTCATAGTCCGCTTTATTATTAACCAAAACATATCCGCACACGTGTACTATTATTCGGCTTTTCGAAACTATTTGAACTTCAAAAACAGTTCTTTTTACCTTTTTAAATTGTATATTTAGTTAGGCCTCGGAATAAGCTTTCAAACGCATCTTAGAACACCTCAATCGGGTTCCCGGATCAAAAGATATTGCGAAAACAAAATCAGTGAAAAACTGTTGAAAATCTGCAAAGCGTCGCGACGCGAACTGCTTCCGTCGCGACGCGAAAAGTGACAGAAACTTTTTGCGTGACAAAACTGGGCCAGGTCGTGACGCGAAGGGGACGGGTCGCGACGCGACCATCTGCAGAAAAGTGCAGGTTTTCCATTTTCTTGCGAAATTCGCTATTCCGCTCAATTCCGATTCTTGTTCCGATTAAAAACAGTTTTGACAACTATAAAAACAGTCTCAATCAAAGTCACACAATCAATCAAATCAATCAAAAACTTATTTTTAACGAATTGTATCAAAACGCGACATATTTTCCAATTAACGGTTTTTAAGGCAAAATCTTTCGAAATCAAATCACCAAAAATTCCATTTCAATACGACACAACTCGAGACTCGCTCCGATCGATTCCTAACCCGAAACTGACAATATCCAGTAATATTCCAGACCAGCGGAAGCGATAAAACGATCAATCAATTAACATCGGAAAAACAAAAATCCTAAACGTGAGTAGAACTCACCCTTGACGCGTGATCCACGATCGAGCCGAAATCACCGAGTAGCCACACGAACGCTCCCCGCTCCGGGGACACCCAATCCGCTTCCAAAGCTTCCCACTCGATCACGAAACCTCTTTTGACCAAAATACCAAATTCCTCGAAATCCTCCCTGGACACTATTCATGATCCCTAACCTCCAAAACTACTATTCACACATAAACCCAATTTTTGATTTTCAAAACCCTAACTCACCCAATCGTTGTTTCCTCCACTCCAAGTTAGCTCCCAAGCTTCCATTTGAACTTCCCACACTTCCAAATCACTCAAAAGATGAAGCAAGCTCCAAGACTCCACTTCTCCTCAAGAAAACGAAAATGGTGGATTTGTGTAGAGTGAGTTGATGATGATGATGTTTGTACCAAATTGAAGAGGAAGTAACGCTGAACGTTTTTCGTGTTGAAAGGAAGTCGTTTTGATGAACCGAAGTCCTCCCTTTTTCCTCTTCTTCCTCCATGCCCCTTTCCTCTTCTTTCTCTTTTCTCTCTTTTCTCCTCTCTGTAACTCTCTCTCGCATTCTTTCTTTCTTTTCTTTCTTAATTCTTTTACTTTCCTTTCTTTTTAACACACACACACACACACCTATATTTATTTATTTAATATATAAGCTGTAACGCGGTCAAATTACCATATTGATCGAAATCTCTTATTTCGATTCCAAAATTTCCTTGGCCCGTATTATCCGGTTAACGATCCGATGACAACCAATAAATAATTTTAGCACTCATTAAATTTACCAGTCGAGTACTAAATTAGTTTAATTGGGTTAACATCCAAATAATTCCATTAATTATTTTGGGGATGTTACAATTGCGGTATAACAGGCACTTTTGGAAGGCTTGTGGTATTTTTATGTGTTTGTTCAATGCTACAGCTTTATAGTGCCACAACATCAGTTTTGCCGCGTCATCATAAGAGAGAATCCAAAAAGTGAAGATTTTGTGCTCCTAAAATGAATCACATCAGCGCCACTCCATGTGGCAGGCTAGCTGACGCGCTCACCCACCCAAGATCTTTTAGAGGACACTTGTCCACTTGCGAATGGAGAGGTACATATGGTTGGTGGGAATGTCAGTTCTTGCTTTTGGGAGACACATTGGATAAAAGAAAGAGAGAGAGCCTTCTTCCTCAACACACTCGACCTTACTCCATCTTCTCCACAAGATATTTTTGCTGGTCTAAAACAGAGAGAGTTCTTGACACCATCTCTTCCCCATTTTTACCACAACAATACGCTCCAACTCCATGAACAAAAGTTCCTGCACACTAATGCTGTGAAGCGATGCTGCAACAGTTCTGGGCTGATTCATGCAAAGGGGTCTAAATAGTATATCTTCTATTCTATTTTACTTCTTTTGTATTTTCAGTATTATGAACATGGTTTTTATCATTGTTTGTAGTTTCTTGTTAATGCTCATAATGAGCTAAACACTTTGTAGTTGGGATGCATAAACTTTGTGTAGCGACCGAAAAATCCGGAGGAGGGATTCTTCGAAGTTCTTGAAATGAAGCCGCCACCAAAGTTTAGTTTAAGGGCACACATTGGAAAATCCCTATTGTGTGGATAAAGGGGGTTTGCGGACCAGGTTTAGGCTCGGGAGTCGTTTATGCGTAGGGAAGGTATTAGCACCCTACGACATCCTTCCTAAGGAAGGTTACCTTTTAACTAAATGTGTAAGCGTTTATTAATTCAAAAATAATGTTTTTACCCTTATAATAATAAAAATAAAAGCCTCGCTAAACGGTTAGTTATTTTTGTACTTTTTGAGAAATAGAAGAGAAATGAGTTAAAAGGAAAAAAATGGTTTTTTAATAATGCAATTGACAAAGGTCGGCCGCCCTCTGCTCCTACGTATCTCCTGGTAGAGAATCAAATCACACGTAGTTCTCGGTAAAAAGTTTTTGTGTTTGGTGTTTTTTTTTAATTATTTTTGAAATTGGAAGAGGTATTCGTAACGACCAAACAGGTAAAACTCAGAGTGGTCGTCACTCGTAACTCGTTTGAAAACTAAGGCTGTTACTAACGGTCAAACAAGCTAAGCTTAGAGTGGTCATTAGTAACAAACCATTTTTGTGAGTTTGATCGTTTATCTGTTATTTGGCAAAAAATAGGTTTGTGGAAGAAAGTGCTTATTTATGAAAAAAAAAAATTAAAGAAGAGAAACAGGGGGTGCAGTAGTAAAAAGAAGGGGTGCATTTAGCAGCAGCCCAACCCACTATAAGGTTTGCTAACCCACGAAATTGTGGGCTTTCCTAGGGGTTGCAGTGACTAAAAAGGGGGGGGGGGTGCGAGTAATAATCTGGCTATTTTGATTTTTAAATAAAATAAATAACAGATCAAAGGGGTATATAAAATGAAACCCAATTTGCAGAACCCTAATTCTGACTTCCCATTCTCAGCGCCGCACAGATCCCTTGAGAGAGAGAGAGATGCTGACAGAAAGAGAAGAGACTACGGAGGGAGAGAAGACGATTGCCGGCGAGAGGGATGACGCGCGACGGTGCCTGTCCACGGCGCAGCTTGAACACGGCTGCGTTCGCGGTGGGGGAGAGAGTACGATGGCGATGGGGTGATGACTTGACGACGGTGAAAGGGAGGTCCGCCGGAGACGATCGATCGCAGCGGGGAGGCTGCAGAGGTGCTCGCGAAGCTGTTTACGGCGACGGCGTGGGGGGGGGGGGGAGGATCGATCGTTCGGTTCGCGCTTGACAGTGGTGAGGGGGTGAGGTTTGGTGGTCGTTGGGGAGGTTGTTGATGGTTGACAGGGGTTTTGGTTGGCTACGGTGAGGGTGGAGGCGACGGTGGAGTAAAAAACGTGAGGGGGTGATGAGAGAGGGTGAGGTTGATGGGGACTGTGTCGGTAGAGGTGGTGTACGGTGGTGAGGCGACGGTGAGCGGTAGAGGGAGCGATGGGAGAGAGGACGATGGAGATGATGGTTTTGTGGATAGAGTTCACGGTGGTGGCTGTTGGTTGATGATGTGGTGCGAAAATGGTGGTGTTGGTTTGGTGTTGGTGGTTTTGGGTGGTCACGGTGGTGGCTGTTGGTTGGTGATGTGGTGGTTTGGCTATGAGGGGGTGGCTTTGGGTGGTCACGGTGGTGACCACCGCGTGGAGGCAGGAGCTTCAAATTCCTTTTTTCTTTGCCTTTCTTTTCTGATTTATTAATTTTTGGTTCCCACTGTTTTTTGTCTTGCTGTCTGTGATCCCCCCTCCTCCTTTATTTTGATTCTGTGTTTCTAATTGTTTGTGTTTTTTTCTCTGTATCCCCCCCTTTACTGTTACCGGTTGCTGGTTTTTTATAGAGGATCCCCCATTGTGTTGTTATGCTTTTGCAGAGTAGGCAGAGTAGTGGAGCAGAGGTGGTGGTACTGCTGTTTGCAAGGCCAGCATTGTTGGTGCCAAGAATGGGAAGACAATAAAGAGGGTGAAGAAATGGGCGTTGGCATAATGCTCAAAGAGATTTTCAGCAAGGACAGCAACTTGTGCTGCCTTGCTTTTTATTTAGTTTTTGCTTTTTAATTAATTTTTTGTACTACTTTGTATTTAATTTTTTTGTCAACATGTATGTACTAAAGTTGACTTCTTTATTTGTAAAAAAAACTGATTATAGTAATAATAAAAAAGCAATTATTCAAATCTGATTTTTTATTACATTTTCTTATTAAACTAATACCTATAAAATAACGAGTACTAAAATGAGCACCCGTATATGACGACAAGTGACACGCACGCACAACGAGAATGAAACCTGCACATGAACGGGAATGACATGCGCAAACAGCAAACACAATATTTTAGATTTTTTCTAGTAAACTTTAAATTAGCCGGACAAAATTAGGGTATGACACTTTGTAATGATTTTTGAATAGTTAGTGTTATATATAGATGCACGCATTTTAATCATTGTTTTATACTTCTTTCAAACTTGTTTTGGGAATGGTCAACTAAAATGAGTACATTCGTAAATACAAACATGGTTTATGATTCAAACTCAAGGGTTAATATGGGTGAGTGTTTGTCAAAGGAAACTTCGGCAAACCATGCTTAAACCTAGACATAGGAAAGCATCGTCCATAGGATGTAACTGTGGGTAGTTAATATATAGGGGTGAACCTATTTAGAGCTTAGATATAACCCTTATAGTGAAACCCTGACGTTAGTGACTGAAAGACACATATCTAATGCTAAAACATCCAATGCTACAACATTGTATGTAGAATTATGCTATTTTGAAGGATTTACTTAGTGGAAGAATCTCAACTATCTTTATTCTCAACTTTTCACACCACCTTACTAGTTTGTTTTAATTTCTGTTACATTGACATATTGTAGTTCCAAATACTTGTTACTTGGTTACCCTTCACTAGTTAACTATCATATTAAATTTTAAAATTAACATCAATCCCTGTGGGTACGATCCTTACTTTTCACTATATTACTTGTCGCGAATGTGTATACTTGCACAACGCCTTTTTGCACAACAAGTTTTTGGCAGCTCGCGGTCGATGCACTCAGACGAACCGAGGCAGACCTTTCGTGAAGAGAATTAATGAATATCCAATTCCGCATTCTCTGGAGAAACCATCGTCATTGAATATGTATGACGGGATGGGCGACCCGGATAATCACATTGATTACTTCGAGTTAATGACGCATTACTGCAATGCTGAAGACAAAGTAAAGTGCAAGATTTCCCCCCTCACTCTGGAGAAGTCAGCCTTGTTATGGTTTAGGCAATTAAGGCTAGACTCGATCTTGTCTTGGGATCAACTCGCTAGCTTATTCTCGTCCCGTTTCACCGCCTCGAGAATGAAGCCTAAGTCGGAAGAAGTCGTCTGAGCAGTCAGGTAAGGGGAAAAGGAAACCCTCCGAGAATACATGGAAAGATTTAACAAAGAAGCGACCAACGTCCGCAACCTCTAGGAAGAGATAAGTCTCTTCTTCATGAAGGGTAGACTTAGGAAGGAGAGCTTGTTCAAGGTCGACGTTGGGGTAAATCGGCCTCGAAATCTAGAAGTTTTTCTTCACAAATCGTAAGAAGGTGTGTTACTGATAACTCATATTTATATGAGTTATTTATATTCTTTAGGCTTAAGTTAAAGTAAGTTCTTAAGTAATTATCTGGTTAAATATGTAAATATGTGTTAAGAAGTGTAAAAGAAGGGTTAGGAGATAATTTGTTATCATTTGACACATTTGGTGCCTTTGTGAGTATTTTAATGTTTCTGATAAGTGCTGCCGCGTTAAGCGCTATAGCGCTATATGACGGTGGGCCAGCTGGACATCAAAAAGATATTTTACATTTTGGAGCCTCACAATTTATGTCAAGTCAAAGTCTGACTTCCATGTGCCTAGGACTGTGTGGAAGTTTTTTATTAGCTAGTTTGAACACTTGTCCACTTGTTGTTGGAAGATCACTTTAGTTGGTGAGATCTACTTTATGGAATGCTACTTTATGGAGAATAAAAATATCTCACTTCTTCTTCCACACTAGAGAATTCAGAATAGAGGAGAGAGTTTTTTGTAGGGAAAAACTTGACACCATTTTCCTCCATTAATCCTCTCCTTCAAGCTCTTATTTTCAAGAGAAGATCATCATCTCCAACGCTGTGAAGCTGTGCTATAGTGTCAGCAACCCGTCTCATGAGAAGGAGCTCACGTAGTGTATCTTTTGCAACCGTGTCTCCTCTTTTCCTATTCGGTAATATGAGCTTTTTGGTTTGTATTGTGTTGATGATGCTCACCATGAGCTAAACACTTAGTAGTTGGATTGCTTGGAACTTTGTAATGAATTTTTAGTATTGTTAATATAATATTGTGATGTTTGCGTTTCAATTTTTGTGCTATAATACTTTCAAACTCGTTTTGGGATTGATCAACTAAAATGGGTACATTCGTAGGTACAGACATGGTCTACGATTCTAACTCAAAGGTTGATATGAATGAAAGGTTGTTTAAAGACATTTAGACAACTTGTGCTTAGCTCTAGACATAGGGGAGCAACATTTCATAAGGTGAATACTGTGGGTTCCTCATTATACAGGGGTGGACTTATTTAGAACCTAGACATAGGAGTCTTGTAACAAAACCCTGGCGTCAGTGACCGAAAGGCACAACATCATATGCTACAGCACTTAGCGCTACAGCGTCAGATGTTATAGCGCTTTACTTTAAAGGATTTACGTAGGGAAAAGCAGTCCAACTCATTTTATCAACTCTTGAACTTTCATTCTGAATTTCTACTTATCATCTATCTTTACTTGTTTATTTACATTTATGTTATTCAGAATACTTGTTGACAACTTGTTATTGTTACTTGTTTTTCTCACTATCTTAATTACTAACTTAAATATAGAAGTAAACTCAACAATCTCCGTGGGAACGATCTTTACTTATCACTCTATTACTTGTTGCGATTGTGTACACTTGCACAAACTACTTTTCGCACAACAAGTTTTTGGCGCCGTTGCTGGGGATTGTGAAAGTCAATTTCTATTGTTTAGTTAGTTTAGATTCTTTTATTAGTTTGTTCTGTTTTTCAACAAATTTTTTTTCGAAGTTGTATTGTGTTTTGTGTTTGTAGTGTGTTTCTCTTTGTTGTTATTTGTGTTTAGTGTTTGTGAAAAAAAAATCCACTTAATGTCATGGACCATTTGAATTTTTACTCCATGCAAGCAAGGAATTCTCAACAACAATTTTTCAACTATGACTTCCATGGGGATGAACATGAAAGGGGCTGTTATGAGACAAATTTCATGCCCATGATAGCCCAAAATATGGATTATGGCATGGGAAATGCTGTGTGTGAGCAAGATTCATATTCTCAAGCTCAAACCGGAGGATTACATGAGGACAACTCTGATTTAAAAGAACTCTTAGTTCAATTCCTTCAAGATATCAAAGTGGATAGTGGCAACTTTCAAGTGTCATGCAAGAATATGGAAGAGAGTTGTATTGAAGAGGTGGTTGAGCAAAAGGAAGATAATTTCAAAGAACTCTTAGCTCATTCCATTGAATATATGAAGGTGGAGCGTGACAACTTTGAAGCTTCGTGTAAGAATATAGAGGCTCACTTTAACACTATAATGGAGCATCTAAAAGCAGATAGTTGTATTGAAGAGGTGGTTGAGCAAAAGAAAGAAAAAAGTGTAGAGTTTGAAGATGAATGTTATCATTTGGGCAACTCTGGTTTTAAAGAAATTTTTGCTCAGTCCATTGAATCTACTGAGTTGGTTGAGCAAGAGGAAGAAAAAGAGAGTGTAGAGTATGAACTTGAATGTGGTCATTTGGAAATAGTGGAAGAAAAACAAAAAAATTGTGTAGTTGTAGAAAAAGAAAAATTCAAAAATAGTGACAAGAAAGAAAAACCAAGGTTGAGGTATGAAAAGAGTCATGTGACAATTGAGACTCAACCCTTGGTAATTGAAGAAAATAGTCCTCCGCAAGAGAGGGGGAATTCCTATCCCAAATGCTTATTGGTTGGGGCTTGGGAACACTTGCTGCCCTATACCAACTACATGGGATTTCTGACCAAAATGAGAAAGCAGAAGGATGATATTTTCTTCTTGTCCTATTATCCACCCTAACTTGGGTTTTGAATGTCAAGTCTAGCTAAGGACTCTTAAACTAAGCGCTACTGGGAGGCAACCCATATTTTTAGGACTAATTATGTTCTGTGTGTTTTTGTTTTTACTATTACAGGTATGAATAAGAAGACTTGTGGTATGTATGTGCTGTCAATTATGCAGATTTCTGATATTGTAGCACCATGTGTTATAGCACTCATAGTTGAGGTGTTGAGAATGTGGTTAAAATAGTTAAAAAGAAGATGATGAGAAAGATGAATGAGAGCATAATAAGAAAGAAGAGGGAAGTAAGGAAGTATCCCCCATTTTGCATCAAATCACACCACCCACCCAAAACCTTTCCACCACACCTTCACCTAAACCATCACCAACCAAAGAACCATCCCCTCCACCTATTCTCACAGTTCCAACCATTAATCTATCCTTACCTCAAGCCAAACCATCAAACCGTATTCCAATACCTTCCTCATTTCCAAAACAACCCACTCTACACAAGTCCCCATCTCCTAAGAAACTTCCCTCACCAAACCAAAAATCATCTCAGTCTCACAAAAGAACAAAATCCACTGATAAACTCCAAGCCTGCCACAAAGCAACCACCAATGATATTGGAAGCTAAAGTGCAGAGAGTAAATGCTATCACAAGTGGTGCTATAGCATCAGTATCAAAAGGCAGTGCTGCAGCATCTGCTGTAGCACCAAAGAAAGCTGTAAGAACAAAAATGGTGGCAAAAAAGAGGCCAAGGGTGCCTAAATCTGTTGTGGAGGAACCTAATTCTGTTGTAGCAAATGATTGGGTCCCCTCTCCTACACCAGAGCCGCCATTAGCCAAAGATACCTACCAACAAGACTTAGTCTGGCTGAAGACTCTTAAAGCAAGCGCTCCTGGGAGGCAACCCATGGATTTGAACTAACAATTTTGTGGTTTTAATTTTTATTTTGTGCAGGAGTGAATTTTGTGAAGTGAGAAAAGAAGCCACCAAAAAAGAAGCCCAAGGCATCCAGTAGCAGAGTCACCACAGTGCCCACCAGAGCAAGCAAATGGCTCAAATCTGGGTTAGCAAACAAGTACTCTAACCCTTCTTTGAAAAAAAAATATGTTGTTTGCCTGTTTTCAATAAACATGTTAGGTGCTATAGAGTCTATTCTTGCATCTAACAATATGTTTAGAGTTTTCTTTCTGTTGTTTTTAATTCTGTTGAGTTTTAGTCATAGGACTCTCCCTTTAGCATGCATGAGCAGTGGGGACATTGCTAGGTCTTAAGTTGGGGGGAGGACCTTATAAATGTCAATGTTATGTTTTGTTTGAATAAAAAGGCATGATTAGTTGCAATTTTTAAATTTTTCAGTAATAGAAGTTGTACTTGTTGAGCTAAATTTAATGATGATTAAGTGTATATGTGTAGTGTAGCCTTGTTTGAACAATGACTGGTTTTATTACTGCTTCTACACTCAAACTCTAGGCTTAGCAAGGAACCTAGTTAGCTAGGAATGATAAGGTTTAGTCAAGTTTTTACTAAAAATTGAGAGTAGCATTTGAAGCTAAGTTTGGGGGTGCATCGGTTATATTAAGGCTAGGTATGAAGATTATATGATGGTCGGTGCAATAGGCTCACAAAGTATACAAATGTATTGTCAATTGGTCATGTATGTTGTAATTAGCTGCAATTGCCAGAAACAAATGCTGAACTGTTCCAAAAATGCATATAAAAAAAAGAGAGAAAGAAAAAACACTAGTGCAAAATCAGGAAAAGAATTAGACATTTAAAGTCAGGCGCTTAGATGCCTGACTTTATAGGTTGACGCGGTGGCAAACTTGTAATTAAGATGAAAATCTTTATTTGACGCGCATGTTTTGAAGTCGTGCGTAGTTATGCTTGACTTTAAAAGTGAAAAGTTTTAACATTTAAAGACAAGCTCCTATATGGCCTGACTTCTAAAGTATTTCAGAATAAAAATAAAAATTAAGTCCCATTTCTCTCGAACCCTACTCTCACTGAGACTCGCTCTCAAAACTCTGTCTCCCTCGATCTTCTCCTCGCGTTTCTCTCAGGGTCTCCCTCGCTCATGGTCTCCTTCGCTCATGGAATCGAACCCTACTCTCACTCAGTCTCGCTCTCAAAACTCTGTCTCCCTCGATCTTCTCCTCGCGTTTCTCTCAGGGTCTCCCTCGCTCATGGTCTCCTTCGCTCCTTCGCTCATGGAATTGAACCCTACTCTCACTCAGTCACTCTCAAAACTCTGTCTCGCTCGATCTTCTCCTCGCGTTTCTCTTATGGAATCCATCCCTCCTTCGCTCCTTCGCTCAGGGTCTCAGACGCGTGACGAAACAAACCCTAAATCAGCGTCGTTTCTCACTCAGGTCTGTTCCGTCTCTCTTTACTTTGTCTTCTTCGTTTTCCCTTATCTTCTCTGCTAGGTTTTGACAGTTTATTGATAATTTGTACAGATTGAAGGCTGGATTCATACCGACACAGTTATACAAACGATTTTAAGAAGGTATTAAACAAAAGCCCTTTGATTGCTTCGTTAATTTCTCTGTTTGGGAAACTGAAAATCTGATTTCTTTGGTTTCTGTTGTTACATGAACGAAATGTTGCTGGATGTGTTGAAAACGAAACACAAACGAAGAACGCACACAGGTATTGTTTTCGTCACCTTCTGTTTTTCTTTTGTTTCCTTTTAATGTGTTAAACCCTATGTTTAACACTCTTGGTTTCTGTTGTATGTGCTCAAACTGGCTGTTTGAGATGGTGATTGCTTCAAATCACAGCTTAGAAGAACACCGGATACACACAATAGAAGGTAAACCCCTCTTCTCTTCTCACCGTACTTTAAAAACTCTTTGTTCTTCACACCTTAATCAAATTCTAACTTGTTGGAGTTTTGGTGGCCTCTTTTTTTAAAAAATTAATAATTATTAGATCCTACCTCTCTTTTCATGCAGTTGAAGTATAGTGATGGTGACAAAGCATTTGGTACATCAAGTGAACTCTTCATCGATGAAAGATTAAAAATTGCATTAGATGGCATCATTGTGGTCAGGTATAATTTTCAAGTCTTGAAGTTAGTAAAAGCCAGGTTTAACATGTTCATTCACATGCTGATATTGATCTGTTTTACAGCATGGAAATATGTCGCCCTCAAAATTTTGACGGATCAGTAGAAAACTCCTTAAAAGGCAAGATAAGAATTACCACAAGAAAAACTAATTTCTATAACTAACTTCCTAATAGTCTGTGATATGATTGATTGTGCTGTCATATTTCAACAATGTTGTTTTTAATCTCTTTCACTTTTGCTTGTCTAGCTGGACTGGAGACTAGCAGAACAGGAAAGGGCACAGTGTTCTTCAAATTCATTATCAGATGATAAGGTGTCAGAAATTGATAGCACACCCAATAGAGTTTCAGAGGATCTTGTCAAGTGTTTATCTAGCATATTTGTTAGATTTGGAGCATTCAAGGACAAGGAAAAAGATCAATTGTGTGATCCTTATGGCATTTGTTCAGAATCCAAAACAAGAGAAGTTGGTCCATATAAGAATTTATGTGAAGTTAAAGTTTCCACTGTTGAACTCAACAGAACAACAAATGCAGTGTTCTTGGTACACAGATTAAAGTAAGTTAATTAACTGCTTGTTGTAATTAACTGCTTGTTGATTATACTTTGTGTATCTATCTAATTTTGTAGACAAATTCAGGTTCCTACTTGGGAAACTTGCTTCTTTGAACTTGAAGGGACTTACCCATCAGGAAAAACTTGCATTCTGGATAAACACTTACAATTCTTGCATTCTCAATGTAAGACACCATTCTGAAGAGTTGAATCTTTTAGTTCTTTTTCTAAATTTAATGAAATCTTAGCTTGCCTAATATTCTTGGATTTAATAGTAAGCACCTTAAAATGTTTTGATTTACATATTGTAGGCATATTTAGAACATGGCATACCTGAAAGTCCTGAAATGGTTGTAGCACTAATGCAGAAGGTATGATAATCTTAGTTTTCTTATATCTATTTCCAACTGAAACTACTAAGGATTATATATATATATATATATATATATATATATATATATATATATATATATATACTATTCCAAGTTAACTAAGACAAGACAATGCATGTATCAGGCAACAATAGTAGTGGGGGGCCAGTTGCTCAATGCAATCACAAGAACTTGTTGGCATATGACAGATTTCAACCTGTGAAGGGAAGGAATGTCCTCTGGGAAGAAATATCCAAGAACTTGTTGGCATATGGGATCAACAAAAATCCTGGGCAGTGTAAATCTATGTGGACATCTTTGCTAAAGAAATATGAGGTTTGTTTCTTCTTCTGAGTGACTTGATTAATATTAATATTGGTAAGCAAATGAGACAATCAATAGAAATAATTATTCTTATTTCTTGGATGGCGGTTTGTTTGTTTAATGGAGCCTATACATTGGATGGTATGGAATGGGGGAAAATCTGTCTTTGGATTGTTGATGTCATTTTTGATACTTTATATAATGCTTATCCCATCTGACTGTGTCCTAAGAACCTATTCTGAAAAATGGACATAATTTTGACCTACCTTCTTTGCATGCTGGTGTGGGCTACAATTAATGTTGTTTTAATTAATATTTCCTTTTATATTTTGATATAAACTTCAAATGCACAAGTTTGTCTTAATCAGTGCATGTGTCCTTTGAGGTATAATTTGTTTCCAAATGCAGGGAACTTGTTCTCCCCTGATTGTTTATCTAAAAGGACTGTTAAGCCTGAAAGTTTTATTCACTGCAGGGAACTTTTGCTTGATTTCTATACAAGTCCTGTGCAATATCCCCCAGTTCGATTAATGCCCATTGCTTCATGAACCAGTAACTGAGGGTAACAGATCTAAATTTTTTGTTGTTGTTGTTGTTGATTTTTTCTGGTTCTGTGTATTTCGGTTCCCCCAATTCGATTAATATTTTGTTGATCTGTTTCTTGTTTCTGGTGTATTTCTTGTAGTGCATTCTGACAAGGAAATTGAAATGACCATATTGCCATCATCTCTGGTTCTTAAGGAGCTTTTTGAGCCAGGAGCTGCAATAGGATCATCTGGTTATGATCTCAATGGTTTGATGTTTCCAATGAAGGTATATTCTACTGTTCTTGTATGTTTCATTTCATTTTGAATTTTTTTGAATCTTTGATGATAAGTGAGTGAGCATTTGTAATCAAGTAATTGGTCACTGATACTTTTGTTTTTGCAGGGGAATTGGGACTGGGATTAAGCTGTTCCAGTTTAGTTGGTTGTGAATCTCTTTAAATGGTAAATATTATCATCAAAAGTTCTTCCATCCTTTTATTTAGCTGCTACTGTATTAATTGGTCCATTTAGGTTATGTAGGCTGTGCTTGTTTGACTGTAAAAATATTGAAGCTAAGGTTTCTTCATACTTATTTGGCTAACAAAGTTTAGGATGGTTGAAAGTTTGATTGAGGGCACCATTGTGTGTGTTTGAGCATTTGACACTTTTGTTTCTTTTTCCATCAATTTATTTTCTGCAAAGATTATGATTGGGAAATATAATTCTGCTATGTATATGATAACTGAATTTGTAGTTTTGTAGAAGAAATGATAGTTTTGAGGAAAGATAGTCAAGTAATCTTTTTGACCAAATTTAACCCTATGCAGTCTTTGAAGTTGTTGTCTGTTATGTCTGCACTTCGTTTGGATGATGGTGATACTGATGATATTGAGAAAACATGAGTCGTTGCATTGCTGGATTCTTCAAGCGGTGCTAATAGAGATAGGAGCATCACAGTGGTTGATCCGCTAGCTTCTAGCACTTGGGAACAGGTGCATTTTTATTGTTGCTATTTACTAGTTCTATCTGATGAATTGGTTGTTGTGATTGAAATATCAATGCAGGTTCCATCCTCTAAGACATTGATTATACCAGTCCAATGCAAATCTTACAGAGTACAGTGTTTCTCAAGCCATTTCTGCACAGGCACGTTGTTTTGCCACTTCTTAAAATTTTGAAGGTTCCTTTATGTCTAAGAGAAATAAGATGATAAAAGTTATAATAATTTAAATCCTATGACATTTTTTGCAGATATTATCTATTTAAAACTTGTAGCTCAAACCATTTAGTCTAATTTATCAAATAAATGACACTCTGTTTCATTCATATGTAAAGTTGTTAGTATCCCAAGGATTCTGCTCTTTGTTTTATTGGTAGGTTCCATGTAACTTCAAAACATAAATGATTTGCCAACTAGCTAATATAAATAGTTTGATAAACATCATGGATGCATATGAGATCAAGGCATTCAAATTTTGTAATCTTTGAAAAATGTTTTACAATTTTTACTTATTGATGCAGTACTTTTTTATTTTTATTTTCAGGAGGCCAACAAGCGTAATAACAACTTCTTACCTCCCCCATGGGCGATAGTTGCTATGCTTATTTACAAAATCTGCTTCTTTTTCTTGGGTTTCTTCTGTTTTGTGCATATATTGATGAGCTCAAATTTTGGAAAGTGTTTGATTCAGTTTTTTTCCACTGCTTGTGCATATATTGATGCTGCATAATTTAACTTATTTGGTAAATGACCAATTATTTGGTTTTTTTGTTATGACTGCAGATTCATTAAGAATGCAATAGGACTCTTTGAGGATACCAACTTGTGTGCCATCCATGCTAAGCGTGTCACCATTATGCCAAAGGATATTCAGTTGGCAAGGAGGATGCGGCGAACGTGCTTAAGAATGGTGGGCTTGGTGCTTTTATGTGGCTGCGGATAGTATTTTGTGATTAAAATGATCAGTTGTTAGGGAATAAGTGTTTACTGCTAGTCTGATTAGGATGATAGGGATATGCTACTATGTTAATTTTTAGATTGTAATTGTTTTCAAGAATTTCAGATTTCTTTATGTTGTTTTTACTGGATGCACAGCCACTGGAATGTAATGCACAACCTTTTAAATGGAAGAAATAGATTCAGGTGCAGCATGGGTATACATTAAGGCTACCAAATAATTTTTTTTTTTTAAAAAAAAATGGACTTTTAAAGTCAGGCGGAACTAAAGTCTGACTTCAAAACATACTTACGAAGTCAGGCAATAATAAATGCTTGACTTTAAATCATACTTACGAAGTCAGGCAATAATAAATGCTTGACTTTAAATCCTACTTACGAAGTCAGGCGAAATAAATGCCTGACTTTAAATCATACTTACGAAGTCAGGCGAAATAAATGCTTGACTTTAAAACTGACTTACGAAGTCAAGCGAAATAAATGCTTGACTTTAAAACTGACTTACGAAGTCAGGCGAAATAAATGCTTGACTTTAAATCAGACTTACGAAGTCAGGCTATCGCTTGACTTTAAAACTCCTTACATACAAAGTCGACTTAATAAAAGTCAAGCGGGCGCCTGACTTTAAATCCCCTTTTCGCCTGACTTTAAATCCCTTTTTTGCACTAGTGAAAAAAAAGAAAAAAATGCAAATAAGGAGTTCAGTAATGAGGGCATTGCAGCTGAATCTGTTCATCAAGCCCTTTGTTGTGCTTTGAAGCCCCTCAAGTCTTATGTGAGAATGTTAGTCTACTCTCCTTTTTGAAAAAAATCTTTGGCTAAACCAAAAGAAGGCCACTCTTTCCAAGGCTAGGAGAAATGTTGAAACTAGCTAGGAACTAAACTAAGTCTAGTAGTCACACACTCACAATTGAGCTGTAATAATTCTAGATGTTGTGAAAAGCAATGGTGTGTGTGTTGGGTGTGAATCTGAAAGTTTGGCCTAATGAGAGCAATTTTTGAAAATCTGTTTGATTTAAAGGTGCAACTAGTTTGGTCCTGATATTCAGTTGTTATTCTATTTTTATTAAGTTGTTATCTTTATCAAGTGTCATCACTTGAGGACAAGCAATGGTTTAAGTTTGGGGGTGTGATAACTCATATTTATATGAGTTATTTATATTCTTTAGGCTTAAGTTAACGTAAGTTCTTAAGTAATTATGTGGTTAAATATGTAAATATGTGTTAAGAAGTGTAAAAGAAGGGTTATGAGATAATTTGTTATCATTTGACACATTTGGTGCCTTTGTGAGTATTTTAATGTTTCCGATAAGTGCTGCCGCGTTAAGCGCTATAGCGCTATATGACGGTGGGCCAGCTGGACATCAAAAAGATATTTTACATTTTGGAGCCTCACACTTTATGTCAAGTCAAAGCCTGACTTCCATGTGCCTAGGACTGTGTGGAAGTTTTTTATTGGCTAGTTTGAACACTTGTCCACTTGTTGTTGGAAGATCACTTTAGTTGGTGAGATCTACTTTATGGAAAGCTACTTTATGCAGAATAAAAATATCTCACTTCTTCTTCCACACTAGAGAATTCAGAATAGAGGAGAGAGTTTTTGTAGGGAGAAACTTGACACCATTTTCCTCCATTAATCCTCTCCTTCAAGCTCTTATTTTTCAAGAGAAGATCATCATCTCCAACGCTGTGAAGCTGTGCTATAGCGTCAGCAACCCGTCTCATGAGAAGGAGCTCACGTAGTGTATCTTTTGCAACCGTGTCTCCTATTTTCCTATTCGGTAATATGAGCTTTTTGGTTTGTATTGTGTTGATGATGCTCACCATGAGATAAACACTTAGTAGTTGGATTGCTTGGAACTTTGTAATGAATTTTTAGTATTGTTAATATAATATTGTGATGTTTGCGTTTCAATCTTTGTGCTATAATACTTTCAAACTCGTTTTGGGATTGATCAACTAAAATGGGTACATTCGTAGGTACAGACATGGTCTACGATTCTAACTCAAAGGTTGATATGAATGAAAGGTTGTTTAAAGACATTTAGACAACTTGTGCTTAACTCTAGACATAGGGGAGCAATAGTTCATAAGGTGAATACTGTGGGTTCCTCATTATACAGTGGTGGACTTATTTAGAAGCTAGACATAGGAGTCTTGTAACAAAACCCTGGCGTCAGTGACCGAAAGGCACAACATCATATGCTACAGCACTTAGCGCTACTGCGTCAGATGTTATAGCGCTTTACTTTAAAGGATTTACTTAGGGAAAAGCAGTTCAACTCATTTTATCAACTCTTGAACTTTCATTCTGAATTTCTACTTATCATCTATCTTTACTTGTTTATTTACATTTATGTTATTCACAATACTTGTTGACAACTTCTTGTTGTTACTTGTTTTTCTCACCAGCTTAATTACTAACTTAAATATAGAAGTAAACTCAACAATCTCCGTGGGAACGATCTTTACTTATCACT
This sequence comes from Astragalus membranaceus, assembly GCA_039519185.1. NCBI lineage: Eukaryota > Viridiplantae > Streptophyta > Magnoliopsida > Fabales > Fabaceae > Astragalus > Astragalus membranaceus. Next base: position 18,946,013 of record CM076854.1, on the reverse strand, counting down.
TTATTACTTGTTGCGATTGTGTACACTTGCACAAACTACTTTTCGCACAATAGTTACAAGGGTGAGGATGATCAGAAAGAGAGACAGATCAGAAGGAGCATCTGAAGAAGGATGTTGGAGGCTCGCAACGTGATCGTGACTCTCGACTCTCGAACTGGAGTCTGAAGACACTCTGAATTCACCGAGTTGAACACGACACGGGAAAAGATCCTTTCGGAATGTGTCGGCCCCGAGTTTCATTACGTGAAATGGCCTAGACCCCTCGAGTAAAAGGAGGGGATGTCGAAGAAGAAGTAATGTTGATACCATAGAAGTAACAGGCATGACATGAACCAATGCAATACCCTCAAGGACAACACAAAAGACAAACTAACCAGGAATGAAGAAGCTTGGACGAACAGAGGTGATCTCGGATGAACGGGATCGACGAGGTCGTCATCGGAAACCGGGGAATGTGCGGCGGTGGGTCAACGTTGGATCGCCGGAAGTCAAGATCGTCAACATCGAATCGTCGAAATTCAATCTCGGAGTAAGAGGGCCTTCAACAAAGGATCAAATGAGGGGTATCTTCCCCTATTTATATTGGGTTCGAAGACGCCAACAGGCTGAAGCTGAACAGACGCAGGTTACACGTGTTAAGACCTCGAGGTTCGGGCGCCAGCTGGAGGAGACTTTTGAAAATTCCTCAAAGGCACTCTCGCGACCAGCTCGGGCTCGGAATCCATCTTAGCCAAAGGTATCAAGCTTTGATAGTATAAGCCAACTCGGGGCAACCTCGGAGCCGTGATAATCGCTCTAAGTCCACCCAGAAGGCCAAGCTCGCTCACAGGCATAGCATTCAAGCCGAGGCTGCCCATACAGGAACGACCCCGACTTGGGGAGCAACTGTTCCGAACTGGACCAAGCCCAATCCGTAGCGGCCCAATACGGCCCAAATCATGCGCGCTAGAGGGCGACAAGGCGCGTTCCGCAAGGCGCCTAAATCAACGGCCGATCCCACAGTATTCACCTTATGAACTATTGCTCCCCTATGTCTAGAGTTAAGCACATTTTAGTTGGCCAATCCCAAAACGAGTTTGAAAGATTAAAGCACAAAGATTGAAACACAAACATCATAACGTTATATTAACAATACTAAAGAGTCATTACAAAGCTTAAAGCAATCCAACTACTAAGTGTTTAGCTCATGATGAGGATCATCAACACAATACAAACCAAAATGTTCATATTACCGAAAATGAAAAGAGGAGGCACGGTTGCAAAAGATACATGACATAGGATCCTTGTCATGAGACGGGTAGATGGCGCTATATCACGGCTACACAACGTTGGAAATGATTGATCTTCTCTTGAAAAATGAAAGCTTGAAGTGGAGGATTAATGGAGGAGAGTGTGTCAAGTTTTTCTCTCCAAAAAATCTCTCTTCAATTCTGAATGTGTGGCATGAGGAAGAAGAAGTGAGATATGTTTCTTTATTTTCCATAAAGTAGCTTTCCAAAAAGTAGACAAGACAATCCCCACCAACCAAAAGTGATCTTCCAACAACAAGTGGAGAAGTGTCCCTATAAATCCTTTTGGTTGGTGACTTCAGCAGCAAGAATATCCCTTAAATATGGGCTGAAATGACATAAAGCTTGAGGTCCAAAATTGTGCTTTTTACCTTTCTCTCTCTTACTCACGTAGGATGCAACGCTATAGCGTCAAACGCTCCAGCACTGAACAAACACATTAAAAATAACAAGAGGGCGCCAAAAGTGCCAATTTGTCTCATAATCAGTTCCTAACCCTCTTTTACACTTCTTAACACATATTTACATATTAAACAACATAATTACTTAAGAACTCACATTAGTTTAAGCCTAAAGAATATAAATAACTCATATAAATAAGAGTTATCAGTAACTTGTGGCATTATTGAAATTAGGAGCAAAAGTTTTAGTCCACGTTAGACTTTTAACATCGGTTGTTTTAACAGCCGATGCTAAATGTACTTGAGTTGTTAAATGTCCAACTCAAGTACATTTAGCATCGGCCGTTAAAACAACCGATGTTTAATGTATAAACCCTCTTTTTTCTATTTCCCATCCCTCGCACAAAAACTTGCACTCTCTTAACCCACACTCGATCTCTTCTTCCTCGCGAATCTAACACCCAAAGTAATTTTCAATTACTTTACATGTTAAGTGGTTTAATTCTTGTGTGCCTTGTTGACTTAAATTGTTGAGGAATTATTTTGTTAATTTATTGATACATTAGTTGGGGGATTTTTTTGGTGAAAATTTAGACCTTCATTAGAGTATTAAACCACACTTAAAGTTTTAGGATTTAGCCACCTCAAGTGACTAAAATACCCTTCATTAATCCATCCTATATAAGGAATGGGGCTGAAAACCAACCAACACAATCTCAATTTCAGTTTTCAAAAAGAAACAATGCATCAACTTGGGAAAGGGGAGAGAGGGACTCAAGGATGAAGAAGAAGAGCAAAAGGGGCAAGTTGCATGTGTGACCCACTCTCACCATTGAATCCTTTCTTATATCGCATTCCTTCTTCCCTCAATATTTCAAAACCCTTTAGCCCTTAGACTTCACAAACCAGAAAAACATTCCAGCAAACCTTCATACTCCTCTCTTTGAGTTGCATGTCGCATGGTGGGGGCTAGAGAGTTGATTTGGGAGCTTGCACTAGTGCAAAAAAGGGATTTAAAGTCAGGCGAAAAGGGGATTTAAAGTCAGGCGGGCGCTTGACTTTTATTAAGTCGACTTTGTATGTCTGGAGTTTTAAAGTCAAGCGATAGCCTGACTTCGTATGTATGATTTAAGGTCAAGCATTTATTGCGCCTGACTTCGTAAGTATGTTTTAAAGTCAAACATTTATTCTTGCCTGACTTCGTAAGTATGATTTAAAGTCAAGCATTTATTCTTGCCTGACTTCGTAAGTATGATTTAAAGTCAAGCATTTATTCTTGCCTGACTTCGTAAGTATGATTTAAAGTCAAGCATTTATTATTGCTTGACTTTAAATCATACATACGAAGTCAAGCAAGAATAAAAGCTTGACTTTAAATCATACTTACGAAGTCAAGCATTAATTATTGCCTGACTTCGTATGTATGATTTAAGGTCAAGCTTTTATTATTGCTTGACTTCGTATGTATGATTTAAGGTCAAGTATTATTGCGCCTGACCTTAAAAGTTTTTTTTTTTTTTTTTAATTTTGGTTACACCCTGGTTATACGAAATTCATCACTCTAATCATCTGTAACTTGGAATATGGCCAATCTAAATTACAGCAACTTTGGGAGGCGCCTAATCTAAATAATTACCACTAATTTTAATTCATTAGACCAAAATCAATCCAAAAATTCAAACATATATAAGATTAAAAAATTCAAACAAATGAAACTTACAATAGCCATCAATTGGTACAACTACCAACATATATAAGATTAAAAAACACAAACTGGTCCAATGGCCATATTATTCAGCACTCAACGTTTACATTTTTCCAATTCTACATGATAGTAATCTATTGAGATTTCTGATAAAAACTAAATATCAATATAGATAACAGAAATGGAAGATCCCTCCTATTCTACTAACAAAACTGGAAGTAGAATTGATACTATGGAAAATTTGAATCCTAAGTTCTGGAAGCAGTTATGATGCTAAAGTAAATCTGCAACCTAAGTTCTCTAAGTAGTATCATGCTCAAATAAGGGAAGGTCAGTCAGATCTGATTGTACAAACGCACACTCATACACATCCGCATGTCCATCAAGCGCACGTAGGGATGATTCAACAAATCTTGCAGCTGCATAAGCCATTGACAAAGTAGCAGACCCTGCACCAGCCATTGCCTCAACAACGTCAGTTCCAGCATTTTGAATCCTGACAGTTAACTCATCAACTTCTTCAATATATTCCCAACTGTACTGAACTAAAACAAAGCTAAACAAGAAAACAACATATGCCTCAGCTTCCAGAGTATATAGTCAAATTGACCCCTATATGTTATAGCATTGATCATATTAGTCTTGAAGATGGCAAGGACTAAAAATGTAATATCTATGATACAGGTAATTTCTACTATTCAAGAACTAAAAAGGAAATAGCTAAACAAAACAAGTCCAAATGATGAGTTGTAGAATTAGACATGCAAGAGAATGTACCAACCTACAATAAGGCCAATTTTGATGCCAGAAGCAGCAGGGATATCTTTGACAGAAAGGGGCAAGACAACCAAAGAAGGAACATAGAACAAAGGGAGCCATCTTTGAATGAACATAAAAGCAGGCTCAAAGAAATTCATCAATGCTGTAGCTGCAGAGGGAAATTGTTGCAGCATCTACAAATGCTTGCTTCAAAAACTTATCCAAAGCAAGAATAAGCCCTACAGACACAATCAGTTTTGCCATATCCCAAACACCTGAAAGTAATAAATAAAAAACACTCATAATTATTAATAACACAGTGATCAAATGAAAGTAGGCATAGAGCTAGCTATTTATGGCTAGATAGTTGTAACCAAATTCATTCATTCAGATCAATGAAATTCAGATGAGAATTAATCACTTTTCTCTGGTTCTTGACTGCTTTTGATGATTAAAAATCAATTTTGGGCAAAAGAACATTCTTAAAATATAGCATTTTGCTCCAACAATATGCACAAAAGGACTACAAAGACTGCAAAAGTCATCAATTTTGTACCAAATGATAATATTTGACTACAGAGCAAGAACTAGATGTGTTAATTAGATTAGATTCAGCTGTCATCTCAATAGAATTCATAAGATACTATGATTGGATAGACTGATGAAGTTTGGAATGTCAATGAAATTGCATCTCTCTAAGTTGAGATTTTTTTTTATCAGTTCTCTAAGTTGAGACAACAATCCTAATATATTTCACATATTAGAAAATTTTTTAAGAGTGAGCCAAAGATCAAAAGTATGCATACAAATCTGCAGTAATGGCAAGGAAAAGACATTTTTTAGTTTAATAAACCCAGCAAGAAAAACTAAGGCACAAATATTTTCCTTTTTTTTTTTGCAAAATATAGCAATAAAATTTCTCAAATATGTTTTTTTCCATCCTCTACATTGTTTTTGCACATACATACAATCAGCTAAGAACACTGCTGAAACTCAAGAAAATTGCACCACTTAAGCAACTAGAATGCCTCAAAGGTTCATAGATCATCCATATGCATACGACAACCAAACCATAACTCCTATACGACAAAAGGCATGTGACAACAAGCATGCAAAATTATTTAGATAAATATATTCCACATGGAAAAGGAGAAAGCACCTGTACATCCTCTGAGGTTATATCAGGAGTTTCAAGTTGATCTGTCATGGATGCAGAGTTATCTTGATCCTGAGGAATAAGTACTTCATCAGATTCAGAAATCATGGAAGATTTGGAGTCAGAGTCATGGGAAACTTTTGCAGAAAGCGTTGTCCCTGAAAGAAGCCATAAATCATATCAGTTAGGCATGTGTTTTCACAGTTATCAAGTAGAATTGTTGGTACCACACGTAAACTACACTGATCTTTATGTTAATCTGGGGTAAAATAATATGCAACATTCTTTGCCTTCTCTATTTTCACCATTATTGCATTGGTGTATTGGCAATTTAAACCGATCACACAGTAAATACTAGTAGCCAGTTTGATAAGTCAATCAGTAAATACTAGTAGCCAGTAAATACCATTATAGGTACAAACCTGCCCCAAGTTTTGCTTCTCTATCTCTGACAGCTCAACCAAATCCTCAGTAGCGACTTGCTCCACTTTTGAACAGCAAAGAGGCATAGAGAAACAAAGATCCTAGTCAAGAAGGTATACAATGAAAATTAAGTCCAGAGACTGCAAGTTAATATTAATGAAAAAATTCCTGTGTGAGGCTACTTACTGACTAAAAGTTGAAAAAATTCCTGTGTAAGGCTATTTCCTGGGAATATATTGAAGAAGTTGATGAGTTAACTGTCAGGATCTTTGATACTGTGACGGTCAATAAACATTTCTCCTGTAATGTTATAAACAATGTCAGGCTTGGCAGCGTTGACTTCTGTTTCAATACAAGAGCTACATGATCAATTTGCTATTTAATGAAACCATCATTTGAAGTTTCTACATGAGCAAATAAATTTAATGAAAATTTTCTAATATATAAAAGTCAAGTAGACTATCATAACCAGAAAGGAATTATTAACCAAATTTATCTACCTTTTTCAATTTTTTTTGTGATGAATTATAGTAGACTTCAGCAGTTTTGCCATTCAGTCATGTCAGGCTCTAGTGCCACCATCTCCTTATCCTTCCCAGTAGGAGTTTAATTTGTTGCATGAAAACTGGATCAAGTCTAGCATGTATAGTCGAGGGAAGGACGGGAAGCCAGTGGTGGTAGAAGATGGGGGTGGCCAGTGGGAGCAGTGGTTGTAAAGAATGGAGTATCAGAATGGCTATTCAGAATGGCCGTCACACCCTACAAAGCATAATATCATAAGTAAACAAATTAACAAGGTCCACTTGAAAAGAAATTCTATATTTCAAGCACTGATAAAAATATGAAACAAGATGTAAAGTTAGTATATTATATATTTGAATTTGCAAAAAAGTAAAAAATCAAGTGACAGTTGAAAAGAAGCAAAATACCATTAGATCGACAACAATCATTGTCAACACCAACAAAATGATTGCTGAACTCCATAAACTGCAAAAATGTTGAAGCAAAGGAGGATCAAATCAAGAATTGATTGATTCATTAGAAAATAACTCATTGATACTTCTATCAATTCAGGAAGTTAGAATGGGGTGGGGGAGCTTGTTATCAATCACTTGTTATTTTCTCCTCCTTTATATCTCAACCACGTATGCAGGCATTACAGTATATTATAAGCATAAAATATACAAACAAAACAAAAACAAATACTATGCTAAGAAACCTCATTTTGGGTATTTCTCTTCTACTATTCTTTTTTGGTTGACTAGCTAGTTCTTTAATTTCTACTGTATACTTTTGTGTCATCATGATTCATCATGGGTGAATATAATGGGTGTGTAATGAAACTAATGTGATGTTCTATAGGTTGGGGACTTGGGGCTAACTAGCTAGTACTTCTACTATTATTGAATGATAAATGCTTACTTTAGGATGTTCTATAGGTTGGGGACTTGGGACTTAGGGCCTTGCTTCCCTTTAGGATCCCAATCAAACATGATCTTCACCTTGAATTAACTTGAGAATGCATGAGACCAATGAAATTCTATCAACGGCATAAGCAAACCTGTCTGAGGAGCACGTGTCTCACTGCAGAGTCGATATAATCCTTGACTGGTTGCCCACTGACAATGACCTAAAAAAACAGCACAGGACTGCATTTTAATCAAAGACTGACTTGGAGCAGAGAGGGCATGCATGCCTAATGTAGAACCAAATACAATAATCAGGACAATTTTCAGAAAGAGATGTAGAACCAAAAACTGCAATCATCAATTTTGTATGCTTGAATCAGCCTCCATCAAATTAAAAAGCAGTATAGTGATATCTAAGACTCGATTTCAATTACCTCCTAGTCCATGAAAACTTTATCAGCTTATAGGGGTTTTATAGAAAAGTAAAATGAGAAGCTTTTTTTAAAACAAATGAAATACTAACCTTATAGATAAAAATTCATAACTACTACAAGATTCTTCTAGTTTTCCTATAAGCGCTTGTTAAGCAACTGACTCTAAATCATGAAAGTTGGAAGTGTTACCTCAAAACAAATGGGGCAAGCACCATGCATTGCTCCTTCCACACAGTTGTGATTGTTTTTTAGCAGAGTTGAGTGGCAACAACCTATGCAAACATATCAGAATGAAATTATTAAACTAGTAGTACATTACTACATTTTAAAATAATGATAAGTAAGAAATTCACCATATATATAATTGCTCGACACGCCTGCGTTGTGAGGCCAAAAAATGCAATCTCATTAATGCTATATCATCATACTCTTTGTAAAGAAGATAACAAATCCATGCCGTGAACAAGGTATTCCAATCCTATGTGAACAAAAAATCTGAAATATACAATTACAACTGTTAGACAACACAAACACACTATCATTGAAAATGTATTGTAGCAACAAACATGAAAGGATTTAAGCCCAGCAAGAGCTAGAGACAAGACTAGTTCAGGCCATGAGAAGAAAGAATAGAGAAAAAAAATAATTGTACCTTGTAGATTTAGCTGGAACATTTGATATTGAGAGTTTATCAATATCACTAACTACCAATTCTCTTCTTAGGAAAACTAATGCCCCACTTGATACATTGACTGGAATTAGAATCAAGAGTGCCACAATAGTCACTGGAACAAACATCTTTAAGCTGAAAAACAACAGATAAAAATTAATCAGAAATGCTTAAAACACAATAAAATAATTTCACTATTACTGTTAAATTGGAAAACACATTAAAATTTAGCTATATTAATAATTTAATATTATATAAACAGCAAAACTGCAGCTCTCACACGCAACAACAAAATTCACACGCAACAACAAAATCAGTTTGAAGAGTTTGTTATCAAAACAAACTAAAACTACCTAAGGCTATCTTGTATATAAAAACTACATTGCTGTACAGATATAACAGTTGAAAAAATAAAAGTTTTACATTGATTCTTTAATTCTTCTTCCTCCCTGCGTTTTTCTATTCTGTGCTTTTCTTCTTTGCCTGTTTCTTGTTGCTAAGTGTTTCCCTCTCTGTAAATAAGTGATTGACCTCACAAGTAGAAGAAAATAGAGATTAGTATCTTCCTCTAAAGGTGAGAAAAGAGAGAAACAGTGTAACAGTGAGTGAAGGTAAAAGAAGTATACCTACTTGTGTGTTCCAACAGAATTTCAGTTGATGAAATTTGAGGTGTTCACAAGAACAAGCTGTACAGTACATACAAGTAAACAAAATACAGATCAGAGGTTGAAAGTCAAAGAATCTAAGAGAAATCATTGAGAAGAGTGATTTCGTACCTTCGCTATGTTCTCGTTCAAGGTTGAGTCCAAGATGACCTCGTGATTTGTACATACAAGTCAAGAAACACAATACAAATCAGTATCTACGATCTAGGGTTTCCAAACGAGCAAAATCAGAAGTGAAAACAAAGGGGTTTTCACAATTACCTGTCCTAGAAGTGTTCCGCAGCAACATTGAAGCACTTCCAGTATTCAATCACTGCAATCTTTCAAGAATCAGTGAACCCTAGAAGAGAAGAAGTGAGAAGAAGAAGAAGAAGAAGAAGAAGAAGAAGAAGAAGAAGAGAGAGAAGAAAGAGTTACAACAGAGGGAACAGTGAAGGTTTTGCTGAATACCTTTTCATTGTTGTTGTTCATACTTCCGATTCAAAACCCAGAACTCAGAATACCTGTAAAAACACAAAACAGTGAGTTAGTGTTCGTAAAAACAAAACCGAAGAATCAAAGCAGAGGACTTTTGTATTCTACCTTCTGATTCGTGTTCGTGGCTTAAGATTGAAGCTGAAACAGCTTTCAATCAGTGGATTCTGCTGGGTTTTGTGAAACCCTAGCAGAGCTGCGTTTTGGAGAAGAAGGAAACGGAGTGAGAGAAGAGAGGAGGAAACGAAGTCACGGTGGAGGGAGAGAGAAAGACCACGGTGCCGTGAAAGAGGAGAGGATGAGTAGGGTGCTGAGGCTCAGTGACGAGAGGAGAGCGAAGGCTGAGTCTCTGAGGAAGAAAAACATTTAGGGTTTCAGACTGAGAATGCTGAGAGTGAGAATCGAGAGGAGTGTTCTGAGAGTGAAGCAGTGAAATTCTTTTTTATTATTTTAGTACTTTAGAAGTCAAGCGAATACACACGCCTGACTTCTAAAGTATTAAAACAGAAACAAATAATTTTACCCTTAATTACAAGTTTGCCACCGCGTCACTTATGTAGTCAGGCGAATACACGCCTGACTTCTAAAGTCTACTTTTTTCTCTATTTGTTCACTTTAGAAGTCAGGCGTGTATCCGCTTGACTTTAAAACTCGCGAGTTTTGCCTTTTAATTACAAGTTTGCCACCGCGTCACTTATGTAGTCAGGCATCTGAGCGCCTGACTTTAAATGTCTAATTCTAATCCCATTTTTGCACTAGTGTTGCATGTAGTTGTAACCTTTCTAGTAGATGAATAGAACACCAAACTAGAAGCTTGAAGTAGTGGAGAGCTGATTTTCGATTTCTAGGAGCTTGGGTACTTGTTGGTGAGCTAGGAGGCAATTTGGGGGTTTTTAAAACAAGTTTGCTGTCAATTTCTTGAAGCTACTTTGACATTTGTGAGTTCTTTACCCCTTTTCTTTAAATTTCAAGCATGAACTTTGATTTTCTTGTATTGTAGAGGTCTATTTTCATGAATGCATGTTGATTGGATTGGTTTGGTTGCTGAAACTTTGCTTGAAGATATGATAAACAAACCTATAAGTTATTTGGTGTGTTTGTGATTTATGAGATGATTGGGTTAATTGAAATAATGATTTGATGACTTAAATCCCTTCAAACTACTTCTAGATTGGTGTTTTATATCTGTTTGTATGTTATGATTTGAGTTGGAAAGGATTTGGGAACCATGGGATTAAGAGGCACATGACAAAAACTGAGTTTTCTGCAAACAGCACAGGTTGTGAATCTGTTCATACTCTGTGAATCGATTCCCAGGTTGTGAATCTGTTCCCAGAAGGTGAATCTGTTCCCATTCTGTTAATCGATTCCCATAATTGTGAATCTATTCCCAGATTGTGTTCTTTTCTAAATTTTTAAAACTGAAATATTCCAATTCCACATTCTTTTTGGTATCAACTCCTCTCCAACACCAATCCTAATCCAATTAAAGTTATTTGGTTTATCATTGGAATGAATATATGTTCATGTGGTTGATAATTGAAGGATTGTTACTACGGTACTTGTATCGATTTATAATGAGTTCGGAGGTTGCGTTTCGACGGTTTTGTGTCGAGTTAAATTCTTTTCGAAAACACGTGTGCGAGAACTACTTAGTACCTATATAATTACACCGTAAATGAACTAATGAATGGATGATGTACTTGGGGAGGTGTCATGAACTATCTCAAGGCCCAAGAGGTTTTAGACTAAGGTTTCGCTCAATTATATATTGAGTGCGGGCTCCCCATAGTGTACGTTATTAACATGTATATTATGTAAGTCTATTGCGTTAGGGGGATGCATCATAGATAAATAATAAAAGATACTCGGAGTGTATTAGTAAGGAGTCTCGAAAGGACTCACTGAGATTATGTAATCTCACTCCTCATATATGTTGTTTTTTAGATAAACAGGTAAAGGAAGGAAAGTAAGGCTCAATGAAGGAAATCCGACTAGTGATGGATTTGCAAGTTGTTGTATTAACACATATCTTGTGCTAGTTTCAAGTGTTCAAACATTTTGTGATTGTTTTTGTTTAAGACATGAACTCAAGTGTATTAGGTAATTATGTAATTTGTAATTTGGATTCAGGTTGTGTTTGACTATGATAGGTATTTTGGAACTGAATGGTTTACTTATCTTTAAACCAAGTTTTTAATTTTTATAAGAAAATCCTATCGTTATATGAGTCTATTGAGGTTGTTTTAGTTAATCCAAATTATAAATGAGTACTTTGATTGCTCTAAAAGGTAACGTCCAAGGTTTTATCGTCGGCTAAAATCTAGGATGTTACAGCGAACCTCTCTTCCTCTCCCTCCCTGGTTTGCTCTAAGCTCCTACCATTAACAGAAAATGGTGTCGTACCTTCGTCCCTCTTGCACTCTGCCCTAAGCACATCTTCAATACGTATCGTTTTCGTCTTCAAAGCAGTAAGCACCGTTTTCGTGTTCAAAGAAATCTTCAAAGCAGCATCGTTTTCATCTCCAAAGACGTAAGCATCTCTGAAATCACTGTTTTCGTTTTCGTTCTTCTTGTTTAACAGCAAAAATCATTGACCTTCGTTTTCGTTTTCTTTTGCTTGAAATCCTAAGTTGCGTGGTGGCTCTGTCCTTCGTGCTTGCTTACTTTCTTGGTAGACCAGAACTTTGTAAAGAAGCCTAGTAGACTAGAACTTTGACCTTTTTAAAAGAATTGATGCTTGCTCAGGTATTTTTCATTTTGACAAAATCTGATATTTGTTAAGCTCTGTTGTAACATCCCCAAAATAATTATCGAAATTATTTTGAAGCCGAGTAGATTAACTATTCATAATTAATTGGTAATTGAGGTTTTATGGAATTTATTCAAGTTGAGGAGAAATTATGGTGTTGGATATATAGGAGTTATAAGGAATAAAAGGTTTATGAAGGGGTAGTTTTGGATAGGAGTTATAAGGAATAAAAGGTTTATGGTGTTATTAATAATATATATATATATATATATATATATATATATATATATATATATGTATATATATGTATGATTAGAGAGAAAAGAGAATTAAGAAAGGAAGAAAGGAAACGAAGGAAAGAAACAGAGAAGAGAAAGGAAGAAAAGAAAGAAGAGAAGAGGAGAGGAAGAAGAAGATCAACACCCAAACCCTAAGGTTTCCATCATCATCCTTCTTCCATTTTGTTTCCCATAAGCTAGGTGTGATTAGAAGCGAACCTAGGGTGGATTGATCGCGGATTGAAGCTCGATTCAAACTTGAGAGCGGATTGGTGATTCTAGGGTTCGTTTGGGGATTTTTGAACAGTTTGGGATTTCGGTTCAACCGTTGTTCACGCGTCAAAGGTGATTTTTACTCACGTTTAGGTTGTGATTGATGAGCTTGGTGTGTCGAGTTCGAGTATTCTGAAAACCGCTATTTCGAAAATTTACGTGTTTTGACATAAACTAAAATTGGTTGAGGTTTGTGTTTTTGATTGATGATGATCGTTGTTGTTTGAACATGTTTTTGGACTGTTTTTATGTTGGGAATTGACTGGAACAGGTATCGGAATTGATCGGAACGACAATAAAACGGGAAAACCGGACAAAATCCAAGTGCTGTCAGAGACGCACGACCCGTGCACCCCAAGCGCATGACCCGTACCCCCAAGCACACAGTGCAAATTTCCTCATGCGCCCCAAGCGCACGGTCAGTGCGCCCAAGCGCACGACCCGTGCGCAATGTTCTGACCCACTTTTTGAAACTCGTCCGAAATGATTCCTTTCGATTCCGATCCTCTCCTACTCCTTTCCTAACCCTTTTCCAATGATATTGGTGTTATAATGCCATGACATTGGCTATGTTTTAAGAGGTTTATGAAAAATGTTTTTGAGGTTATAAATGTTTCGAAAAAACCGAACTGAGAGCACATGTGAGGACATGTTTTATCGAAAAGAAAACGGACTATAAGTCCTATGTGGCATTGTATAACTGACGCGAGATGATTATTACTTATTCAACTAAACCGGTCTATGATTCACGATATATAAATTATATCCGATATAAAAATTGGCCCAAAGCGGGTGGATATATAAATTATATCGAGTCGGGCTGACGACCCCTATGGATTAGCATGCTAGATGTGGGAAGTCATGAGCCTTTAATCTAGGCCCCCATGGATTATTGTTTTTTCCTTTAGGACATGTACTGCTATTGTGAGAACCCTTGAATAAACCTCCGGCAATAACCAGCTAGACCCAAGAAACTTCTGATCTCTGTGACTGATGTTGGTCGTTCCCAGTTTAACACAGCTTCCACTTTACTGGGATCTACAGCAACTCCCGATTGGGAAATCACATGTCCCAAAAACTTTACCTCAGGCATCCAGAAATCACACTTCAAAGGTTTCGCGTACAACTTCTTTTCTCGGAGTATATTCAGAACAATGCGAAGAAGTTGAACATGCTCCTCAATGGTCTTCGAGTACACCAAGATATTATTTATGAAAACGACTACAAACTGATCCAAGTAGGTGTGAAAGACTCGGTTCATGTAATCCATGAATACCGCTGGAGCATTAGTCAAACCGAAGGGCATAACTACAAACTCGTAATGTCCATACCTAGTACGGAAAGCTGTCTTCGGAATATCTAAGGCTCTAACTTTTATCTAATGATAACCCGACCTTAGATCAATTTTAGAAAACACCGCAGCACCTCGGAGTTGATCAAGCAAATCATCTATTATTGGCAAGGGATATTTATTTTTAATCGTCACTTTGTTAAGTTGTCGATAATCAATGCACAATCTCATGCTACCATCTTTCTTTTTGACTAGCAACACCGGAGCACCCCATGGAGAAGCACTCGGTCGAATAAACTTCTTTGATATCAACTCTTCAAGTTGGAATTTCAATTCCTTTAATTCTAAAGGGGACATTCGATAAGGGGCAATAGATATTGATCCTGTGCCAGAAACCAATTCTATAGAAAACTCTACCTCTCGATCTAGAGGTACAGAAGAAACTTCATCCGAAAAAACATCCAGAAATTCATTCACAACTTGAACAGATGACAAATCCAAACCAATTTCAGTGGATGCAGATAACATAACAACATAAGCTTCCGCACCTTGGAATAATGACTGGCTTGCTGAGGTGAAACAGATAACTGCTTCAGAATTTTCCTTTGACAATTCAACAGATTCAGAGGCAAAACTGATAGTTCGATTGGCACAGTCGATTGTAACATGATTTGCAGTCATCCAATACATACCCAGAACGATGTCCATACTTCTCATAGGAAAACAAATAAATTCTACTACAAAATTCTTGTCCCCTATGACAAGTAGACAATTTTGACATAAGAATTGGGTCTGGACACGACCCTTAGCAGTAGTTAAAATAGTTATCGGCTCGGATAGAGGAGATAAAGCTAATCCCAACCAATCCACACATTATTGAGCTATAAAACAATGGGTTGCACCCGAATCATATAATATACTGACAGAGTTATTGAAAAGAGATCCCATAGCCCTAAGTAAATTGTCATTGGGCGTGATGGTCTGAGCATCCAGAGTGTTGACTCGTCCCTGCCTTTGAGCATTTGGTGTTTCTTTGAAACTCTTCCTTCCTGGGAACTCATTAGCATAGTGACCCTTTTCTTTGCAATAATAGCACTGATTTGAACCCTGACGACACTCACCCCGAAGATGATTTCCACAGTGAGCACAATTATGAAAGTTGGAGGAATCAACTAATTGCACCTGTTTTTCTTTGTTTTTTCCTTTGAAAGGTTTGCTTGGAGTAGAATATTCAGCCACTTTCTTCTTTCCTTTCCAAAACTCTTTTCTTTCAGCATACATTTTCAGCAGCATATGCTTGTTGCACCAAGGCAGGATAATTGACCATAGTGTATGAACTAAGGCCTTGGCCCACATCAGCACGGAGGACCTCTTTGAACATTTGCATTTTCCACATATCATTTGGGGCGTACCTCCCCAACTCATAGAAGTCAGACAATCTTTCAAATTTCACCCTATATTCCCCTACTGACATATCACCTTGTTTGAGGTTCACAAACTCAGTCTGCTTGCTTAGTCTCCTCACCGAAGGGAAATATTGTCCCATGAAATATTGTACCCTATAGTAAGTAGTTTAAAATATTAGGTTTATTTATTAATTTAGAGTGAATTCATATGTGATATATATAATATTCTCTTTTGGTTAACTTTGTTAATTCATTTGTGTAGATGCCAATACAACCGAATACGTTTCATTGTGGGTATTATGGATGAAGTTTATGCTGACCATTGCGAGTGCCGGTGTTGTTGATAATTGGGAGAAGATATACAATTTTGCCAAAGCAAATAGTTTTTCTTAGTATAATGTTCCAAATTTTTGTCAATTTCACATCTTATCTTCACTTTTAAATCTAATTTGCTGAAGTTGAAATCTAATTTGTTTGAGGGACTTTTAAACGTGTAGGTATTTGATGACCCAAAGTCATACATTGATGAGGAACTTATTGGAGGTTCGTCAGCTTTGGGCGAAATTCTTTTTGAAGATTCGTGCAAAGCAAATTAATACACTATTTTAATTTGTGTTTTAGAAACATTTTGTTGCATTTAGTGGGAAACTTTTTGGTTGAAGCAAAATTGGTAAAGTAGGAAAGGGATCCCCTAAAGTGTGTTATGGTGGATACCACATTTTGAACAAACATTGTTGCTCTTTTACTTTCTAAATGTATATTAATTTTAATGGAATTCGCAGTATTTTGATAAATTTATTAGGCGTTGCTGTCTGGAATGATCTGTATAACAGGTTCTTATAAATTAGTCAACTGGTATGGATTAAAAATAAACAAAATTAAAAAAAAAGCTAGACATTTAGCATCGATTATTTAAATAACCGATACTAAATGTCACAAAATAGGACATTTAGCATCAGTTATTTAAATACCTGATCATAAAAGTTTGTTTACAGACAACAAAAACACTGACGAAACACCATTTACCATCGGATTTTTCAAATCTCGATGCTAAAGGTAACATTTAATAATGTTTAAAAAACCGATGCTAATAGAGAGACATTTATCATCGACAAATAACCAATGCTAAATGTCGGAAATAATCAATACTAAATATCTTTTCTGTACTAGTGATATTAACAAACAAATTTTCGCCATTCAAAAAAAAGTATGATGCTTTCATAAAACTCAAGTCTATGATCGATAGACTTAAGTTGATTGTTGTTCCTTAACAAAATTTTGCAATGATTTAAAAACCGAACCAAACATCAAATTTGCCGACTTTTGAGTTATGGTTCAATTATTTTAAACCACTCTAATTATGAAACTTGAGGTCAAATCATAGACTTGTCCGACGATAATAATTGGGAGCTGTTGGAATTACTATTTACTAGTAGCAAATTTTCTTGATAATAATAATAATAATTGGTTCTACTAGCTATCTGAGAAGTAGAACCAAAATATATATCTCCTTCAAAATATATATCTCCTTGATTGGCTTTGGCAATTCACCAGTCACCATCAAAATATATATCTCCTTGATGCATAAGATAACAAATTACAAATGAGTCCTGATTGTTGTTCTGAGGACACGCAAAGTAGTTTAGCCAGATATGATGTAACGATGTGAAAGTGAAATATAATTTTAGATATATGCGATGGGAATAATTTTGGATACATGCATCTCAATCTTTCTCCTACTATATATATATTTACTTTATTTTTTTAGATAAAATAAGTAAAAGGCTTAGATTAAATTGAAATTGGATCTAAGGGTGGTTGCTTAGGTGACTGCATGACTGGATGAAAATTCAGACTGCACCCGATCCACGTCCCTATTCCCACACCCAAATTTGAGTGACCTTTACAGCGGAAAATGCTAAATACCCTTTATAAAAATTGTATTTCGTCCTTTGTCAAAAAAAAAAAAATTGTATATCGTAAATTAGCCATTTACGTTATACATTTTCAAAAATTGTATATTGCAAACAACGCTAATTTGTGGTATATACTGATTTACAAAATGTGTACCGCAAATTAAATTTATATTTTCTTAAAAAAAAGTTTCTAAGGTATTTATTCTGGAATTATTTTTTAGTTGCATAACATGATTTTTCAAACCCAAACTCAATAACTTGATTAAAAGACACATTACATGGATGACTAACTAGAAGCACCTTGCTCTAGCTCTAACAAATTTTTAAAAGCGCCCCTAAAGGCCTTCCGTATTTTGGGCATCAGGGGTGCTTTTTAAAAAGCTCCCCTGATGCTCAAATTACTGAGGGCCTTTGGGGCGCTTTTTAAAAGCGCTCCCGATGACCTAAAATTCTAATTTCCTCTATATCCCTCCTCATTTGCGAAACCCTCTCATTCTTTCAACACACAATTTCCATCACTCTCTCTTGCGCCGCCTTATCCCTGTCTTCCTCCCTCTCTCTTGCGCCGTATCCCTCTCCTCCTCCCTCTCTCCGGCTGCCTACGACGCCCAACCGTCGTTCTTCCTTCGACGGTCTCTTCCCACCGTGAGCTGTTTTTTCCAGTTTTCCCTTCGTTCGCGACTCCGTGAGCTGCCTTCCCTCCTTCTTGAGCTCAACGACGCTTCTCCCTCCGTGAACGACGCAGCGCTGCTTCGTCCTCCCTCCTGCAAATCTACCATTGTTGGTTGCTGGTGTCACAGTTCACAATTTGCTTCTTTTTGGTAATACTCTTCACAAAGTTTGTTTCTTTTTTTCTTTTTATTTATGTTTTTTTTTCTCTTTTTTTTCCTTGGTAGTTTTAAGCTTCAGAATTATTGTGTACGTTTGGAGTGTGATTCCCTCTACATATGTTTTTGATTATGAAGCCTATTACTAGTTTCATTGGTGTTTTAATAAATTTGTTGTTTTATAAAAGTAGTTTAATAAATTTGTTGATTAATTTTTTTGTTATATCCAGTTCGAGTTCTTTTTGCGGAGCTTCAAGTTCTTTCTTGATCCAGTTCATATCTAATTCGAGTTCGTTGTTGCCTCCCCTTAATTTTCTGGTACTTTTCTTGTTCTCTTGTCCTGTTATTGTGGTTATTGTTTATACACTTGAGCAGTTGTGGTTATTGTTTATACACTTGAGCAGTTCACATATGTATTCATAATTGGTGTATTTGAAATTGATGGATTGTTTGAGTTATAGTTCACATATGTATTCATATTAGCAAAGACCTTATCCAAGGTCGAATGTCTTGGTTTGAAAAAATTGTAACTTGTGTGTTTTTCACCTTTAATATGTTTAAGTTCTCTTATCAGGAATTTATAATAAATTTCGGTCTAATATGGATAAAAAGTGGATGTCTGTCAATCGTCTATCGAAAGAATATGCCGATGGAGTGGAATATTTTGTGAACTTTGCTGTTCGACGTTTAGGAACTTCTAGTAAGTTCAAGTGTCCTTGTTTAAGTTGTTGTTACGCCAATCGAGTTACTGCAGTTGAGTTGGAAAGACATTTAAAGGCCAACGGAATCGATCAAAGTTATACTTGTTGGACAATGCACGGTGAGGAAAGAGGTGAACCTTCAAATATGGATATAGTAATCAGAGATGTGATCCGGTTGATTATCCTGAAACACATACATTTGATGGCCATCCATTTGAAGAGGTGGCAAAGGCGGTTGAAGACGATCTTAATGATTGTCCTCAAATGTTTGAGAAGTTGATAACCGACGCGGAGACACCGTTGTATGCGGGCTGTACTGAATTCACAAAGTTATTGACTGTGATAAAGCTGTATAACTTGAAAACTTGCCACGGATGGACGGATAAAAGCTTTATGGAATTACTCGCACTATTGAAAGATATGTTGCCGGAAGACAATGTGGTCCCTTCTCGGACGTATGATGCAAAACAAATGTTAGGCACCATTGGTTTGAACTATGAGAAGATACATGCTTGTCCGAATGATTGCATTTTATTTCGGAATGAACATGCATTGTTAAAGTCGTGCCTTAAATGTAATGCATCGCGGTATAAGAAGAAAGAGAAGCTAGCGAGAATGAGATTCAATCCCAACTCCCCTTCTATTGCTAGCAAGAAATCAGTGTCTTGGCAAGTAGATAAAGGGAAGGAGGTTCAATCCCAACCCCCCCTTCTAAGGAATTTATCAGTTATCTAAAGATTCATGCCTCAACAATAACGGGTGCAGATTTGATAACTGCATTGGTTGATCCAGACATCTTGGGAGATTTCCACCAAATCTGCCTTTCAAATGTGGAACTGAAAGTGGTATATGATCACAAGTGGGCATCTGGGGCTACTCTTAATATATACATCAGGTATTATTATTATTATTATTATCATCATCATCATTATTATTATTACTATTATTGTTATTATTTGTTAATTTATTTGTATACATTTTAACTATAGGTATTTGTACCATGAGATTATGATCCCCATGGAACAAACACATAGATTTATCTTCTTGTGCCCCGAACAAACACATAGATTTACACAAGTAATAATGCAGGTTGAATGGAATGCTAAAGACCAACCGATTGGTGAAAATGGTAGAGAGTTGCAAAGCTTCATTGTTGCCAGAGCAAGGCAGGATATACCAATTACAATCACAAGCTGGAATAATAAAAAATATGCCTCTTTGGAGAAATTTAAAGAGGAGCTATGGCATTTGATACAGGTATGGGTCTTATTTTGACTATACAGTTATTTTATAATTAAATATGTAAGCATATTTATAATCATTTTGTTGAATGTAAGCAGAAATACTTTGATGTGGATGACTCTCGAAAAGACTATTGTCTTATGAAAGCTGGAAAGGCGCACAGAAGATTCAGATCAACTCTAACAAGTTGGGTGAGAGATGAAGAGGGGAACATCAGAAGCCGTCCTCCACCACGATATGATGGGATTATAACATCGGAGGATTGGAGTGCATTTGTATCTTTACGCGAAGATGAGGAATTCCAGGTTTGTACAATTACTTATCATACATATACCTATACCTATATTTGACAATTATAAAGTATTAATGTAAAACGATTTGTCTTTATAGAGATTAAGTAATGAAAATCGCGAGAGAGCAGCAAGTCCTGAATACCCTTATACAGCCGGTGTTAAGGGTTATCACGAGATTGAAGAACGATTGGTAGGCACATTATCTTTTATTTTATCTTTCGTTTATTAAATTAATCTTCTGATTTATTTACTAATAAATGGTAAATTTTAATAGTTGCGGGAGGACGGAAAAGATCCTACTCAGGAATCTATTGACCGACATGGAACAAACACATAGATTTATCTTCTTGTGCCCCGGACGTACTTTTCTACGCAACGTCCGCTTTGAGAAAGACATGTCAAAAGCCATGGTTAAAGACTTGAAGAAAGCAATTAAAGAAAACAACAAAGCGGTAAAAGCCTATATCGATAGACGCTTGGCTTTGGCACATGAAAGAAGCTGTGATAGCTTGTTTTTGGCACCCATCAACTTAGGGTAAGAAATTTAATCTATATATATATAACGTGTTTTTGAAATATCTGTTATTTATTTGGTTATTCAAATTTTTTGTAGGGCACATTGGATATTGTTGGTAGTTGATCCTAAAAGAAATAGAATTTTCTATTTGGATTCGTGTCATGGTGATTATACCAACCACGTCAAGGTGAAAGGAGTATTTGAAAGGTGTGTATTTAGTTACATCGCATATTTCATTATTTAAATTATGTATGTATTTCGATTAATTAATACATTTATATGTATGATGTTTCAGTTGTAAGATGACTTATTGGGGATCGAATGAGAGGAGGGCTAGAAATGGGAATGTCAACAATAAAACAAAATGGATAGTAATAACGGTAAGTTTATAATCAATATTCTTATCCATGTAAATATTGTTCGCATTTTAATAATTAATTGTTATTTTGATTTCTAGTGTCCCAGACAACCAAACAATGATGATTGCGGGTATTACGTTATGAAGTTTATGAAGGACATAATCACTCACAATCAAATGGAAATTCTAGAAAATGTATGTAATTTATATAGTTTGTTTTTTTACAAGTAATTCCATATCTAGCATTTAGCACTTTATTCTAACTTTATTTTATTTTTGCTTATTTTTGCAGTATTTTCCTGGAAATGAGGTTGGAGCTCCATTTTCTGATGACCAACTTACTGAGATCAAGGGAGAGTGGTGTCATCATGTTGCCCGTTTGATTAATGAAAATCGAAATTCATCTAACTTTGGTTAGCTGGTTTTTTGTTCCCCACAATGGATGTCATGTCATTTTTGCTGTTTATGTTAAGATTCAGAATTTGGTTAATGATTTATGTAATTTTTGTTGGTACTTTGTTGATATGTATGTATGTATATTAGATGGATTTATAAGTTTGTTAGTTGGAATTTGATTTGCAATTGGTTAGTTGATTTGAAATTTGGTTCATATTGGTTGTTGAGTTGATATTGGTTGTTGTTGGTTGATGAAAATGAGAGTAGGGATGTGCTGCAAAATATTGGATATACCAGAAACAGGAAAAAATATTTTAAAAAGAAAACATAGAATCAGGGGTGCTTGCAGTTAGAAGCGCCCCTGTTGGTGTTACCCACACTTGAGAATTAGGGGCGCTCCCAGTAAAAAGCTCTTATGTTGGTCAGACCAACAGGGGCGCTTCTAACTGCAAGCGCCCCAGATTGTCAAAGTGCGCTAAGACCAACAGGGGCGCTTCTAACTGCAAGCGCCCCTGATTGTCAAAGTGTGCTAAGACTAACATGGGGGCTTGTTACTGTAAGCGCCCCTGATGGTCAGAGGCGCTAGGACCAATAAGGGCGCTTTTTTGTTGAGCGCTTCTGTTTCCTAAAAATTAGAGGCGCTTGTTGTGCGCTCCTGTAGAAGGGTTGGCAACAGGAGCGCCAGATTTAGAGGCGCTTGAAAGCGCCCCCAATGGATTAAAAAAAGCGCCCCTAATGGCCTTTCCTGTTGTAGTGCACTCTGATGCCGAAGTTAGGTCACCCATAGTGTAATAGTGTTTCTAAGGTTTAGAGAAGTTACCTTAAGCTTAGGAAGGGTCCTCCCTATATAGCCATTGTAAGGGCTAATAATAGGCCTTACCTTTAGGCCCAAGTGTGATCAACCTAGGAATGCTTAACCGACCAACTAGTGCACAAATCCCTTGGGGTCTCTGTTGACTCTCTGTCATAGGATGTAAGTTGTCCAATTTTAGGACCAATTGTGTGGGTTTTTGATTGTATCGTAGTCGTTATCTGGGGATTTAGCTTAGTATTAGAAATTTGTAGTAGGAAATCCTTTTGTAAGCCATTCCTGCATTTCTGGAGTTATTTTGTACTTGAAGACCTCCAATCTGTGTGTTATCATTCGACGAACCAGACACTTACCCGGAGATGCAGCACAAATTGGGAAGATTTAAGTTTCTGTCCAATTTTGCATCGCGACCAGGAGGGTTCGCGTCGCGAAGGAAGCATGAAGCAGGAGGAAATTGGATCCTGTCCAATTTCGCGTCGCGACGGGCTCGTGTCGCGACGCGATTGCTTGCTGAAAGTTAGGGTTTTAATTCAGTTTTGCGTTTTTTCAAAGAGAGTTTGGTCATTGGAGCGCAGCCAAACGTCTTGGAGCATAAGAAAGTGAGATTTTGGAGCTTTTCACCACTTGGGAACGAGGGTTGAAGGTTCCTATGTCTATCTTTACTTGTATTGCTTCTTTTACTCTAGTTATGTCTCTATTCACCATGTGTAACTAATTTTCTAAGATTAGGGAGAGATGATTCTCCCCGAACCTATGTTATGAATACTTTGTTATGGTTAATACAATTAGTTGTTTGAATTATCATAAGTCTATGCCTCTGATTGTAATGCTTTATAGTTACATATGATAATTATAATGATCTAGGTTATGTGATCGCATAGGGATATGGGTTGCATGCTGGATATGGGGTATTAGATCATGTACTTGTGATCACCATAGGAATATGGGGTTGGATGCATGAACTCTCTATTTCTTAAGTTTGTTGCTTTACCGATTGGCATGATTCACCTAAGGAATTAGGGTAACTAAATTAGGTAAAAGGGGTTCTGAGGCAAGGAATTGTCCTTAACCTACTATAGTGAATTGAATCTGGTAGTTCAAACAATTAATCTGTAATTAGCTGAAGGTTCATAAGATAGGTGAAGGGAGGGGATTCGACCCCTAATCGCTTTCTCTCGTTATTTCAACAACAGTTTTTACGTTCGCGTTACTCAATTACAAATCAAACCAATTTTCACAATCTAGAATTAATAAAATTTGCTATTGTTACAACACGCAATCCCTGTGGAATCGACCGGTACTTACCGTAAAATTATTACTTGCAACGTTTTCAGTACACTTGCTGAACGCTTAACAGGGTGGGAACCCTTATTTCAACACCTACAATCCTGGGTGGAAGAATCATCCCAACTTTTCTTGGAAAAACAATGAGGCCTCAGGTTCCCAACAACAGTCTCAAGCATCTAATCAACAACAAAAACCCCCTTCTCGGCTGGAAGATGCGTTAACATAGTTTATGCAGATGACCAAGAACACTTTCCAATCCCAAGAGCAAGTGATGATAAACATGGAAAAAAACCATGAAGCATCCATGAAGAACTTGGAGACCCAAATTGGTCAACTTTCAAAGCAATTAGCTGAGAAGTCTAATGGAAACTTCCCTGCAAACACTGTGGATAACCCCAAGAATGAAAACTGCAATGCTATCTCGCTAAGAAGTGGTAAAGAGTTGAGACCCGTTGAGGTAGCTAAGTACAAGCTCAGGGAGGAATTGGAAAAAGGAAATGAGGTGGTTGAAAAAGAAGAAGAAACAGGAAGTGAGAAAAACAAGGGGGAGGCAAGAGAGAAGATCCAGGAGATCCCATCATACATGAAATTGCCCTATCCCCCATTAGCCAAGAAGAAAGAGAAGGAGGAGCAATTCTCCAAGTTTAGGGAAATTTTCTCACGTCTCCAGATCAACATTCCTTTCGCAGAGGCATTAGAGCAAATGCCCATGTATGCAAGGTTCATGAAGGAATTGTTGACTAAAAAGAGGAGGTTTAAGGATGATGAAATTGTCGCTCTATCTGAAGAGTGTAGTGCCATAATCCAAAACAAGCTTCCTCAGAAGTTGAAGGATCCTGGGAGCTTCACCCTCCCGTGCACAATTGGTGAAGAAAAGGTTGATAAGGCACTGTGTGATTTGGGGGCGATCATAAACTTAATGCCCCTAGCCATGTGGAGGAAACTGGGTGGAGGAGAAGTGAAACCAACCACCATGACCTTGCGTCTTGCTGACAGGTTGGCAAATTCCTCCTTATGGGGTTGTGGAGGATGTCTTGGTCAAGGTTGGCAAATTCCTCTTCCCAGTAGACTTTGTAATTTTGCAACTGGATGGGGATACAAATGTCAAAAGCTCCATGAATGGAGACAATGACATTCCTTTCATTCTGGGAAGACCCTTCCTGGCTACCAGTAGGGCAGTAATTGATGTGGCTGAAGGGACGGTGAAATTGAGGGTCCAAGATGAATCTGAGACTTTCAATGTGCTTGAGTACACAGCTCCGATGAAGGAAAAAGAAGAATGTCACTGCATTGAGACCACTAATTCCAAGATGGTTCGAAAAAAATCTACCACCCGACCCGTGAGAAGCCACCTGCTGTCTGGAAGGACCTGAAGGAAGCTACAAGTACATCTGGTAAGGACTGTAAGATGGAAGTGGAGTATGCCAAGGGAGTGCTGGAAGAGGCACTGAAAAAGCTGAGTGCTCCACCGGAGCCAAACTAAGTCATTTTCTGACAACCGTCAAGCTAGTGACGTTAAAGAAGCGCTGAGTGGGAGGCAACCCACTGTGAGGTACCAAATATTTATTTTAGTTTAATTTTAAGTATTCAATTAAATTTTAATTTTGGGTTAGTTTTAGGCAAAAATAGTGTTCGGTCAATTTCGCTTCGCGAAAGAGAAGGATTTCAAAGAAAAACCGTTTCTGTGTCATTTCGCGTCGCGAAATAAGGGAGTCGCGTCGTGACGTGTTAAAAAATTTTAACTGAAAAACAGTTCTGTTTGATTTCGCGACGCGATAGAGACGCGACGCGATGCGAGACTTTTAAGCCTGATTTCAGGCAGGTCGAACACACACAATTTTTTTAAAAAAATTGCTCTTTTTCCCTCTCTTGTGCCCACACTGCAAATCCCCCTCCCCATTACGTTTTTGCTCTAATTTGGTCATGGATTCTTGCTACTTTGCACGAAATCATCATCACCAAACATCTTCAGGTATTGATTTTAATGTTGTAATTCAATTAGAGTAGAAATTTCTATTTGATTGATGGTTGTTGAGTTGAAATTCGGGTTACAAATTTTGGGGTTTGGAGGACAAATTAGGAGTTGGAAATGGTTCCCCACTGTAGTACATTGCATGATTAATGTTGATTTATGAATTTGGGGACTGAGTGATTGAATTGGGGTAAGAACTAAGTTGATTTTGGGGTGTAGCCAAGGTGTTTGACGAAATGCCTGAATGAAAATTTTGTGTGGCCAAGGTGTTTGTGAAAATGCCCAAGTGAGTTTTGGCTAAGCAACCCAACTGTTTGTGAAAATGCCTAAGTGAATTCTGTTTTTGGTTGCTAGCCTTGTTTTAATTCTGCGAATATTTCTAAACCTTAGGGTAGATGACTTGGTGCCCAGAAACTATGGTTTGGCTGTTTTGTTATTTTCTCTGCTGGAGTGGGGCCCACACCAGGGACCCACCGAGAACTAACAATTGTGCTGGATTCTGGTTTTATTTAATTACAGGACATTTACAGGTAAACAGAAATGATGAGGACAAGCAAAGCAGGCACCTCCAAGAAAAGGAGAGGGGGGCCCTCAGTTGAGGTTGACAGATTCAAGTCCCCCGAGCACGAAGAGCGGTACCAGCAGGTGGTCAAAGGCAAGAAGATAAATCCTAAGAGGGCCTTTGACCTCTCCACAGATGAGTTCCCGATCATCACTTCCACACTGCGGGAGTTGGGGTGGCTTTCACTCAATGCAATGATTAAGCAGGCGAACCCGAGCCTGGTCAGGGAGTTCTACTCCAATGCCTATTGGGAGGAGGAGAAGGACAAGTCTACATCAGTTTATGTCAGAGGCAAGACTGTGTCCTACTTTTCGGACAGCATCAACAGCCTGCTTGGGCTACCTACAGAGGCCTACTGTGCTATGTGCGCCTGGTGTGGTTATTTTAATATATGCAAGTATACATAGTCACACAAGTAATAAAGTGATAAGAAAGGTCGAACCCACAGGGATTATGTATTGTAAATTTTTGTAGTTCAAAGTGTACATTTAGTGTGTCTACACTATTCAGTATTTTTGGTTTGGAGTTTTCAAAGTAAGTAAAAATAGTAATAAGCAATAAAATGTGTGAGAAATCAGTGGAAAAAGTAGTTGAGATGTTTTCACCAAGTACTTTACTTCTAAGTGTTTTAATGGAGTATGTAGTGTGGGAACACTGGATGTAGGTGCATCAGTTTGTGCCTTTCAGCACTTCTCTTTAGAGTTTCATTACAAGCTCTTATGATCTTTGTTTTTTACAGTAAAGAAAGGTTTGTCAATTCCTCCCTTGCCTCCTAACAATGATCCAAGTTGCTAAATAGGTTCACTCTTGTAATTTTATTATCCTAAGGACTATGCTATCCTATGTCTAGGTTTTAGCATGTATTTAACAAAGTTTCCTTTATTAAATACTTGTCCCTATTAACTCTTGAGTTCATAAATGTAGCCCATGTCTGCTGCTACAAGTTTTACCTATTCTAAAGTGATCAATTTCAGAATAAGTTGAAAGAAGTATTATGCAAGAGTTTAAAGTGTTTACACTACATAAACCATAATAACATATTTAGAAGTTCATTACAAGGTTAGAACATCTCAACTTAAGGGAATTTAGCTCATGTTACTCATGTTATAAAGCAAAGAATATGTAAAGAACATAAGTAAATGAATAATAAAGCTAAAGAACTTAAAAGAGTAGAGATTACTTGAATAGAAGATCTTTTGCATTAAGTTCCCAAGTTGAAGTACAATAAAGATTTCTTACACGAATTTCTTCAAAGTAGAAGTGAAGGGAATGGTTGTCAAGCACTTCCTCACCTTTCTCTCCTTAGAAACTTGAAATGAAAATAAACTAAACCTAAACTAAGCGATCCTTTCAGAAAACAAAAATGAAGGATTTAAAGATGTAAAAGATGTATATATATTGATTATGGATAAGTGAAGATATGGCTTCTATTTATAGGCTTGAAAGCTTTCCTCTTGCAAGGGGTTTCCTTTGGCACGAAAGATCAGCTGAGGGGACCAAACATGGTTAGTTGTAGACAACCAATCAAGCAAGCTGCATAGGTGGTCGCTTGCATGCATAAAAAAAGATGAGGTCCATTGGAGAAGTGCCACATGTCTTTTAGATAAGTTGAGTCTTGCAACTTGATTTTTATGTGTATCGCCGACTTCTGCAAGTGGCTCAGCTCTAGGTGACTAGGCATGACGTCACAAATCAAGTGTGGAAGCATTGAAATGGTCTTTGGATGTTTTGGTATAAACTGCAGAATTTAGCAGGTGTTGGCAGTGTTTCCACTCCTAGTGTTTCCACTCCTGGTGTTGGCAGTAATTCCACTCCTGCAGTAGCTGCACTGAACAAAAACATCAAACCTAACAAGATTTGTGCATTTTGCCTAGATCATTGCCCTTTATCCATTTGAATATTTAGAATGTTGTTCCTTGATAAATAAGCTATAAATATATATAAATGTTCTTGAAAATAAGCAATAACTCAAGCTTAATTGTATGAATAACTCTATATAAAATAGAGTTATCAGCGCCGCTGCAGTTGCCCCAAGAAAAATTGATTATGAGGGGACCTTGAGAGAGCTGTGCCGTCCAGGGGCACAATGGGCCGGATCCCAAAACCTTCCACGTCGCTTTTGCAACATGGGACTGAAGCCAATCCTGAAGGCCTGGAATGCATTTTTCAACCAGTCGATCATCTCTTGTTCCAACTCTACTGATGTGAAGGTCAAGGTGGCCATGGGGCTATTGGCCATTATGAGAGGCCAGAGGGTGAACCTGGGGAGAGCCATATCTGAGAGCATTGCAGAGATAGTCAGATGTCCTAGGGCTAGATTGGGGCATGCCTCTGTGATCCGTGCCTTATGTATAAAACAGGGCTGTCCTGAGTACCCTGATGACTTGCTAGTTGATCCCAGGGAGCCCATCACTACAGCCTGGATCATGAAGCAGCCCGAGGGGCCTATGGATGAAGCAGTTCCACCACCACAACCAGCACCTCCAACACAGCAGCAGCCAACATGCCCATCCTACCGTCAGCTGTATGGCAGCGACCTTTCCTTCCAGTATGACCTCCATATGGCCAACTGGTGCGGGACGTCGATGCTACTACAACAGCAGGGCATAGACACCTCTTACCTTGCATCAGCTAGAGTCCACCTAGCTGCCCAGGAGTATATGGCAGAGAACAGAGCAACAGGTGCATCTTCATCAGCACCACAGGCAGACCAGTAGCCAGACTCCCAGGACCCCTACTTTCAGGGGATGAGTACATTGATGATCACATTTCTTTTCCCTAAGCAGAAGGCTCATTTATCTTTTACTGTTATTTTCAGACATTTTTATCTTGCATTTTTAGTCCTACTTTCCCCTATTGACTTTATTTTGCACTTTGGTCTGTACTATATTACTACAACTTATACTGTGATATTGAGGCACCACTATCTTAAACTTTTTGGAAGCAGCTTCAATTATGATGATTTGTGGTATTTAGTTTAATATGTTTTACATTTTACCTTGTGATTGCTAGTGTGTCAAATTTTATCATCAGGTATTGCTAGTGGTCATGCCAAAAGTTGAGGCATACTGAGATCATCTATGGGCATTCTCTCAAGTAACATCTCTAAAACTCCCCAGCCGTGAGGTTTGCCCCCAAACACTTATTCTATTCATTGTGTGATTATTCCTTGCTTGCATTAGTCTGCAGAACTTGAGCTTGTACTTAACTATCTTGCATGTGATTTACATACACACTGAGGCAAATTTTTGAAAACCTGAGCCTTTCAAGCCAACCCTCTAATTGCGATCCCTTGTTAGCCCCTCTGAGTCTAATTGTTTATTTTTTGTAATTTTCCTGCAAATCATAGCCGAATTTTTCTTAACTTGGAGTTAGGTAGATTAAAGCATGAGAGTGGGGAAATATTCTAAGTTTGGGGTTGCTCATGGAATAGCAACATTCTAAGTTTGGGGTGGTATACAAGAGAAAGGAACATACAAAGAAAAGAAGGAAAATATATATATATTTCAAAAAAAAAGGTTATATATAAGTAAATAATTCTTTCTCTTGTGGAATGCTTTGGGAAAAATGGGTAAGTGAGTGAGATTGTTGAATTGACAAATAGAGAAGTAGGCCTAACTCCAAGTTGTAACCTACTTATCCAAATGTATCCACCCTTACCTAAGCCCCATTACAACCTTAGAAAGTCCTCAAAAAGTGTGTGTGTATTTCTTGTGTATTGATTTGTATAGTACTTGTTCAAGCCTATGAAACGAAGATGCAGGTACTGTGAATTGAGTGAATACCCTAAACACCTCAAAGAGAGAAACACTGGTGAGATGTGTGAAAAAGAGATAACTTGAGAATGCTTGCCTGCTTATGATCTTGTGTCTTACCGATTCAGTTGTCTTGCTACTGCATTAGGTTGATGATGATTTTTGATATACTGTGTAGTTATTGGTTTGTGTAGAATGTGTGACAGCTAAATAAAAAAATAGCCACAGCCTGAATTGAATGTTTGCTTGAGGACAAACAAAAGTTTAAGTTTGGGGTTGTGTTGACTCTCTGTCATATGATGTAAGTTGTCCAATTTTAGGACCAATTGTGCGGATTTTTGATTGTATCGTAGTCATTATCCGGGGATTTAGCTTAGTATTAGAAATTTGTAGTAGGAAATCCTTTTGTTAGCCATTCCTGCATTTTTGGAGTTATTTTGCACTTGAAGACCTCCAATCTGTGTGTTATCATTCGACGAACCAGACACTTGCCCGGAGATGCAGCACAATTGGGAAGATTTAAGTTTCTGTCCAATTTCGCGTCGCGACCAGGAGGGTTCGCGTCGCGAAGGAAGCATGAAGCAGGAGGAAATTGGATTCTGTCCAATTTCGCGTCGCGACGGGCTCGTGTCGCGACGCGATGGCTTGCTGAAAGTTAGGGTTTTAATTCAGTTTTGCGTTTTTTCAAAGAGTGTTTGGTCACTGGAGCGCAGCCAGACGTCTTGGAGCAGAAGGAAGTGAGATTTTGGAGCTTTTCACCACTTGGGAACGAGGGTTGAAGGTTCCTATGTCTATCTTTACTTGTATTGCTTATTTTACTCTAGTTATGTCTCTATTCACCATGTGTAACTAATTTTCTAAGATTAGCGAGAGATGATTCTCCCCGAACCTATGTTATGGATACTTTGTTATGGTTAATACAATTAGTTGTTTGAATTATGATAAGTCTATGCCTCTGATTGTAATGCTTTATAGTTACATATGATAATTATAATGATCTAGGTTATGTGATCGCATAGGCATATGGGTTGCATGCTGGATATGGGGTATTAGATCATGTACTTGTGATCACCATTGGAATATGGGGTTGGATGCATGAATTCTCTATTTCTTAAGTTTATTGCTTTACCGATTGGCATGATTCACCTAAGGAATTAGGGTAACTCAATTAGGTAAAAGGGGTTCTGAGGCAAGGAATTGTCCTTAACCTACTATAGTGAATTGAATCTGGTAGTTCAAACAATTAATCTGTAATTAGCTGAAGGTTCATAAGATAGGTGAAGGGAGGGAATTCGACCCCTAATCGCTTTCTCTCGTTATTTCAACAACAGTTTTTACGTTCGCGTTACTCAATTACAAATCAAACCAATTTTCACAATCTAGAATTAATAAAATTTGCTATTGTTACAACACGCAATCCCTGTGGAATCGACCGGTACTTACCGTAAAGTTATTACTTGCAACGTTTTCAGTACACTTGCTGAACGCTTAACAGTCTCTCAGTCGATGCTTCGCACAGATCAGCTCCTGATAGCTCTTCAATATAGCCGGTAGGTCGCCTTTAGTACACAAGCCTTCGAGCTAGGAGCACCTATGGAGGCGAAGGTGCTCCAGGCTCTTTAAAGTGACCGACTAGCTCTTCCAAATCGCCCCTTAGAGTAGCGGTTACTTGGGTGGTTGAATTGTGTGATATGATCATAGCAGAACAGGGAAATAGCACCATGAGGAGGTCCTCGACCTTGTTTCCCCTAGGATCATCCAACTTTTTGTTCAAGCCATTTAGGACCACCTTGCTGGCTGCATTTGCAGGATCGTTGCTCTGTGAGCCGAAGTGCGACCGTTCTCCTAATTATGATCAGGCCCGAGACGAGGCTCGGTCGGGTCGGCCGAATCGATCGTCCTATTGCATATGGTCAAGTCAAAGACGATGATCGGCGAAGCACGACCGTCCTCCATAATAAGACCAGGTCCTAGTTGAGGCTGGGTCGGGTCGCCTTGAAGCTTCGTTCGTCCTCATAAATATGATCATTCTAAACTCAGCACCATGCTTGGTCGTAGTGAGGGAACATTAGCTGGGATAAGTCTCGGTTGGGTTGACTTAAAGTTTCAACCATCCTCTAGAATAAGATTAGGCTAAACCCAACTCCCTGCTTGGTCGCAAAGGAGGAACATTACGCGAGACGAGGCTCAGTCGGGGTCGGTTTAAAGCTTCGAACGTCCTCCTTAATAGGCATAATCTCATAATCTATCACTCGGCCTAACCCTTGTTGGTGAGAACTCCCAAATCTAATCTATCAAAAGATATTTATTCAAACAGGTATAATCTCATAAATGTTTGAAGAAAGAACCGACTAAATATTCAATTATTTGACATTTATAATTTTAATAATGAGCGATAAAATTTTATCAATATCAAAAGGAAGTTAGCAAAGAACTCTATATAAAATACTCTCCATGTGGTTCACCCAACAACATATCGTGTTATGTATGCAGAACAAGAAATAGTAAAGCATGTAGGATGAAAAAAATATACCAGCCACTGTTGGAGATATTTTCAAAATATTGATTTGGATTCTGGTTAAAGATATTTGTGAATTAAACTTTGTAACAAATGTCATTGTGGTTCGGTGGTTGCGCATTGTGTTACTATCCTTAGTGGCAAGGGTTCGAATCCCCCTTAGATAGATTTTGGAAAATGTTCTATTTATTTTATGTACTGTAACGGTTACCACCGAACCAACATATTATTTCATTCAATCTTCAGATATTAACTGTATTTAACGAATCCAAATGGCAGAAATTATTTTCCCAAAAAGTCGCGTTCTTTCATTAAAAGGCATGAATTTGTCTATATAAAGAGACATTCTGAACTCATTATAATATACAAATTTCAACTTCTCTCCAACACAAAATTCCATCATTTTTATTATTCTAAATCAACTCTTTGCTTCTCTGGTGCACAAGAGTGAGTACGGAGACTTTATTCCGTAAGGTATTATTGAAAGATAGGCTTGGTGTGGTTGTGCAAGACACATCAAGGTTTCTAAAGTATCCTGAAGGGGATTCGCGGGTTACCCTATTGCATCCAATTGATTAGAATTGGTGGGGGCGAATCGAACCTAAAGGTTAGTGTGTTTACACACGCTTTAGAATCAAGTGCGGTCTCATCATCTTCATCATTGTTCGAGTGTTGCAGCATCTTCCCCAACATATTGTTCTCACAGTCTTTAGGTTCGATTTC
Source organism: Astragalus membranaceus (assembly GCA_039519185.1). Classification (NCBI taxonomy): domain Eukaryota; kingdom Viridiplantae; phylum Streptophyta; class Magnoliopsida; order Fabales; family Fabaceae; genus Astragalus; species Astragalus membranaceus. The sequence continues at coordinate 18,912,750 of CM076854.1, read as the reverse complement.
GATTTTCTTGTAACAATGCTTGCATCACTCAAAGAGATGACTTCTGATTTTGTGAAACTTGAGAAATTTGATGGTGGCAATTTCATTCGTTGGAAAAAGAAGATGCAATTTCTCCTAACAACATTGAAGGTTTCTTATGTGTTGAATACTCCAAGGCGAATGGACAACGACAACAAGACAATTGCAGAAACTAGAGAACGACTAAAGTGGGAAAATGATGATTACATATGCATGGGACATATTCTCAACGGGATGTCAGATTCTTTGTTCGATATCTACCAATGTGAAAATTCTGCCAAGGATCTTTGGGACAAACTTGAAGCAAGGTACATGCAAGAAGATGCAACAAGTAAGAAATTTCTTGTTACTCATTTTAATAATTACAAGATGGTTGATAGTAGGCCAATTATGGAACAAATGCATGAAATAGAAAGGATTCTTAATAATTATAAACAACATAAAATGCATATGGATGAAACCATCATTGTCTCATCAATCATTGATAAACTTCCCCCTTCATGGAAAGACTTCAAAAGAAGTTTGAAACATAAAAAGGAGGACATTTCTCTTGATCAATTGGGAAATCATCTTCGGTTAGAAGAGGAGTATCGAAAACAAGAGGATACTAAGGACCAATATACTCATGAGAAAGTATATGTTATAGAGGGTGGAAAGTCTAGAAAGTCCAATGAGGAAAAGGATCAAGATGATGAGGAAGGTCATGATAACAACAATGGAAACGGTCACAACAAAAGGAAGAAAGGTAGTTGTTTTCATTGCGGCAAACCAGGGCATTACAAGAGTGAATGTAGGTTCTTGAAGAAGATGAACAAAGAGAAGAACTCTAGTGCACAAAAGGATCATCTTGTTGCATAGAAGTTATTTCTAGAAAGGGTTCACTCTTAAGAATGTGTATTATGTACCCAATGACGGGAAATTGAATTTAAGTGTGTTTTCTTGTAATAAGTTATGTCTTTGTATTTGATGTATTTACTGTGTTGTGTGGTGCATTTTAGGAAATTGTAAGTGTGATTTGTACTTATACTATTGATTTTAAATTAAAGGGTAATTAAAATTTTGTGTCTATTTTATTCATGACAAAGTTATCATCATAAAATATTTGATTTTCATCATTAATTTATTTGCACTAAACAATGATAATATCATGAATACTTAGTGATATTTATGTTCTCTTTTGTCACGTGTTAGTGATCAATGATATAACTTTATTAAATGTTGAATATGGCAAAAGGTAAAATAATTTAATGTGTTTGTATAAGATACAATTAAATGATATAATTGTCATGTTTTGTGCTAATTGATTGATTTCAAAAGTATATCAAAAGTCATAGCTATGGGGGTGATTGAATATTCAAAATATATAAAAGTTGAAATGAATTTTGCAATTCTTTGACGAAAGAATTGACAAGGATGTGATGTTGAATACATCAATGGGGATGTGATACAAGCCCATATCTAATTGATCACCAATAATGGAAACCCGACTCACACTTGAATGAAATCAAGTCTTGAGTTCAATGGTGAAAGTACATTATAAGAGTGATTGGAGTACTTGAAAATAGATACATCCCATGGGTTTAAAGTACTTGGACCATAAAAGTAAAGTTGGAAGGATGAGGTTCTCCTCTTAATAGACATATAGCATATATTTGCTGAGATGCATAATTATGGGTGCATTTCGGATATAGTCTACCTATATGAGAATGAAGTGGGGCCGCCTCATAGAGTTAAAGGGCCGGACTCTTAAATTCTCATGAAAAGGATACCGGACACAAGGCCTTATTAAAAGTGTCATTTTTATAATTCTTTCAATGGTACTGAGATTTCATGCGTGAGTTATGCACACTTGTTCTAATGATTAGTTGGTTCAAAGCTTGTCTACCAATCTATTTGGGGAGTAGTGATGACTTAACTTACTAAGTGATGGTTCAAATCGCAAGATACCTTCATTTGAAAACATGTGATTTCCGGAATAATGGATTTGGATATTTTTGAAAATGGTGGGGGATTGTTGGAGATATTTTCAAAATATTGATTTGGATTCTGGTTAAAGATATTTGTGAATTAAACTTTGTAACAAATGTCATTGTGGTTCGGTGGTTGCGCATTGTGTTACTATCCTTAGTGGCACGGGTTGAATCCCCTTTAGATAGATTTTGGAAAATGTTCTATTTATTTTATGTACTGTAAATTAAAAATTGAAATGACATAACCGCTGGGACTTGAACCCGCACCAGCGAAGTGAACGAGCAGAACGGTTACCACCGAACCAACATATTATTTCATTCAATCTTCAGAGATTAACTGTATTTAACGAATCCAAATGGCAGAAATTATTTTCCCAAAAAGTTGCGTTCTTTCATTAAAAGGCATGAATTTGTCTATATAAAGAGACATTCTGAACTCATTATAATATACAAATTTCAACTTCTCTCCAACACAAAATTCCATCATTTTTATTATTCTAAATCAACTCTTTGCTTCTCTGGTGCACAAGAGTGAGTACGGAGACTTTATTCCGTAAGGTATTATTGAAAGATAGGCTTGGTGTGGTTGTGCAAGACACATCAAGGTTTCTAAAGTATCCTGAAGGGGATTCGCGGGTTACCCTATTGCATCCAATTGATTAGAATTGGTGGGGGCGAATCGAACCTAAAGGTTAGTGTGTTTACACACGCTTTAGAATCAAGTGCGGTCTCATCATCTTCATCATTGTTCGAGTGTTGCAGCATCTTCCCCAACATATTGTTCTCACAGGCATCCAAAAATTAACAGCATCCAGATGATAACAAAGTTGATAGATTCCTTAGTATAAAAAGTTCAGTAGCCTTGAGTTTTAAAAACAAGCGAAAATTTATAACAAAAGGCGAAGTAAGACCTATAGACAACATAAGTGATAAGACCTTTCAACCTAGCAACAAAACAAAGTAAGACCTACATGTGCACTGATCGATCAGTTAGGCATTCCTTGGCTGATCACACTTGGGTTTAAAGGTAAGGCCCACCATTAGCCCATACAATGGCTATATAAGGAGGACACTTCCTAAGCTTAAGGTAACTTTTCTAAACCCTAGGAACACTACACTATGGGTGACCTAACTTTGACATCAGAGTGGCTTTGTAGGTATCCTACCGGCGACACCATCACGACAGAGACAAGCAGAGCCACCATCTTCAACCTACTCCAAGATCACCTAGTTCTATACAAGAATATTGGCACCCACCATGGGGCCTACGGTAAAAACTAATTTCCCATGGCCTCACTCTCAAAGAGCTAAAGCCTCTGGCTAGCTATAGGGAGAGCACGAGAAACCTCCCTGGCCACACACACCACCCATGGCCATCTTGCCGGAAGCCATGAATCTACCCTCACAACTTGTCAAGCTCAACTTCAGTGTCGTCCCCCCCCCCCCCTCTCTCTCTCACTCTCCTCTTCTTCATTTATGTGATTTTTGAATAGGTTCAAAAGTATTTCTCAACTTCTCGCATTAAGCTTTTGTAGTGTAAGATCACATAGGCTAGTATATTTGATCATCATTTACATGATAGGTGGTAGATTAACATGAATAGAGGTTTTTCAATTTGGTCCCCAACCTTTGCCAACATGAACGCCACACGGGCAGTTAACGTGACACGTCAGCTCCATCAACTCTACCAATCGACAATGGTTGACAAAGAGACTAACTTGAATAATATTTGCAAAAGTGAGAAACTAAATAAGAATATTACAAATGCCAGAGACTAACCTGATATTTCTTGATATTTCAAGGAAAATAAACTATTTACTCCCTTTTTATGCTAGAGTGAGAGGAACACATTTAGGCCATACAAACCATACATCAATGGTCAAGATTAAAAGTTAGTTAAAAGTTTAAAAAACCACATGTCACTCATATAAATCTTTCCTTCGCTTGATATATCCCACATTTGAATATTGCATATAAAAGCTTATATTTTGTTTTTACAGGCAAAACAAAGGTAAATATTAATCACCCATTTAACAATTAACCATTCAATTTGAAAGCCAAATTCCAGTCCTATCCAAACTTGAATACTAATAAATTGAGCTTCTCTCTTGGTAAGAAGGTAGCTCAAATCCAACAAACACAACTACCAGAAATTCCACCGTAAAAATTTGAAATATACTAAAATCCAACCGAAAATCGTACAACATTGAAGACATCAATTATTACGGCAACAAAAAATGGCAACAAGTCATAAAAATAAATAAATAAATTCTTGTAAAAAATTTCCAAGTCAACTTTTATTGCAAGCTAGTCACAATCAAACAAAAACCATCATTTAATCATTATCATTTATAATATTTTTTTCTTAACATAGCTGTATGTTTGTATCAAACCGTTACACACCAAACTAAAAAATTTCTACAACACCGAATAGATTCATAACACGACACAAATCTTAAATTGTTTACACCTAGTGAAGGTTGTCGGTGACAAACCATGTGATTAATTTATAGAGGTGAGGAGGTGCACTTATAAGCTGTTAAAATTGTGAGTCCCAAATAGGCAAAGAAGGAGAAATAAGAAAGTAAAAGAGAAGCCAAATTTGTTTTGCAGAATTTGTTCACATGGTCACAGATCGCAATCCAACCCATATGGTCCTCTCCATACTTTCCCACATATCCAACGGCTGTGGCTGCTCCACACCCAGATATCAGCAATAACGTCATCACCTGAATAAATAAATCATCCAACAAATTAATCCCCAAAAGTTAGATCTCTATTTCCTAATTTTGTTGGTCAGAAAATTATAAGGTGTTATTATGACCTTTAATTTTTGAAAACATACTACTATCTGGTCTTATTTATTAACAAAAAAACAATTTTTAGGTTTATTCAATAACTAATGTAACTGGTCCGACCAAAACATAAGAAATGTTTTTTTGCTTATTAATGAGACCAGAGAGAGTATATCCTTTTTTTGTTTAGACAATAAAAAAACGTACTATATCTTGATACCGTAAATTATTGAGTGTGGACAGGGTTTAGATCCTCTCCAATCACCGTACAATTCGAGTAGGAGAGAGAAAGACTCGATGAACAAAAGAATATATTTAACATGTAATAAAGTCTAGATATTTCATGTTAGAGACTAGTGAAAATTTAAAACTACAACTACAAGACCAAGTCATTAAACAAACCCATTAATTTCTTTTTACTTCCTCCGGTATTAAATATATTTAACATGTAAAGTCTAGATATTTCGTCTAAATTTGGATTTAATGTATAAACAAATTTTCTTATATTTGGGTTTATGGCCGTACACATTAAATTTTATAAAATAGATCAAATTCAATTTTTTGGTTGCCGGTTAGAAAGTCAAAATTAAAAAAGTAATATCATTTTTCACATTAATTTCTGTCGGTAATTTATATTTTTAATACTAAAAAAATAAAATAAAATTGGTGATGAACTGTCTATTTTCAATTTTTCAGACATATATTCTCAATTTTTGTAAAAAAAAAAGACATATATTCTCTATTGAGGAGCATAAGAAAAAGAATAAAACTTACCAAATCATGCAAAAAAAGGAAGAAATAGTAATCTTTTCGTTGTGACGCTTGTTGCTTCAGCAATAGGTTGATTATTATCAGAGTCAGCAGAGAAAACACACAGACCAATCCATTTGCAGCAACAAAATATCTTGTCGCAAAGATAAAAATAATTAAAAACTCAAAAAAAATAAAACTTTAACAAAAATGGAAAATGGGTTGTTCTAAAAAATTGAGAATCTTACTTGAAGGCTGATGAGTAATAAAAGCGAGCTTCGAACCGTATGGTAAAAATAACAACGGTTTGTTTGTTGGTAACCGCGACTAAAATTGAAGCTGCAGAAAGAACAATGGCAAGGATTTTGAAGATGTTGTGAAACATCAAGTAAGTCTTATGATGTTTTTGTGAGGACAAGGTTGTGGTGTTTGAAGATTTGGGTTCCATCATGAAGGAATCTTTTGCGTCAGCCATTTGGATTTAGATGAAGAAAAAGTGAATTGGGGGAAGAATAATAGGACTTAAAATTAAAGGTAGAGATACTGAGGGAAAGTGTAATAATTTCTTCTAACTTTTATAGAAGGAAAGTTAAGTGAGAAAAGGGATAGAGAGTGAAACTAAGAAGGAACTGAGAAAGAAATTGACTTTACGGAGACATTGGTTGAGGTAGTGTGAGTGCATTTAAAAGATGAAGTGAGCAAAATAAGGAAAAAAGACGAAACAAAACACACAAGGGTAGGGTTGGAAAATTTAATGTGATAGGAAAAAAAATAGGGATTTTGAACATTTAGTAGCTTTGTGTAAATTGGGTTAATTTTTGGATTTATCTTCAAATCCCGAGGAGGATTTTAAGTTTATATAGGAATTATTGATTGACGACATTTATAAATTTTTATCACGGGTTAGATAGTAAAAGTTTTTTTTTTTTTTTAAAAAAAAATCTCAATGTTGTTCCCATACCACAATTATGTGATAGAATAAGATACAAACAATATTGTGTAAAAAAAAAGATACAATAAGATACAATATCTCAATGACTCATTTAGCTTTTGTCAACAAAAAAAAACTCATTTAGCTAGAACATGAGCAACTTTACAATCTCTACTAATGTGAGCATACAGAGCAACGCTTGGCTCCCAACTTCTTTACATCTTCCACAAACCAACCTAAATATGACCAATTAGGGTTCTTGCTTACAAGACCGTAAGCCACCACGAGAGAGTTAGTCTCGACCTCTAGCTTCTCAAAATAACAATACGCCCTTTACAAAACGCTGGCCATACCTCATTGTCTCTGCCCCTGTGATACTAGAGTCTTCCATAAATATAGCCGACTGGTATGTCGCATCCAAGACAACCCCTTCCTCAACACGAATCACCTCCCTGAAACCCTATTGCAAAGAATTTGAAGAAGTCCATTGACATTTAATTTGATGAATCCATTATGGCCCGTGTTGTGTTGGCTTCGCAGCGATAGAAATAAGCTTGTTCTTCTAGAAAGTAACACGGCCCTGTGTTACTCTATTACGGTCAGTGTTGCTGCATCAGCATAACAACACTTAAGCCACGCGAAATCCACCCTCCTCTCTCAAGTATAAACCAATCACAACTTTAAATAGCTGGTTGGTATAAAAGTATAAATAGCTGGTTGTTACTACTTCTTGGGTTCACACACACACACACACTCACTGTTGAGACAGGTTTTTGGTGTTTACTAATATAAGAAAGATTGAAAAGAAATTAGTAATCTGGTTCTCTTGGTGACATTCACCAGATGCGAAGTTACTGAAGAAAAATGTTTGAGCTGGGTACCAAGAAAAAGAAAAAAAAAGCAAAAAAAAAAAAGAAAAAGAAAAAGAAAAAAATCAAGCAAAAAGGGTTGACCATCAATTTGAAATTTTCCAAAATTTGAAAAAGTGGTTGGCCTATAAGTGAAATCAATGGAATAAATTTCTTGAATGCCCAGCGTATAAAGACCCCCCTTTGAGACCCGGTCTAGTGAATGGAGGACCCAAGCTTAAGAATGCTAGGGAACTGGTTTTCTATGCTGACACTGAATTCTAACTTGATGTTCTGATGCCTCAAACCTATTTTGTAATTCACAAAAAGCACAATTAGAAAGCCTCAATCCAATGAATAAGTGTTGTTGAAAACCACCAGTTTACTAAAAGTTTTCCTTGTATGAATTTGAAAATTTCCAAGATTTGGCTAGTGGATTTCATGGTTTTTCTTGAGGACATGTAAAGATTCACAGGTGTTGGGAGTTAAAGACCCGTTAGGGCTGGTGTTGTTCTGTTACGAGTGGTTTTGTATCCATTACAGGTGGTGTTGAGTCCATTACGACCCGTGTTGTGTTGGCTTCGCAGCTATAGAAATAAGCTTGTTCTTCCAGAAAGTAACAAGGGCCCATGTTACTCTGTTACGGCCAGTGTTGCTGCATCAGCATAACAACACTTAAGCCACGCGAAATTCACCCTCCTCTCTCAAAAACACACGCCCGTACTCTCCTCTTCTCTCCTACCTCGCGAATTACCTCCACTAAACCACATCCTTCACAAAAATCAACCACAATCGCCACAAAATCTTCACCCAATTCACAAAGGCATCACCCATTACACAAAACCCACAAGCTAAAACCCCATTTTACCCACTATTCACGAAAACCCCAAATTTCACCAAAAACCCTAAAGCTCGAAATCCTCCATAGCCAAAGCTTCAAACCTTCATTAATGGCACCCAAGAAACCAAAGACCACCAATGCTTCGACATCTCAAGTTGGGCAAAGAAGAAAAAGGGAAGTTTCTCAACAAAACCATCATGACAGCTTTGTACAGTCAGTACAATACTCCACCACCTCCTGACCAATCAGTGTGAGTTTTCCCTACCCTCTCATGTGTTTTAATTTTAATTACATTGAGGACAATGTCTATTCCAAGCATGGGAGGTATCTTACCCTTTTTTCTAGTTTTTCTCTGTTTTTATTCTGTTTGCTTTGATTTTTTTGAGTAGTTGTCATCTCCCCTTGTGTAACAAGTCTTTGTGAATTTTCTACTCACATGTTTTTAAGACCTTTCTTGGATAATTATTTGAGTTTCATAACATATTTTTTATAAGTAGATTGGTTGGTATAAAAGTATAAATAGCTGGTTGTTGTTACTACTTCTTGGGTTCGCACACACACACACACACACACACACACACACACACACACACACACACACACACACACACACACACTCTTGAGACAGGTTTTTGGTGTTACTACTATAAGGAAGATTGAAAAGAAACTAGTAATCTATGTTGCCAAGTGGCTTCAGTCTCAAGAGGGGGGAATTGAGATTTTAAAACTTTTTCCCCTTTTAATGACTTAGATAAATTTTTCGCGCAGGGAACGAACGAAAAGGAAATAAAAACAGTAAATAACACAGGAGATTTTATACAGGTTCAGTCACCTCCCAGTGACCTACGTCTAGTCCTCACAACCGTTGTGAGATTTTCCACTATCAAAACAAAGCTTAACCGGGTGCTTTAAAACCCTTACAGAGTCAGACACTCTTCACCTAGGATACCCCACCTATTGAAAGAGCCCTCAAGATCTATTACCAACAAGAGATACCCCACCCTTGTTACAACGACAAACCCTAGAGAGATACTCCACTCTCTAGTATAATCCAATCACAACTTTAAAACAGATTACAAAAAAATAACAAATACCTCTATGAAGGTGGATACAACAACTTGAAGATTCCCAACACAATCTAACCCTTGAGAGAGATTAGCTCAAAAAGATGAAGAACTTGAAGAACAAAAGTGACGGTGAAAAAGGGTTTTCCGATTTGCTCTGTGAATATTAGGGCTGCGCTATTTGTCCAGCCTTAAGTCCCTATTTATAGACTTCGTAACTATATGACCCTTGGGACAAATTCTAACATTGTCTTAGTAAGTGAGAAATCGATTTTTTGCTTAAAACCACTTAGCATGACAATCGATTTTACGCTTTAAAATAAGAACTTCATAAGTGAATGATCGATTGATTGCTTCTAAAACTGAGTGTGAAAATCGATTCTTTACTTAAACAAAATAGAATCAAAATCGATTTTGTGTTTTAAACAACTAAGGCTATGAATCGATTGTGTGCTTCCAAGGTGAAGCTCAGAATCGATTCTGCACTTAATGAATTAAGTATACAGTCGATTGTTTTGCTTTAAAAAGCAAGTTCAAAAGAAACAGGAAGGCAATCAATTTGTAGCTTCCAACAACAAACTCATAATCGATTTTGTGCTTGATAAGTCAAGTGCAAAATCGAGTGTTTGCTTTATAAAACAAGTGAATAATCGATTTATGTGTTTTTGAAAATCAAGTTCATAAAACAGGAAGATAATCGATTTTTTGCTTGTCCATAATAAATAGGACAATCGATTATGTGCTTTCAAAAACTATTTTCTCATTATTATGTGCCTAAACTATTTAGCATGCATACGTTTGGTTAGTTATGGGAGTGCTGTGAGATGAGTGACTTGAGCCGATCCTCAAAAGCGGTTTACAATTTATTCCTAAGACACGACCCAACTTCCTAGTGACTACCCTTGATACGGACTTGCTTCTTGAGTCTGTTGTGTCTTGGAGTTCTGTTTGTCACTTTGTCTTAGATTACCTCATCATCAAAACTTAACCTGCAACACAAGATATCCACATTCTCCCCCTTTTTGATGATAACAAAATTTTGATTCATCTCAGGTGGGAGGTTAGTTCATCAAGCAAAATAATGCACCATTCATGATATGTATCTAGACTCCCCCTTACTTGATTCTCCCCCTAACTAAATGTAAAATGCAAAGTGACAATCCTATACGCCTCATTTAACAATCCTATATTTCTCCCCGTCTTTGTCATGATCAAAAGGGTTAATACGAAACTTAGTTGGTGATTTGAAAACGCAGCTAATAGTAAAAGTGAGTCCATTGCATTTAAAAAATTCGGCATAAACCACAAAATGGACTGAGAGTCGGGTTGCAGCACAAGATAACCAAACAGTTCATATTTCATTCAGATGAATGATAAAATAATGATTTAATGTTCTCTTCGAATGAAAAGTAGACTTCTTTTTGCAATGGTTTTGAAAAAAATACCGGCTAGCAATTTTGAATACTCGACTAAATCAGTCATACAGTCACCTTTTTGAGCATGATTTCTAAGAAAATGGTGTCTAGACTCGATATGCTTAATTCTAGAATGTTGAACGGGGGTTCTTTGATAGATTAATTGCGCTTGAGATGTCGCATTCAAACGGACTGTCATTTATATCGACACCATAGTTGAGATGTTGTTTACTCTATTTCCTATTATTCTAACTTGCTTACTAATGATGTTCTCAATGATGCATGAAATGAGATCAAGGATTACTCTATTTCAATACTCACATGTTCCACTAAAACTTAATAAATTATTCTTAAGTTCTTCTATATAAAGCACATTTCCAATAGAGGTGGATAAACCTTTACAAATCTTACCTTCACCGAGGATTCTTCCTCTATTGTTATTATCACGAGTCACATGACCGCTTTTTCTGGGGGTGAGTGTTAAGAGCTTCGTTATATCTCCAGGATCATGTACTTTGAGAATTTGATATCAAGGTATTAATCTGTCTCCCATACCTAGAAGCATACGTGCAATAAGATCAAGTTGAAAATTTTGGTCCCCAAATTTCTTTGGGTCCTTGTGGATTAGTACTTAGTAGACTCCCTTTGGGAACCCATACCTTTTTCACAACTTGTCTTCCTCTAGCCATGCACACGTACAGATGCAGTATGTCCTAGTTTGGCATAGTAATAACATCCAATATATGGACTAGTAGTGAACTTTGGCCTATAATGCAAATTTCTTTTCATGGAAGTGTTTCTTTGTGGCCTAGGATGCACATGTTGTTTGTTTTGTACATGCATTTTTCCTAATGTCCATTCAAGCTCATGGAATTTCTTTTCATATTCAGTGCACTTATCACATACATAGTTAGCTTTAAAACAACTGTTATTTTCTTTTCTAAGTTCTAATCTTTCCTTAGTTAAAGCGATAACTTCGTTTTGGAGATGAGCAACTGCTTTCTTAGATTGCCTTAATGCCTTAGCTAGTTTTAAAGAATCATTATGCAATTCAAGAAATGCTTCATGTAATTCATCATATGCATTTTCTGAAGTTTCAGAGTTAGAATCTACCTCGGTATCAATTTCATTGTCGTGGTCGGCCATGAGAGCAACTTGAGCATCTTCACTTTCAGAATCATCTGATGAGTCCATGTCATTTACTTCCCATGCTATGTAGGATTTTCTACCCTTGTTTCCTTTAGATCCCTTTTTCTCAAACTTTGACCGTTTTCTTTGTAATTTCGGGCACTCCATCTTCATGTGTCCGGATTTGCCACATTTGTAGGAAGTTGGTGAATTTGAGAAGTTTTCCTTTCTTGAGACTCTTTTGGATGGATAATTCTTTTTGAGTAAGCTTTTCCTTCTGATGAACACTTTGAATTTTCTAACCATTAGATCCATATTCTCATCTCCTTCATCATCTTCATTTTCCGAATCATCACTATCATCAGGTGGATTTGAACTAGAAGCCTTGAGAGCTAAGCTTTTCTTTTTCTTGTCTTTTTCTTCATGCTCTGCTAGACGAGTGAGCTCTAACTCGTGCTCTAGTAGTTTTCCAAACAGGGTGGCGAGAGTCATGGTAGCTAAATTTCTTGATTCAGTTATCGCAGTTACCTTTGGTTGCCATTCTCTTTTTAGGCATCTCAACACTTTGTTGATCAAGTCTTCGGCAAGAAATGATTTTCCTAATGAACCCAAATTATTCACTATGTGAGTGAACCTCTTTTGCATTTCTTGTATAGATTCTCCTTGATTCATTCTGAATAATTCAGATTACCTGGTGAGAGCATTTGTTCTTGCTCTTTTTACCTCACTAGAACCTTCATGAGTGACTTGAAGGTTGTCCCACATTTCTTGTGCAGTTTTACAATTTGACACTCTGAAGAATTCATCGGGACTAAGTGCGGAAGTGATAATGTTCTTGGCATGGAAATTGGGTTGAACTTTCCTTTTATTATTATCCGTCCATTCATTTCATTCTTTGACTATGAGTGCGCCATTAACCATATGTGTGGGAACAAATAGTCCATTTTCCACAGCATCCCATACATCTATATCTACCCCTTCTATGAATATTCTCATTCTTTCTTTCCAATATGCATAGTCTTTCTCGTTGAATCCCGGAGGACGGGTAAGAGATGCACCCTCTTGCGTAGACCTACCTGATGCCATTTCTCTTGAAGCTGCTAGGCCCTTTAAACAATAGTCTAGCTCTGATACCACTTGTTACCAAGTGGCTTCAGTCTCAAGAGGGGGGGTGAATTGAGATTTTAAAACTTTTTCCCCTTTTAACGACTTAGATCAATTTTTCGCGCAGGTTTATGGAGTGAACGAAAAAGAAATAAAAACAATAAATAACACAGGAGATTTTATACTGGTTCAGTCACCACCCAATGACCTACGTCCAGTTCTCACAACCCTTGTGAGATTTTCCACTATCAAAACAAAGCTTAACCGGGTGCTTTAAAACCCTTACAGACTCAGGCACTCTTCACCTAGGATACCCCACCTATTGAAAGAGCCCTCAAAATCTATTACCAACAAGAGATACCTCACCCTTGTTACCACCACAAACCCTAGAAAGATACCCCACTCTCTAGTATAAACCAATCACAACTTTAAAACAGATTGCAAGAAAATAACAAATACCTCTATGAAGGTGGATACAACAACTTGAAGATTCCCAACCCAATCTAACCCCTGAGAGAGATCACCTCAAAAAGATGAAGAACTTGAAGAGCAAAAGTGACGGTAAAATATGGTTTGCGATTTGCTCTGTGAATATTAGGGTTGTGCTATTTGTGCAACCCTAAGTCCCTATTTATAGACTTCGTAAAAATATGACCGTTGGGACAAATTCTAACATTGTCTCAGTAAGTGAGAAATCGATTGTTTGCTTAAAACCACTTAGCATGACAATCGATTTTATGCTTTAAAATAAGAACAACTTCATAAGTGAATGATCGATTGATTGCTTCTAAAACAGAGTGTGAAAATCGATTCTTTACTTAAACAAAATAGAATCAAAATCTATTTCGTGCTTTAAACAACTAAGGCTATGAATCGATTATGTGCTTCCAAGATGAAGCTCAGAATCGATTCTGCACTTAATGAATTAAGTATACAATCGATTGTTTTGCTTTAAAAAGCAAGTTCAAAAGAAACAGGAAGGCAATCGATTTGTAGCTTCCAACAACAAACTCATAATCGATTTTGTGCTTGATAAGTCAAGTGCAAAATCGATTGTTTGCTTTATGAAACAAGTGAATCATAGATTTATGCGTTTTTGAAAATCAAGTTTATAAAACAGGAAGATAATCGATTTTGTGCTAGTCCATAATAAAGAGGACAATCGATTATGTGCTTTCAAAAACTATTTTCTCATTATTATGTGCCTAACCTATTTACCATGCATACGTTTGGTTGATTATGTGAGTGCTGTGAGATGAGTGACTTGAGCCGATCCTTAAAAGCGGTTTACAATTTATTCCTAAGACACGACCCAACTTCCTAGTGAATACCCTTGATACAGACTTGCTTCTTGAGTCTGTTGTGTCTTGGAGTTCCGTTTGTCACTTTGTCTTAGCTTACCTCATCATCAAAACTTAACCTGCAACACACGATATCCACATTCTCCCCCTTTTTGATGATGAGAAAATTTTGATTCATCTAAGGTGGGAGGTTAGTTCATCAAGCAAAATAATGCACCATTCATGATATGTATCTAGACTCCCCCTTACTTGATTCTCCCCCTGACTAAATGTAAAATGCAAAGTGACAATCCTATACGCCTCATTTAACAATCCTATATTTCTCCCACTTTTTGTCATGATAAAAAGGGTTAATACGAAACTTAGTTGGTGATTCGAAAACGCAGCTAATAGTAAAAGTGAGTCCATTGCATTTAAAAAGTTCGGCATAAACCACAAAAAATGGATTGAGAGTCGGGTTGCAGCACAAGATAACCAAACAGTTCATATTTCATTCAGATGAATGATACAACAATGATTTAATGTTCTCTTCGAATGAAAAGTAGACTTCTTTTTGAACTGGTTTTGAAAAAAACATTAGCTAGCAATTTTGAATACTCGACTAAATCAGTCATATAGTCACCTTTTTGAGCATGATTTCTAAGAAAATGATGTCTAGACTCTATATGCTTAATTCTAGAATGTTGAACGGGGTTCTTTGATAGATTAATTGCGCTTGAGATGTCGCATTCAAACAGATTGTCAGTTATATCGACACCATAGTTGAGATGTTGTTTACTCTATTTCCTATTATTCTAACTTGCTTACTAATGATGTCCTCAATGATGCATGAAATGAGATCAAGGATTACTCTATTTCAATACTCAGTGGTTTGACTAAAACTTAATAAATTATTCTTAAGTTCTTCTACATAAAGCACATTTCCAATAGAGGTGGATAAACCTTTACAAATCTTACCTTCACCGAGGATTCTTCCTCTATTGTTATTATCACAAGTCACATGACCGCTTTTTCTGGGGGTGAGTGTTAAGAGCTTTGTTATATCTCCAGTCATGTACTTTGAGCATTTGCTATCAAGGTATTAATCTGTCCCCCATACCTTGAACTATACCTGCAATAAAATCAAGTTGAAAATTTTGGTCCCCAAATTTCTTTGGGTCCTTGTGGGTTAGTACTTAGTAGAGTCCCTTTGGGAACCCATACCTTTTTCACAACTTGTCTTCCTCTAGCCATGCACACAGATGCAGTATGTCCTAGTTTGGCACAGTAATAACATCTAATAAATGGACTAGTAGTGAACTTTGGCCTATAATGCAAATTTCTTTTAATGGATGTGTTTGTGGCCTAGGATGCACATGTTGTTTGTTTTGTACATGCATTTTTCCTAATGTCCATTCAAGCTCATGGATTTTCTTTTCATATTCAATGCACTTATCACATACATAGTTAGCTTTAAAACAACAAGACTGTTATTTTCTTTTCTAAGTTCTAATCTTTCCTTAGTTAAAGCGATAACTTCGTTTTGGAGATGAGCAACTGCTTTCTTAGATTGCCTTAATGCCTTAGCTAGTTTTAAAGAATCATTATGCAATTCAAGAAATGCTTCATGTAATTCATCATATGCATTTTCTGAAGTTTCAGAGTTAGAATCTACTTCAGTTTCGTTTTCACTGTCGTGGTCGGCCATGAGAGCAATTTGAGCATCTTTACTTTCTGAATCATCTGATGAGTCCATGTCATTTGCTTCCCATGCTATGTAGGATTTTCTACCCTTGTTTCCTTTAGATCCCTTTTTTTCAAACTTTGACAGTTTTCTTTGTAATTTCGGGCACTCCATCTTCATGTGTCCGTATTTTCCACATTTGTAGCAAGTTGGTGAATTTGAGAAGTTTTCCTTTCTTGAGACTCTTTTGGATGGATAATTCTTTTTGAGTAAGCTTTTCCTTCTCATGAACATTTTGAATTTTCTAACCATTAGATCCATATTCTCATCGTCTTCATCATCTTCATTTTCCGAATCATCACTATCATCAGGTGGATTTGAACTAGAAGCCTTGAGAGCTAAGCTTTTCTTTTTCTTGTCTTTTTCTTCTTGCTCTGCTAGACGAGTGAGCTCTAACTCGTGCTCTAGTAGTTTTCCAAATAGGGTGGCGAGAGTCACGGTAGCTAAATTTCTTGATTCAGTTATCGCAGTTACCTTTGGTTGCCATTCTCTGTTTAGGCATCTCAACACTTTGTTGATCAAGTCTTCGCCAGGAAATGATTTTCCTAATGAACCCAATTTATTCACTATGTGAGTGAACCTCTTTTGCATTTCTTGTATAGATTCTCCTTGATTCATTCTGAATAATTCATATTCCCGAGTGAGAGCATTTGTTCTTGCTCTTTTTACCTCACTAGTACCTTCATGAGTGACTTGAAGGTTGTCCCACATTTCTTGAGCAGTTTTACAACTTGACACTCTGCAGAATTCATCGGGACTAAGTGCGGAAGTGATAATGTTCTTGGCATGGAAATTGTGTTGAACTTTCCTTTTATCATTATCCGTCCATTCATTTCTTTCTTTGACTATGAGTGCGCCATTAACCATGTGTGTGGGAACAAAAGGTCCATTTTCCACAACATCACATACATCTATATCTACCCCTTCTATGAATATTCTCATACTTTCATTCCAATATGCATAGTCTTCCCCGTTGAATTCTGGAGGACTGGTACGAGATGCACCCTCTTGCGTAGACCAACCTGAAGCCATTTCTCTTGAAGCTGCTAGGCCCTTTAAACAAGAGTCTAGCTCTGACGCCACTTGTTACCTAGTGGCTTCAGTCTCAAGTGGGGGGTGAATTGAGATTTTAAAACTTTTTCCCCTTTTAATGACTTAGATCAATTTTTCGCGCAGGTTTATGGGACGAACGAAAAAGAAATAAAAACAATAAATAACACAGGATATTTTATACTGGTTCTGTCACCTCCCAGTGACCTACGTCGAGTCCTCACAACCCTTATGAGATTTTCTACTATCAAAACAAAGCTTAACCGAGTGCTTTAAAACCCTTACAGACTCAGGCACTCTTCACCTAGGATATTCCACCTATTGAAAGAGCCCTCAAGATCTATTACCAGCAAGAGATACCCCACCCTTGTTACAACCACAAACCCTAGAGAGATACCCACTCTCTCGTATAAACCAATCACAACTTTAAAACAGATTACAAGAAAATAACAAATACCTCTATGAATGTGGATACAACAACTTGAAGATTCCCAACCCAATCTAACCCTTGAGAGAGATCAGCTCAAAAAAATGAAGAACTTGAAGAACAATAGTGACGGTGAAATAGGGTTTTTGCGATTTGCTCTGTGAATATTAGGGTTGTGCTATTTGTGCAGCCTTAAGTTCCTATTTATAGATTACGCAAAATTATGACCGCTGGGACAAATTCTAACATTGTCTTAGTAAGTGAGAAATCGATTGTTTGCTTAAAACCACTTAGCATGACAATCGATTTTTTGCTTTAAAATAAGAACAACTCCATAAGTGAATGATCGATTGATTGCTTCTAAAACTGAGTGTGAAGATCGATTCTTTACTTAAACAAAATAGAATGAAAATCGATTTTGTGCTTTAAACAACTAAGGCTATGAATCGATTGTGTGCTTCCAAGATGAAGCTCAGAATCGATTCTGCACTTAATGAATTAAGTATACAATCGATTGTTTTGCTTTAAAAAGCAAGTTCAAAAGAAACAGGAAGGCAATCGATTTGTAGCTTCCAACAACAAACTCATAATCGATTTTGTGCTTGATAAGTCAAGTGCAAAATCGATTGTTTGCTTTATAAAACAAGTGAATAATAGGTTTATGCGTTTTTGAAAATCAAGTTCATAAAACATGAAGATAATCGATTTTGTGCTAGTCCATAATAAAGAGGACAATCGATTATGTGCTTTCAAAAACTATTTTCTCATTATTATGTGCCTAACCTATTTAGCATGCATACGTTTGGTTAATTATGTGAGTGCTGTGAGATGAGTGACTTGAGCCGTTCCTCAAAAGCGGTTTACAATTTATTCCTAAGACACGACCCAACTTTCTAGTGACTACCCTTGATACGGACTTGCTTCTTGAGTCTGTTTTGTCTTGGAGTTCCGTTTGTCACTTTGTCTTAGAATACCTCATCATCAAAACTTAACCTGCAACACAAGATATCCACAATCTGGTTCTTTTGGTGACATTCACCAAATGCGAAGTTATTAGAGAAAAATGTCTGAGTTGGGGTACCAAGAAAAAGAAAAAGAAAGAAAAAAAATCAAGCAAAAAGGGTTGACCATCAATTTGAAATTTTCCAAAATTTGGGAAAGTGGTTGGCCTTTACGTGAAATCAAAGGAATAAATTTCTTGAATGCCCAGCGTATAAAGACCCCTGTTTGAGACCCGGTCTAGTGAATGGAGGACCCAAGCTTAAGAATGCTAGGGAACTGGTTTTCTATGCTGACACTGAATTCTAACTTGATGTTCTGATGCCTCAAATCTGTTTTGTAATTCACAAAAAGCCTAATTAGAAAGCCTCAATCCAACGAATAAGTGTTGTTGAAACCACCAGTTTACTAAAAGTTTTTCTTGTATGAATTTGAAAAATTTCCAAGATTTGTCTAGTGGATTTCATGGTTTTTCTTGAGGACAAGTAAAGATTCAAGCATGGGGGAGTTCGGTAAGTCTATTTTAGGTGTTATTTTACTACCAAATGTTTTGTTTTCCTTTGTAGGTTAAGTAATGAGCAAAAGAGAAGAATTTGAGCTTCAAGAGTATAATGGTAAATTCCCAAGACCAAAGAATGCAAAAAGGAACAAAAAGCATTTAAGAAAAGCATTACAGCCTGTGTTTAACCACTACAGCCAGTGTTAGAAGTCAAAGGAAAAGTACTTGAAGAATCGCAGGATTTCATTACGGCCAGTGTTAATTCATTACGGGCAGTAATGATTCATCTGATTCCAAAGGCGTTACAATTTTTTCCTTAATGGCTTGTAATTTGTCTTAACTAACTTGTTCCCTTATTTTGCCTATATAAGACACAAAATTCTGTGTGTCTAGGCATCTTAGACTATTGCAAACACTCCTCAAAGTGCATTCTAAGTTCTTTATGCAAGTTATGTTTTTCTCTTAAGTTCTTACGTTTTTACTTTACGCTTTTTATTCTTCTTGCACTTTACTATTCTGCTCTTACAATTCCGTAATTTATTTTCTGCACTTTATCGCTTTCATTTACGTATCCAAGTCATTTACAATTACGCAATTTACCATTCTGTTATTTATATTTTTGTCATTTACAATTCATGTATATTTCTTCTTCCTCTTCTTCTAAGTCTTTGTCTACTAGGATAATGAGTGAGTAGACTCCTTTTAGTCTTGGGATTGTGGGACTAATCCAATGATAGACCCATAACCAATCTCAAGTGTAAACTCTATTTTATTAAAGTATATATTATAATTTAATCCCATTATTGATAAAACTTTATCTCAAATATCACTCTTGGCAATAATCAACCATGAAAATTGGTTTTGATTATTGGTTCAAGACACACTCTTGTATTCCGAAAGGAAACTTGAGTTACCAATGAATGCCTTGTCTTTAGAAAATACACCTTATAAAATAGGGAATGGATGATGGATTGTGAATTTATTATATCATTATGATGAAACCACAATCCTAGGACGCCTTTTGTTCTGATTTTAAAACCAAACAATCAACTCCCTCTACCAAATCATTCCTTTTAGCTAATCACCACCGAAAAGAATATTGGCAATCACATAAGTCCTTGTGGATCGATACTTTTTATTACTCGATAAAATCGTGTACTTGCGTTCTTATCAAGTTTTTGGCGCTGTTGCCGGGGTTGTTTGTGATACTGATTGGTTTTTCGGTATCAGTTAGACTAAATGTTTTTTTTCTTGTTACTATGAATAAGCATGTATTTACATTCTCCAGGGAGGAATGGGAATACTTTGAAGCATCTTTGCCACCACCACCACCTTGCTTAAAAGGGATATACAAAAATGTATTTACATTCTCCAAAGAGGAATGTGTATCTTTTGAGTCATCGTTGCCACCACCACCACCACCACCTTGCTTACAAGGGTTATTCAAAAAAATACATGAAACAGAAATTGAGAAAAACTTTGTTGTTGAGATAGATCAAAATAATGGTAAAGTGGTAGTGCAAGATGATTCACAAGAGATATACCATGAAATGGAGGGCACAAAGGAAACTAGACTTTCTCCCTTGAATAAGTATATTGATTTAAATGCATGTGTGGGATGTTACAATGTTGTGCCCTTTATCTTGTTTTTCACCTTCCCTTGTGAAAAAAACATCTGATATAGGAAGAATTGAGAATAGGATCTTATTACTTTCTTAACTTTCTTTTTACAAGCCATGGGATCCAAGAATATTCTTTCGTTTTTCAAGTATCACTTGGTCTTTATACTTTAAGAAATGTGACCTAGGTATAACTCTATAAAGGGCAAAGGTCAAGCTAATGACCTTAAATGAGCGCTGCGTGGGAGGCAACCCACGGGTTAATGTTTTCATTTCTTTTGTTTGGGTTTTTGTAGGAACAATAAAGAAAGGGGAAAACGCCACAAGTTATCCTAAGAAAAAAGTGAAGAACTTTTTTTTGGGAGCTAAAGACCCAACACGGGTCGTGTTGGTCCATCAGGAATTTTATTGAAAAAAAAAATTGATTCTTCGTTACGGCCGGTGCTGTTCTGTTACGGGTGGTTTTGCATCCATTACAGGTGGTGTTGAATCCATTATGGCTCGTGTTGTGTTGGCTTCGTAGTGATAGAAATAAACTTGTTCTTCCAGAAAGTAACACGGGACCGTGTTACTCTGTTACAGCCACTGTTGCTGCATCAGCATAACAACACTTAAGCCACGCGAAATCGACACTTCTCTCTCAAAAACACAAACCCGCACTCTCCTTTTCTCTCCTACCTCGCGAATTACCTCCACTAAACCACATCCTTTACCAAAATCAACCACAATCACCACAAAATATTCACCAAATTCACAAAGCCATCACCCATTACACAAACCCCACCATCCGAAACCCCATTTTACCCACTACTCACAAAACCCCCAAATTTCACCCAAAACCCTAAAGCTCGAAATCCTCCATAGCCAAAGCTTCAAATCTTCATTAATGGCACGCAAGAAAGCAAATACCACTAATGCTTTGACATGTCAAGTTGGCAAAGAAGAAAAAGCGATGCTTCTCAACATAACCGTCATGACAGCTTTGTACAGTCAGTACAATACTCCACCACCTCCTGACCAATCAATGTGAGCTTTCCCTACACTCTCATGTGTTTTAATTTTAATTAAATTGAGGACAATGTCTAGTCCAAGCATGGTGTTATCTTACCCTTTTTCTAGTTTTTTCTGTTTTTATTCTGTTTTCTTTGAATTTGTTTTTTGAGTAGTTGTCATCACCACTTGTGTAACAAGTCTTTGTGAATTTTCTGCTCACATGTTTTTAAGACCTATCTTGGATAATTATTTGAGTTTCATAGAATTTTTTTTATAAGTAGATTGGTTGGTATACAAGTATAAATAGCTGGTTGTTACTACTTCTTGGGTTCACACACACACACACACACACACACACACACACACACACACACACACACACACACACTCTTGAGACAGGTTTTTGGTGTTACTACTATAAGGAAGATTGAAAAGAAACTAGTAATCTGGTTCTCTTGGTGACTGTTGCGTTAAAAACACACTTAGAGCAAGTGTACTCTTTCGCAGAAGCAGTATAAAAGATTATCGTCTCCACAGGGATTAACTAACAAGTACCAAACTAGTCAAGATATATTATTATTTAGACGGACAAATATTTGAGTTGTAACGGAAACGAGTAAAACAATAAATAAATAACAAGAATTAAAATGCAATATTTAACAATGGAGAGAGACCTAGGGTCACAGTTTCACTTGCAAGCTTCGATTCCCCTATGTCTAATTCTACTTGAATTCCTTTATTTTATTTAACTACCAATCCGTTTACTAAAAATTTTAATCCGTTTGGTCATTCGCGATTAATATTCTTTTTCCTAAACTAACCCTTGTTTGGTCATGCAAGAATTTAATTCAAGAAAAGCATAAAGAACAAAAATGTTGAATGATTGGAAGACTAAATTAAAGTTTGGTCATGCATTAATTATAGCCCCAATTATCCTATAAGTACCAATAATTGCAGTACGGTCGCTGATCAACTAATTGATTATGAACATGCAAAGGGTGATCAATCCTACGTATGTGATTAAAGCAATATCACAATATTAATTGAAATAAAATAGGAATTCAAAACAGAAATTAGAACATAAAAAGGTCTCTAAGCTGGCAAGATCCACCTAAGACCCTAGAAGAGGATTTAGCTATCCAAAGTCATAAAGCACAATAAAATAAAAATTAGAGCCATGAATTGCAGAGATAAAAATAACCCAGAAATTAGAGAAATTCTTATTGAGTCTCCAGTCTCATTTTTCTGCTCCAAAGCTCTCTCACAATATCAATAACGGATACCCAATTCTTCCTCTCTCCCTTCTTATTCACGTGTACTGCCCTTTTATTGTTGCATCCTAGGGTTACGTGCCATTTCTTTCTCTTCAAGACACGTGCTCTCTTTTGCTCACCAATGCATATTTTCTTTCTTCAATTAACATGTGGGCCTTGTAATTCAATTCCATCATGGGCTGAATTCCTATCCTTTTTTTTCTTCAATTCCATTTCGGCACTTTGGATTCATTCACTCCCTTGGGCTGGCTTCATGATATTGGGCTTCTTTTAAAGTTTCTTTCTTTTATTTGTGTAATATATATATATATATATATATATATATATATATATATATATATATATATATCACATATTTGATTAATATTCTCTTTTCATCTTTACTACATATTTGATTAATATTCTCTTTTCATCTTTACTGCAATATAAAAAGCAAAGAAAGTCACTTATTTATTTAAATGATACTATTTGCTCTATAAATAGCCTAAAGATATCTCTAAAAATGCACTAAATTAGAGTTTATCAACTCCCCCCACACTTAACTTTTGTTTGTCCTCAAACAAATTTCCTGACTCAATAAAATTTTCAAATAAATAATAGAGACAGTCAAATAAGGAACCCAAAACTAGAAGCACAATGACAGACAATAGTCATGATAGCACATATGAGGTGTCAAAAGGTTGCCCAATTAGAGGCTCATGTCCCTGAAGAATACATTTCTGTGAACAAATGCACTCGCTCACAATCTCTCTAAGTGTTTAGGGACAAGGGAAAATATACACTCAAGTTTCAACAAAATGCACATTACCATATGTTTGTAATTTGACCAAATCTCCACTAAATAGTTCACATGCATGCAAAAGATTGGGTGTTATGGGTTGTAATGGGGACATGGTGAATTAATGCAGTGTTGGAAATAAGAAGGAAGGGATAATCAAAGGGCAAATAAAAAGAAACAAATAGTAACCTTTGAAACCAAATATGGAGCTCCTATTAATTATACAAATTTTGTCCAAACTCCAAGTTAATTTCAATTCCTTCTTCACCTTTTTCTATTGAATTGGCTCTTTTTGAATTGTCTTTTCTCTTGAGTAGAGTCTTTTTTTATTTGCATTTTCCTCCTTCTTGCTTTCTTTTTTTTTCTTTTAAAATTTTCTTTCACTTTTTTTTCTTAGTAGGAAAAGGTAAGCACATTAGTCACTCCTATTTTGTTTCCTTCGCAGGAAAATATACTTGTAAGTACATGAGTCACTCCTATTTTTTCAGTTCTGATGAGATGGACAATTAAAATACAAGTCAAAATTGTAATATTCAATAGCTGCTCCAAATTTAATTTCAAATGGTTACCATAAAAAAATAAAATTTTTGTCTGGGTACCAAAGAAATATATAACAAATAGGCTCAAAGGGGGGCAACTAATGGATAATTTCAACAAACAACTCTGAGGCCAGAAAATACCTAAATTCCCCAAATCTTTTTACATGATGCAAATCAATTTTCGCCTTGAATGGTCAAAAGACAAATTCTAGAATGTAGCAAATTGGGAAACACACTCATACAAAGAGAAGGGGTAGG
Source organism: Astragalus membranaceus (assembly GCA_039519185.1). Lineage (NCBI taxonomy): Eukaryota > Viridiplantae > Streptophyta > Magnoliopsida > Fabales > Fabaceae > Astragalus > Astragalus membranaceus. Next base: position 18,888,426 of record CM076854.1, on the reverse strand, counting down.
AATTTATGATTTAATATCAATCCCCTTATAAAGGCTCAAATCTCACATTTAGAAGCTAATTCACAAAAAGTACTCAACAGGCACAAATGCTAATTATCAACTGCCTAAGGACAACCCCACATTTACAATCAAGCACAAGTTTGTCAAATAAATTCTTTATGGGATCCCCTAAGGGCAAAATCTCTATTTTTTCAATTTTATATTCAAAACTAGCCAGAAAAAATGCTATCAACATATGTAGTGGGTACATGCATTAATAGAGATGAATTGACAAAGTTAAACTCTCCTCCCCCACACTAGCATGAGGCATGGTCCTCAATGCAAAATATCAAATTGGCACAAAAATAAATAAATGAGAGAGTAAGAGTGACTTCCCTGAGAGTGATTGTAGTCCGAGCTTATTCCTAAAATCAAAACAAAACAAAAGCAAAACAAAAATAACCGAAAATAAAACACAGGTTCCCTTCTACGAAGCTTGTTTAACGTCATGAGCCTGACGACAGTTGGTGCTTAATCAGTGGGCTCTCCAAGAGTAAATTTGACATCTAACGCAGTGCACCTTCTTAGCTTTCTAACCATATGGTTCACATTGTTCTTTCTTTTTCCACGTGGTGGTTGAACTTCAAAGGATGGTAAAACTTTTATTGTATTTCCTCCCACCACTATGCTAGGAGCCTGCAAAATAAGAATTTTTTCCAAAAGGTCCTGCATATTTAAATTACTAAAAATGTTAGTTTCAACCACATCATCAAAATAAGGAGAAGTTAAAGAAAAGAAAATTTCATTGGAATTTAAAGCTTTAATAACATCATCTTCTTTACCACTCCTTAAAGTTACCTTTCCCTTATGAACCTCAATCACAACATCACCAATTGTTAAAACAATTTGCCCAAAAATTGGGAATTTCTCCTCTTTCTCCAACTCATGAACTAATGGATCTTTCTCATTCTCCTCACAACCGCTCTCATCAGTGGAATCTGTTGTCTCAATTTGACTCCCTTTGGTAGGAGCCACTATTTTGATATGACTCCCTTCAGTAGGAGTTTTTTCATCTTTCTTGAGAACTTCTTCATCTAGATTATCCTCCATATAGAACTCTTCATCGCTCCTAATAATACTTTCTCTGTATTGCTTAGATTCTTCATTTGGGGTAGACTTAGTTTTTAAATAAAGAGTTTCTTGAGCCAACTGAGTTGCTACCATATCAATAATCTTTGACAGTTGATTCTCCAAGTTATCAAAATTGTCATCCATATTTTTCTCAAATCTATCAAGTCTTTCGTTTGTTTGCTCCATAAATTTGACCAAGACCTCATCGGTATCAAATTCCTCATCTTTCCTCTGCAAGTGTAGTGGCTCATAATTATCCAAGTTGGAGGAATAAGGAGGTGGCTCATAGTCATCCCAATAGTTTGAATAAGGCTCATAAGGAGAAGGAGAAAATGGGATTTGACATTGAGGCATATACTAAGATAACTTCTCTAAATTCCTTTTCGCCTCTGCCTCTCTAATATAATCTCCAAGAGTCTTAACCACGATTTAAACTTTTCTGCAAAAAAAGTAAACTGCAACGGTCTTTTGGGAAAGTATTAGCAACTTTTTTTTTTTGTATTTTTTTCAATAAGATAAAAAAACAAAATTAAAACTAAAGCATAAAAAAATGTCTAAATCTTTTTCGTTTAATATTGCTAAACTAATCCCCGACAACGGCGCCAAAAACACACTTAGAGCAAGTGTACTCTTTCGCAGAAGTAGTATAAAAGATTATCGTCTCCATAGGGATTAACTAACAAGTATCAAACTAGTCAAGATTTATTGTTATTTAGAGGGAGAAATATTTGAGTTGTAACGGAAACGAGTAGAACAATAAATAAATAACAAAAAATTAAATGCAAGATTTAATCAATGGAGAGAGGCCTAGGGTCATAGTTTCACTTGCAAGCTTCGATTCCTATGTCTAATTCTACCTGAATTCCTTTATTTCATTTAACTACCAATCCCTTTACTAAAGTTATTAATCCGTTTGGTCATTCGCGATTAATATTATTTTTCCTAAATTAACCCTTGTTTGGTCATGCGAGAATTTAATTCAAGAAAAGCATAAAGAACAAAAAGGTTGAATGATCACCTAATTGCAGTATGGTCGCTGATCAACTAATTGCAGTGTGGTCGCTGATCAACTAATTGATTGTGAACATGCAAAGAGTGATCAATCCTACGTATGTGATTAAAGCAATAGGACAATATTAATTGAAATAAAATAGGAATTCAAAACAGAAATTAGAAAATAAAAAGGTCTCTAAGCTGGCAATATCCACCTAAGACCCTAGAAGAGGATTTAGCTATCCGAAGTCATAAAGAACAATAAAATAGAAATTAGAGTCATGAATTACAGAGATAAAAATAACCCAGAAATTAGAGAAATTCTTATTTAGTCTCGAGTCTCCTTTTTCTGCTCCAAAGCTCTATCACGGTGTCAATAACGGATACCCAATTCTTTCTCTCTCACCGTCCGCGTTGCTTTTCCTTCTAATCTTTGTGAATGTGCGGCTCTCCCCTCTTATTCACGTGTAGGGCTGGACATTCGGTCGGTTAGATTGGATTCGGTTATCAAACCCCCAATCCAACCAACACCGAAGAGGATAAAATGTCACCCATCTCCGAACATTTGAGGTGTCGGTTCTGGTGGCGGCGGGTTTGGCGGTTCGGCGGGTAAAAGGGCGGATTGACGCGGTTAAGAAGCAAACAGAAAACTTACATGCAACCCAGAAAATTTCAAAGAAAACAACTTTATAATCAATACTAAAATCTCAATAACAATCCAGAAACTTGAGATCGTGTATCAAACTGAACGAAACTAAATCACCAAAGAATACAGATAAGAAAAGGCAAAAACCCAAAAAAAAACTTGCAAATACATGCTTCTGGATCTAGATCTGGCGCAACAACACCACCTCTTATTCTTTATGGAGGTAAAGGTATCATCTTTGACATTGATCTTTAAAAATCTGGTGATGTCTGGTCTTCATTTCCAGCTCTGGTGTATAAGCTAGATAAATGGAGCACTTGAAGTCAGAGAAGCAACATAGGGAAATGGAGATCCGACGTGGTCTAAAAAGGCGAGATGATTCTGGTTGTTGGTTGTTCAGCCACAATGAGAAGGTGAACAAGAGATATTGGATTGGAGGGAAAACAGGAAGAGTTTATGGAGAGACTTGGATGGCTGGGTTTTGGCATAGAGAAAAAAAGGAGAATTGATGGGAAAAGGAAGACTCGATGGAAGAATTGATGACGGCTAGATTTTTCAAATGAGTTTGCAAGACTAGATTAACCTTGATTCTTTTGGGCTTGGTCATTGTGGGCTCATATCTATGATTTACGTTAGAAACATAATTTGCTCTCGGTCGGTATCAGTTATAAATGAGTTGTTTTATTGCAAACCACAACCGACCAATTGTATCCACTTAACACCGAGTCAACAAACCGACTGCCCGCTAATCCGTATTAATCCACCCGTGGAGCAAAATTTTGTCTCGGTTAGTTCGGGCTTCGGTCGGGCCCAATATTTTGTCCAGCCCTATTCACTTGTACTGCCCTTTTATTGTTGCATCCTAGGGTTACGTGCCATTGCTTCCTCTTCAAGACACGTGCTGTCTTTTGCTCACCAATGCATATTTTCTTTCTTCAATTAACATGTGGGCCTTGTAATTCAACTCCATCATGGGCTGAATTCCTATCCTTTTTTTTCTGGCCATCACTTTTCCCACACCCCTCCCTACTCACCCCACACCCCCAAACCCCCTAAAACCCAAAAATACCCCTAACTCAAAAACACTCTTTCTCCCTCTCAAACCCCTCACACCCCCTCACACCCACCAAAAACACACCAAGTCGAAACCCTCTCCCTCTCCCTCACCCTCTTCAACTTCTCCTTCTCCCTCTCCCAAACCCACTCAATCTTCGATTTTAACCTTCAAACTCATTTTCAGAACTTAAGGTACACGATTTCTAACCCTCATTTACTTGCATTTTGCTTGATTTGCAATGTTTTATCGGTTTTCCACCTCTGCGTTTTCGCGAAGCATTCGGTTGAGGTCAACCGAATACGTTCGGTTGAGGTCAACCGAATACGTTCAGTTGAGGTCAACCGAATCATACTGATACTGATTGTGTTTGATATGTTCGGTTGCAGGTATGACCCAATTCGTTACCCTCATTGAACGAAATGCTGGGAGGATTTCCATTCCAAATGAGATTTGGAGACTAGAGTTGCCTTGTTCCTTTTATTTTGTCTTGGAAGTTGGCCCTTGTATTCGTGGTGTCAACAACATGCGCTATGGTAACATCCTTACTGATACGCATGCCATCTGCCAAGCGTGTGGGGGTGTTGAGAGTGTGGAAGCCTCGTTAACATACTATCAAACCGGGAGCTTCAAGGTCGGTAGGATTCTGCCCGCGGTTGCCTCTGATGGGAGTGGGAGTGATAGTGATACTGCGAGTGATGCTGGATTCGGCTCTGTTGTTACCCAGTTGTAGTTTTTTACTGTTATTTTGTTTATCAATAATTGTAATTGAACGTCACTGATTTAGTAATGAATAAATATTGGGTTGATTATATTTTGGTTTACAGGACCGTTTAAATTAAACAACAATTTTATTATTAAAAAGCGTCACCGTACATAAAACTCAAAATACACGAAAACAATAAAATGACAGAAACTACTGAGCTGGTGGAGTTAAACGACTAAGGATCTCAGCGACGGTCCATGTGGTTTCCACGTACAAATGCAGATAACTCTTCCATTTAAACAAGACATAAATGGACATCATTGCTTGGACATCATCGTCGTTCTTGACATCCATTGTAGACCAGTGCACACGTCCATCAGACCAATTGGGTTTCCGATAAACTATACGAGTTATCTCTCGCTCGTCGCCCTCCACTTTCACCTTACCCAGTAGTTTTTCTTTTAGGGCAGCAAATGTTATGTTGTGTTTAAGCCTACACTACATTGTGTCTCGCCTCTCGAAACAAACACCATCAACTTTGTTGGTGATGATGCCCTGATGATGAATGATAGTGAGGGAAGAATCCTCTGAGTATTGTGTTAGGGGCATTTTTTTTGCGTTTATAAGATTTGGTGGAGAAGAAGAAGCAGATAAGGGGTTAGGGTTTTTGTGAAGTAGAAGGAAATGCTGAAGCCCAATTTATAATAGGCATGGCGTGGGTAAACATGAGCCGTTGATCAAAATTTTAGATCACAAATTTGAGCCGTTTATTTTCTATCCGTTGGGTCACAATTTCCAAAGGAAATAACATCCACTCCTTTTCCTGACACGTTTGACTGGTTGTGAGCCGTTGGTTAAAAGTGTCGGTGGAATCTGAGCCGTTCAATAATATTTTTTTTTAAAAAACCCGTATTCGGCTGCCCTGGTCCGAATTTATTCGGTTGGGGTCAGCCGAATCATCTAAAAGAGGAAAAAAGGGTGTGTGCCAAAAAATACACTTTCGGTTGCCCATAACCGAATTATTTCGGTTGCCCGTAACCGAATCGGCAAAAAATGTGTGTTTCATTAATGGCCTTCTAGTCATTTCACAGGGTTAGGGGGTGTGGGGTGAGTAGGGAGGGATGTGGGAAAAGAATGGGCCTTTTTTCTTCAATTCCATTTCGGCACTTTGGATTCATTCACTCCCTTGGGCTGGCTTCATGATATTGGGCTTCTTTTAAAGTTCCTTTCTTTTATTTGTGTAATATATATATATATATATATATATATATATATATATATCACATATTTGATTAAAATTCTCTTTTCATCTTTACTTCAATATAAAAATCAAAGAAAGTAACTTATTTATTTTTATTTATTTAAATGATACTAATTGCTCTAAAAATGGCCTAAAGATATCTCGAAAAATGCACTAAATTAGAGTTTATCAGTGACATTCACCAGATGCGAAGTTACTAGAGAAAAATGTCTGAATTGGGGTACCAACCAAAAGAAAAAGAATGAAAAAAAGAAAAAGGAAACGAAAAAGAAAAAAAATCAAGCAAAAAGGGTTGACCATCAATTTGAAATTTTCCAAAATTTGGAAAAGTGGTTGGCCTATAAGTGAAATCAAAGGAATAAATTTCTTGAATGCCCAGCGTATAAAGACCCCCCTTTGAGACCCAGTCTAATGAATAGAGGACCCAATCTTAAGAATGCTAGGGAACTGGTTTTCTATGCTTACATTGAATTTTAACTTGATGTTCTGATGCCTCAAACCTGTTTTGTAATTCAAAAAGCCCAACTAGAAAGCCTCAGCCCAATGAATAAGTGTTGTTGAAAACCACCAGTTTCCTAAAAGTTTTCCTTGTATGAATTTGAAAAATTTCCAAGATTGGCTAGTGGATTTCATGGTTTTGCTTGAGGACAAGCAAAGATTCAAGCATGGGGGAGTTTGATAAGTCTATTTTAAGTGTTAGTTTAGTATTAGTTTTTAGTAGTTTGTTTGATGTTTTAGTTCTATTTTTGAGCTATTTTACTACCAAATGTTTTGTTTTCATTTGTAGGTTAAGTAATGAGCAAAAGAGAAGAATTTGAGCTTCAAGAGTATAATGGTAAAGTCCCAAGACCAAAGAATGCAAAAAGGAACAAAAAGCATTAAAGAAAAGCATTACAGCCAGTGTTTAACCATTACAACCAGTGTTAGAAGTCAAAGGAAAAGTAGTTGAAGAATCGCAGGATTTCATTATAGTCAATGTTAATTCATTACGGACCGTAATGATTCATCAGATTCCAAAACCGTTACAATTTGTTCCTTAATGGCTTGTAATTTGTCTTAACTGATTTGTTGCCCTACTTTCCCTATATAAGACACGGAATTCTGCGTGTCTAGGCATCTTAGACTATTGCAAACACTCCTCAAAGTGCATTCTAAGTTTTTTATGCAAGTTATATTTTACGCTTAAGTTTTTACGCTTTTACTTTACGTTTTTTATTCTTCTTGCACTTTATTATTCTGCTCTTTCAATTACGCATTTTATTTTCTGCACTTTATCGCTTTTATTTACGTTTCCAAGTCATTTACAATTCTCTTCTTCTAATTTAACTAAAGTATATATTCTAATTTAATCTCATTATTTATAAAATTTTATCTCAAATATCAAACGAAGTACCGAAATGTGAAGTTTGGTATTGGAACTATGAGATTAAACAAGGGAAACAAAACATGTAAATAGTTTTGGGACTCTTGGAATAAAAAAGGCTTGTACTTAAGGGGTCTTGGCAATAATCAACCATGAAAATAGGTTTTGATTATTGGTTCAAGACACACTCTTGTATTTCGAAAGGAAACTTGAGTTACCAATGAATGCATTGTCCTTAGAAAATACACATTATTTAAAATAGGGAATGAATGAGGGATTGTGAATTCATTATATCATTGTGATGAAACCACAATCCTAGGACACCTTTTATTCTGATTTTAAAACCAAACCATCAACTCCTTCTACCAAATCATTTCTTTTAGCTAATCACCACCAAAAAGAATATTGGTAATCACATAAGTCTCGGTGGATCGATACTTTTTATTACGCAATAGAATCGTGTACTTGCGGTCTTATCCCCACACCTCATTGTCTCTTCCCCTGTGATACTAGAGTCTTTCATACATATAGTCGACTGGTATGTTGCCTCCTAGACAACCCCTTCCTCATCATAAATTACCTTCCTAAAAGTATATCGCAAAGAATTTGATGAAGTCCATGACATTTAACTTGACCGATCCTAACAAAGGAGGACTCCATTGCCTACTAGCGTCACCTCTGCATTGGAGGACAATAAAAGCAGCCATCATGAATCCCTCTGCATTAGATATAGAAAGGCACACGAGTATTTGCTTCTCCTCATGCACTTTCTTATTTCTCTCTCACCAAATGCTATATAAAATAGCAAGGTTCATCACCTCCTAAATAGAAGAGGGAGCTTCTAAAATGATTTTATAGAGCCAAGCCACCAAGGGTCCTTTGCTTTGCCCAAAAAATTAAAATCCCATAGGTGAGCTAAGCCAAATTTGGGGTGCTCATATGCAATCCTTAAAATTGTATTCAACAGATTTATCAGCCACCTCACATATAGGGCACGTAGTAGAACAATTTTTTTTAATTCCTTAACAAATAATTTTTACCGTTGTCAGAAGAAGCGTTTTTGACAAACTCTCCATAGTTTAGAAAGTTGTTTCGAGACTTCACAAACAAGAAACCATCTTTAGTACCTCCCCAAATAAAGTATCCTCTTTAGCTTAGTTAGGAATAGAATTTGAGCTATTTGCTTAGCCTCTGAAGGCAGGAATATGGAACTTATAGCAACTTAAGTTCCATATCCTGGGAGCAAAACACCATAGTTAATTAACGATAGGCGCCATGGGTTGGGTTGCTAAGCCTGTTGAATCCTAAGGGTGATGCTGATGACCAATAAAACCAACAACTATTTTGTAGGAATTAATATTAAATTCTTTTCTCTTTGAGATGCGTTCAGAGTACTTTTGATGTATTCTTCTTCGTGTATACTCTAGCATGCTCAATATTCTTTTTCTTCTTTGTGTACCAGAATATTCTTTTTCCCGACACTTGGTGAATAATCATTTACTTCTTTTCTTTTGCTTTCATTCACCCGTTATTTCTCTTGGTTTTCTTCTTCGTGTGATTATCCAAGATTTACACCATGGTTCCCTCTCAACAATTTATAAGAATAAATGTTAATACTCAATACAAGTAAATACCAGATTAGATGCTCATGTCAATGTATTAATTGATCACGTCATAGATTTCAACTGGTTAACAGATGCTGGATATTACTACAAAGAAAAGCTAGTTAATTTGGGATGGAGCTAGTATCTATTTGGATTTGGTAAAGAAAGGTTTTTTGGTAAACCTTGTAAGGAAAAATTCGGAGGAATGCTCAGATGATTGTTAAAAAGAACACAATCCTCTCTACTGTAGAAGGGGTTTAATTAATTTGATTGTTGGAGATATTGTCAAGGTTATTGAGATATATTGTAATTTTCATTGCCTTTGAATAGTCAATGCTGACATGGCTTATGATGTGGCATACCACTTAGTCTAGTTGGCCATCTTGTACTAAATAAATACACAATTGTAATACACTTCAATCAATAGATTCTTTGCAATCACTTTCTGTTAAAACAGAAAAACTGATTCTTCCCCAATTCTCTCCCTCTATTCCATCAAATCCCTAACAAATTGGTATCACAGCTTGAAAGATCCAAAAAGATTCAACAATGGCGAACATCACGAAAGACGGCAACAACTTTCCGGCGAATCTTCCAGTCTTCAACGGCAAAAACTATGATCGATGGTGCGCACAGATCGATGAAAGTAATCTTCCGATACTAAGATGTACTCGAAATTGTCAACGACGGTGTTTCGGCATTAGCAGCAAACGCCACCGAAGCACAGAGAAACACAAATCGAGAGTTACGGAAGAAGGATGTTAAATGATTGTTCTTGATTCATCAATGCGTGGATTCAAATGTCATTGAGATGATCATAGATTGCGATTCAGCGAAGAGTGCATGGGAAATTCTCAAGAACGCGTATGGAGGAGCAGATAGATTGAAGAAGATTTGATTGCAAACCCTCCGGAAGCAGTACAAAGCGTTGAAGATGAATGATCAAGAATCAATTGGTGAGTTCATCACAAGGTTAGTTGTGTTAACTAATCAAACGAAAAGTAGTGGTGAAACTGTGTCTGAACTGAATAAAATAGAAAAGGTACTTAGATCTTTAACCCTAAAATTCGATTATGTGGTTACTGCTATTGAGGAATCAAAGAACCTAGATGAAATGAAGTTAGAAGAACTTCTAGGTTCATAAGAGGCCCATGAATTGAAAACTAAACAGAGATGTTCAGAGAATGAAACTGAACAGGCTCTGTTATCTCAAGCCTCTACGAAGAATTGGAAAGGGAGTAATAAGAAAGATAAAGGGAAATGGAAGAATAAAGATAAGAATAGTGTTGAAAAAGATACTGAACAGAAGAGTAGTGATTAATCTGATAAGAGTAGTGTTCAATGCTACAATTGTCAACAATATGGGCATTATAGGAATCAATGCAAGAACAAGAAGGTTCCTAGAGACAAAGAAGCAGAGGCTAAGTATGCTAATTATGATGATTCAGATTCAGAAGATGTCATGCTAATGGCAGTAATAGACGAGGTTGAAGAGGATCCTTATCAGTGGCGGACCTGGCTTATAACCAGGGGGTTCAGTTGAACCCCCTGGAATTTTTTTTTGGTACTAAACATCCTATATAAATAGCCTAAATCTCCTGAAATTTTAATTTTGACACCCCTGAAAATTTGAAATTGTACTAGTAGACCAAGTTTTGCACCCATTTGACACCGGCCTTAAAAAATTTGACACCCCTGACCCCGGGTTCCTGGGTCCGCCACTGATCCTTATGATGATAAGAATGTTGCTGATACAGAAGGTGAGGAGCAGGGCAGTGGAAACACTAGTGATGCTCCCAATACCTGTGCAATGAATGAGGAGCAGGGCAGTGGCAACACTGGTGATGCTCCCATCACTGCAAGCAACAATTCTGAATGCTTAGTACTCATGGCAGTCACTGATGAAGATAGTGACAGAGTTAATCAGGATTCTGAACCTGTACTGTTGAAGGCAGACACCAATGAAGATGATGAAAAATCTAATTCAGGGTACCTAGATACAGGTTGTTCAAACCACATGTGTTGTCACAATGAGTGGTTCATTGAGTTGAAAGAAATGAACAAGAAGATCAGATTTGCTGACAATAGCAAGGTCACTGCAGAAGGTATTGGTACAGTAAAAATCTTGACAAAAGATGGAAGGAACTCCTATATTCAAGAAGTGTCACTAGTGCAGAAAACACATTTAGCATCGGTTATTTTGGACATTTAGCATCGGTTATTTGTCGATGCTAAATGTCGCGATGCTAAAAGTGAGACATTTAGCATCAGGTGTTTAAATTGCCGATGCTAAATGTCCATTTCATCACTGTTTTTGATGTAAGAAAAATGACATTTAGCATCGGTTATTTGGAACAACCGATGCTAAATGTCCTGGAAATGGCTTTTAGCATCGATTATTTGAAACAATCGATGCTAAATGTCATTTTTAGAGACATTTAGCATCGATTGTTTCAAATAACCGATGCTAAATGTCTTTTTTTTAAAAATAAAAAATTAATTTGCACTATTAATAGATATAAAATCCTGAATTCCTGATATACAAAATTATTTCCAGAGAGAAACTCATAATAAATTAATAAAAATACTTCAAATTCTATTGAAATTTATTGTCATACAATACAAGCCATTAATCTTATAAGTTCTACAAGTTTCTTACACAAAATTCTATAAATGTTACTAAATGGATCTACAAATGTGCCTAGACTTTTATTTTGGACTTGAAGAACATCAAGAAGAAAAGTGTAAGTCTCCACAGCATTTTTTAATCTTCCCTGTGCAATTTGAAGCTTAGCTTTAGTTCTCAACAATTCACTTTGTTCCCATTTTCCACTTTGATCTAGAGCAACATCAATAACATTCTCTGCATCTGCATACTTTTTTTGAGCTGATTCAGCTCTTCTCACAAGCTGAGTAACTACTGTTGAACCAAGGTCAAACACTCTTTGTTTTGTATGATAACAAATTACAATCTATTTACTAATGGTTATAGTTGAACCAAAGCACAGGATATCTTAAAGTGGAGCAGCTCGGAGGAGAAGCTACTCAAGCGTTCAAGATTTATGTGTTATTTTGCTTTCAATAGGACGCGTGTAAGATCCCGTCACTTCAGCCTTATGACTATAGTAGTTGAGAGATGATCTTTTAAAATAGAACTGTTCTGTTAAAATAGAATTGGGCTAGGCTTGGTAAAATCTTTTATATAATAGCTAATAGGTTAGGCACAAATAATGAATTGTTGTTTTTTAAAGAAAATAGACTCATGGCTTAGTGTTTTAAAAGAACTTGTTTTTGAAATAAGGAATTGATTCTTGATGTGGTCTTTAAAGCAAGAAATCGGTTTCTCTCTTGCTTTTAGAGCTAGAAATTGATTTCTCACTTCCTACTGTAAAGGCAAGAATCGATTTGTGGCTTGATTGTTTTTAAAAGAACTTGTTTTGAAAAGAAAACAATCGATTCATGACTTTGTGTTTTTAAAGTGGAAAATCGATTTCTAGCCTATTATTTATAAAGCACACAATCGATTGTGCACTTGACTTTGGAAACAAAGAATCGATTGTGCACTTGATTTTGGAAGCATGCAATCGATTGTTGACTTGCTTTTGGAAGCAAGCAATCGATTATATATATGTTTTTTAAAAGAACAAAATCGATTCCTCTCTTATTTGTTTTAAAGAGCAAAATCGATTTTGATCCTATTTTGTTTAAGTACATAATCGATTCTTACACTTAGTTTTAGAAGCAACCAATCGTACATTCACTTATGAAGTGGTTCTCATTTTAAAGCAAAGAATCGATTGTCATACTAAATGGTTTTTAAGCAAACAATCGATTTTTCACTTGTTAGAATGGATCAACATGTTCCTGGTTTTGTGTCTAGAGCCAACAAGAGTAAAGCCTTTGGGTGACACACATTGTCTATCTGAGACTCAAGGCATGACACTTGATCACAGAATTAGCAGACTCCAGAGAAGAATTGCAGAGAGAAGCCTAAAGCTAATTTAGATCAATTGTATTAGCTAGCGTGTTAGGACTGCTGCAGATTTTAATTTTATTTATTTCTTGTTCTGTTTTGGATTTTTTCAAATTAGTTTCTTTTCCTTGTTTTCAATTCAGTTTCCTAGTTAACAGACCGTGACTTGACTACAGGGTCATGATCATAGTAGGCAGTTATTATTGAATTTGTTGAAACTTGTAACAAAGTGTTGGGGAAATGAAGTTCATTAAATGGTGATTAAGGAAACAAATACTTTAGGTAGCAATGATCAGGTGCATCATGGGGATACATTAAGGCTACCAAATAATTTTTTTTTTAAAAAATGAACTTTTAAAGTCGTGCGAAACTAAAGTCTGACTTTAAAACAGACTTACGAAGTCAGGTGAAATAAATGCTTGACTTTAAAACAGAGTTACGAAGTCAGGCGAAATAAATGCTTGACTTTAAAACAGACTTAGGAAGTCAAGCTATCGATCGCTTGACTTTAAAACTCCTGACATACGAAGTCGACTTAATAGAAGTCAAGCTGGCGCCTGACTTTAAATCCCCTTTTCGCCTGACTTTAAATCCCTTTTTTGCACTAGTGACTATTCATCCCTTTTTTTATTTCTTTTTTTTTTTCACTTCTATAATCAACACATTTTATTATCAACACATTATTATTAACACATTTTCACTTCAATAATGAATTTTAAAAATAAAAAATCCGTAATGACCGCGTTAGATGAACTTTTCGTTTACACACTACACAAACATAAAATAATAATAAATAAATCATGACTTAAAAAATACCAACAAACAAATATTTTCTACCCAAGAGTTACAACTTTTCCTTTCATTTTTCAATTTCTTTTATAAAAAATAACTAATGTTTGTTTCTTCAAAAAAATTCTTTTATAATTAATACATTTCTCTTTTTGCCTCACTATTTGGTGATCTATATGTTCATGCAATATAACCCAAAGTTGATTATCAAGCAAATCGGGTTGTAGATCTCACTGATTTGTCCTTAAGACTCTTCTAAGTTTCCTATATGTTTCAATTATTTGTTTTCCTTAACGAGAATTCATTTAGTATTCAGAAAAGAGTTGCATCCAAAACAATGCTTTGAAAGAAAAAATCAAATTGGTTTGTTTTTTGATTTTCATTTCAATAGATATGTTTTTGTTTAAAAAAAAGTATGGAAAAAAATGTTGTAATATTTTAGGATTGTAAAGTTACTCTTGAGTATCAATTTTTGAACCATATCAATATGAGTTTTATTTGTATTTTCTCAACACTAATAATGTTGAACATCGATACGAGTTTTCTCAACACTGTTTTTACTACCATACATATTATAACAATAAAATTTTAAGAACATGTATTCCAACATAATTACAATAAATTGCCATAACCTCATGCATAGCACGAGGATTGGGCAAGTCTATGAGGAAAGCGTAACACGTAGGAACTCAATGAAATTGAAAAAGCAAAGCAACTAACAATATAGCAGTAGATTACTGTTTTTTCAACAACCAAATTTGACAACCAGATGATTGATTGTCTGCTAATCAGAAAAAGCATCCAAATGATTGCAGTTCAAATGGTATTGTGTAAATTAAAAGTTATAAGTAACATACCTTTGGAATTGAATATTGTATATCATGTTTCCTAGAACTCAATTGCCTATTTTTAAGAGTTCGCATTGCATTTTGTGCTGGGCTGCTGCCCTTAGGTCCTAATAATGAATCTTAACAAAACCTTGATGCTTACACGCTGTAAAAATGTTTCGAATTTCTCCATATTACTACAAGAAAAATATAATAGTTCATTTACATTTTATAATTAATAGTGTGGAAGATTTGAAAATTTCAAGATGACAATTGACATCTAACAACAAGAAGAATAAAAAACATACCTGAAAGACAACCTTTAGCCCAAAGTTTTCTACATTTCTATAATAATAAGTGTTCTAGAAGGTTGTTCAATAAAAGGAAGTTTTGTTGGGAAAAACAACATAGAGAATTAAAATGAGCACAATCGGAATACAAAAATTTAACAAACTCAAAAACCAGCAGTGAAAAATCACGAACCGTTGTCTAATGACAACCAGAGAATAACACTATGTGAAACTTTTTACAACACGTAGACCTCTCTCAAACACCCCATGGCCTGAGTACGCCCACACTCTCCAAAGAAAATATTTAACTACATCTCACAACACTTTAAAACAAGAGTATAAGAGAAAAAACAAAGTCAAATACACAAGACACACAGAGTATAAGGTGTTTTCGATTGGCGCATATTGTAAAGGAAAACTTGAGCCTCTATATATAGCATTGGCCTCCATCTTCCTTCGCAAAACAAAGCAACGTGGAACTTTTCCAACAATCTCCACTTTGATTGTAATTGATACACGAGACATCTTCCATTTTCATTGTTTTCACTGGCAATCATAGTTCAAAAGAACTATCATTCTCCACCATAGAGAGTATATTTCACATGAAGCAAAATCACTTGAAAAATTTCTGCATAAAACCATCGACAAAATTACTTCTTCAAGATGCTTAATTCCAATCAACTCCAACAAGTTTTCCTTTAGAACCTCCAAATAAACCATAATCTCCATCAACACCGGTTTTTCTTTTTACTGAAATCAAAATCTTCCAAGTCACCATTTTTTATGGCATGAGAATTGTATCATAAATCATCAAAAAGACCAGAAAATAGTTCATCTTCATCTGGAAGAAGATTTTCTATAGTGTCAGCCTCAGTCTCTTCAAGAGATTTATATGGCTTTTCCTTAGGAAGGGAACCAATAACCAAAAGATCCTTCCCCGATATATAACCTCACTGCACCAAGAACACGGATAAGGATATCAATTAAGCTAAAGTAAAACCGAAAACCTCAACAAATAAAATACTTTTAACTTCATTAGGCCAGATAAAAAACATATAAGCTAATATCTAATGACAATGCACTAGCATAAATATGCAATAGAATATTGGTTACAAAGAATATAAAAGATGAAAGCGCTTTCGCGTTGATCTTTTAATTAAATCAGCAAATACATGCTCAAGGTGTTTCTCTTTTTTCGAAAAGCAAAACATAGTATGTATATTATATATATAAAAGGATACTAGGCATGTTCTAACCCATATACGAGGTGCTAAAAAACAAAGAAAACTATCTGTGGATAGATTTAACCCTCTGAACAATCAAATCATAGTCGGGGAGTTTGCTAGGAAGATACACCCTTTGCAAGCTTAATGTGTACCTATACATGAAATAGATTATAGGTGCTGGATACATACACACAATCAAATCATAGTCGGGGAGTTTGCTAAATATATCATACATCGAGCTTGAAAGTTGACTACTTTCACAAAGGGCAGCATTGTTGACAATGTTGTTCCCAATTAGACCATAAGGTATAGGTGCTGGATACATACACACATCAGACCATGGTTTGAGATGCCAGGCAATGCTACGAGAAGTATAGGAGTATGTGGTTTCTTGTTTTTTGTTCCGTAAGGTAGAGATCAAACACTTGAAACAAGCAGAATAGAAACAGTCAATCAAAAGGATGTGGTTTTATTTGACAATCATTTACATACTTACATAGTCTTCTAATATAATGGCGGCTATTCGTGAGAGATATTATTCGAAGTTCCTTATACATATTTGTATCAATGAGATTGCAAGGTTTTACGGGTAGGTTTAAGAATCATATTAAATCAAAATCAAATGTTTTCATTTTGTTTTTGCAATTTTTGTTGCAAACTTTAAAAACTAGGTTGAAGTTATGTGTAGCTTACCCTCTACATACAGACGGTCAATCTTAATGAACCTGCTAATTATTAGATGCTTTATGGAGACATTGTGTGTACAAAAATATATGATTCTACAAAAAATCCTACCTCATCAAATGAGACCCCAACCAAGGTGTGTGGTGTTGGTGTTTGCGATTCCAAATAAAGGCTGCAAATTCAAATAGTAGCCAAAAATAAGTAGTACGAACAACAATTACTACCAAAAAAATTCAATCCATTAATTTAAAATCAACTATATTGGTAAATGTAAAAGTAAAAATGAAATATATATATATATATATATATATATATATATATATATATATATATGCATCAATTCTCTTATAATTTCATTCTTTTATGTAAAATTTCTTACCCATATTTAATCAAAGAAATCACAGTCGTTGTAGATTTGTGTTGCACACCATCAAAACGAATAGAAGAGCAAAGCACAACAGAGAAGGCGATGAAATATAAGACATCAATAACGATTTCCTTTTGATCAAGCTTGTACCAATAGTCAAAATACCAGATACTTTTTCCTGACCCATGGATCTAGCGGAGACAAAACAACATATAAATAAATTGGTGAAAAAAAATCAGTAAAATATAGATTCTATAGATGAAAAAACATGATGAATCGCATGTGATTAACTATATACAAAGAATTTATGTGAGTTGAATGAAGTAAGGGTTGATGTACCAAACCCTAACAATCATTATAACCGATTAAACCATACACGCATATGTGAGAAGATATCTTACATATCATTGAGTGATAGATAGGAAGATCGACTGAAAATCCTGCAAATTCAATAAAACTAGGACAAAGAAAGGAAAACTTGATCTTTCGATTTTGGGGGAAACAACGCCGTTTGTTGCTATTGGTCTGAAAGAGATGAAGAAAATAGCATATTTATAAGGAAGGGTGTTAGGTTAAGTTTTCAGTTTAGCTAAATTTATAATATTCTAATATAAAAATTTTACTTTTTAGAAAGAAAATCACATAAAAAATATATTTATTCAATGTCTGTGAAATAATTTTTTTCCTAAAAAGATAAATAAAAAGCTCTATAAAAATCAAAGTTTTGAAATTATGACGATATACATATGTATGTTAATTTAGTAGAAAAATATATTAATTTCTACTACTATCTAAATTTTTCAACATGATTTTTTAAAATTATTGATAGAAATCGGGTTGGGTGTTTCTTTTTTTGTCTTAACAGGGCATCAGATACAGATCCTCAAAAGTGTGCATGCAAAGGATCTTCAAGGGTCGAGCGGCTTCCTCGTGGCTTCAATGGTGGTGTGCGTGGTCACTAGAACATAATGCGTCAGTCCTCTCTACGCTTTAGAGGAAGGTGATGATAGGGGCGATGAGAGTCCCTCAATCCAGCCTTTATTCCCTAATCTAGATGGGGCAAGTGAATCCTCATTGCACGCTCCCCATTGGGCTGGGTAATCCTCCCTATGGTTGGCCGGCGACACCAAGACTTGTAGCACTGCTGACCTGCGCAGCATGTCTATGCTCCTGTTCCTTGGCCTGTTGCACTTCGTTGTGCACCATAGGTTTAACTATGTCAGCCCATTGCTGGGAGACTTAACACATGATATCATGGATCCCCATGTCTATCTGCGGCTGAATGAACGACGTGGACATCACTACGAGGTCATCGTCAATCGACAGCGATTGATCATGAGGTTCCGTAACAGCTTCCGGAGTCGAGGCCCCCGACGTACCCACCGGTTCAAAGTTCTTAGCCTTCACTGTACCCGACTTTTTGGATGCAGAATTCAGTTCCATGTTTAGGTTTCGACCAGAACGTAAGTACATACGCCAATGATAATCCAGGCTAGGAGAACTAAACTCAAAGTTTTGTTTGCCTATGTCTGTACCACCGGGCGTGCCAATTTTGTTGTCGTCAAACACTTTAGTCCTAGCTGTGGAATCGGGCAGAGGTTTGAAAAATTAATGATTCCTCTTTCTTCAAGTGATTGCGCCGAGGAAGGAACTCTGTTCCTCGACTATGGATTCCCTAACTCCTCCAAAGAGTTGCTAGGTTAGGTGTGAAAGGGACGTGCGGCTTGGATTATCTACTAGACTAAGAAAGCATAAAGAAAAAGTGATAAAGAAAGATAAAATAAGTAAAGATTTGTGTATTGATTGATGTGTGTTTGAAAATGTACAAGTGTTGCTATATATATACATGAGCCTTCGTTGGCCGCTGCTCGAGCTTACATCTGCCAACCGTTGGATTAATCGTGATCAACGGTTGTAACTAAGCCTAATCCTAGAAACCCGGAGTCCACTCTTCCACGACCTCACTAGCACAGGTTAGTGGGTAAACCCTAGTCATTCCTGTTTCTTCGGAGTCTTCTGCTCATTGACCTTAACCGCTCCAATGTAGTATGTCCACGTTCATTGAATACTTGCGCTCCAAGCAAGTATTCCTCGTCTCGGTCACATCCCTCCTCGGCCGGGACTCACTTCGGACTTCGCCTGTTGGTTCCTCAGCCGAGTCACTCTGCGGTCGAGGCTCCCTCCATTTGAGTCTTGTAGTTCCTTGGTGTTTTTCCTTCACTCCTTCAGGGCTTCCAAATATCTTATCCTTGTATACTCAGTCTAAATCTGCCCCACATTATGGCAAGTACTTCCTCCGCCCTAGTGTTTTGATAGTTGCTTCAGCCCTTGTTTTGGCCCTAAACTCTCGTTTTTTCCCTCGGCCAACAACTCATTTATCAATTCAACCACCTGGTTCCTTTACTGTACACTCAGGACTCCACTAATCTTAGTCATCCTCAAATATGGCGTGTATTAGATTGTCCTGATCCTCAAAATTAGGACTCATTCGCTGGATAGGTTAAATGTGAGGGGGATTCGCCAACTTCCCTGCTTCGGTGTCATCCGATACCCCCTTATGCAGATTTTCCTGGAGCTCCTCCTCCTCATATACTGCACCAAACATAGCTTCTTAACTGTTGGTCTCTACCTGAAAATGGTGTAGCCTGTCCAGTAGGCTCTGCAGCTCTGGTTGAATATCAATCATCAAACTCAATTATTGGCCGTAGATCGACCAACATTTTAAGTCCGAACTCTTCTCTAGTCCATTCGCATCATTCCTGATCAACGGTCGTACGCGGGTCAAAATAATTAAAAGGGTAAATATAATATCAAGGTAAGAGACATTGGTCGTCTCACGTAGACCTATAAATACTGAAATTAACAAAATCTAGAACGAAATTAGCAATATAAAAGTGGGGTTTTGAAGAAACGATTTCTATTTGAGGGGTTTAACAATTTAGGGAGACAATCAATCCATTGGTTTCAGGTGCGTATATTTGATTTATCATCGGTTCTAAAATAAAGATTTGTGCAAGGATTGATAATTCTTGATTCATCATAAACTAACTGAACAAGTGTTATCAGTCCATACAGTTTCCCTTTGGCTCAAACAAGCGTTAAAACAGAGTGTTCGGTCAATTGTGATGGTGAACAAGTGCCAGAGACCATAATAACGTCATAACTGAATTCTATCAATCCTATGAACGAGCGTCAAAGACTTTATCAATTTCTATCCAAACTAATTTAAACAAGCGAAAAAATAGTTCGAATAATATAAGTTGCAAAACAGAATCATGATTAAGTGATTAAGCAAAACTGAATCATGAAACAGATCACATAAGCAAAACAAAGAGTTTGAGTAATTAAGAAAAACACAAACTGAATCTGCAGCAAGAATTATGGAGATAAAATTGATAGAGAAGGAATTAAAACCATAAAAACGAAATAAACATTAAGCACTCAACCTTAAAATCCTCGCAATTGTATAATAATCTGTAAGGTAAAGGGACCTAATCCTCATAATTGTATAATAATCTATAAGAGAGCAAAAAAGCCCGTTAACAAAGTAGTATTCGGCCCAAAAACCCGTTTTACATTAAATAGGTTCTGTAATACGAAGTTTTGGCCTTGAAGACATCATAGTTGCGTTTCACAATCAACACAAGAATTGTAGCTCTGTTCCAAAGCATGCTCGCACGCCTCAATCAGATAACTACAGCCACAGTTATGGCCTGCAAAGTAGATAGGGGTCAATATGCAATAAAAACAAGAATTCATCCAAAAATTGCTTTACTGCTCAAATGAGACCCAAAATCTAGAAATCTGATAAGACTTAAATATTAGGCACAAAACACAACCAATAACACCAAGTGCAAAGCTCTAAATAATGCATTAAAATGCACTGATCAGTTCCACTCCTCTCTCCTCATATCCTCTTGGTATCGTGATGGTACACATATGAGGAGAGTGGAATATGGCTTCAAACATCTTAACCTCAGCAGGGAAAGGGTTGGGATCGGCCTCCACTATTTCCACCTTATCACCGATCCATATCATCAGTTTCTAGTGTAAGGTAGAGGGCAATCCCTGCCGAGGATTACACTATACGATGGCTTGACTTCTATGACAAAGAAAGTTGATCGCGTTACCTTAGACCCAACTGTTACATCGGCCACCAACACACCCAAGGCTTGAAAAGGGAGACCCATGAAGGTAGTCATAGTCATGGTGGTTGGGACGAGATCTTTTGCGTTCTTACTCAGCTTCTTCGTTGTAGCCAACAACATGATGTTCAGTACAGCTCCACCATACACGAATACCCTGTTGAAGAGCTTCCCGTTTAGATGGGCCTTGATGTAAAGTGGCTTTAAGTGCTTCACCATATCTATTGTTGACTTTTCAAACAACATACCCTCGGTCATTTGGTTGTCTGAATTTGTTAAGGCAGGCCATTCGGCCTCCTCAGCAAAGACATCACCTTTCAGTTCCTTGGGTTGGCCCTCGGCTCCCCAGAACTCCAGTGGAAGCAATCCCACCATCTCTATATTTGCTAGAAAGTCTTCCCTCTCTTAATTCAGTATTTCATCCAGGATGTATTCAATTATCGGCTCATCTTCAAAGACAAGCGGCCCAACTGGGTCTTCATCCTCATCCCCCATATCTGTGTCCACAGCGGTCTTGACCAACGACTTTGGTTTCCTTTTAGGGTAGGAACCCTCAGCGTTAGCACTTAGTACCTGGGTTTTTTTGGTACTATGGGGACCATATAGGCATTCCATAACAGCATCCGTGAGTGGGCTACCAGTTACATCAAATCCCCCGATCATATTATTGAACTCGACTTCTTCTTCTTCAGAAATGGTGCCGAGTGTAGGTGTCACTACGGCGGGTGCATTATTTGCGCTAGCCTCGGTAGGTTTAGGAAAAACATGTTCCAACGTAGTGGCTACAGAGGCCACAGTGAACTCTTATGTATGCTTCTCCTTGGCCATGGTCAGCATTTGCAACATGCCCCTCTTTTTCTGAACCGCCCTTACCCTTTGCATCCTTCTCTTCTACGTGAGTGTCTGAGAGGCTACTCTGGGTGGTGATTCCTTGGACACCTTCCTTTCAATCCATTAATCTTGGAGTACTTTTGAGGGTGGTCTCACTATCTTGGTGGCCTACAATTCCTTGTCACTCATAACCGTGATATCCACAAATACCAAACCCTGCTCTACTGTGACTCTTGCCACTCTTTTCTCTTCTTTTAGGACAGATTCCCTACCGGGAATTAGCAAAGCAGTCCGCCTGATGCTCTCATCGGCAGATAGACTTTGCCTCCCAGGCGGGAGGCGTTCAAGCCGCGGCTTAGGTCCTCTCGACTGGGGTTTCTACCTCTCATGGTTTAGTTTAGACAGGTGGAGCTCTCTCAACTCTTGGGTAAGTATTCCAGGCTTGGGAAGCTTCTTATGGGGCTTCCTTGGCTCGCGTGGCTCTCATACTTCCAACCTTCTCGTTTGGGTACCCATACGTACTTCTTTTTGCCCTTTCCCGTATCGGCGCCACAGAAGGATACCATGTTAATGCCCATTGTGGGGAAAAGGCCAATGTCAACAGTCATCTCAGCCAATTTGAACCTTCCCTTCTTAATGGCCCTTTGAATGGCTCGGCGAAATACGACGCAATTGGATGTAGCATGGATATAAGAATTGTGCCACTTGCAGTATTTATTTGCCTTTAGCTCCTTAGGAGGTGGTATCTTGTGCCCATCGAGCAACCGAATCTACTTGTCCTTAAGTAAGTAGTCGAAGAATTGGTCTGCCTTAGAGATGTCAAGGGAGTATTCAATCTTTCTATCTGACTCGTCCATCTCTTTACCCTTAGCAGGTTTCAAAGGTGGACATGAGTACGTCTATCCCATAACTATCTCGACAGATTCATCATAAACTGAGTCTTCCTCGGCATCAATTACGGCCACCAAATGGGGCACATTGCCTCTAGTAGCCCTCCTTTTCTCCCTTTCTTGTATGAACTGTTCTATATGAGTAGCCCTGGATGCTAGGCTACTGAGGTCAATACAAGCTTGTCCCACAAGCTTTTCATTCAATTGTGGGTGCATTCAAGAGATAGCCATGGAAGTGAGCTGCGATTCAGGGAACTAAACCGAGCACTTTCCGGCCATTACTCTAAACCTTTCAATGAACTTAGTCACATCCTCCTCCAACTTCTTCCGTAGGTTCATGAGATTGGCATCAGTGACTTTGGGCTGTGGCCAATAGAATTAGGTGGAAGGGCCGAATACCAAGTTATTGTGGCCCCTGTCTAGAACAAAGGGAACAACTGTATGTAGCTTATGGTACTGGTTTTGATTGCCTTTCTCATATTGGGTCGTGAATCGGCCTATCTGTTCCATGGTTGACTTGCCATGATCTCCAAAAACTGTGGAAAAATTAAGTGTCTTAAATCCTCTTGGCAAAGGCACCAATCTGCCACCCACTTGGGGTAGGGTTTTCTGTATACCGGCCTGTCAAGCCGTTTCAACTGCACACCAAAGAACTTCTTGATTGTGTCAGCTATAAGATATAGGTCCATGAGTTGGGACCCCGAGGGCCAAGGCTCGGTTGGAAAAGTTGGGTGCCACAATGTTTCTGGGGAACCCTGCAATCCTTGTTGAAGGGGTACCCGAGGTGAGCTATTAGCCCATGGCTGCCCAGGCATTGCTTGACCGGGGTTGGCAAGGCCAGTTTCTTGAACAGTTGCTTGAGCACTCTAGCCAGGTGGAATTTGATTCCATGGACGCTCGACAGAGTTTCCAATCATCTGTGGGTATGGATGTGAACAAGATGGCAGACTAACTGAGCCAAGTCAGTTCGGGACCCATGCTGTTGAACCCTAAATTTGGCCCGATGGCTTTCCCCCTGCGTAGGGTTGATGGTTAGTCGTTGAAGGACATCCATACGATAATCCCTTCGATAAACCTATCAACACCGTAGCCTCGGGCGGCCTCTTGGCCATCTGCACCTGTCAATGTTGAAGAGTAGCTGTGTTAGTAACATTCTCCATAAACTACTCCCTAGTGTTAGCGTTGGCAAAATTACTAGACTGTGGAAATACAGGATTAGGAGTTACCTAATAAGAAACTACCTACTGAGGCGCTGCACCATTAGCGTATGGTGGAACCTATTACATGTTCCCCATTGGGCTCGGTTGTCCTCCCTGTGGTTGGCCAGAGACACCAAGGCTCGTCGCGCTACTAGCTTGCTTGGCACGCCTTTGTTCCAGTTCTTTGGCCTGTTGAACTTCATTTTGCACCATAAGTTTCACTATGTCCGTCAATTGCTGGGAGACATCGTACATAATATCATGAATCCCCGTGTCTATCAGCTGCCGAATGAACGACATCGTACATCTTGTGGCTTCCTTTGTATTTAAAAAACCAATAACAAGTTTACCTTAAACTGAAAGTTCAAAAACCGGAATTTCAAGACAACCCCAAAACAAGAAATTCTTAAATTCCACCTCCTATCTTCCTCTTTCCTTGCTTCCTTATGCTCGAACATTCCACAAGTTAAGCACACTTAAATAGGGAGTTCTTTTGTTGCGGGTCCAAAGAGAAGATGCATCTTGTTGTTATAGGTATTACTAATCAATTCTTATAAATCATTTTTCAACTGTACAGACACATACGTGTAATGCCCCAAGATCCCTCTTTTTCTGATGTCAATTTGACTCATTCAATTGTCATTTTTCCTTGAGGTATGTTATAAGCTGCTATTTGTCCATGCTCAATGCATCGAAATCACTCCTTGCCCTAATTAGTCCCATGCATCACATGCCCACCAGCTTTTGGCATGTTCATTTTTAAACCATGGTGCTATGAGAGATTCATCTACCATACCATCTGTATTCGCTCATGCTCCAGAGATTCCTGAGTATTCTTACAAACCAACATGAGTCTTTTTAATGTATTTTTTCATTACTCACACGCGTTTAAGGGAACTTCTTAAAAGGTCACTTTCCCCACATGTGATCCAAGTCAACCACACTGAAAAATGTAGTTTTTATATTATAGATTGTCCAAACTAAGATGCATCATGTTGTTATGGGTAGCACAGATATATTTCTATAAGCATTGTTTCAACTTACAATCTCATACCTGTATAGCCTTGTGTAGAAGCAAACAAGAATGTCAATAGTGACTGGCTGCTATTTTGATACCATTTGAAACTCTGAAGAAACTGTAAATTTAATAACAAATTGCAGTTCTGTAGAAAAGAAAGTACGACGGAGGAGAAAAAAGAAAATAGAATGCCTCAACGTGATTTACACTCTAAAATAATATGAAAAATACTTCTGTAGGAGAACAAAACTCAAATCGTGAAACTAATTCCTTTAAGAACCAAAACATAGAACTGATCATATGCAGCAATATCAAGAAGAAGAAGAACGTAATAGAAAGAATTATCAATGGGAATCTTTGACAAGATAATTCCATATAGTATCGATTACAAATGAGTTTTGGATACACTTATATAGTGAACACTACAAAAAAAATAGTGCATTAGCGACAGATTTTTCCCTCGCTAATGACTTTTAGCGACGGAATTAGCGACAGGACCAATTTCGTCGCTAATAGTTAGCGACGGAGTTAAATCCGTCGCTAATTAGCGAGGAAATAATCTGTCTCTAATTCCGTCGCTAATGACTGCCACGTGTCCTATTTTGATTAGAAATATTAGCGACGAAATTAATGACCCTTGAAATTATTTTTTTTTTAAAAAAAACCCTACTTTTTAAGAATCCTCTCTATAATAACCTACTATAATTAATATAAATACGAAAATCCGAATTAACAATAAAATCCAAATCAACAATACAATCCCAATTAACAATAAAATCCGAGTCAAAATAAACTAGTTCGAAATGTTAGAACATAATACTTAAATATCAAATATTTGGATTTAATTTTGCGGTTATTGTCATACCCCAATTTTGTCCGGCTTAGGTCAAAATCCTAATTTTCCACAAAAATAAATAAATTGAAGAGTGAAGAGCATTATGCATTGCATTTTGGGTCCTAAAAGTCATTCCACAGCTTTTAAAATCATTTTTAGGGTCGAAATGCATTTTAGAGCAAAATTAGGGTTTTTGGAGCAAAAAGGGTATTTTGGTCATTTCCAAAATTAAGCAATTTCTCACCAAAAATCATTATTCAATATCAGAAGAATGCATTTGGATCAAAATTAGTTGGGTCATATTTTTTATGCGCATGCATTGATAAATTTTTGCATAAAAAGTCAAACTTCAAAGAAAAGGGCAAAATGGGAATTTCCTTCAAGGTGAGTGATCGTACCTGATCGATACGATGGGTTGCTGCTGTTTGATAATGTTGCTCGGTCGCTGGGATGAAGGACCGAGTGGTAGGCCGCACGCGGGTGGTACCTGCAAAGGCACTCCAACGCTCAAGTCAGAGGTGCTTCAACGGGCAGGGTCACAAGGTGAGTAAAACGTACCTGATTATGGAGCTCTGCCATGTATTTATCGTGATAGGGGCGCCCTGGCCGTTGGCGCGTCTTGCGGAGCACGCCTTGCGTGGGCCGAGTTGGGTCGGCCTTGGTCGAATGGGCCGCTGGCCCATGTTGCACCTGGTTGTTGTGCGCAGCACCCCCTTGCTGCAGGTTGCGCTGGACTGTCTCGTTGGGCCTATTGGGCCACTCCAGAACAGTTGCCCCCCAAGCCTAGGTCGCTTAAGAGCGGGCTGAGGCTTGAATCGTTGCCCCCCTGCATTCGAGTTGTGGAAGGGTGACTGGCGGTCGCTGCCGCCTATTAATCGTTGAGTTTGGCGTCGGTCGCTGCCGACCTCTGTTGTTTGAGATGATGTGACGTTTTGGACGATGGGAAGGTGGTCGCTGCCACCCGTGTGGTCGCACGGGACCGGCCGGTGTTCTGGGGTCGATGCCCCTCGTTAGGTCGCGCGGGAGCGGTGTGGCAGAGGTCGCTCTGGATTCTACTTTAGCGGATGTGAAATCGGTCATGCAAGAGAAGGATAGGCTCACTGGCAGGAAAAGCTTCTTGTCCAGGTCGGCTCGCTTAAGACCGACCTAGGGCTTGAATCGTTTTAACCGGTCGGGTCTCAGCCCTGTCCCTTGGGCAGTTTACCAAGTATCGACTCAGATCGAACTCGCCCTTGGGGGTGCGACTATTCTTAGGTCGCTTCGATTGTGCTTAAGTTCGCTCAAGCGTTTTGACTGGTCGCCTGGGGCTCTCGACCTGCAGGGAGCAGCCTAGCACGGCCTATTTGAGGAATGTGGTCGCTGCCCCTCATGTTGGAATGTGGTCGCTGCCATTCACACTGGGATGTGGTCGCTGCCACTTATGATGGGACGTGGTCGCTGCCATTCACACTGGGATGTGGTCGCTGCCACTCATGATGGGACGTGGTCGCGGCCACTCACATTGCTTGGGCCATTAGATGGCGCTCGCTTTGGGCCATTCGATGGCACTCTTAGTAGGCCGCTCGGGACCTTGGGGCCATTCGATGACACTCGTTGTAGGTCGCTCGAGATCCTACGTTCGATTTGATCAACACGGTGATCTATTTTGGGCCAACTCGGTGGCACTCGCTTGTGTCAATGCGGTGACACCCGACACGGTGATCTATTTTGGGCCAACTCGGTGGCACTCGCCTGTGTCAATGCGGTGACACCCGACGTAGGTCGCTCGGCGGCCTACGTTTGATTGTGGGTCATTCTGACCCTTGGGCCACTTCGATGGCGCTCGATGTAGGTCGCTCGGCGACCTATGCTTTGTGGGTTATTCAAACCCTTGGGCCACTTCGATGGCGCTTGATTGTGCCAACTCGGTGACACTCGATGTAGGTCGCTCGGCGGCCTACGTTTGATTGTGGGTCATTCTGACCCTTGGGCCACTTCGATGGCGCTTGATTGTGCCAACTCGGTGACACTCGATGTAGGTCGCTCGGCGGCCTACGTTTGATTGTGGGTCATTCTGACCCTTGGGCCACTTCGATGGCGCTTGATTGTGCCAACTCGGTGACACTCGATGTAGGTCGCTCGGCAGCCTACGTTTGATTGTGGGTCATTCTGACCCTTGGGCCACTTCGATGGCGCTTGATTGTGCCAACTCGGTGACACTCGATGTAGGTCGCTCGGCGGCCTACATTTGATTGTGGGTCATTCTGATCCTTGGGCCACTTCGATGGCGCTCGATGTAGGTCGCTCGGCGACCTATGCTTTGTGGGTTATTCAAACCCTTGGGCCATTCGATGGCACTCTTTGTTGACTCTCAACCTGGTCGCCGGAGAGTCTCGCGGGATCGACCTGTAGGAAGCGACCAATCGCAGCCTATTCGAGGCTTGATTCGTTGCCCCATGTGTAGCCTCGCGCGGACGACCTACAGAGGTGAAGCAGCGTAGCCTATTCGAGGCTTGATGCATCTTTCCGGCCTGCGAACGGTCAGTGGATTGGGTGCCCGGTTTCGACCGTGGTGAACCCGTTGTGTACTTTTGATTCGAAAGTTTAATTTTAGTTCCTGTTCGATCGCTCGCTACTTTACTGAGTGTTCGGGCATGCACTCGTACATGTTAACTAAAACACACTTTCAAAAGGTCGAACCTCGGTAAAAAGAGTGCTCGCCTGTCCTTTATTGATCGATCGAGTATCAGTACCAGTTTGTAGGGTCGTTTGAATTCATTCTTCAGCTCGCGGGCTGAACTCATCATCTTCCTCTAGAACATACTCCCTCAGCTCTCCCCTTTGAATCAGGTCCTCGATATCATCTTTGAGGGCCATACAATCGTTCGTATCGTGCCCCTTACTACAATGGTATTGGCAGTACTTCTTGGTCGGTCGATGCCTTTCTTTGAGCACGAGGGGGTCGGGTCGCTTCATGTTCAGGAATTCTCTGTTCTGTCGCTCAGAATAGATTTGCGCAATGGGAGTATTCAACTTCGTGCGCTGTTCATATTTCTTAGGTCGGTATTCTCGGTGGCTTTCTTGCTCGCTACCTGGCCTGTTGTGCTCCTCTTTGGGTCGCGCTCGGGCGCCCTTCCTAGCGGCCAATTTTTCTTCGTAAGCCATATGATCGTTGGCCCTTCGAAGAAACATTCCGAGGTCGCTATAGTGGTTCAACGTGAACTCTACTGCAAACCTGTGGTCCTCTCTTATACCACGTTTTAGATATTTCAACTTGTCTCTATCTGACAGGTCGCGGACCGCGTCGGCTTCAGTGTTGAATCGGTCGATGTACTCCCTCAGGGATTCATTCTCTCCTTGGACGATCGTGTCCAAGTGCTCTTCATATCTGTACTGGCAGCGGTTGGCTGTATAATTGGCTAGGAACATTGTCACGAGACCTTCCCAAGAAGAGATGGTGTTGGGACGTAGAGTTTCCCACCATTCTAACGCCCGACCTTCGAGCGACTGAGGAAAAAGTCTGCACTTCATTGTCCGACCTAGCTCTCTATAGCTGCAGTAGTTGTTGAAGTACATGAGATGTTTATCGGGATCCCCGCGGTCGTTAAACTTGTTCAGGTTCGGGGGCTTCCTGAGATCCCTTGGAATGCGATAGTGTCTGATTTCTCTGGTGAAGGGCCCTTGTCCGGTGGGAACGTAATTCTGCCCGTAGGGCTGCATGGCGGCAGTTTGGTCGATGGGCAGACCGTAAAGGCCGACCGGTTGGCCAAGGAATCCGTCGGCAATTGGAGGGGGTCCATGGGGGCCATGGTATTGTGGAGCATGCGACGACGACCGTCCTCTAGGCCGCTCTGAACAGTTTCTTCTTGATTGGCTGATGGCACGGGAGACATCTCTTATCTCCCCGTTGCGGTAGTCATTAAATCCCTCATACGAGTCCCACGACCTGCTTCTTGATCGGCGGGATCCTGAGGACTCGTCGGACGAGTATCTTGTTGGCGACCTGCTCGACTCTAGTCGGTAGCTCAAGTCAGCATAGTCGTGATCATAATCATAGTCGTTGGAAGGGGACCGACGACGTCGTCCGCCCTTATCTGGGGGCGACCTGTGCACCCTGCTCCTACGCGGAGGAGTTCGGCGTGACACACTTCTTCTACGTGAAATGCCTCCTCTAGGCATCATCCTGTATCTAGGAGGCGGCCTAGGTTCTTGTATTTGATCGTTCCTGCGAGCCGCACGCGGGCGGGTCGAGGCTTCAGCCCGCTCATACTGGGAGATGAGCGCTTCTCGGTCGGCTATGAGCTGATTCTTGTTCTGCAGTATTTGGAGGAATGCCTGGGTCACATGCTCTGGGAGAGGCTCTGTGACTCCGGCATCGGCCAGCTCGGCCGGGATTTCTTGTTGCTGGACCGGCCGTTGAATTCGTCCCAACACCGATCCTCGACCGCCCTGCACCATAGGAGATTGGTGAGGGTCGCCTTGTGATTCGTGAATGGTCACGGGCACGCCCTCCGGGGTATGCTCGGGTTGAGCATTCGACCCAGGTTGATTGAGCCTGGATGAAGTACGTTTCTAACGCGGCGGCATGGTTTGATGTGGAATAGCGCTCGGGCCTCCCACTGTGGTCGCCAATTGATCGTACCTGATCGATACGATGGGTTGCTGCTGTTTGATAATGTTGCTCGGTCGCTGGGATGAAGGACCGAGTGGTAGGCCGCACGCGGGTGGTACCTGCAAAGGCACTCCAACGCTCAAGTCAGAGGTGCTACAACGGGCAGGGTCACAAGGTGAGTAAAACGTACCTGATTATGGAGCTCTGCCATGTATTTATCGTGATAGGGGCGCCCTGGCCGTTGGCGCGTCTTGCGGAGCACGCCTTGCGTGGGCCGAGTTGGGTCGGCCTTGGTCGAATGGGCCGCTGGCCCATGTTGCACCTGGTTGCTGTGCGCAGCACCCCCTTGCTGCAGGTTGCGCTGGACTGTCTCGTTGGGCCTATTGGGCCACTCCAGAACAGTGAGGTATCAAATCAACTTTGGGAATGGTGATATCATGGAATTTTGGGCCCAATGATTGATTCCTAGGATATGGCCCAAAGTGGCATGAATAATGTGGAATTATCATGAAAAGAATAATAAAAAATGGTAAAATAAGGAAGTGTCCTCATATAAGACAAAATGTACTATCTTTTGGCAAGCTTGCACAAACTTGGGCACCAATGCCTCATTTGCTCCGAATTTTCCAGCTATTTTTCACCTCATTTTGTGTTTCTTCATGCCCTTGATCCATGTGATTTGTATTCCTAGCCATTGATTAAAATTCTAGATCGAATCCTAGGCTATAACTTTGTGTACAAAACCCTATTTGCCCTTAACAATTTTTGTGCAACAAAAAGCTCCTAATTTTCGTGTATGACCCCATTCCCTCTCCATTTTGTGTTTTCTCTCCACCCTCAATTCATGTGATAAGTGATCTCAACCCTCCATTCAAAATCAAAGTTCAATCCTAGAGCACTTAGTAAGGCCAATGACCCAATTGCCCCTAAACCTAAAATAGCTCTATAAATACTCCCTCATTCCCACACCTAAGGATCCTTTGGCCTCTCATTAAAACCCTAGGACACCAAAAAACACCCCCTCTTCCTCTCTTCCACGAAATCTCTCTCACTCCCTCACTTCATTCTTTTCATCTTTCACCATCAAATCTTCCATTTCTTGCTAGATCATCATCATTCCTTCCATTCTCTTCAAGGTTGCATCATCAAATTGCTAAGAGCTAGCAATCTTTGTGTTCATATCATCTCCTTCTTCATTTCTTTGTGATTTTGAGGTAAGCTTTGAAACTTTGCATCTCATATTTAGTTCTTCTTGCATAATCTCTCTTCTACTCCCAACTCCTTCTTGATTGCTTGTTGTTGTTGCTTTGAGGATCCATTTCAAACATTTTGACAAGGACTTAGGGAGCCTTGGGTGTTTGAGATGGGTCCTTAGCCTTGAAGGAGTTGTTCTTCTACTTGAATAATTTCTCTTGCATCTTTACATATTTTGCACTAGATTTCATAACTAAAATTGTTGTTTATGGGCTTTAGCATTTCGCATATCATAAAAGTTAGGGTTGATATGATTTTGTTGCACTTCCTTGCTTAATCATATGAATCCTTGCAAAAAAAATAGATCTATGTTGCTTTGTGTTAATTTTGGTTTTTTTATTAAATAAAATGTGGATCTATGTTTCCTTTGGATCACATGCTTATAGATCTAAAAATATTTCCAAGTTGATTTTGTTGTTGTTCTTTGTTTGGAGATGTTTGATCTTGTTGTTAATATTTTATTTTAGTGTTAGATGTTATTGGTTGATGATCTAGCAATATGATTCCCACTAGTGCCTAGTGCACCTTGACCTAAGTGGTGAAGATTGCTAGAAATGACTCAATTTAGTTTGTGTGTTCACTTATTCTTGTGTCTTAGTTTGCTTATTGTAAATTGTTGATGATAGGCAAGTTGATTCTCACTAGTGCCTAGTGCACTTTTCTCAAAGTGAGAGGATTGCTCTATGTGATTCAACTTGGTTTTAGTGTTTATTTACTTTTTACCTTTTTACTTTACCATTCATTAACTTTTTACCAAAACATAAAAATATTTTACTACTTTGGTTTTTACCACTTCATTAATTTTTTACTAAAACATAAAAAGATTTTACCACTTCCCATTTACCTCATGCATTTTTACTTTACCATCTCATTAAATAATTACCATTTACTTCATGCATTTTTACTTTACCATCTCATTAAATAATTACCATTTACTTCATGCATTTTTACTTTACCATCTCATTAAATAATTACCATTTACTTCATGCATTTTTTACTTTACTTTTCACTAACTTCTTATTTAAAGTTTTACAACTTATCAACTTGCAAAAATACCCAAAACATTTTCACATTCATACATCTTCATTCATACTTAGTTTATGTGACACTCTCATGCATCCTCATATGCTTATATCTCTTGCATCCTTTTATGCATCCTGGTATGCCATCCATTCATAAATAAAGTGCTATGCATTCATTCCTTGTACACTCATGCACTTACATGCTTACCTAATCATGCATCATTGCTTACATATTCAATCATTTAACTTAGAATACTCTATGTTTACAATCAATTGTATTCACTTGTTCTTGATGCCATGTAAATGTCTTGACTTGATTGTGTACCCTCCTCTCCACTTGTATGACCTCCTAATGGAGACGTAAGTCTACATGCATGTTGTAGCATAGAGCCATTAGGGAAAATACAATCCTTCTTGCACACACACAATTACTTTGAGAACTTTGTTTTGCATCTTTAATAATTGAATCCTTTGATTGTATGGGCATGTTTAATCTTGGTTAATGAATGATATGTTCATGTTTGCTTGAGTATTATTCATTCATTTGCATTTGGTTATGGATTTAGAATTGACTTGAATTGTTCTACTCCTTTTCTAAAACCCATTTCCTAAAATCATTTCAAAACAAAAAGAAACTTTTACTTTCAAAACAAAAATAAATCAATCGTCATTAAAAACCAATCGCGCCGTTGCCGGTTAGGTCATTAATGATGATTTCATTTTCAAAAGAGTTAGTAGTGAGGCCATTCTAACCGTTGTTGTTCGGTCTTCGCAAAAGCTCTATCTCATTTTCGAAAACTTATTCATTTCTCAAAAATAAACCAATTGTCATTAAACACCAATTGCGCCGTTGCCGATTAGGTCGTTAATGATGATGTTGTTTTCGAAAGGAGTTAGTTGCGAGATCATTCTAACCGTTGTTGTTCGGTCTTCGCGAAAGCTCAATCCTTTTTCAAAACCAAAAACCGAGAACTACGTAGCTTTGAGCCCTCTTCCAGTGAGGGTACGTAGGAACGGGGTCCTGTCCCGTCAAGCACACTCTTAAAAAATCTTTGTTTTGTCCTGATTTTCAAAGATAACCCCGAGAACTACGTAGCTTTGATCCCTCTTCCAGTGAGGGTACGTAGGAGCGGGGTCCTGTCCTGTCAAGCACACTTTTAAAAAAAAACTTTGTTTTGTTCCGCTTTTCAAAGATACCAAAAATATTCTTCTTCCCCCCGTTTTCAATAAAACAATTTCTCAAATGAAATAAAAAGAAAAGGAAAGAAAAGAAAAGAAGTAGAATAAACCGCTTTCAAACTCAAACTTTTGTCTAAACCACACATCAAGTTAATGGTTCCCTTTCGGTAGAAAGGAGGTGCGGGGTGCTAATACCTTCCCCGTACCTAACCGACCCCCGAACCTACATCTCTAGTTTTCAAAAGACCATCCGCCTTGTTTAAAAGACCTTTTTTCAATGTTTTGGTCTTAAAATTAAAATATTGGTGGCGGCTCCAAACTTTTTCCACGTTGTCAAACGAAAAGTCCCAAACCGGATTTTTCGAGCGCAACAGCTGGCGACTCCACTAGGGACCATTTTTTTTTAAAAAAGACGAGGGTCAAGCCTAGTTAACTTGATGTGTGGTTTAAAATTAATTGAGTTGAAAGCTTTATTTTACTTCTTTTATATTTGTTTACAATGACTTGTTCATGCATCCCTTAAATCCCATGTCCCCTATTCTCTGCTCCCTTTCTTACGGTAAAAACATGCATTTCCTCCCATTCTATTATGATCCCTTCTTCTTCGCTCCCTTTCTTGAGGTAAGCAGTGCATATGACTGTTGCTGAAACCTAGGTTGGATTATTGGTATTGGGATATTGAACCCTAGGGTAGACGACATGTTATTGCCTGCTATTGTTTGGACTGTTCTGGGTTTTCCTTTGCAGGTGGGGTATATGTGGGTAGTTTTAGGCGGTATGCCCTTGCTGCCCACACTCACACCTTATGCTTACTATGCTTTGAGAGGGGCCTAAAACCCAAGGTCTGACAAAACTTAGGAGAGTGGAAACGAGTAGTGACTGGCAATTGGACTGTTGTCCTTCCGACTCTCACGAAAGTTTCAGCCAGAGTATGCTCTTTCATGAGGCCTCACACCAGATGGCGTTCCATCGTTGTGGGTGCTATTGTGAGAAAGAATTAGCTCTGGTAACCTGTTGAGGAAGTGACTAGAACCCACATGGGAGGAACATTTGAGTTGTCCTAGAACTTAGGTCCCCACCTTCGTAGGACACATGGGGCATACCAAATTGTGTGTTGCATCGTAATATAGACATGTTTTCAAAAAAGAGTAGGAGGTTTTTCAAATAAAAAGTAGAGAAAGAGCTGCTGTTGTAGCTTTTCTTCTGCCGGTCCGTACGAAGTGACATATGGCCCACTCTTTTCAAAAAAAAGAGAGAACGAGCTGCCGTTGTAGCCTTTCTCTCACTTGGTCCATATGAAACCACGTACGGCCCGCATTTTTCAAAAAAAAAAAGAAAAAAAAACTTGAACTAATGCCAATAAAGGTTTTGCCCTAATCTGCATATGCATAAAACATCATCACCATTTTGCATGCATCCTCGCATTGCATCCAACATAAGCTTTTACAGCTCATGCATGCATCCTTGCATTTCATCAAAGTTTGTTTGCCGAGAATCCCAAAGTGACAAAGAATCTTGTCATAGGCACGGTGTGGAATCAAAAGTGAAACAGCGTACACTCCGAGGTGTTTGTTTAAGTTTGAATGCATGGAATGTGCTTTGTTTCGCTTATTGATTCTAACCTTGTTGTGTTTCAAAGAAAAAATAATCAAAATTCACTGTTAAATCTATGGCAAGCTATGACACGTTGGGGTTCACGGCATAAGACAAACTAAAACTAATACTCATCTGCATTGCACGCATTGCATTCATTAATTTTCTCCTTCACTTAATAAAAATGTTCTACCAACAGAAGCGAGAGGCAAGCTGGTTCCCTCGCCACCGATACTTCACCCGATTACAAGCAAAGCTGATGGCTGATCCTCAAGGGCATCCAGAGATTGAAACTGAAAGTAATCCAGAACATGAAGATTTGGGCGTACAAATTCTGAATCCTGAGCAGCTGGCTCAGGAGAACCAAGTGCTTAAGGATAAGGTTGGGGCAATGGAGGCCCAGGTGCATGAGATGATAGTCATGCTGCAAAGTTTAAAGAGTGGGACAGCTGCTGAAGGTGTCGCTGTCGTGGGTCCAGATGGTGTCACTTCTTTCGTTCCTCCTCCAATATCAGCCACAGTTCCTCCGGGATCCGGGGTCAGTCATCCCGTCTTTGCTTCAGGAATGAATGGGCCGAATCAATACACTTCACAAAGATATCCTTGGGGTATGCCTGCTGGGTACATGCCGCGAACTGTTGGACCTATCCCTGTCAGTATGGTTGCGCCTAATCAGGTCACTGCCGCCGTGTCCGGGGGAGCTGCCGGAGGACCACAGATCCAAACTCCTAGTCCTCATGCTGTGCTCAGTCCTACTCCGGGGCTTGCAGCACACCCTCACAATGTTCCTCAGCCTGGAGGGTATTATTACAGTATGGGGAGTCACCCCCAAGGACATATGTTTGAGGGATCACAGCCAAATGACCCGATTCGTGCACTTGAAGAAAGAGTAAAGGCAATGGAGGGTGTTGGTGTCAGAGCCAAGGAAGCTCGTGAGCTGTGTTTAGTCCCAGATTTGGTTTTGCCACCAAAGTTCAAAGCTCCCGAAGTGGACAAATACAGACGAACAGGCTGTCCGGAGAGCCATGTTACGATGTTTGTCCGAAAAATGAGTCCTTACGCCAATGATGACAAACTGTTGATTTACTGCTTTCAAAACAGTTTGGCGGGAGCTCCTCTAGATTGGTACATGAAACTGCAATCCTCTGAAATTCGTTGTTGGAAAGATTTGTGCGAAGCATTCATGAGACAATATAAGTATAACATGGACATGGCTCCGGATAGGTCGCAATTGCAACACATGAGTAAGGGTGAAAGAGAGACTTTCAAAGAATATGCCCAGAAATGGCGAAGCCTAGCCGCCCAGGTCCAACCTCCTTTGACTGAAAAAAAAAATGGTGTACACGTTCTTGGAAACTCTGCCAGCAATTTACTATGACCGGCTGATTACAAGTGTTTCAACTAGCTTCTCCGATATGATAGTCTTCGGGGAAAGACTTGAGCATGGTCTCCGAAGTGGGAGGATTTCGAATCACCTCAGTAATGCAGGAAGCTCTGGTGGTTCAAGCCATCAGAAGAAGCCTCACTCCCATTTCCCGAAGAAGAAGGAAGGGGAAACAAATGTAATCTCGGGAGGAAGTTCATCCTTTGGTACCCCTCAACCACAAACTGTTCCATTTTCTGCTCCTGTGCCATCCCAGCAAGGCAGTGACAGTCACAGGGCTTAGGGTTATCAGTACAAGAAACAGACCAGTTTTGATCCAATACCAATGACATACACTGAATTGTTTGATCACTTGACTTCCAAGAACTTGATCAACACCCGGCCAATGAAGGCCCTGCAGCCACCATTTCCCAGAGGTTACAACGCTAATGCTACCTGCAGTTTCCACGAAAGCGTGGTCGGTCATACTGTGGAGGAATGTAAAGCCTTCAAGCATGTGGTGCAAGACCTAGTAGATGCTGGGTGGATCTCGTTCAAGCAGAGCAGCCCGAATACAACAACTAATCCATTGCCAGCTCATCAAAGGCCAGCTACAAATGCTATAGAAAGTTCTATTGGGCAATTGGTAAAGGATGTGCAGAAGATCAAGACCCCGTTGGGTGTTATCTACTCTGAGTTATGCCATGTCGGGGTGGTTAAGAAGGGGTGTTGCCATGAAGAGGGGTGTGCTGACTCCATGTGTGTGGGGAATTGTG
This sequence comes from Astragalus membranaceus, assembly GCA_039519185.1. Lineage (NCBI taxonomy): Eukaryota > Viridiplantae > Streptophyta > Magnoliopsida > Fabales > Fabaceae > Astragalus > Astragalus membranaceus. The sequence continues at coordinate 18,850,837 of CM076854.1, read as the reverse complement.
AAAGCTTTGAGATGATCCTGCAGGACCTGATGGATCGGTGTGTGGTCCAGATAGGAACCCATGATGTTAAAGAAGAAGTGTTGACTCTACATTCTGATAAAAGTAGAGGACCCAGAAGACCTGTCGAAATTCCTTACAATTACAATCCCAGATTGGTGCGGGCAAACGCCCAACCAATAGTGATTGAAGTTCCGGCTCCTTTTCCCTATAAGTCGGACAAGGCAGTTCCATGGAAGTACACTGCACTATCTACAGTCGAATGCTCCCCAAGTGCTCCTATCGTAACCAACATAGGGGGATCAAGTGGGATCACAAGAAGCGGAAGAGTATATGCTCCTGAGACTCTCCGAGCTGAAACTTCCAAGGAGGCCGAACAGAGGGGCCGTAAGGAAAAAGGAAAAGAGCCAGAGGTTGCTCAAGAGAAAGTGACGGAAAAAGAAGCAGATGAATTCTTGAAGATCGTCCGGCAGAGTGATTATCGAGTGGTTGATCAGTTAAAGCAAACTCCATCCAAGGTATCCATGCTATCATTGTTGCTTAGCTCGGAAGCACACAGAACAGCTTTGATGAAAGTGCTCAACGAGGCTCATGTTGCAGAGGATATCTCAGTGAATCAGTTTGATGGGATTGTGGTGAATATAGTGGCTGCAAATCACCTAACATTTGCCGATGATGAGTTGCCTTCAAGCGGAAAAGAACACAATCAAGCTCTACACATCTCGGTAAAGTGTGGAGACTATGTGCTGGCCAGAGTACTAATTGACAATGGGTCTTCATTGAACGTGATGCCGAAGTCAACTATGGATAAGTTAGACGTTGATTGCTCCTACATGAAGCCGAGTTCGACACTGGTGCGGGCCTTTGATGGGTCCAAAAAGGAAGTTCTGGGGGAAATGGAATTTCCCATCCAGATTGGTCCCGAAGTTTTCTACATCAATTTCCATATCATGGATATTACGTCCTCATACAGTTGTTTGCTGGGCCGACCATGGATCCATATGGCTGGAGCAATCCCTTCTTCTTTACACCAGCGGGTCAAATTCGTGGTTAACGGCCAGGTCGTGGTAGTATTTGGTGAGGAAGAGACTCTGGTTAATAAGCCATCAGAGTTCAAATATGTGGAAGTTGCCGAAGAGTCTTTGGAAACAGCCTTTCAGTCTTTGGAGATCGCCAATGTAGTATTTGAGAGGACCAAGGAGGAGGAGATGGTTGCTAAGATCATGTTAGCCCAAGGATATAAGGTTGGTTCTGGCTTGGGAAAGTTTGGTCAGGGAATTCTAGCTCACGTTCAACTACAGGAAAACAAGGACCGTTACGGGCTGGGATACACCCCAGGTGAGGAAGAAAGAAGAAAAATGGCAGATGAACGAAGGGGCAGATGGTTGGCCAAGTCCAAAGGCCAGGATCCATGGCCCCAGAGGATTCCAATTTGCGACATCAGTCAAAGTTTTGTGAGTGCTGGTTTGTTGGATCCCAATCAAGTTGCTGTCATCAAGGATGGTTCTGAGTCTGAAGAGGGTGGTGCAAGTTTGGTTCGACGCTGCGGTGCCGGTGAAAAATTAAAGAATTGGAAGGCTGCTGATCTTCCTGTGACTTTTAATTTAAAGTAATCATTTGTAATGCAACCCTGTGGCTCTGCCCAAGGCCATAGGACAAGTTGTTAGGGGCGAGCATGTTTTTATTTTCAGAATCATCATCATTAATAAAAACGTTGTTTTTGAATTCCAATCAATAAAAATCAATCCTTTTCATTTCATGTGTCTTGTCCTCGCTTTATTATTGTCTGCTTGCTTGTCTCGCCTTTCATTCTGCTTTTTCGCTTCGGCAAAATGCAGATCCACAGCAATTGTCTCCCAAAATAACAGTGCCAACAGTCTATATTTTGACTTTGATCACCCTATTAATCAAGCTGAGGGGGGATGTTGAGGAAGACTGGGAAGCTCCTCCAGAACTCATGAGGTTAATGAAACAGGAAGAAAGGGTAATTCAGCCACACGAAGAATCTACTGAAGTGATCAACTTGGGTACAGCTGAGAGCAAGAAAGAGGTCAAAGTGGGTATCGCCATGAATGACGAAGATCGCATGAAGTTGGTTCAGCTGTTGCACGATTATATGGATGTGTTTGCATGGTCCTACCAAGATATGCCTGGGTTGGATACTGACATTGTGATGCATAAGTTGTCAGTCAAACCTGAATGCCCGCCTGTGAAGCAGAAACTTAGAAGGATGAAGCCTGAGATGTCCCTAAAGATTAGGGATGAGGTAAAAAAGCAGTTTGATGCCGGATTCCTAGCGGTGGCCAAATACCCACAGTGGGTTGCCAATATTGTCCCGGTTCCGAAGAAGGATGGGTAGGTCAGAATGTGCGTTGACTACCGAGATCTGAATCGTGCTAGTCCTAAAGACGATTTTCCTTTGCCCCACATTGATGTCTTAGTGGATAGTACAGCTCAACACTCGTTATTCTCCTTCATGGATGGATATTCGGGATATAATCAGATCAAGATGGACCCCGCAGATATGGAAAAGACAACTTTCATAACGCTTTGGGGAACGTTCTGTTACAAGGTCATGCCATTCGGGTTAAAGAACGCTGGTGCAACCTACCAAAGGGCCATGGTCACGCTGTTTCACGACATGATGCATAAGGAGATTGAGGTTTATGTGGATGACATGATCGCAAAATCTAAAACCGACGAGGAGCATATTGTCAATCTGCAGAAGCTCTTTGAACGGTTGAGGAAATATAAACTCAAGTTAAACCCGGCCAAGTGCACGTTTGGGGTGAGATCAAGGAAGTTGTTAGGCTTCATTGTCAGCCAGAAGGGAATCGAGGTGGATCCAGACAAAGTAAAAGCCATCCTCGAGATGCCGGTGCCCAAAACAGAGAAAGAAGTTCGTGGTTTCCTCGGAAGGTTGAATTACATCTCCCGATTCATCTTCCAGTTGACGGCTACTTGTGAGCCGATCTTCAAACTGCTGTGCAAAAATCAAGAGTTGAAGTGGAATGACCAGTGTCAAGCTGCCTTTGAGAAAATCAAGGTGTACTTGCAGAATCCACCAGTCTTAATGCCACCTGTGTCAGGCAGGCCTCTCATCTTATACCTTACAGTGCTAGATAATTCAATGGGCTGTGTGTTGGGGCAGCATGATGAATCCGGGCAAAAGGAGCATGCCATATACTATCTTAGCAAAAAGTTCACCGATTGTGAGACAAGATATTCTATGCTGGAAAAGACTTGTTGTGCTCTAGTTTGGGCTGCTCACCGTTTAAGGTAGTACATGCTGAGTCACACTACTTGGTTGGTGTCAAAAATGGATCCAATCAAGTACATATTTGAGAAGCCAGCTCTTATAGGACGAATTGCCCGTTGGCAGATGCAATTATCAGAATACGATATCCTGTATGTCACACAAAAAGCAGTTAAAGGTAGTGCACTTGTTGAGTATTTGGCATGTCAGCCGATTCCAGACTACCAACCAATGCAGCATGATTTTCCTGATGAAGATATCATGGCACTGTTTGATGAGGGGAAGTCCCAAGATAGTGAAAGGTGGAGAATGATCTTCGATGGTTCGTCAAATGTATGGGGGCATGGGGCAGGTGCTGTGTTAATATCTCCTGACAATCGCTTCGTTCCTGTCACTGCAAGGTTGAGCTTCTATGTCACAAACAACATAGCAGAGTATGAAGCGTGCATCTTGGGTATTCAAGCAGCCCTAGAATGGAAAGTTAAAAGGCTAGATGTGTATGGAGATTCAGCCCTGGTTATTCATCAAGTAAGAGGCGATTGGGAGACCAGAGATCCCAAACTAATTCCTTATTGTGTTTATGTGCAAGAATTGATGGAGTCTTTTGACGAAATCACTTTCAAACACATCCCTCGAAGCGAAAACCAGCTGGCTGATGCATTGGCAACTTTATCATCCATGTTCAATATCAATTGTGATAAAAGCTTGACTCATGACACAATCCAGCACCGGAATCTACCTGCGCATCACTACTGCACAGCCATAGATGAAGAGCCGGATGACAAGCCTTGGTATCATGATATCAAACAGTACATCATCAGCAGAGAATACCCTCCCGGGGCATCTGAAAATGACAAGAGAACTCTTCGGCGACTGTCAAGGAATTTCTTCCTCAGCGGTGAGGTTCTCTACAAAAGGAATTGTAACATGGTCCTCTTAAGGTGTGTTGCTAAAGAAGAAGCTGAAAGAATCATGAAAGATGTACACGAGGGCTCATTCGGAACTCATTCCAGTGCGCATACTATGGCTAGACAGATTTTAAGGGCGGGCTATTACTGGTTGCAGATGGAAGGTGACTGCTACAGCTTTGTCCGAAAGTGCCACAAGTGCCAAATCTACGCTGACCACATTCATGTGCCGCCTGCCAAATTGAATGTTCTGACTGCATCCTGGCCGTTTTCAATGTGGGGAATGGATGTCATCGGTCCCATTGAACCCAAAGCATCAAATGGGCATCGCTTCATCTTGGTCGCCATTAACTATTTCACGAAGTGGGTTGAAGCTGCCTCATACTCCAGTGTAACCAGTTCAGTGGTTGCCAAATTTGTGAAGAAGGATCTGATTTGCCGTTATGGTCTTCCTAACAAGATCATCACTGATAACGGCAGCAATCTGAATAGCAAAATGATGAAGGACCTGTGCGCAGAGTTCAAAATTCAGCATCATAATTCTTCCCCCTATCGGCCCAAGATGAATGGAGCAGTGGAGGCAGCTAACAAGAACATCAAAAAGATTGTGCAAAAAATGGTGGTCACATACAAGGATTGGCATGAAATGCTTCCCTTTGCTTTGCATGGCTATCGTACTTCAGTGCGTACCTCAACTGGGGCAACTCCTTTCTCTCTGGTATACGGGTCAGAGGCGGTCCTCCCAATCGAGGTTGAGATACCATCCCTACGGGTACTCATGGAAGCTAAACTGGAAGAAGCAGAGTGGGTGCAAGCTCGTCTGGATCAGCTAAACCTCATTGAGGAAAAAAGAATTGCAGCTTTGTGTCATGGGCAGCTGTACCAACAGAGAATGAGAACAGCTTTTGACAAGAAAGTCCGGCACCGTGAATTCAAGCAGGGAGATTTGGTGCTTAAGAAGATCTTGCCCATCCAGACTGATCCCCGAGGGAAATGGACACCCACTTATGACGACCCGTATGTGGTCAAGAAAGCCTTTTCTGGAGGAGCACTGATACTCACGAACATGGACGGAGAGGATTTAAGGAACCCTGTCAATTCCGATCAAGTGAAGAAGTATTATGCCTGAAAGAAATAGACAATAAAAGAGAAAGACAAGCCAAGTAAGAGTTAGCTCGCTAGGTTGAAAACCCGAAAGGGCGGCCTAGGCAAAATCAGAGCGACCCGGTGGATTGAAAACCCGCAAAGGGCGATCCAGGCAAAAATTAGGGTCAGAAAACTTGGGCATGAAAAGTAAAGAAAGGCATACAACTCCTCTGAAGGCTTGGATGAGGGAGTGATCAAGGTCAAGGAAATAAATGTTTAGCACTGTTCCACAGAGACGGACAGTCAGAATTTAACTTCTCTCTTTTTTCGTGTCTTTTTATAGTTTAAACTTTCAAGTGTAATAAACAATCGGCGTAACTTCTTGTGCGACCGGTTTCCACATTAATAAAGTTCAACTTTCTCATATCTGTTCACTCTTTTATTTTCTGCTTTTTTTTTGCTCAAAATAAACGTTTTATAATGATGGTGATGATGACCTGTAAAACATGTGCATAAATCATGGAGCATTACAATTATTGCAAAGTCCCTAAAGGTCGCGGAAAAAAGCAATTCCCCAAAACCAGTTAATCATGCAAGAGAAAGCGATTGTACTCACGATTGCTTCAAACGACGAAGTCAAAGCCAACATGCACTCGGCCCATGAGCCCCGCAATTCCAGTGGGTTCCTCAGTCTCGTGCCATGAGTGTCGCGGGTTGGCTGAACTAGCAAAAATAAGCCAAAAGAGCAAAAGAAAAAACAAACGATCAGAAAAAGAAAGCTGATCAAAGAATGAAAAGTCAAGAAAAAACAAACAGTCAGAAAAAAGAAAGCTGACAAAAGAAACGAAGAATCAAGAATAGCATCCCATTGCATTCATCATTCCACTAAATCATCACATCGCATGCACTCACATGACATGCATTCGCATAACGGACTTTGCATAGCATGCATTCATATTCCATGCACCATGTCTTGCATCTGCTAACGTGTGCAGGTGTCCTGGATCAGTGCAATGGCATTGATCATCAATCAGAGCAAGCTGAAGAAAGGTCCGCTAACCTGAGCAGACATCCTGGAGCAGTGCAATGGCATTGATCATCAATCAGAGCAAGCTGAAGAAAGGTCCGCTAACCTGAGCAGACATCCTGGATCAGTGCAATGGCACTGATCATCAATCAGAGCAAGCTGAAGAAAGGTCCGCTAGCCTGAGCAGACATCCTGGATCAGTGCAATGATATTGATCATCAGTCAAGAGAAAGCTGAAGAAAAGTCCGCTAACCTGAGCAGACATCCTGGATTAGTGCAATGGCATTGATCATCAATCAGAGCAAGCTGAAGAAAGGTCCGCTAGCCTGAGCAGACATCCTGGATCAGTGCAATGGTATTGATCATCAATCAAGAGAAAGCTGAAGAAAAGTCCGCTAACCTGAGCAGACATCCTGGATCGGTGTGGAAGCATTGACCGACTAAAGGAAACCAACTGGATTTTGGAATCCCCTCTGGACCCGCGTGTCCCCAGCAATATTGACTTCACCTTGTATTCGAGCTGCAGGTAAGTCCCCCTGACCTCAATAGGTCCAGTCGAAGAGGATAGCTGTGTTAGCCTAAAACATGGCGCAGTCCTAGGGAAATATCGAGATCTAGACTTGATGTAGTACCCTCCCCTGGTCGCTCGCAAGACCACCCCTTTTGAGCCCATGTGCTCCCCAGGCCCAAGTGCAAACTCGGATCGTTTGCGGTTCGTTAAAAGGCTTTAGGCAGCCTCCAGTGTCGGCTTACTGAGAGCCGGTACCTTTTTTACTGCTTTCTTTATCGCTTTCTTTACTGCTTTATTTCCCGCTTTTGCTGCCTGAGGGTTGGCACCAATTTATTGCCTGCTTTTGCTGCCTGAGGGTTGGCACCAATTTATTTCTTGCTTTCGCTGCCTGAGGGCCGGCACATTTTATTACTTTCTTTACTATTGCTTTTTGTTGGCTTACTGAGGGTTGACAATTCATTTCCTGCTTTTGTTGGCTTACTAAGAGCTGACGCTTCATCCATTGTAGTCATCTCGTGCTAACACCTGTGCATCAAAAAAAAAAGAAAAAAAAAGAAGAATAGAAAACAGAAAAACCAGAAAAAAAGAGGGGGAAAAATTCGGGTTTTTTCCCTAAGTAGACAAAATCGGTATAATTTCTAAATTCTTTATCTTTATTTTGCCTCGGAATATGTTTCGGCCAATTCATATTCCTCGTTAAAATCCAGATAAAGAGGGGCAGCTGTCATACCCCAATTTTGTCCGGCTTAGGTCAAAATCCTAATTTTCCACAAAAATAAATAAATTGAAGAGTGAAGAGCATTATGCATTGCATTTTGGGTCCTAAAAGTCATTCCACAGCTTTTAAAATCATTTTTAGGGTCGAAATGCATTTTGGAGCAAAATTAGGGTTTTTGGAGCAAAAAGGGTATTTTGGTCATTTCCAAAATTAAGCAATTTCTCACCAAAAATCATTATTAAATATCAGAAGAATGCATTTGGATCAAAATGAGTTGGGTCGTATTTTTTATGCGCATGCATTGATAAATTTTTGCATAAAAAGTCAAACTTCAAAGAAAAGGGCAAAATGGGAATTTCCTTCAAGGTGAGGTATCAAATCAATTTTGGGAATGGTGATATCATGGAATTTCCAATGATTGATTCCTAGGATATGGCCCAAAGTGGCATGAATAATGTGGAATTATCATGAAAAGAATAATCAAAAATGGTAAAATAAGGAAGTGTCCTCATATAAGACAAAATGTACTATCTTTTGGCAAACTTGCACAAACTTGGGCACCAAGGCCTCATTTGCTCCGAATTTTCCAGCTATTTTTCACCTCATTTTGTGTTTCTTCATGCCCTTGATCCATGTGATTTGTATTCCTAGCCATTGATTAAAATTCTAGATCAAATCCTAGGCTATAACTTTGTGTACAAAACCCTATTTGCCCCTAACAATTTTTGCGCAACAAAAAGCTCCTAATTTTCGTGTATGACCCCATTCCCTCTCCATTTTGTGTTTTCTCTCCACCCTCAATCCAAGTGATAAGTGATCTCAACCCTCCATTCAAAATCAAAGTTCAATCCTAGAGCACTTAGTAAGGCCAATGACCCAATTGCCCCTAAACCTAAAATAGCTCTATAAATACTCCCTCATTCCCACACCTAAGGATCCTTTGGCCTCTCATTAAAACCCTAGGACACCAAAAACACCCCCTCTTCCTCTCTTCCACGAAATCTCTCTCACTCCCTCACTTCATTCTTTTCATCTTTCACCATCAAATCTTCCATTTCTTGCTAGATCATCATCATTCCTTCCATTCTCTTCAAGGTTGCATCATCAAATTGCTAAGAGCTAGCAATCTTTGTGTTCATATCATCTCCTTCTTCATTTCTTTGTGATTTTGAGGTAAGCTTTGAAACTTTGCATCTCATATTTAGTTCTTCTTGCATAATCTCTCTTCTACTCCCAACTCCTTCTTGATTGCTTGTTGTTGTTGCTTTGAGGATCCATTTCAAACATTTTGACAAGGACTTAGGGAGACTTGGGTGTTTGAGATGGGTCCTTAGCCTTGAAGGAGTTGTTCTTCTACTTGAATAATTTCCCTTGCATCTTTACATATTTTGCACTAGATTTCATAAATAAAATTGTTGTTTATGGGCTTTAGCATTTCGCATATCATAAAAGTTAGGGTTGATATGATTTTGTTGCACTTCCTTGCTTAATCATATGAATCCTTGCAAAAAAAATAGATCTATGTTGCTTTGTGTTAATTTTGGTTTTTTTATTAAATAAAATGTGGATCTATGTTTCCTTTGGATCGCATGCTTATAGATCTAAAAATATTTCCAAGTTGATTTTGTTGTTGTTCTTTGTTTGGAGATGTTTGATCTTGTTGTTAATATTTTATTTTAGTGTTAGATGTTATTGGTTGATGATCTAGCAATATGATTCCCACTAGTTCCTAGTGCACCTTGACCTAAGTGGTGAAGATTGCTAGAAATGACTCAATTTAGTTTGTGTGTTCACTTATTCTTGTGTCTTAGTTTGCTTATTGTAAATTGTTGATGATAGGCAAGTTGATTCTCACTAGTGCCTAGTGCACTTTTCTCAAAGTGAGAGGATTGCTCTATGTGATTCAACTTGGTTTTAGTGTTTATTTACTTTTTACCTTTTTACTTTACCATTCATTAACTTTTTACCAAAACATAAAAATATTTTACTACTTTGGTTTTTACCACTTCATTAATTTTTTACTAAAACATAAAAAGATTTTACCACTTCCCATTTACCTCATGCATTTTTACTTTACCATCTCATTAAATAATTACCATTTACTTCATGCGTTTTTACTTTACCATCTCATTAAATAATTACCATTTACTTCATGCATTTTTACTTTACCATCTCATTAAATAATTACCATTTACTTCATGCATTTTTTACTTTACTTTTCACTAACTTCTTATTTAAAGTTTTACAACTTATCAACTTGCAAAAATACCCAAAACATTTTCACATTCATACATCTTCATTCATACTTAGTTTATGTGACACTCTCATGCATCCTCATATGCTTATATCTCTTGCATCCTTTTATGCATCCTGGTATGCCATCCATTCATAAATAAAGTGCTATGCATTCATTCCTTGTACACTCATGCACTTACATGCTTACCTAATCATGCATCCTTGCTTACATATTCAATCATTTAACTTAGAATACTCTATGTTTACAATCAATTGTATTCACTTGTTCTTGATGCCATGTAAATGTCTTGACTTGATTGTGTACCCTCCTCTCCACTTGTATGACCTCCTAATGGAGACGTAAGTCTACATGCATGTTGTAGCATAGAGCCATTAGGGAAAATACAATCCTTCTTGCACACACACAATTACTTTGAGAACTTTGTTTTGCATCTTTAATAATTGAATCCTTTGATTGTATGGGCATGTTTAATCTTGGTTAATGAATGATATGTTCATGTTTGCTTGAGTATTATTCATTCATTTGCATTTGGTTATGGATTTAGAATTGACTTGAATTGTTCTACTCCTTTTCTAAAACCCATTTCCTAAAATCATTTCAAAACAAAAAGAAACTTTTACTTTCAAAACAAAAATAAATCAATCGTCATTAAACACCAATCGCGCCGTTGCCGGTTAGGTCATTAATGATGATTTCATTTTCAAAAGAGTTAGTAGTGAGGCCATTCTAACCGTTGTTGTTCGGTCTTCGCAAAAGCTCTATCCCATTTTCGAAAACTTATTCATTTCTCAAAAATAAACCAATTGTCATTAAACACCAATTGCGCCGTTGCCGATTAGGTCGCTAATGATGATGTTGTTTTCGAAAGGAGTTAGTAGCGAGATCATTCTAACCGTTGTTGTTCGGTCTTCGCGAAAGCTCAATCCTTTTTCAAAACCAAAAACCGAGAACTACGTAGCTTTGATCCCTCTTCCAGTGAGGGTACGTAGGAACGGGGTCCTGTCCCGTCAAGCACACTCTTAAAAAATCTTTGTTTTGTCCTGATTTTCAAAGATAACCCCGAGAACTACGTAGCTTTGATCCCTCTTCCAGTGAGGGTACGTAGGAGCGGGGTCCTGTCCTGTCAAGCACACTTTTAAAAAAAAACTTTGTTTTGTTCCGCTTTTCAAAGATACCAAAAATATTCTTCTTCCCCCTGTTCTCAATAAAACAATTTCTCAAATGAAATAAAAAGAAAAGGAAAGAAAAGAAAAGAAGTAGAATAAACCGCTTTCAAACTCAAACTTTTGTCTAAACCACACATCAAGTTAATGGTTCCCTTTTCGGTAGAAAGGAGGTGCGGGGTGCTAATACCTTCCCCGTACCTAACCGACCCCCGAACCTACATCTCTAGTTTTCAAAAGACCATCCGCCTTGTTTAAAAGACCTTTTTTCAATGTTTTGGTCTTAAAATTAAAATATTGGTGGCGGCTCCAAACTTTTTCCACGTTGTCAAACGAAAAGTCCCAAACCGGATTTTTCGGGCGCAACAGTTATAATACTTCAATATTTTCGCATGCGTACGGGTACACTTCAAGAAGTCTTCCTGCAGAGTTGTCTGCACCTGTTCATGAGTCTGCAGCCGCTGCTCCTGATCCTGAATGACCTGTGCCTGAGCCTGCACCTGCTGCCTAAGTTGCGCGGTCTCCTCAGCTGAAGCAGGAGGAGGTCCACTGCTAGAAGGTCCGCCAGTGTCGAAGTGATCAACCTCAGAGTCCAATAACAGAGCCAAGGGCCCCGAACCATACAGGTGACCCTTATTTGGCCCACCTACCGCCTTCTTCCAATTGAGGTTCCCCAGAGCTATGATCTCAGGGGGAACTGGACCAAGTGAGTCAGGGTTCCAGGTCCCCTGAGTCGGCTCAACCACCGTCTCCCTAACCTCCTCCTGTTTTCCATAACCAGATAACATAGCATAATTAGTGTTCCATTTTAAGAAAACAAAATTATATACTACTGTCATACCCCAATTTTGTCCGACTAATTGGAAAATCCCAAAATTTTATCGCTTCGCACATTGTTCTAAATGCGGGTGTATTTGGCACTCTCGTGCAACGGTTTTGTTTGGCGCTCGTTGTTTTCAAAAAAAAAAAGGAATCCAAATATAAATAATAAAATAATAAACAACGGGAGCGCGCGTTTCGTTTCGAGTCGTGTGAGTAGTTGCGTCACTACGCGTTATCTTACCGTTTTTAGAAAAGTGAGGATAGAATGAAATCAGCTTTAATAACGTACACGCGTGCGTATTCGAATCGCGTACGCGTTCCTAGTCTTAAGGCGAGCACGCGTTCCGTTTCGAGTCGAATTGTGTCAGTGCGCATTTATTTTACCGCTTCTTTCAGTTATTACAAAAAAAAATAATAAATAATAGTAATAAGATAAAATCAGTTTTTTTATTATTAGCTGTCCCTTTTTTTGATTTTGGTACATATTTTTTTTTTAAACAAAAGGAAAGGAGCCTCGTTAAAACCTTCTGATGCAAAACCCTCCTTAGGGATAAAAACATCTAAAAGGAAAGAGTACTCCCCCCTATTTCATTAAAGAAAAACAAAAACAAAAGTACAAAAAGCATGGGGGGACATAGACCAAAATCCATGCAAACAAATCATTACAGTCTGAAACGAAAATAAGGAAGGCCAATCCTGTTACGGATAAAATCATATTTAATAAAGTCGGGAATAGAATTCCGCCATTGGAAACCAGACAGGTTGATCCCATGAGATGCAAGCTTATCAGCGCAATGATTCCCTTCTCGAAAAACATGAGTGCAAGTGACAGTCATTGATTTGATCAGTTCCATGCAATTAAGCCAACGATTCCGGATATTCCAGGGCACAACTAAGTGAGACGAGAAAGCCATGACAGCAAGCTGAGAGTCACTCTCAATCCATAATCGATGCCAACCTTTGTGAAAAGCCACTTCAATGGCTACCATTATACCGATAAGCTCAGCATGAAGAGCGTAATTTGTACCTAGAGGAAGCATAAAACAACCAAGAGACTCAGCATTACTGTCTCGAAAGATACCCCCACAGGCGGCTAAACCAGGAGAGCCCCTCGCAGCTCCATCAGTATTACACTTAACCCAAAAGCCAGGAGGAGACTTCCAGATAACCTCTATAGTAGTAGGAGCCTTACGAGGTTTGCAATCAACAGAAAAACCCTTAAGAATCACGAAGTCCTGCATGGAATTAGACGTGGAGCCCTTGCTGAGATTACCCGAAATGTTCACATTTGCCATGATCAAGTTTTTCATGTAGGTGGGCAAGATCTTCTTGTTGTCAAAACGAATCTGATTCCGAGAGAACCAAATAGCCCAAAAGACGTTAATAACCGCAGCGGAAACAGCATCCTGCACCTGGTCCGACCAAGGGCGCAGACAGACATCAAAAATCGTCTCCGGCGAGGAGACATCAATATTAATAGCTAGCTTACTACTAAGCCAATCCCACAGCTGCTTAGCGAAAGAACACTCAAAGAAAAGGTGCACGTAGGACTCATAATCCGCTTCACAGAGACTACACATGGAAACAGTACCACAACCACGGATTCTGAGCTGCTCATCAGTTGGCATACGGTGATGGAGGATACGCCACATAAGAAGAGACTTGGAAGGAGGGATAACACTCCGCCAAATATTCTTAAACCACCTATTAGGTTGCCCAACAGGCCTGAAATAAAGATAAGCAGTTTTAAAAGTAAGCATACCATCAGTAGAGTTTTTCCAGATCAGCTGATCTTGAGAGTCAAATGAAGGCAGGATTTTTTCATGAAGGAGCGAAGCCAGCTGAGGGAAGGTATTGGAAAGAGAAGCAGGAATACACCAATGACCATCCTGAATGAAGTCACAAACCCGGGCCTTGAGATAGAGGTGACGATCCTCAGGGACATTAAGAAGATTTACCAGAGGAGCCGACATCCAAGGATCAATCCAAAAGTTGATACAGTCCCCTTTACCAATTTGCCAAATACAATTTTCTTGAATGATGGAGAGATGATCACGCAAAGGGCCCCACAAAGAAGAACTGATATGGTAAGAGATTGCAGTATTATTTCTGAAGACCCTAGATCGTAACAGAACGGCCCAGCTGTTCTGGGAGATGCTAAGCTCCCAGCTAAGCTTAAGACAGGCTGCCTTATTAGTGTCTTTGAGGGACCTAATCCCAAGACCCCCCTCAGCGGTTGGTCTACAAACCTTATGCCACGCCACAGTAACCACTTTACGTTGATTGACGTCACCAGAGCAAATGAAGTTTCTAATCCAAGAATCCACAGTATTCAACAGCGAGGAAGGCCATTTGTAAATCAGAAAGCTGTAAATTAACATACTTTGAACAACCGACTTCACCAGCTGCGCTCTTCCGGCAATAGAGAGGAGGGAAGCTTTCCACGCTGATAGCTTGGCTTTAATCTTGTCCACGATGGGCATTAAATACACAGCTTAAGGTTTACCTTTGAAAATTGGAATACCCAAGTAGGTGAACAGCAACTGCCCAATAGAGAAGCCCAGGAGATCGGCAATGCGACGCTGCCGAGAAATGGGAATGGCGCCCAAATGAACTGTAGATTTGCTAGAGTTAACAATCTGACCAGACGCTTCACCATACTTAGTCAAGAAGTTGAGGAGATTAAAGGGTATGAGAAGGAACCTGAGTACCTCTAGGACCATTGATCAGCTGGAGGTCCCCATCTTGCGCCAGCTTGGAGATGCCTCTGCTCAATACCTCCTCAGCCAAGCAGAAAAGGAGGGGGGAGAGGGGGTCCCCTTGACGCACACCCCTCTTGCAACTAAAGTACCCAGAAGGCTTGCCATTGAGTGCGATCGAAAGCTTTGCAGAGTGCAAAAGAGCATTAACCCACTTGCAGAATTTATTATTAAAACCAAAAGCCTTGAGGACTCGCAAAAGGAAATTCCAATCCAAAGTGTCAAAAGCTTTCTTGACATCAACCTTTAGAGCCATATTCCCACCAAAGGACCTGTTATTCAGCATATTAATTGCTTCAGAAGTTAAGCAGATGCAATCCGAAATGTTTCTACCTTGAATAAAGCCCCGTTGTTGAGATGAAATGATACGGGGAGCAATTGTGGAGAGCCGGTCAGCAAGCACCTTCGTGATAATCTTAAACTTAAAGTTCGCAAGAGCCATAGGCCGGAACTTCTCAATACTGTCAGCACCATTGACTTTAGGAATAAGGACCACCAAATTAGAGTTGAAATTCGGAAGCATCCAGCCATGCTTGAAGAATTGCTGAACAACGCTCACCAGTTCCTCAGCGATGATCTCCCAGTAATGCTGAAAAAAGAAAGCACCAAAACCATCCGGGCCAGGGGCACCGTTAGGATTCATAGCAAAGATGGGCTGCTTGATCTCATCCCTGTTAGGAACGCTGGTGAGCATAGTATTCTCCTCACCTGTAACAAGGTTAGGAATAATCTCCTCCACCATACCATTATCAAGACATTGATTATTAGAGACAAGGTTACATATACAAACAAAGAAATTTAAAAAAGAAACAGAAGAATAGTACCAAAAAGAAAAAGAGTCAACTCTTTTTACAAAAAAAAATTAATTAATTACAAACAAAAGGGTACAAAAAAAAATAATAAAGAAAATCAGAATAGGACAGCATGCGACTTGCTGCCTTGCCCTCTCCATGAAGCTAAATGCCCAAGTTCTTTCTTCTTGTCCCTTTTGTCTTGCCTCCCATTTTCAGCAAAGCATTGCTGCAGTGGCAGCAGCCCTGCTGCCATCCCCCTGCTGCATCACAGCAACCCAAAAGTCAGAAAGTCAGCAGTACAAACAAGGAGAAGAACCCAAATTTGTTGCAGCAATAGGCCTCAGCTTCAAAGCTTCAAATGGAGGGTCTCGTCTTTCTATGCACATCCTGTTCTGAACAATTAACCACAAATAAAGTTTAGGAAAACAGATAATAGTCAAACAAGTCTTTTTTTCAAGTCTATTTTTGTGATGCAACTGAGACTTGGAGGGAGAGATTTTCTGAAGAAAGACTTTAAGCACCAAAGCATGATATTATGGAGAGATGTAAAATCAGTTTTTTTAAAATAAAATTGACCCATCAGTGCATCTATCTATACAATTTTGGCTATAAATACAGCACCAACACAATCAGAAAGGGGGGGGAGAACCACATACACGCAGACAGCGAAAACAAACACAGACAGCAGTATACAGAGAAACAAAAACACACAGTAACAGAAACACAAAACTGAGATACCATAAAATTGGAATTCATCAGAGTTCTAATACACTGGAGCAACAAAAGGGAGAGAAGTAGTCAGTAGCAGAGTGACAGCAAGCAGTAGGGAAATCATCAGAAGCTTGACAAGAGGTTGGTCTGCATACGTTTTTTTGTTTTGTTCATTCAGAAAATAAAATTAGCATTTAGTTTGAAATGGTTGTCAGCTAAAAAAAATTAATTGGTTTTCACCATAGGGTGAATGACTAATAAAAAGTCAGTTTCAGACATAAGCAAACTTTTATGTTCAGAATGTTTTTCTATTCTATTACCTATAAAAAAACGAAATAAAAACAACAATTAGGATTTTTAGGGTTTTCGGATTTAACCAAAATTAGGTTCATGTGATAAAAAATAAAAAAAAAAAGAGAAAAATTAGAGCTTCTAAGGAAAAAGGTTGGGAAGGAAACGAACAGAAACAGCAAATGGGGGAAGAGGAAAAATCGATTTTTGAGAACTAGTGAAGGGGAATTGAAACAGTGAGAAAATTAGAGAAAAAGAGAGGAAAAATTCCAAAAAAAAAAAGAAGGGAGAGGGACTGTTACCTCCGGCCACCATTCACGGTGGCCGCCGCCGTAGTCTCGCCGGGAACCACCGTCCAAAAAGCCACCATCCTCCACCCAAATCTGCGACTGTCCACCGCCCAAACCATACCCCCTCCTTCTCTCTCCTCACCACCGAACCGTCACCTACGACCCCCACACAGTCACGGACCACCCTCTCCCTTCGTCACCACGGCCAAACCTTCACCTCCTCCATCTCCACCGTGAACCGCGAACAGCCATCACCCCTAGCGTCGCACCACCACCAAAAAATGTCACCCCTTTTTCACGCCGTTCGACCACCGCGCACCGCCGTGACAGATCTTCTCCCTCCCACGTTTTTTTTTCTTCCATCGCCTTCGCTCATCTCCTTGTTCTACGATTTTCCGATTCTCTCACCCCACCTTGCGACATCGGCCCTCTCTCTCTTTCTGGACCATGTTGAAACAGAGATGAGGGATTGCGAAGTTAAGGTAGGCGAGAGGAGAGGAGAGGAAGAGAGGGAGAGGTTATGGTGGTTGAGGAAGAGTGGGGCGGCGCAATAGGTGGAGGAGAAGAAGATTTCAGGTCTGGGAATTTTGGGAAGGGGGATCCGCCGCGGCCGAGGGAGAGAGAAAAGAATTTAGGGTTTGGGGATCTATTTTGGTGGGGCGCCGTGGAGAAGAGGGGAGAGCAAATTAGGGTTTCCCTTTTTAGGTTTAGGCTTTTATAGTA
The DNA here is from genome assembly GCA_039519185.1 of Astragalus membranaceus. Lineage (NCBI taxonomy): Eukaryota > Viridiplantae > Streptophyta > Magnoliopsida > Fabales > Fabaceae > Astragalus > Astragalus membranaceus. Next base: position 18,833,524 of record CM076854.1, on the reverse strand, counting down.
GTAACTCAGGGGCAATTCCGTCCTTTCACGTTTTTTAATTATTCAGATTGTCATTTGCACCCCCTGTGTTTACTGCGCCCCCCCCCCCCTTCTGAAGCCCATGGTTTTTTTTGAAACGCAGCCCAGCTTACAAAAAAACAAGCTGGGCTCACTATCTGCACCCCTGTTTTAATAATACAGCCCTCCTTTTATTTACACCCTTATTTTACTACTACGCCCCATGTTTCTCTTTTTTTTAAAATTTCGTTTCTTTTCCCTAAGCGAACTTATTTTTTTTCACAAACCTTTTTTTCCAAATGATGGATAAATGTTTCCCCGAACAAAAATTAATCCGATTGCGAAAGCTCTTCAAAATCAAAAACTTTGTTAGTAGTCTCGCGAAGCCTTTGCTTGCATGATTATTAACAATGGAGTGCTAGTGATAATCACCCATAACCTTTGTTAGTTTGATTATCATGAATGCTTTCAATTTCAAAAGATATTTTCCCAAGCATCAAAAATCATGGCAAGTGTTAGTAATGATCACCCATAACCTTTGTTAGTTTGATCATTAGGAGCACCCTCCACTTTTCAAAACCCAAGCAAAAAGACTTTCATTTTCGAGGCTCGTTAGAACTACGTCGCTTTGATTCCCATTTGGGATACGTAGGAGCGAGTCACATTCTCGTTAAGCGCAACCATAAAAAGTTTAGCATTTGCATAACGAAAAGAAAAGAGTTATTTTCGTAACAAAAAAGAATCACTTTCGCAAACCAAGATCATTTTCAGAACAAAAACCTTTTCCTTTCTAAAATCATTTTCAACCCATCGTCGCTAGTGGTTAATCAGAACCCTTGTTCGTCTAGCCATTGGTGGTGATGTCTTTCTCCCAAAAGAACAACAAGCGATGATCACTCATAACCTTTGTTAGCCTGATCATTCGTGTCAATCAATCTCTTTCGAAAACCCCTCTCAAAAGAACAAATAAAAACGAGTCGCTACTAATAGTCAATCAGAACCTTTGTTCGTCTGACTGGCGGTAGTGACTCTCATTTTCAAGAGTACTTAGCGGTGATTACCCATAACCTTGGTTAGTTTAATCATTCACTAAATGCTCATCCTATTTCGAAAACCCACTAAAAAGATAAAAGACAAAAACCTTTTCCAGGACAAAGAAGAACTACGTAGCTTTGAGTTCTCCATCGCACCCGGAGATACGTAGGAGCGGGCCTTGTCCCGTCAAGCATTTTTTTTTCTAAAAAACCATTCTTCCCCCTTTTTCTTTTTCATAATAAATAAAGATTTTCATTAAGAATTTTTCAATAAGAAGTAGAGATGCAAAATTAAGTATTTTCAAGTCAACACACTAAAACCACACATTTAATTAAAGGTTCCCTCTCAGTAGAGAGGACGTGTGGGGTGCTAACACCTTCCCTGCGCGTAACCGACCCCCGAACCCTATTCTCTAGTTTCGCAAGACCAATCGCTTTCCAAAAAAGGTTTTCCTAATATTTTCCTTAATAAATATTGGTGGTGGCTTCATTGTCTTAGGAAAAGTTGTGAATGAGGAAGGTTCTCCCTCGGGGACTTTTTCGGGCGCAACAACTACAAATCAAGTTGTATATACCTGAGTTTTCTTGGAGCACTCATCAACATACTTCGTAGTACCCTTCCTCAAATGTGTTGCCCTGTGAAGCTCAGGAATAGTGATATTGCGTCCAGCCTTCTTACTCTGTAATAATGAAACACATTTTCAACGATTGCTAATCACCCTAAATAAACTAAAATAACACAAATTTAAAATAATTTACCAATCTGACAGCATGCTGAGCTTGGTTGACGGAGCCGTAACATTGAAGCGAACCACCCTTTTCAAAGTTTCTATTCTGCTTGGCCTTTTCAGCTTTTTGTTTGTAGCTCTCAGTAGCCCAAAGGTCCTTGTAGGCATTCCAAACATGGTCAGGGATGTATTTCGACTGCTTATCTTTACACTGCAGTTTATAAAGCAAATCCAACAATTGCTTGCCCATTCTTTGAAAAAAGTCTCTGCACAGCTACATCATGTTCCGGCCGCCACGTCACCTTGGGCTGTATTAAGCAAAATCAAAATAAGTATTATTATTATTATCATATTTAACATAATACCTCGACTTTCCACAGAATTTGCATTCCAGTAGTGCACCATCGCTTTTACCAAATTCGTTACTATAAAACATGTGCCCATCCACACAATAATCGATCTTCTTACATTCCAATCCCTGCTTCGAAACTAACATCTTTGCTTCATAATAATTTTTTGGCAAATTATCCTGATTAGGTATCGCATCGAACATCATTTTAGTCGCATAATCTAAACCTAACTCAAATATTACTCATGGACTTGAGAGCTAAAAGCTTCACAAACATAGATAATTTTGACTTTGACGAGCCTTCAAACAACGGTTTGTTTGACTCCCTTAAAAAATTATAGAATCTCTGTGCTTCTTCATTTGGAGTTCATCATGATCGTCATACTGAGGTTCATCAAATGGCACATTCACCCTGAAACCATCACAATCATGTTTTCCATCGACTCAAATTGTTCATTAGATGGAACACCAACACCAGAATTGCTTGAAGCCCCTACGTGAAAATTCGGAAGTACTTCTCCATGGTCCACCCAAATCCAATAATTAGGCATAAACCCGAGACGATACAAGTGCTCCCTGACTTCATCATCAGTACTAATAGGTACACCCTTGCATTTAAGGCATGGACATCTAATCCCCCCTTCCTCTTTAGTTAAATCATGTTGCCATGCTACCCTAATAAATTCTTCAACCCCATTTACAAAAATTTCCTTTAAAAACACTGTTCCAGGATATAACCGATCATACACCCAACCACGATTCAATTGACTCCAATTCATCTACACGCATTTAAAAAAATGCTTTAGATTCTCATAACATTCCCAATATAAAACCTATCAAGTTAGTGGCATCGATATGATCTCGGTGGAGATGATTTCGAGCCGAATATGGGGGTTAAGGACAGATCGGACAAAACCCTTTTCCATATAAGTAGTGAAGAAATTATTTCAAACTTCCAACCTTAAAATTGTTAGTATCGTCTCGCAATTATCTCAATGGAGATGATTTCGAGCAAAATATAGGGGTGAAGGACAACACCTCACCCTTTTCCATCAACAACACACAATAACAACATCAAATAGTCATCTAACCTAGGATTCATCAAACATCAAAACAACAATTTAACACAATTTCAATTTCAAAATTAACATACACTTGTCACCAATTATCAACTCCAATTAGACATTTTTCAATTAACAACTCTGACAAACATACACTTTTCAATTAACATCTCCAACGACATACATTTTTCATACACATACAACTACACTATCTTAAACACATACACTATTCAATTACATTTTTCAATTTCAATTCAATTCCATTTCCTTTTTTCAATTACAACTTTCTAATGAATAACAACAACAACAATTTTATTCTACAATTCTAAACACTATCTTAAACACATACAACAACTTTTCAAATTTCACAATCCTAAACACTAATATTAATATTTCTAACAATAAAACTTTATTCTATAATAACATACACATTTAAAACTCAGATTTCACAACTAAAAACAACTAAACAAAAATCATTCCTAAAAACAAAAATAAATAAAAACTAACCGTGACTGTGGTGGCTGTTCGGTGCGGTGGGTGTCCGATGACTATGCGAAATAGAGGTCCGGTGACTGTGCGAAATAGAGAGACAAAGACAAGATTAGAGTGAAAAACGATTAGAGAAAAATAGAGAGAAGGTTCGGAGAGAGAGAAAGAGAGAGAAGAGTGAGAAGAAACAAACCTTGGTTGCGTGGACGGTGGTGGTGGTGCGGACGGTGGTGGTAGCGTGGACGGTGGTGGTGCGTCGTTTTCTTTTGAGAGAGTTTGAGAGAACAAAATGCAGAAGTGGAAAGAAAGAAAGAGAATAGGGAGGGATCCGGGTTTAAAGAAATTTTAACAGTTAGCTACGGAATTTGCGAGGGCAATCCGTCGCGAACTTTGGCCACGTGTCAAATAAACTGCAATAAACTACAACGGGTAGGGGCACAATTTTCAAAGATTAGAGACGGATTATTAGCGACGGAAATCCGTCACTAAATGTGGTCACGTGTCAAATAAACTGAAACGGTCAATGACACAGTTTACAAGGTTTAGCGATGGATTATTAGCGATGGAAAACAAAAATTTGATCTTTTCGCGCCTTGTTAAATCCGTCGCTAAATAAGTGAAATTCCATCGCTAATTACCTCGTTTACAAACAAAGCCAAATCCGTCGCTAAAAGAGTGAATTTCCGTCGCTAATTTTGCTTTTAGCGACAGACAGATAGTCCGTCGCTAATCAGTCTTTTTTTTTGTAGTGGAACTTTGCAACTAATCACAACTAACTTTTAACCACATAAACAATATTAAAACTAACTTTAACAACTAATTCTAACATGGCGAATGAGCAACAAAATCAGCTAAGTTCCGATGAACCTGACAATGATGTGAACAGTTCAGAGAAACTTAAGCAAATTGTGATATCGTTCGCTACCAGGTATCCAAAAAATTTAGTCTTGGTTAAGCCATTCTATAAATAGCTAAGATAATAGCAAAACTCCAGAGTTTGTTGAAGAGGTCAAAGATGAGTCTATTTCATGTTGAAGAACTCTCTCGGTCGTTGCCACATCCAGCAATGCGAGATTTTCCATGTCTCCGTCTAACATTATCACCAATGGGGAAAGGCGCGATAACCTCACTACACCAAAAACACTGAAAAGGATATCAAGTAAGCTAGAGTAAAATCAGAAAACATCAACAAATAAAATTCTTTTATGTATTATTAGGACAGATAAGAAACATATAAGTTGATATCTAATGATAATGCACAAGCATAACGAAGCAATATTAGAATATTGGTTCCAAAGAATATAAAGATGAAAGATCGTTGGTGTTTATCATTTAATAAATCTGCTAATGCATGCTTAATGTATTTTTTTTTTCTAAAAGCAAAATATTGTATGTATATTATATATAAAAAAACAGAATACAATGTGCTAAAAAACGAAGAAAACTATTTCTGAATAATACACACTAATGGAGCGATATGCCACTCATAATAAAGACATTGCGGTCTCCTAGGCCTAACCAAAAACCACCGCTAATAGATAGTTTTAACCCTTTGAACAGTCGAATCACAGTCGGGAATTTTTTTTAGAAAGATACAACCTTTGCATGCTCAATTTGTAACTATACATGAAATAGATTCTTACAATTTTGGCTAAATATTTCAGACATCGAGCTTGAAAATAGATTAGTTTGACAAGGGGTAGCACTGGTGACAATCTTGTTCCCAATTAGACCATACGAGGTAGGTGTTGGCTGCATCCACACATCAGACCATGGTTTGGGATGAAAATTCGTTGAATCCTTCAGTATGTCAACAATGCCTTCTTGTCCAGCAGGATGTAGCTTTACTGCATTTTCTCTACATAAATAAGTTTGTGGCATCAGCACCCCCTGATTTTACATAAACTTCAAGGGTGATGTAGCGTTGGAAATGCTGCCAGACGATGCTAAGAATCCAGTATTTCCTGATAAATTTAATAAAACATAGCTTACTTATCCAGTAATTGAGAGCATAATTAGCATGAATCCTACCTTTTAAGCGAGCAATATCTTGGGCCAATATTGGCGCCAAAGTTGAGTCAGCAATTGTGGACTCCATCTTGCTCACTGTCTTCATTTTTTATTCAATCAACAATTACCCATTCACCTTCCACATGTAACAACTTCTCTGCTTTCAATCTCACTTAATTATTCACAATATCTCTCCATTCCTATCTTCTTCATTCAACAATTACCCATTCACCTTCCACATGTAACAACTTCTCTGCTTTCAATCTCACTTAATTATTCACAATATCTCTGCATTCCGATCTTCTTCATACACGTTTTATTTTTTCTCTTTCACACTACTGTACCCAGCCCTTTTCCCCTCAATCTCACGTTTCATTTTTCTTTTTTCATTATCCCTCCACTGTTCATACCTCTTTGTCTATCTCTCGCTTCCCTTCACTTCCAGCGTTTCCAATATTCCTGACTCTTCTTCTTCTGATTTCGTTTTTAATTTTTTTTCACCCAACCCTCTTCTCTGCTTTCCTGGCAACTTGCGTTTTAGCAATCATGTTTTATGGGTTTTCTCAATTGGTCTCCATTATATTTCAGCAACCTGTTTTCCCTCTCCACTCTTTCCTTAATCTTGAACGATTTCTTCTTCTTTATATATATCCCTCTATTTCATACTTTACATCTCAGCAAGCTTTGTTTTATTTTTCCCTTTTCCATTGCCTTTTGCCTAATGTCAAATACTCCCGTAAGACTTGAACATGGTTAAACGCATACTTCATGCCCTTTTGTTTTTTTCTTTACTTCGTTTTTACAATTGCTCTGTTGTTTGCTTTCATCAGGGGGATGCGTTCGTTACTACGGATATTCACTACTAGAAAAATCAAAATTAGAGAGGGAACAAATCCGTCACTAAACCATCAAAAATCCGTCACTAACGATTTTAGCTACGAAATTTGTGACGAACCCAAATTCGTAACTAATTTTGGTGTCACTAAATTTTTAGTGAGGGATTTTGAAATCCGTCGCTAATAGCGACGGAAAATTCCCTCACAAACATATGAAATCCGTCACTAACAAATAGTTCGAAATTGATGATGAAAAGTGTATTTCTGTTGCTATTTGTGAGGAAGACTAAATCTGTCGCTAATTGAGAGGGATTAAATCCGTCGCTAATAGAGAGGGAGACTAAATCTCTCTCTATTAGCGAGGGAGACTAAATCCCTCTCTATTAGCGAGAGAGACTAAATCCCTCTCTATTAGCGAGGGATTTTATCCATCTAATACTCATTTTTAATTAGGGACTCATTAGAATTTAATATAAGAACATATTTGTTATAGATTTTATACACTCTTTAAAATAAAACATTCTACTAAATCTAAGAATAAAAATTAGTTTTTTTTAATAGCACACATATATCTTAAATAACACAAAGAAAGTATATGTTTCTCATCTTTGAAATTGAATTATTATTTGCTTAATGGTATGCCACAAGTACTTAATAAAAATAACAATTACAAGCAGTAAACTACAAGTAGTAGCATTTATATAGCCAACATTCCTCTACAAGCAGTAAACTAAAAGTAAGCAAAACAGTGAACACTCCTATTGGCTTCTTTGAAACAATGCTGAAATTGTACATTCCAATTGCTTGATTTGATTTCCTTAGTGATTCTTCTCATCATATTCCAGCTCTCACTGCTGCCCAGCACTCCTTTCTACAGATTTGTCACGATTTCAGCAGAGTCAATCTCAACAATAAGCTGCTTATATCCTTGAGACTTGGCCAGCATCAGCCCCTCATAAATTCCCCACCCCATAGGAACATCAAACCTTTGCCAAGGAAAACTCCAGCCCCAAAGCAAAGAGAAGAAACACTACCCCAAATTGTGCAACGGTCTCAACCTGTAGAAAAACGAAAAGCCAAAAAATAAATGGTTATCCAGTGGAAAATGATTGAGTAACAACATAAGAATCACTGCAGCTTATATTGAATTCAAAGTTCAGAAGCCCAACGGAAATATTATCCTTGCATTGTTTCTTTAATGGATGGAGCAGGTAGCCATGGACTAAGTTATTCCATCTGATGTGTAACTGATGTAGATAGTCTTTGATGACAGCTTGCTTCATATAAGAGCATAATGCACTGCTATGTTAGTTAAGACTTGGCGCTAGTTGCCTCAGCAACTTGCTGCAACTGTTAGGCCTCAGAATGCTGGGCTGGTATTCTGTTTTCAGAATCTGTTAGTGAGCTAAAGCTCTGTAACTAACTGGGTGTAGGTTAAGCCCTCAGTGCACAGGTTAAGCAAACCTAGATAACTACATCTATGTAATCTGTTCACTATCAATACAATTAAGTTACAGAAAATTTTCCTTCTTGCTTTTCTCTGTTTTCGTTTTCTCTGGATTCATCGCACTCTAAGACTTCAGCCAAAAATGACAGTGAATCGATCAAAATATCATACCTCTACCATTTCACTAATGAACTTCAAACCCCCTGGTCCAATAAGGGAGCCGGCAAGAAGATAACCCACAATAACCTACATTTATAATAAAACAAGTTAGATGTAATTCAACGATGGCTGTAGAAACAATGATGACCACCTATGAAGCCTGGATACCGAATACGATACGGGATACGACACGATACGGATACGGGGATACAGGAAAATTTTGAAAATCAAGATACGACACGGCTGGGATACTTTAATAAAAAATTAAATTAAAATTTAAATATATAAAAACATAACAAAAAAATAAAATAGAATAGAAACACAAATAGGAAAAAACAAAGATGAAAAACTGAAATATTGCATTTTATAGATATGAAAAAAAAAACTGCCCAAATAGATAAAAAAAATCACACAAAATATATGGATGAAAGGAAGAGGACAACCGACACACCTATGTATGAGTGACTAGTCATAAAAAGTAATGGTGGACAAGTAACTGAGACCACCCGAAATCGTATAATACGAATAGTTAGTGGCAGAAATAGATGACTTTTTATAGACTAAGATATTCATATTAGTACGTAATTGGTCAATAAAACATAAGCATATCATTAGTCAATATATATTCATCACATTGCAGAAATAAATACTTGTGATCTTATCAAGTAGAGATAGTTACGTATATTTATCCCACTCATATCACAATGTATTATTTCTTCTATTATTGTATTACGAAAAAACATATAATTTTGTCTTTTAGTTATTGAGGCATTAAAGTGTATCATATATGAGTGACAATCATGTGCTTAGTTGGTAAGAGGTATCGAAAAAGTATTTGAGAAGTATCCTTAGTTGGTAAGAAGTATCAAAGATGTATCTGAAAAGTATCGAGTCAAATATTTTTTTTAAAAGAATTAAAAAATTATTACATACTCTTTGGGTACGTATCGAGAAGTATCGGGTGCGTATCGGTATCGGATACGTATCCGACACGGGTACGTCTCCATTTTTGAAGTATCGGGGCTTCATAGATGACCACCAAATCTGATATTAGCCTGCATGAATGTGCGATTACCAAACTTTAGATTAAACTCGTGGAGGAAAATAAACAGCACAGACTACAGCAACACAAATTTCAAAAATACACAGCATCATCAGCATCTAACAATATCACAAATCAAAAAAAACTCATTCTTCCAAATGAAGAAGAGAAAAGTTAAAAATAGAGCAACACAACTTGATGATTCCCAACACTAACAGTCTGTGCAACATCATGATAACAAATTCCACAATCTGGCAATGTAGATTCATGAAAAAGATAAATGATCCCAGAAAGATATCACATTGTCCAAGTTTAAAGCAATTTGTTAGTGGAATTGATTATCCTTCAACCAGCCAACCAAGCTGATAAAGAACTCCCTAAATAGTAATTACAAAGATAAAAATCGGAACAGACCTCAAATCCACTTGCAGAACAGGATATTGGATTTCTTGTTTGACATCACAAAGACATTGTCCTGCCATGTAATAGCATAAACAAGTAAGCAGGACTAATCATTTACTTAACATCACAGTGGAGAACAACCCTGAAGGCTTCAGATCACTTTTTAGCTCACCTTTTTGTCGATCAAAGTTGTCACATCATCAGAATCTTCATTTTCCAGGGAGAACACATCTTGAAGCTGAAATGATTTTGTGCCACTGAAGAAAATATTAATTTAAATTAATTAAAGTTACGGCATATTAATAAAGATACATCAAAGTATCCATTGTAAGTAACAACTAAAAAATCACATCAAGCAACATATGACCATACTTTCCCTCACGTGTATAATTTCTCTTTCCTTTATCATGTATAATTTTAGCTACAGACTCCAATATAGCCTGCAAAAGAAGGCCAGTAACGACTCTTTCTTCTCCGTTCTCGTCGTTTTCTTCTTGGATGAGTTATCGTCTTCGCCATCGCTAACATCGTTCCTCTTCCTCTTTGCCCCCATCGAAGTAGTATTCGCTTGAGTTCTACGTTTATAAACAAATGAATCAGTTATCAATAAAAATATAAAATTGAAACTATTATCTAATCAGGTTGCATAATGAATCAATAGTATCAATCATCTCTTGGTCAAAAGGTGCCACTGGAACCAAGTTTATTCAGAATCCAGAAAACAAATTACATCAAATGTGGCAAATGATAACCGAATGAAATTATCAATCAATTGGATAAAGCATAGATTGTGTCTGTACTGTAATATAATTTTCAAACAAGGCCTTTCTCATAGTGTGAAACTCATTACTACAATATTATTCTTTTTTAGACTCATGCTACAATATTATTTATCCATGCCGAGTAAGTAAGATTTGTGTTTATCTGAAAGCATATGAAACTCATCAACATGCATATTATCATAATGTTTCACTTTCAATGACCAAAAACATATATTCATATATGACTTTTTTTGTCAATTCAACTTGACCCGACAGTTAAGTTAGAACCCACAGAACACACACACCATAATAGACACAACTGGAATTAACAAACAAACCAAAACAGAAACAATAAGCATAAACCTAAAAAGATACGCATATCAAGGTGCTTAAACAAATTGAATTTGATCTTACAAATTCTCAGTCCATACCAAAAGATAATCACATGAAAATCATCTCTTGTTTACCATGCTAAAAAAAATACAACATACAGAACAAAATCTCAAACATTATACCGTGTGGAGAGTCTAAACTTTGAATTAGAGATGACTACAAAACCTCAAACAATTCTACAATATCACAAAGGTGGTGTATAAGCTTCAATTTCAAGAGTACCAGTATGGACAATAAAAGAAGAAACCACAGTGGACACTCCTCTACCAAACAGTTCTCTCTCTCTCTCCCTCTCTCCCGCTCTATGTATATGATATTAGTAAAGTTAACGCAATGCTAGGTAAGAACTCTTTTTAAATGAATTCCCAATTCTCAAATCCTACCAAATCTAACGGGATTTGAATTTTTCATTGAAATTCTTCTAAAAATAAATTGAATTGAAGGCTAACCCAAACTGAATTCCAAACCGGAGCATATATAAAATTCAATCAAGTTTTCATTTTTCAGGTTTTCCAATTCCGAACATACTCTTAAAGAAAGGGTTCTTAACAATTTATCCATTAATCAAATTTTTTGATAAAACAAGAAACCCTAATTTATCCATTGATCACAACATCATAGAAGGAGGAAAAGTGATATCTTTGCTGTGAAGAGATGGCTTCCTTTCAAAATGGTAAGTGTTCTGGAGTGGGCTCGAAGGCCAATTCGTCCAACAGGCCCATCGCGGCCCAATACCTAACTTGCTCCGCAAGATGCGGCCGACCCCGCAAAAAGCGCAACGGCTAGAACGCCTGCGCAGCCAACAGTATATATATCACACTAGCATGTGGCTTCAGGTATGTTTTACTCACCTTGTGACCCTGCCCGTTGAAGCACCTCTGACTTGAGCGTTGGAGTGCCTTTGCAGGTACCACCCGCGTGCGGCTCAGAACTCGGTCCTTCATCCCAACGACCGAGCAACATCATCAGGCAGCAACAACTCATCGTATTGATCAGGTACGATCAATTGGCGACCACAGTGGGAGGCCCGAGTGCTATTCCACATCAAACCATGCCGCCACGTCAGAAACGCACTTCTTCCAGGCTCAACACCTCTGGACAGAACCGACCTCAACGGACCCCAGAGGGCATGCCTGTTACAGTTCACGAATCACAAGGCGAGCCTCGCCAAGAACCCTCAGTGCAGGGTGGCCGCGGGCCACTTACCCAACCAGCCCAGCAACTACCGGCCGAGCTGGCCGAAGCTGGAATCCCAGAAGCATTGCCAGAGCATGTGACCCAAGCACTCATACAAATTCTGGAGCAAAAGAATCAAGTGATTGCTGATCGGGACGAGCTGATCGAACGCTATGAGAGAGGGTCGATCTCGATCCGCCCGCATGCGGATAGCGGTCACCGAGGGCAACCATCTCGGCCCCATCGTTCACCACCACGAAGAGAAGCTCCTCCTCGTCGAGGCGTATCCCGACGCAATCCTTCAAGAAGGGCGATCGTCCACAGGTCCCCCCCCCCCATCGAGGGAGTCGCCATCGTCGTTCCCCCGTCGAAGATTATGACTATGCTGACTCGAGCTACAGTCCACAGTCAGAAAGGTCGCCAACAAGATACTCGTCCAACGAGTCCTCAAGATCCCGCCGATCAAGAAGCAGGTCGTGGGACTCGTATGAGGAGTTTAACGACTACCGCAACGGGGAGATTAGAGATGTCTCCCGTGCCATCAGCCGACCAAGAAGGAACTATTCAGAGCGGCCTAGAAGACGGTCGCCGTCGCATGCTCCACAATATCATGGACCTCCTCCAATTGCTGACAGATTCCTTGGTCAGCCGGTCGGCCTTTACGGTTTGCCCGTCGACCAAACTTATGCCGCCATGCAGCCCTACGGGCAGAATCTCATCTCGACCGGACAAGGGCCTTTCACCAGCGAAATCAGGCGTTATCGCATCCCAAGGGACCTGAGGAAGCCCCCAAACCCGAACAAATTTAACGGCCGTGGGGATCCAGATAAACACCTCATGTACTTCAACAACTACTGTAGCTATAGGGAGCTAGGACGAACGATGAAGTGCAGACTTTTTCCTCAGTCGGTTGAAGGTCGGGCGTTAGAATGGTGGGAATCCCTGCGTCCCAACTCTGTCTCTTCTTGGGAAGGTCTTGTGGCAATGTTCTTGGCCAATTACACAGCCAACCGTTGTCAGTATCGTTATGAAGAGCACTTGGACTCGGTCGTCCAAGGAGAGAATGAACCATTGAGGGAGTTTATCGATCGGTTCATGACAGAGGCTGATACAGTCTGCAACCTATCAGACACGGACAAACTGAAGTATCTCAAACGTGGTATAAGAAAGAACCACAGATTTGCTGAAGAGTTCTCATTGAACCGCTACTACGACCTCGGCCTGTTCCTTAGAAGGGCCAACGACCATATGGGCTATGAAGAGCAATTAGCCGCAGACAAGGGCGCCCGCGCGTCCCAAGGAAGAGAATGGCAGGCCGGTCAAGGGGCAAGAAAACTACCGTGACAGTAAGCCCGAGCACCGGCCCAAGATGTACGAGCATCGTACAAAGTTGAACACTCCGATCGCGCAGATCTTCACGGAGTGCCAAAACAACGAGTTCACTGGTGTGAGGCGACCGGATCCTCTAGTATTGAAGAAAGGAGGTCGGCCTACCAAGAAATACTGCAGATACCACAAGAGTAAGGGGCATGATACCAACGACTGTATGGCCCTAAAAGATGACATAGAAGATCTCATTCAGAAAGGCAAGTTGAGGCAATATGTCAGAGATGAAGGTAACGATCGCCCCGAAGAAAGAGCCGTTGGCCAACCCGCCAATGACAGGGGCAAAGCGATCGTCAACTCAACGGTCGAGCAAGCGCGTAACAATTTTGAGGAAAATCGCGACCCCAGACAGTCGAAGGGCCGCAATGTAGCCATGGTCATCCATGGAGGTAATCCGTTGGATATCAGAGAGTCCAACAAAGCAATGAAGAGGAAGTGGAATGAACTTATGATGGTCGGCTCAACTTCAACCCCACGGCCGGCCTCGAATAGGCCGCCCATTTCCTTTGGGGACGAAGACTTGCTCGATGGCAAAGTCAATAATTACGTTCCTTTGGTAGTATCAGCCGTAATGGCCAACACTGAGGTCAGAAGGATACTGGTCGACCAAGGGAGCTCGGCCGACATCATGTTTGAGGAACTGATTGACAAGTTAAACGTGGACAGGAGCGAAATTATTCCACAAGCAGTACCGACCCCATTGACCGGGTTCAATGGGGCGACCACATACCCACTGGGGACCATAGAATTACTTGTTACTTTTGGAGATGATACGAACGGCAGCACGTCATACAGGACGGTCAGAACGACGTTCTTAGTTCTGCCAATCAAATCGTGTTACCACTGCATCATTGGCCGCCCAACACTGGGAAAATTGGAGGCCGTAGCCTCAACTGTACATTTGAAGATGAAATTCTACAGTAAAAGTGACCAAGTTGTGACAGTAATGGCCGATATGGAAGCGGCCATGAGGAGCCATTTCCTCTATCAAGAGATTTGTGATATGGAGGCGGTAAATGCTAAACCTCAGAATCTCGGAGATGGGCATCAGGTCAATGTGGCCGACCTAGATGCTCGATACGATCCAGATAGCGACCCTGAGGACGACGACGACGATTTAGCCCGCGAGCTAAAGAATAAACTGAAGAGGCCCGAGCCCCACGGGGAATTGATCGATGTTCAGTTATCGGACGACCCAACCAAGATAGTTAAGTTGGGGAGCGACCTACCTGAACAAGACAAGCAAGATCTCATCACCTGCCTCAGGGAATACGCAGACCTTTTTGCATGGCAGGCATCAGACATGCCCGGGATCCCAATAGAAATTGCTTGCCGCCAACTGTCCGTCGATGAGACAGCCAGACCGGTCGCTCAAAAGAGACGCACTCAGAGCGAAGAGAAAGCATTGGCGGCCGAACAGGCTGTTGACGACCTCATCAAGGCCAATTTCATTGAGGAGATTAAGTATACAACTTGGCTTTCCAACGTCGTGTTAGTGAAGAAGAAAAATGGTAAGTGGCGCATGTGCGTCGACTATACCGACCTGAATAAGGCATGCCCGACGAACGCCTTTCCCCTGCCAAACATTGACAAACTGGTCGACGGGGCTGCGGGCTACAAACTCCTGTCTTTTTTAGACGCCTATTCAGGTTACAACCAAATCACTATGTACCCACCCGATCGGCATAAGACCGCGTTCATGACCGATCGTGGAAACTTTAAGTACAAGCTGATGCCTTTTTTGCACCCCGAAAAATCCTGGTTTGGGTTTCTCAATGTACAACGTGGAAAAATTTTGAAGCCGCCACCAATATTTTAATTTTAAGACCAAAACATTGAAAAAAGGTCTTTTGAACAAGGCGGATGGTCTTTTGAAAACTAGAGATATCGGTTCGGGGGTCGATTACGTGCGAGGAAGGTGTTAGCACCGCGCACGTCCTTTCTACCGAAAGGGAACCTCTAATTAAATGTGTGGTTTTAACATGTGATTTGAAAAATACCTAGATTTGCCTATTTATTTCTTGTTTGAAGATGAATGGGAAAACTTAATGAAAATTTTTTATTTTTGGCGAGAAAGGGGGAAAAAAGGGTTTTTTAGAAAAAGTGCTTGACGGGACATGGCCCGCTCCTACGTATCTCCCGGTGCGATGGAGAATTCAAAGCTACGTAGTTCTTGGGTAGAAAATGTTTGTGTGTTGGTGTTTTTTAATATAGGGGTTTTAGGATTGTGTGATCTGTGTTGAAGGACCACTGGGGGTCTGAAGGGCCGCTGGGGGGCTAAAGGAGCGCTGGGGCTCTGAAGGACCACAGTTCACTCATCCTAAAACAATGATTAACCCGGCCGTACGACCGACTTAATCCCCTACTTTAAAAATAATATTTTTTGACTTTTGAAATGAAAGAGATGTGCTTGTATATTTTTTAATTTTAGAAATTGTTTATTTTTGCACTTGACAGGGGCGTGGCCCTGCTCCTACGTATCTCTGGGTGGAGAATCAAATGCGACGTAGTTCTAGGCTTGTCTATTCTTTGAAAAGGTTTTGTTTTTTTTATCCTTTTTAGTGAGTTTTTGAAATAGGACGAGCATTAGCGAATGATTAAACTAGCAGAGGCTATGATGAATCACTACTAAATACTCAAAAAAAAGAGTTGTACCGCTAGTCAAACGAACAAAGGTTCTGATGGACTATTGATAACAACTCGTTTTTATTATCTTTTTTGAAAGTGATTTTCGAAAGAGATTGATTTGCACGATGATCAAACCAACAAAGGTTATGATGGATCATAGTTTATTATTCTTATGAGAAAAGGACATTGCCACTAATAGCTAAACGAACAAAGGCTCTGATGAGCTACTAGCAACAATGGGTTTGAAAATGATTCTTTTTGTTTGTTTTATGAAAATGATTTGTTTATGGTTGCGAAAAGGATTTTTATTTGTTGCGCTTGACGAGAACATGACTCGCTCCTATGTATCCCAAATGGGAATCAAAGCGACGTAGTTCTAATAAAAATGTTTTTGAAAGGGGTTGGAAAGGGGAAGAGCTTTCATAATGATCAAGCAAGCAAAGGCTTTGAGTGATCATTACTAATAACTCTTGATGGCGTTCATGACAATCAAACAAGCCAAGGCTTTGAGTGATCGTCACTAATAACTTGCATTAGTTAGAAAAGAGTTTGAAAGATTTTTGGGAAAAGGGTGAAGTTATTATCAATGATTGGTTACAAAGTTCAAACACATTCAATAATCAAGTAATCATGCATATGTCAAACATCAACTAAGACTAAACATGCCAACACAATCAAAGATTCAATTGTCAAAGATGCAAGGTGAATTTCTCAAAATAAATGCGTGTGTGTAGGAATGAGTGTATTTACCCTAATGACTCTATGCTACAACAAGCAAGTAGGCTTACGTCTTCATTAGGAGGTCATACAAGTGGAGAGGATGGCACACAATTAAATCAAGACATTTGAATGGCATCATGAACAAGAGAACACAATTGATCATAAGCATAGGATATTCTTAGTTTATAAGTGTAAGCATATGGATATGAATGCACGGTTGGGTGATGATGCATGAGCATACAATGAATGAATGAGCATTATTGAATGCAATTTTGTTTGATTTTGAAGTAATTGACATGGCATGAATGCATGAACATTTGGTTATTGAATGCAAGACATGATATTAATGAATGCATGAACATTTAAGAATGAATGCAAGGCATAACACTATTGAATGTATAACATACTTGTTTATGAATGTATGTATGGCATACAAGGATGCATAAACATGTGATAAAAGAATGCAAGATGCATAAGCATATAAGAATGCATGAACATGCGAGTATATGGGAGTATGCAAGTATTAGTGTGCAAGCATGAGAGTGTGTTGCATGGATGATGTAAATAAATGAAATGCAAAGCTTAAAAATGTTTTGGTAAGAAGTGGTAAAAAGTTAGAGTAAGGATGTAGTAAAAATGTTTTGATGAATGAAGGTAAAAAATGTTTTAATGAATGAGGTAAAAACTCTTAGTAAAAACTTAATGATGAGGTAAAAGTAAAATGGTAAAATCTTTTTATGTTTTAGGTGAATAGTTAATGAATAGGTAAAAACCAAAGTGGTAAAATCTTTTTAGGTTTTTTTGGTAAAAAGTTAATGAATGGTAAAGTAAAAAGTAAGTGAGTGGTTAAAAATAAAAAAACACATTGATACAATTGCATTCATTTACACAAGATCAAACAACTATTTCAAGCACAAAAATAGGCACAATTATTTCATGTCAAGATTCACAATCAACATGTAGAACAAAGTACATGACTAAACCCTAAATTATCATGCCATGTTACAAGATAATTATCAAGCAAAACATGCATCTATTCTTCACATAAATTAAAGGAAAGAAAAAGGCAATAAAAACCCTAAATCTATAAGCTCAAAACCGAAGCCTCATACACCAAAAATCAAGCCCAAAATTCAACTTACAATTCATGACATGAACAAGAAAATGCAAGGGAAATTAATCAAGCACAAGAACAACTCCTTCAAGGCCAAGGACCCATCTCAAACACCCAAAGCTCCCTAAGTCTTTGTCAAAATGTTTGAAATGGATCCTCAAAGCAATAACAACAAGCAATCAAGAAGGAGTTAGGAGTAGAAGAGAGATTATGCAAGAAGAACTAAATATGGGATGCAAAGTTTCAAGGCTTACCTCAAAATCACAAAGAAATGAAGAAGGAGATGATATGAACATAAAGATTGCTAGCTCTTAGCAATTTGATGATGCAACCTTGAAGAGAATCGAAGGAGTGATGATGATCTAACAAGAAATGAAGGATTTGATGGTTGATTTTTGAAGAAAAATGGATGAGGGAGAAGGGGGTAGTTTCGCAAGAAGAGAGGAGAAGGGGGAAGCTTTGGTGTGCTAGGGTTTTGTGTAGGAGAATGAGAAGCCAAAAAAAAGATCCATAGGTGTGGGAATGAGGGGGGTATTTATAGGATGAAACTAGGTCTAAGGGTAATTTAGTCTTTGAGTGGGAACATGTCCCAATGAAAAATGAACATTCTAATGCCTCCCATAAAATTTTGGGTTGAATGATTTAAAAAAGGATGCAACACAAGAAGGTAAATTGTGAATTCAAAGGGAATCAAAAATTGTTTTAAACGGGATGTGATTAAGGAATTTATAGGTTGAATATATACTCATTGATGAACTCTTTATTGTGCATAACTTATATTGTTGAGGACTAAAACACAGTTAGCATGTATATGTTTTTTTTAGATAAGTCAAATTTGCATTATGGAGGTACAAGGGGTGCCACAACCCTTTTACAATTCATGAGAGTTAGCATATATGTTGCTATATATGCAAAGTGGAGTAAGCAGTGTTGCCATATACTTTAGACACTAAAATATTACATGATGTCAAACGTAAGTAAATGGAAATGCCCATACATCCCATGATAATAGAGACACTCCATCTATAATGAAATATTAAATTATAAGATGCTAACATATAATGATTAGAAATTATTAAATCAAAAAGTCTTAAAAAGTGCATAAGAGCTCGAAGATAGTGAGGTGGATTCTCGAACACACACCATCACGCCCAAATCCATTGGGGCAAAGGCGTGTAACAACAGATTTAGAACATAGTTTAATACCATCTTCGAATTTGAGCTTAGGGCATAACTAATACCCACAAAACTGGTTTGTAATGAGAGGTGTCCAAGTTTTATAAACATTACTTAAGTGGACGCGGTGGCAATTTTGCAATTATTGGGAAATTTTTTTATACATTTGGAATCAGTTGTTTAAACAACCGATTAGATATGTACCGAGTGAGACGTTTTGAATCGGTTAAATAAACAACCGATTCCGAATATGTGCATTCAGAATCGGCTTTGTAAACAACCGATTCCTAATGTCCGTTTCATTACTAAAATTTCACAATCCCATGTTTTCTGTTTCCCTCTCACATTACGTTTCCCTCACCCTAGCCCTAGCTCCAAAATCTTCGCACTCTCACACCGTACCTTTACTTCTCAGCATCTCTTCCATCGCACTCTCTCGCATCTCTTCCCTCTCACAAATCCCTCTCAGCATCTCACGCCGTATCTCTTCTTCTCAGCATCTCTTCCCTCATCGCATTATCTCTTTCTCAGTATCACAATACGTTGTTCCCTCATCGCGTCATCTCTTCGCTCTCAGTAAATCTCAGAACGTTGCCGTCGCCGGCCCAGGTTCGCCTCCGTCTTATTTCGGCCTCTCGCTGCTACCAGGTTTGCTTTATTCTATTTAGATTTAGATTATTGTTCCTTGTCATAGAAATTGATTGCTTCCAGAGGATCCAAATGTCTGCCTATGGCCATCACACATCCTCACCTTTTAAAGTTTCAAATATTTTGGTCCAAGGTTCAATTTTCCTAATTTTATTGTAAATTATGATGTCAGAACAAACTGTGGAGAAACAAGTAGAGAGCTTGAGGAGTATTTCTAACAGGTATGAGCTTGATAAGAAGAAATGGGCAGAAGCAATTAGCAATTTACATGAGAAAGTAAAGGTAATTGACAAAGAGTGATGGTTAAAGTTAGTGTCATTATTTTTTATTCCCAGAATCACATTTAAGAATATCGGCACTAAATTTGTTTTGCAGTTAATGAAGAGTGAACAATCTCAACTTTCCTTTGAAGCACATGAATGTGTTAATTCAATCCCTGAAATAAGCAATATGGTTTTTGCAGTCCAGGAATTGGGTATGCTTCAGTTACATTATTCAATCTTCATTTTCCTTATTTAAAGACTGATGAGTTGACTTAATTTTGGTTGTGAAATAGTACAAATCATCTTAAGGGATTAACATTCTTTTCTGCAGTTAAGCAGTGTGAAGATCTCAAAGTGAAGTACAATGAAGAGTTGTATCCTTCACTTTGAAATTAAAAAATTAGCTATTCATGATTGCTGGGTACCATCTTAGGATCGTGTTGATTTGTTACACCAGTAGGCGAATCTACCACTTGTTGTATGAATATTACAGTTGCATTCAGTAATTTATTTGATGACAAAAATGCAATTTGAATCGGTTGTTCGCAACAACTGATTCTGAATGTCACATTTTGAATCGGTTGTTTGCAACAACTGATTCTGAATGTCACATTTTGCATCGGTTGTTACAAACAACCGATTTTGAATGTAACAGTTTGAATCGGTTATTTAACCGATTCAAAATGTCCCCATATTTAGAATCGGGAGTATCCGAATCGGCCAATAACCGATTCCAAATGTGCCAAACAACCGATTCAAAAAGTCTTTTTTGCACTAGTGGATGCACATTGAGAAAGTTCGTTTTGACTTGCAAGAAATGAGAATTAGGAAGAAACTTCATCCGAGCTCGTTTAGACTTGAAAAAGTTTGTTTTTTGACTTGCATGAAAAAGCCAAAATGCTTGATGGTTGTGTTTCAAACATTTCAAGATGTGTTCTACTTGCTTAAAGAAATAATATTGGCTACAAGAGTCATGAAGCACATTTCATGATGTGTTACTTGCTTCGAGTATCTGTGAGAAGTACAATGTCTAACAAAGTTGGCCACCCTTTCAGTGTACCATGGCCAATATCATTCTTTGGATCATTAAACTAAATAAGCAATGAAGCTTAGATACATCTATGAAGAAAGCATAACACGTAGGAACTCAATGAAAATTGAAAAAGCATAGCGAGTAACACTATAAAAGTAGATTACTGTTTTTTAGACAACAAAATTTTACAATCAGATGATTGATTGTTTGCTAATCAGAAAAAGCATCCCAATGATTACAATGCAAAGGGTATTGTGTAGATGAAAAGTTTTAAGTTAAATACCTTTGGAATTCAATATTGTATATCAAGTTTCCTAGAACTCAATTCCCTATTTTGAAGAGTTCGCATTGCATTTTGTGCTGCCCTTAGGTCGTAATAAGAAATCATAACAAACCCTTGATGCTTACACGGCGTAAAAATTGTTGTCAAAAATGCCGATATGGCTGTAGTCGAATGATGCTGACTGCAGTCGAAATTCTATAGTCGAATTTCAGAAGTAAAATTTCGACTGATGCTGTTGAGTGGCAAGGACTGCTGCGAACCAAATGTGCAGAAACAGAAACTGTCGAAGATGAAGTCGCTGCTGTCGAATTGTACTGATGCTGTCGAAAATAAACCTGCAAACACAGAAATGTTAGATAAACAACCGGAGGCGTCTTGCGACTGCCCTGAAGAATTTATCCGCCTCTACAGCGCAAATTCCCCGAGGTACAACCGGGTCTTCTCAATCGCAGTAGCGAAAGAGGTATCAGAACTAGCAAGAAGAACTGGATATTAACAAGAGAGCAACCCAGAGCTCTTTTTCAAGAAATGTGGAGAATGGATTTTCTGATATGTTTTTCAAGTGCAACTCGAATTTGTTTATATAGGCTTTAAGAAAAATAGCTGTTAGAGACATAGGCTCCAGCAATTAATAGCCAGTCAAAAACCGTTTCGAAAATCAATTGTAATCAAAATGTTTAACTCCGCGGTTACGGAATAAATGGGTTTAAAAGAAAAGAAGCCGTTGGAAGAAACTGACAGTTACAACTTTCAGTTTGACCAACTTTCAGTTCGACCAATTGTAATCAAAATGTTTAACTCCGCGGTTTCGACCAAATCTTTTCACCAGTCAGTTCGACCAACTTTCAGTTTTCGACCAGATTGTTTTGCCAATCAGTTCGACCAACTTGCAGTTTTTCGACCTGAGCTTTCCGTTACGAAATGTTTCATAAAACATTTCGACCCATGATTGGGCGTATACGGATAGGCTGATAAAAGTAATATTTCATTTAATAAAAATAGTACAAAGCCGGTCGAGCGCACAGGGGGGGAATCGAAAGATTCGCACTGATCCAAGACATGTTGGTCCCTGCTTGTGCGTGCGAGGGAGTCCCTTCTAGTTGCTTGTTTACTAGCTCTCATTAAAATTTAGTATATGAAGACTTTGGTGAATCCAAAGCCAAGCAATGTGGGACTTCTTGTCAATAAAATACAACAATCCCCCACATATTTCAAAAGTTGAAAAATAAGTTTAAAAGAGAGGTTTTCTGGGTTGACATCGTAGATGTAAAGTTTCGGAGCTGTATAGCAAGCTATGGAACCAGTCCTAGATAGATAAAACATAACATACTGTGAATTGGTATAGCAAGCTATGGAACCCAAGACGCATATTATATGTTAGAGGTTTCATTATCACATTACACCCCCACAATTCTTGCTGTTTTCGCGGTGTTGCGCTACTAGGCCCTGCGCGTGCTCGGTATTCATGAGTGCTCTAGAGATCTCGCCAGGATCTCATGCAAGCGGCCTCACTTGACACTCATATAGGTGATTTCATCAAGTGTATGCTGCAAGTCATACACCACCCATAAGGGCTATGAAAATCATTAAAAGCTTTAAGCTTATCCTTTTAACCCTGCAGTCTAGCACCATCACAATAACACCATAGGAAGGGACAATAATGAAATTAATTTACTTGAATTAATTTCCAGTGCTAGCACTATCAAGAAGTAACTTGTTTTTACCACATTAAACCTTATTCATGGGATCTCCAATCACATAGGTTGGGTTACCATCACTTCTTAATATCAGTTGGCTTTTAGTCCCATTCCCCTCGATGTTTCACATATCATTTTCTTCCCTAAGGGTTTTGTCAGAGGATCGGCGAAATTCACTTCTGACTTCACATAATCGATCGATATTGCTCCATACTTTTGCAATTGTTTGACAACATTATGTCTTAATTGTACATGTCTATTTTTGCCATTATAGGTCTTATTCTTTGCAACGGCTATTGCCGATTGACTATCACAATGTATTGACACTGATGGTGTCGGTTTTATTCCCAAAGGAATACCAGCTAAAAGGTTCTTCAACCATTCAGCTTCAGAACCAGCCAATTCCAGAGCTACAAATTCCGACTCCATAGTCGATCTAGCAATGATGGATTGTTTGGTTGACCTCCAAGTTACCGCACCACCACCAAGTGTGAAAATGTAACCACTAGTGGATTTTGTCTCATCTGAATCAGATATCCAGTTAGCATCGCAGTATCCCTCTAATACTGCGGGAAATCCACTATAAGTAATACCATAAGTTGTGGTACCTCTCAAATATCTCATAAGGTGAGCAATTGCCTTCCAATGATCCTGACCAGGATTGTGAGTATACCTACTTAGACGACCGACTGCGAATGCAATGTCTGGTCGAGAAAAGTTCATTAAATGCAGTAGGCTCCCAATTACTTGGGCATACTGAGGTTGGTCAACAGGATCACCTCTATTTTTCTTTAAGCGAGAGTTAGCTTCATAGGGGGTACTCAAGGGGGTTGAGTCATAGTGTCCAAACTTCCTAAGAAGTTTTTCCACATAATGATTTTGTGATAGTGTGATATTATCACCTTCCCTGATGATTCTAACTCCTAATATTACATTAGCCTCACCCATATCTTTCAAGTCGAAACTATATGAAAGAAAGGATTTTGTTTTGATAACAATATCCAGACAAGTACCAAATATGAGCATGTCATCTACATATAAACATATGATCACATGTTCTCCACACACAGTTTTAGTGTAAACACATTTATCAACTTCAGTTGTGGTGAAGCCATCTTCGACTAAGGTTCTGTTGAATTTTTTCATGCCATTGTTTTGGTGCTTGTTTTAAACCATATAACGACTTAAGGAGTTTGCATACTTTGTTTTCTTGACCTGAAACTATACATCCTTCGGGTTGATTCATGTAAATTTCTTCTTCTAAGTCACCGTTCAAAAAAGCGGTTTTAACATCCATTTGATGAATAACTAGTTTGTGGATAGAAGCCAAAGCTATTAAAACTCTAATAGAAGAAATTCTTGTTACTGGAGCAAAGGTATCAAAGTAATCAATGTTTTGTTTTTGAGAAAAACCTTTTGCTACTAATCTAGCTTTGTATTTATTAATAGACCCATCAGGGTTATATTTTCTTTTGAAAATCCACTTGCATCCTATTGATTTTGTCCCAAGTGGTAAATCAACTAAGGTCCAAGTGTTACATTTGGAAATTGAGTCTATTTCAGTTTTAATGGCTTCTTTCCAAAATTTCGACTCAGAAGAAGAAGTTGCTTCAAAAAAGGTTTCTGGATCTTTTTCGACAAGATAAGTATAAAAATCATTTCCGAAGGATGTTTCTTTTCTTGGTCTTTTACTTCTCCTTAGTTCTTGATACGGTTCCTCATGAGTTTCATCATTAGTACTTGCTAATGGTTGTCTAGATATACTATCATGTTTCAAAGGAAAAACGTTTTTAAAAAACTCAGCATTTTTAGTTTCCACGATAGTATTATTATCTAGAACATCACTTTTCACAGTAAGGAATATATAAGCAGCGCTGTGTTCTGCATATCCTATAAAAACACAATCAGAGGTTTTGCAACCAATTTTTCTTTTCTTAGGATCAGGCAACATAACTTTAGCTAAGCACCCCCACACTTTTAAATATTTTAAGTTAGGTTAATAACCTTTCCATAGTTCATAGGGGGTCTTTCTGGTTTTCCTATGAGGAGTTCTATTTTGTATAAAACATGCAGTTAATATAGCCTCACCCCACAAGTTAGTTGGCGCATTAGAACTTATTAACATAGCGTTCATTGTAACAGCCCAGGTCCAACGCATTGGCCACCCCGGCACTCTTACCTCACAGTCTTCTCTACCCCTCTTGTAGAATTTTTGCCTTCCGTGGGAATCGAACCTTGCACCTGAGGCATAAGTGCAAGTTAAACACACCTCCCACTACCAATTGAGCGCGCGCTCAATTGGTAGTGGGAGGTGTGTTTAACTTGCACTTATGCCTCAGGTGCAAGGTTCGATTCCCACGGAAGGCAAAAATTCTACAAGAGGGGTAGAGAAGACCGTGAGGTAATAGTGCCAGGGTAGCCAATGCGTTGGACCTGGGCTGTTACAAAAAACCTCAATTGGTAGTGGGAGGTGTGTTTAACTTGCACTTATGCCTCAGGTGCAAGGTTTGATTCCCACGGAAGGCAAAAATTCTACAAGAGGGGTAGAGAAGACCGTGAGGTAATAGTGCCGGGGTGGCCAATGCGTTGGACCTGGGCTGTTACAAAAAAAGGCGCCTTTTTATTGTAATAGCCCAGGTCCAACGCATTGGCCACCCCAGCACTGTTACATCACGGTCTTTTCTACCCCCCTTGTAGAATTTTTGCCTTCCGTGGGAATCGAACCTTGCACCTGAGGCATAAGTGCAAGTTAAACACACCTCCCACTACCAATTGAGCGCGCGCTCAATTGGTAGTGGGAGGTGTGTTTAACTTGCACTTATGCCTCAGGTGCAAGGTTCGATTCCCACGGAAGGCAAAAATTCTACAAGGGGGGTAGAAAAGACCGTGATGTAACAGTGCTGGGGTGGCCAATGCGTTGGACCTGGGCTGTTACATTCATCATCTCTTTCAATGTCCTATTTTTCCTTTCGGCTATGCCATTAGATTCAGGTGAATAGGGGGGAGTTGTTTCATGTATTATACCTTCCTTTTCACAAAAATCATTAAAAGATATGTATTCTCCTCCACGGTCGGATCTAACTCTTTTAATCTTTCTATCTAATTGATTTTCGACTTCAGCTTTATATGAAAGAAAAGCTTCAAATGCTTCATCTTTTTGTCTTAATAGAAACACCTTAGTGTATCGCGAAAAATCATCTATAAACGTTACATAATAATTTTTTCCGCCCCTAGTTGGAGTTTGTTTTAAATCTCCTAGGTCCGTATGAATTAAACTAAGCAGTTCAGTTTCACGA
Source organism: Astragalus membranaceus (assembly GCA_039519185.1). Lineage (NCBI taxonomy): Eukaryota > Viridiplantae > Streptophyta > Magnoliopsida > Fabales > Fabaceae > Astragalus > Astragalus membranaceus. The sequence continues at coordinate 18,807,396 of CM076854.1, read as the reverse complement.
TGTACTGGGGGACACGATTTCTTTGTTAACTTGGTTTCGACACATACATCGCATTTACTATGTTGATTATCACTAGTCGAAATCTTGCCAAGACGTTGCAATTTAATAACATACTGAAAGTTAATATGACCTAGTCTAGCATGCCACATATTATAAGAGTCAATCAAGTAAGCAGAAGTCGAAACATTGTTATTGAAATCAAAAGTGTTGAGTACAAAAAGTCCATGATCATAATATCCCTTTCGTAAGAACAATCTTATCAGATTCAAATGTCACTTTGATACCATGCTTCAGCAGAACCCCAACAGAAATCAGGTTTGCCCTTATGTTAGGCACATGAAGCACATTTGTGAGAGCCAGAGTTTTTCCCGATGTGAGCTTGAGAAGAACTTTTCCTTTCCCCACAACTGGGGCTGGATGTGAGTCACCCAGATAGATATTTTCTTCTCCTTCCCCTACAGCAGTGTAGGAGGTAAAAACTTCTCTATTAGCACAGATGTGCTTGGTGGCTCCAGAATCCACCACCCATTTGTTCACATCAGTTGCCATGTTGACCAGAGAAACGACGGCAGCAATGACATCGTCATCCTCATTATCATCTCCACCAGCATCAGCCAAGTTGGCGTTAGCCTTAGGAGGATTGTCATTTCTCGCCCTATGCCTGCATTTAGGTGCATAGTGTCCTGGCTTTCCACAAACAAAGCAGTATCCTCTTTTCTTGAATTCAGTGCTATAAGTACCAGGATAATGATCATTGTTACTTTTGTGATACTTTTGATTAGATGATTTCTTGGGATCGTACATTTTGTTTGGAGAGACTGGTTTGCCTTTGTCGAACCTTGAAGGGTTGTTCATCACCATGTTTGCCCGTGAAGCCATTGATTTCGCCTTTGTCTTGTTACTCTCTTTTCGGTTGGTATCTTCGATGATGATATGAGTCAGCAGCTCGTTCAGTGACAATTGCTTGTGTTTGTGCTTCAGTTGTTGCTTGTAGTCCTTCCATGATTCTGGCAGCTTCTCAATCAGAATACCTGCAATGAACTCGTCAGGGAGAACTATGTTTTCAGCCTTCATTTCCTCTAGTAATTTGTGATACTGGTTGATTTGTGTTTTGATTTCGCCAGTTTCACTCATGACCCAATTGTAGTAGTTGCTGATGACAAATTTCTGCTTGCTTGCATCTTCAGCGGTGTATTTGAGAATCATTGATTCCCATATCTGATTTGCTTCCTGCCACCTGCGAAAATTTTGGCCTGCGAAGACCTCAATTTTAGAGATGTCAGGGAAATGTTTCGCATAAGTTACCGGGACAGCAGAAGGGATGATAACAGTGTTGTTGTTGTTGATTGGGCGTATAGGGATTGGCTGATAAAAGTAATATTTCATTTAATAAAAATAGTACAAAGCCAGTCGAGCGCGCAGGGGGGAATCGAAAGATTCGCACTGATCCAAGTCATGTTGGTCCCTGCTTGTGCGTGCGAGGGAGTCCCTTCTAGTTGCTTGTTTACTAGCTCTCATTAAGTTTTAGTATATGAAGACTTTGGTGAATCCAAAGCCAAGCAATGTGGGACTTCTCACTTTTGAAATATCTTTTTATTTTCAATAAAATACAAGAAAAATGTCTCGAATTTCTCCATATTACAACAAGAAAAATGTAATAGTTAATTTACATTTTATAATTAATAGAATGAAATTCTAAGATAACATCTAACAACAAAAGGAATAGAAAACACACCTGAAAGAGAACGTTTAGCTCAAAGTCTTTGACATTTCTATCAACGTTTCGAACAAAAAGTGTTTTAGAAGGTTGTTCGATAAAAGGAAGTTTTCCTCTAGAACCTCAAAATAAACCATAATCTCCATCAACTCTAGTTGTTCTTTTTACTGAAGTTAAAGGTTCATTTCCTTCCAGTTCCATGTCTCCACCACTGTAAACAAATCAAAATCTTCCGAATCATATGAGCTTTATTAAAAACACTAACATAATACATAAACAGAAACCTCAAGATAGTTGTGGACAATGATGGAGCGAGAGAAACACAGTGAGAGAAACTTAGAGAGAGTGAGAGAATCTGAGAGACAGCAGGCCAATGAAGTCAGACGAGAGCAGGAGAGAGAAGCTAGGCATACGGACGCATCAAGTTGGCAGGAAGTACGGAGAAGGAAGACTGAGCGAGTACAAAAGTCCATGGACGTGGCGAGAAACTATCGGTATTACCCAAAGGAAGCTAACAGAACATCATTCTTCTTCACTAACTTCCCAGAAAACTTCAAGGCGAAGCACATCCTCAAGGTGTTCATGAAATACGAAGCGTTTGAAGAAGTCGGCGAAAAGAGATAAGAGGGGGAAGAGATTTGGTTTTGCTAGAGCAGTTAATGTAAGGGAACCTGGTCGATATGTTGTAAAACTCGACAACATCATTATAGGAAGTGATAAAATCATGGTAAACTTCCCAAGATTCAATAGAGAAACCCATGGTCGAACAAACAAACAACCCCTGAAGGCCAGACTATCAGCCAGACCCCCACCACCAATAACACTTAATCCTACCGCAATCACTCCTATCCCAGCAACAACCACTCTTGAACACAAAGATCACAAAGATGCAGCATCATCGAGCTCCAAGGAAAACAATGACAACTATCAGACTTCACCATCCAATCCCAATGCCTCTAAACGCACTTCGCACAGCCTGGAGCTCAATCCACCCCACCAAAAATCATCATACCAGACCCGCAGAAAGTCAAATGGCTTTGAAACCCCAAAAAAATCAAATCGAAACCTACAATATGAACGTCCTAAGAAACCGAAAAGACCATGGGCTCTGTTGGAACAATTCTTGAATTGCAGAGAAAGAGAGGTCGAAGGGAGAAGAGGGGAGTCGAAGGGGAAGAGGGGTGTCGACGAAGGGGGTGTCGAAGGGAGAAGAGAATGATCAAACAGAATTGTAAAAATGAATTGAGTGTTAACCAAGGTGGTTAACTCACTTATTTATAAGGCAATTGAATAGCCACATGTCACACTATGATTGGTCTACACTTTACATAGGTAAAACAACAAAAATGTAAAACTACAAATCTACTATTAACTGGACTGTAATTTTCTAAACTGATTTACATTCAATAGGCTCATAGGTATTACAATGTATCAGAAGAAGACATGAAAAGATAGGAGAATGCATACATTGGAGTGGTTGAAGAACCTGGAAAAGCCTACAACATTCAAGAAGAGTTTATCCAGCAAGGGTATTTTTCCGTTAGAGCAACTGCTCTGGGGTCCAACTTGGTTTTGTTGGAAAGTCTGGAAGAAGGAGAGATGGAGGCGTTAATCGAAGATGCGCAAGACTGGCTCGCAACGTGGCTTGCAGATTTGCGTAAGTGGAGTCTAAGGGAAGTAGACAATGAACGATTAACATGGTTAAGGGTTTATGCAATACCAGTTCATGCTTGGAACAACGATTTTTTTAGGTTCATTGTACTAGGGATGGGGGGGTTCGTGAACGTTGATGAAAACACAGAAGAAAAGAACACTAGGATGTTGCAAGAATTCTCAAAAGAACAAAGTGCCATGACATCATTAACTTCGTAGAACGATTCAAGATCAATGGGGAATTGTTCGTTATCAAGGTTGTGGAGGATTGGTACGGCCCGCTTTAGTGGAATAAAATTAGCCCGGTCAAAACAGGAAAAATGTTGTCCAGCGACGACTCTGATGATGGCTCCGCCGTAGATAGCAGCGACGACGAAAGTGATGAATTTTTTTCTCGAGGAAAAAGGTGAAGTGGCTATTTGTGAAATCTCGAAATCCAATAAAAAGGCGGCGCACGTAATGGATGCAGACTCTCGAAAACGTGAAGCGGTAGATCAAGTGCAAGCAATTAGCACGTGTTCGCAACCCAAGGAAACACCAATTATGAAAGACGACGGAACGCGTGAAAAAGAAAAAGTGATGGAGGAAGACCAAGAAGAGTTCAATTTCAATCAAGGGTGTGGTAAATCAGTGGCAATTACTATATTGGATGGTAAAAGTAATTATAACATTTCACCCTCTGCTTTAAACTCAAACTTAAATAACACTTCAGAGCCTTTGCTACAACCCAATCATACCAAGCCCAACCCAAACGTTGTCTCTCTTGACCAACACAACCTTTTAGCCTCAAGCCCTGTCAACCATAATAGCCCACATGCCCAGCCTAACTATACTCCCTCCCCATCTTTCATGGACCTTTTTCAAAACCCAAACCAATGTCCAGAGCATAATCCACCAAACCAAGTGGATCACTTAAGCAATGTCTCCATATCCATATCTTTGCCGGCTCAAAACTTGATTAATTGTTCCTCTTCTCCTATGAACCCCCTTGCACCGTGTTCACCTTCAACCACCGTCCCACCCCTTTTGCCTCACGATCTTCCACTTGATATGGCCACTGGCATTCAAAACTCCACTGAGACTCATCATGGAACCGAAGATTTGGTTGACAGTAACCATCCACCTCTCCAATTAGTGGTGGACCTCCCTTTCCTGCCACTCATTCCGCCGCTAGCTCTTCCTTCTCAACCTGTCATCCTCCACCAGGTTGCTGAAGGAGTCTCAAACACCGTTACTGGGGATTCTCCGGAATGCTCTAGCAATGGTTCTGATTTGCCAATTGACAATCCATCATCATTATGGGCCAATCAAAGAGTGTCTAAGGCAGAGAAGATTTGGAACTTTGCAAAAGAAGTAGGTGTCAGCGGGGCTGAACCTGATGAAACTTATGTTCAAAAAATTCAAGAATTAGAAGCGAGGGATAAGAGCGTTCTAGGGAAGCAGGCGACCCACATCATTTCAAAATGAAATTAGTTACTTTCAATATGAGGGGGATTGGCAGTAGTGCCAAACAAAGGCGTTTTAGTCGCCTCATTCAAAGGGAAAGGTTCGATTTGTGTTTCATACAAGAAACAAAAAGGAGTGATATATCGTCTCACGTGGTTTCCTACTTGTGGGGGTGGTGATGACTTTGAATGGCTCGCTCAGCCTTCCTGCGGTCTCTCCGGTGGAATCCTGTCAATTTGGCGCAAAGGTATGTTGGTGTTGTTGGTGTTGCTGGTTTTGTTGGTGTTGCTGTGGAATAGGATGGGCAAACATTGTATCTGGTCAATGTCTATTCTGGATGTTCTATCAGAAGGAAGAGGGGTCTATGGTCGAGTATTTTGGAGGAAAAGGCTAAATTAGCTCCGGGAAGTTGGGTTATTGAGGGAGATTTTAATACAATTACTAGCAGGTCAGAAAGGAAGGGTGTGAGTACTAGATATAGTGATGCAGAGAGTCGGGACTTTATGCACTTTCTAGATGAGATGGGAGTTGTAGAACCACCATGCTTGGGGAAAAAATTTTCTTGGTATCAACCTAATGGCCCAACAGCAAGCAGAATTGACAGAATTGTGTTAACCCAAGACCTAGTGGAGAAATGGAAAATCAAGGCTCAGTGGATAGGGTCAAGAGATATTTCAGATCATTGTCCTGTGTGGCTACTGGCTTCGGAGAAAAATTGGGGACCCAAACTCTTCAAGTTCATCAACGGTTGGTTAGAACATAAGGATGGGAAACAGTTTATAGAGGAAAAGTGGAAGGAGTGCAAGGTAGATGGGTGGATGGAACACATTGTCAAAGAAAAACTTAAGTTCTTAAAGGAAAGCTTAAAGGTGTGGAATCGAGAAGTGTACGGTTACTTGGACTTGAACATTGAAAAAATCAGCCACGAGATTAATAGAGTAGATGAGGAGGTTGTGGATGAAGCAGATTGGGATGAGGAGGTGTGGAAGGATTTGAATGCAGAATTTTGGTATGCATTGAAACACAAAGAAAGCCTTTTAGCACAAAAGGCCAAGGCAAAGTGGGTTCAACAAGGAGATGGTAACACTAAGTACTTTCATAATTCAGTGAAATACAGGCAAAGGAGAAATCAGATAGAAAAGCTCAAAGTGGGGGATAGGTGGTTAGAGGAAGTTGGGGAGATTAAAGATGAAGTGAGAAGACATTTTAGTAAACAATTTGAAGAAGAACAATTTGTGAGACCAACATTGGAAGGAATAGAGTTCAAGAAAATCTCAAGGGCAGATTCGGAAAACATCCTAGCCCCGTTCTCTATGGAGGAATTGGAGGAAGCGGTATGGAGTTGTGAGGGTGATAAAAGTCCCGGACCGGGCAAGTTCAACTTCACATTCATCAAATCTTGTTGGAGCACAATTAAGGATGAGATACTTGTATTGTTAGGTCAGTTCCATGCTAATGGAAAGCTACCAAAAGCTTTCACATCCTCATTTGTGGCTTTAATTGGAAAAACAAAGAACCCTCATGGATTGAATGATTTTAGACCAATATCCTTGATAGGGTGCATATACAAGATTATAGCTAAGATACTTGCAGCCAGGCTAAAAAGAGTGCTACCGAGGGTCATCTCACCTTCGCAAACGGCATTCATCCAACGACGACAGATACTAGATGGAGTTGTAGTAACAAACGAGATAATCAATTTGGTGAAGAGAAAGAAGTGGCCGATCTATATGTTTAACATGGATTTTGAAAAGGCGTATGACTCAGTGTGTTGGAAATTTCTTGATTACATGATGATAAGGTTGGGATTCGATGAAAAATGGAGGAGATGGATGGCGGGTTGTGTGTTTACGGGATCTGTTTCAGTACTAGTAAATGGAAGTCCCTCGGCGGAGTTTTCTATGAGTAGGGGGCTTAGGCAAGGAGATCCCCTTGCCCTGTTTCTTTTCCTCATGGTGGCAGAGGGTCTCACTGGATTAGTTAAGAAAAGTATAGGACGCGGGTTCCTCGAGGAATTCTCCATTGGTACGAACTTATCTTTCCCGGTCCTCCAGTTTGCGGATGACACGATCATTATGTGTAAAAGTACCCGGACAAATTTCCACAAAAGGGAGTTTGAGATGGCATCAGGGCTTCGTGTTAATTTCCACAAAAGCTGCCTAGTGGGAAAGAATGTGGACGCAGAAGAATTAAACACTGCAGCTCATTTTCTACATTGTCGAATAGGCGAGGTACCTTTTAGCTTTCTTGGTATACCGGTAGGAGCAAATCCTAGATTGAGTTCCACATGGCGCCCGGTGATAAAGAAGCTAAGAGACAGGTTATCCACATGGAGAAGTCGTCAATTATCTATAGGAGGAAGAATCACTTTGATAAACTCAGTGCTTGCAAGTCTCCCATTGTATTACTTCTCCTTCTTCAAGGCTCCAAAGAAGGTAGTAAAAGAATTGACTCGGATTCAACACAAATTTTTATGGGGTGGAAACGATGACATGAGAAAGACAGCATGGGTAAGTTGGAATGCTAGTTGTTTACCAAAGGAAAGTGGAGGGCTGAGGCTGAAGAACATGGAATTGTTTAATGTTGCACTGCCTGGCAAATGGAAATGGAGGGTATTAATTGATGAGGAAAGTGTATGGTCTGGTTTACTGCGAATGTTATACAGGGAAGGAGGCATTTTAAGGCGTGAGCAGTTTTCGGTGTGGTGGCATGATTTAAAGGAGCTAGATAAGTGTTTGCCGTTTGCTCAAGGCTGGTTTAATGACTCCATACGTCGCAAGTTAGGGAATGGTGCTGAAGCAAAGTTTTGGAAGGAGCAATGGTGTTGCCACTGGAGATTAATGAATATGTTTCCTAATTTATTTGAACATTCGGACAACCAACAAGGTGTAATCGCAGAATTTGGTGAATGGAGGGATGATGTCTGGTCGTGGAAGATTAATTGGGCAGGAAGTTTGAACGAAGAAGAGTAGAAGGATGCAGAACTACTGGGTGACATGTTGGGACAGCTGCAACCCGATAAGATGAGAAAGGATATCTGGTATTGGGTCCTGGATAGCAACTCTTCGTATACAGTTAAAAGGGTATACAGGTGATTGATTAAAAGATCAGCTGATTCTCCACTCGATGAGGAAAGATAAGGTATCGTTAAAAAATTGTGGAAGACAGCAGCACCCTCTAAATACGTTGTTCATGCTTGGAGAGTATTATAAGATAAGCTACATGTTTTGGCATGTGATGGTATCAGACACGGCAAGAAGTTTAAATTGATAATCAGGGTGGCGGCAACATGGATTATATGGATCAATAGAAATAGAATCATCTTTAGAGGAGGATTAATTAATTTAGATCAAATGTTGTATTAAGTTAAAGCTTTAACATGGAGTTGGTTTGTTAATAGGAAGAGTAGTTCAGCTCAAGTCAATTTTAAGGACGGGTGTTGCAGGCCTTATGACTGTGTATCATTGTACTCATAACTTGTAAAAGGGTTGGGGTACCCCTTGTACCCCCCAATAATGAATTTGAGTTATCTAAAAAATAAAAAAATCAAAATCTTCCAAGTCACCATTTTTTATGGCATGAGAATTGTATCATAAATCATCAAAAAGATCAGAAAATAGTTCATCTTCATCTGGAAGAAGATTTTATATAGTGTCCGCCTCAATCTCTTCAAGAGATTTATAAGACATAATTGATGTATAATATAGGCTAAATAGCACTTTTAGTCCTTTATCTTTCATTTTCGTTTCACTTTGGTCTTTTATCTTTTTTTTTTGTCCGTTTTGGTCCTTTATGTTTCATTTTTGTTTCATTTTGGTCCCTCACGTTATTATTTAATTCAATTAAAACATTAAAACAATTAAAACAATTAAAACAAAATTATTTTAAAACAATTAAAACAATATTTTTGGTCCCCCACCGTGAACCCCTCCCCCCCCCCCCCCACCGTGAACCCCTCCCCCTCACCGTGAGCCACCAACAACCACCACCCATAGTTAGAATCTGTCGCTGGGTGAGAGAGAGAAACGAAACTGAATTTATGTAACAGATCTGAAAACGATTTGTTCATGAAGGAAGAAGAAAGCTCAAGGTTCGAAAATGGCAAAATATGAGAGAGTGAATTGTTGGAGATGATGTTGGTATCAAATTGAAGAGGATAAAATGGTGATCAACTTTCATGATGGATGGATGATGATTTGATGAGCCTTGGATGCTCATTTTCCCTCTTCTTCACCCAAACCCATTCTTCCTTTTCTCTTCCATTTTTCTTCTTTTCTTTCTTCCCTCACGGGTCTCTCTCTCTGTTTCTCCCCTTTCCTTTCTTTCTTAATTCTTTTAATTATTTAATTGTTTTATGTTTTACGTTTTATGTTTTATGGTGGGTGGTGGTGGTGGGTGGTGGGTGGTGGGGGGGTTTATGTTTTATTTATTTAATTGTTTTAATTTAATTAATTGTTTTAATTGTTTTAATGTTTTAATTGAATTAAATAATAACGTGAGGGACCAAAATGAAACGAAAATGAAAGATAAAGGACCAAAACGGACCCAAAAAAAGATAAAGAACCAAAGTGAAACAAAAATAAAAGATAAAGGACCAAAACGGACCAAAAAAAAGATAAAGGACCAAAGTGAAATTTGGAGCAAAGATAAAGGACCAAAAGTGCTATTTAGCCTATAATATATGTTTTATTGTGCTCTAATATGCCACGCACAATGTAAGAATGGGTTATAATGAAACACGCGTTGCATAACAATATACGGGAGGAAGGTGATAATAACGGGTGCCATGTCATTCTCACATTTCATTTCGTACCGAAAATCAATTTCCTTAATGATATTATTGGAAATAATGGAAAATATGCATAATGGAGATAGAAAAACTAAGAGAAATGATTATTAAATGGGAATTGAGGATTTGTAAGAATTGAGTGGTATCAATTTCATACATGTTTGACTAGTTTTCGACGGGACCTAAGGGATGGTTCCCATGTGGCAGGGCGCGCTGGTGGAGGAATACATACTCCAAACACCAACATGGGACGAATACATCATGTTTATGGAGATTACTAATTCTCTATGTGATAGGTTTGGTTGGAGGCTAACATTACTCCCCAACGAGAAGGTCCGTCAGAATCGTCAAGGCTATATACGTAGTATATATCAGTGTTGGCCTATGTGGCTAAAAGAATATAAAGATGAAAGATCATTTAATAAATCTGCTAATGCATGCTTAAGGTATTTTTTTTCGAAAAGCAAAATATTGTATGTATATTATATATAAAAAAAATAATACTTGGTGCTAAAAAACGAATAAAACTATTTCTGGATAATAAACAGTAACAGAGAAATTGCTGAGGTAGGCGCAAGGTGGTATCTGCTAAGTATGGCTTTTATTATTTTTACTGCTTTATGCTCTTATATTGTTATGATTTCCGCTGAGTTTAAGATGGTATCAGAGAAATTGCTCTGATTACCTTGCTTCTTTGCTAGTTCCTTTCTTTTCTTTCGAGGTTCCATCATGACTAGGGGTACAACTTCTAATACTGGTTCTGGGAATCCTCCTAAGGATCCTGCTTTAGAACAGACAAGTCCATATTATGTACACCCATGTGATGGACCTTTTACAGTTTCTGTCACACCTCTTTGGAATGCCAATGGTACAAATTATCCCACCAAGGCTCGATCCATGAGGAGAGCTTTAGGTGGTAAGAAAAAATATGATTTCGCGGATGGAACCTTAGAAGTTCCAGATTCCTTTCATCTTACTTACAAGGACTGGAGTAGATGCAATATGCTTGCACATTCCTGGATCATGAACTCTGTGGCTTATTCCATAGCTCAAAGCATTGTTTTCCTTGAAAATGCTATTGATGTGTGGAATGAGCTCAAAGAAAGATTTTCTCAAGGTGACCTAATTAGAATTTCTGAATTACAATGTGAAATATTTGCTTTGAAGCAAGGTTCATTGTTTGTAATTGAGTTTTTTTTCTGAGTTAAAACTATTATGGGAAGAATAAGAAACTTACTAACCTGAACCCATTTGTGGCTGCCTTAGAAAATGTGTGTGTCACTTGTGTGAGTACAGCTCGAGAGCATCACAGTCAAAGAAAGATAATTAGATTTCTAACTAGCTTGAATGAGAGTTTTGCCATGATTAAATCTCAAATTCTTATTATGGAATGCCTGCCCAAGTTAAACAAAGTTTTTTCTATTGTCATTCAACATGAAAGGCAATTTTGAAGCAATAATGAGACCAACACATTGATTGCTAGTGCTGATGGCAAAAAGGTTTTCAATTGTGGCAAGGGAAACTATCAAGGAGTTAGAAGTAAATACACAAGCAAGGTTTGCACTCATTGTGGCAGGACTGGCCAAACAATTGAAACATGCTATAAGAAGCATGGAATCCCTCCTAACTGGCAGAAAAATGCATCAAATGTCACTGGTTGAATGATGAACCAAAAGATCAGAAGATGATGATGGCAGCAAAACTATTGGTATCACTAAGCACCAGTATGATAAGCTGGTAAATATGATTCAAGGAGCATCTCTCACTCAGACCTCAAGCTCTTCCGTAAAGTCTTTAAACTTGACTGGAGGGCCCTTTCTCTCTCTCAACCACAATATGACAGGTAGTATCTCTCATCTTTGTTCACTGAGATCAAGAAGTTTAGTTCTGTGGATAATAGACTCTGGTGATAATGTGCACATATGCTCCTCTTATAAACACTTCAAAAATTATGTTCCGGAGTTCCCATTAAACCTGTGAGCATAAGATTACCTAATGGACACAAAGCCTTTGCCATAATCAAAGGAAATGTTGAATTTTCTTCAAAATTGTACATGAAAGACTTCCATGCCAGTATCCTTTTTGACAGTCCTAAATGTATCATACAGGATCTGAAGACCATGGAGATGACTGGCTCGGGTATGATATTTGAAGGATTGGTGTATTTGGAAATACTAGAAGAAAAAGACGATGCTGCTGTAAGCACTGCTGAGAACAGGCCAGAAACCTTACCTAACTCTGCCTTATGGCATTTTAGATAAGAGAACCTTTCAAATCATTAAAGGAAGTGCTGTCTAGACCTTCTGAAGGACACTGCACAACTTGCTTCTAAACCTTCCTCTACTCCTTTGGATTCAAATGTGAAAATATGCCAAGATTCTGCTGAGTTGTTCACAGATACTGCACTATACAGAAAACTCATAAGAAAACTATTGTATTTGACAATAACTAGGCCTGGCTTCACTTTTGCTATTCAACAATTAAGTCGACATGTGAATTCACCAATTGTAACTCTTTTTAATGCCACTGGTAGAATATTGAAATACTTGAAGGGACATCTGGTTGTGGATTGTTCTTTCCAAGAGATTCTATTCTACAAATCTCTGGTTTTATTGGGATTTGGTTTCTCTCCGTTCACCTTCCCCTCCCGTCAACCTCCAGTCGACCTTCCCCACCGTTGGATCATCATCCTACTCAAGCTCAACCGTTGGATCGGTGACAAGAGAGAGATAGAGAGAGGTGACTGGAGAGGCTCGGTACCGTTGGATCTAGACAGAAGAAGCTCAGAAACGTTGGATCGTGACAGGAGGGTGACCGGAGGGAAGGTCGACGGGAGAGAAACCGAATCCGTTTTATTGATGTTGATTGGGCTAATAGTGTTGATACTAGGAAGTCAGTCTCAAGGTATTGCTTCTTTTTGGGATCATCACTTGGGTCGTGGAGAACAAAGAAGCAGCAAACAATTTCCAGGTCTTCCTTAGAGGTAGAGTATCGGGTACTGTCTACTGCAACTTGTGAGGAAATGAGGAAACCAAATGGCAAGTTACTGCTGAGGTGGGCGCAAAGGCGCCAAGACCAAACCACTGTTGAGGTATGCGCAAGGCACCAAAACCAAGAGCCCCAAATCATGAGTCAGCATCAAGCGCATAGCGCCAAAGTCAACATAGGTGGGAAATATTCGTTGGCGCCTTTGCAATAGGCGCACACATGGGAGTAAGAGAATGTGCTTCGGATTCTTTTCTGTTTTTCCTAGCATGTAATAAGTGATACTATTGTGTATGATGCACCACTTCTCATGCTATATATAGCAGTACTACCTAGTGTTTTAATCATCAATGAATCATTTCATTTCCCTTTATTGAACAAGCAGTTTACTATTATATTGCTTCTTTAGGCTTCCATACTCCTACATTCCCCTGCACAACGAGAATTGAAAACAAGTTTAGAACAATAAGGACAAGTTAGTCTCTCAATCTTTTGGATTCATGTTTGTGTGTGATTTTTGTCCCAACTTGATTGTATTTGTTTTTGATTTTTTCTAGTTTTCCATGAATGAGGAAGAGGATGCAAGTATGACAGATTTGGCATAATCAATTTTCCAAGAATGAAATAAAAGGAAGCACAAAAAATACACACAAACATGAATCGAAAACAATTTTTCTCAAGAAGAAACTTGCCTATCTACTCTGGTTTATGTGTGTTTTGCCTATAAAGCTTTATGGTCTTCCATAAAAAGGTTTTGAGGAAGAGGAAGATACTCTAGGAACTAAATTGTCCCAAAAATGCAGGGTCTATGTCTCATTTTTAAAAATTCTAGGAAGGTTTTAAAGCGGGACTAAATTGGGCAAGAATGAGGTTATGTGTGCTTTAGCGTGCCAAATAGGCAATATTAATTGATGGTTTCAACATTGGCCGGAAGGAGTTAGTGGATAACTTGTCCCTTTTAGAAATTGTTAAAGACTAATTTGTCCTTAATGAATTGTTAGGGACAAATTTATCTTGCAGAGATATTGTTAGGGACTAAACTGAACATTTATTCTTTTTATTAATTGATGTTGACACTAATGACAATTTTAGAACCATCCCCCTAAGGGATTTTAGCTTCATCCCTCGAGGTTATAAAGCCAAATTCTTACCAACTTAGGTGTACGGGGAAGAGTGCACTATCGTAAGGACGGTTAGTCTATCTACAGCTTATTTATGTGATATGTGTGTGTGTGTACGGCGACCCAAGCATTACTAGATATTCATGAAAGTAACCTTAAAGATAGGGGGTTGGGATCCTCTCCATTTAATGGAGGGTTCCATTTGGAGAGAGAGTGACACAATGAATATTTTAATATTATTTTAAAAATAATATTAAAATATTTAATGTGTCACTCTCTCTCCAAATGGAACCCTCCATTAAATGGAGAGGATCCTGATCCAAAGATAGGTGTTATGCTTTTCGGTTTCTAATGATAGGAACTATGATCTTGTCTACCAATATAGGAACAATGTTGTGCTTTAAGGTTGTGTGTGCTTATCAATGCTTGCTTGTTGTGCGTGAATTAATCAATATGTCATAATTGATGTATACTACATATAGGTATTGACTCAGAAGTTGGTGATCGATCTACCACCAATCCTGCCATTGAATTAACTTGGAGAGTTCAAATTTTGTTTGCAGGTAAAAAGAATGAATGAAACATTAGTAACACTGTAAGCAAGGTTTTTCCAATGTTTTTGTTAGAAAAGTACAATTTATGGGCGATGTGATCTGCAAAAAATGAAACTATTTATCACTCAAAAGTAGAAGAAACGAGAGAACTTAATCACCATAAAAGGCGTGAGGGAAATTTGTAAATAGAGAGAAAGGAATAGAAGAGCAAGGCACAACAGAGAAGACGTAGAAATATAAGACATCAGTAACGATTTTCTTTTGATCCAGCTTGTAACAATAGTTGAAATACTAGATAGTTTTGTCTAACCCATGGATCTAGGGAGACAAAACAACATATAAATAAATAGGTGAAAAAAATATGTAAAATATAGATTCTATAGATGAAAGAACATGATGAATCACATGTGATTAACTATATATAAAGCATTTATATGAGTAGAATAAAGTTAGGGTTTATGTACCGAACCCTAACATATCATCACAACCAATTGAACCAAATAGATAGATAGATCAGTTGTAAATCCTACAAATGCAGTAGAACAATGATAGAGAAAGGAAAACTGAATCTTTCGATTTTGGGGAAACAAGGCCGTTTGTTGCTACTATTCTAAAAGTGATGAACAAAATTACATATTTATAAGGAATTCACGAAAGAAAGGACTGGTGCTAGGTTAAGTTTTCACTTTAGCTAAATTAATAATATTCTAAAAAAATAGTACATTTTAGAAAGATGGTTGGTCTTGCTAGACAACTTCATTTAATTCGAGATGTGATGAGATTTAACTTGATCTCTAAAGGTTTGGATCTAGAAACATGGCAACTAAAATGTTTTTTCACAAAAACACATATTCAACAACACAAATAAAATGTTTTCTCAGAAAAACACATACTCAACAACATAAAAGAAAGACAAAAACACTTACATGAAAAGGTAGAATGCAAAATGTGGAGAAGATAGAGATGGAAGTGGAGAAGGAAGTCCACCACTCCTTTCTTGGGAAGATGATAAGGACAACACTATCATTGATCTCTCCTAGTCTCAACTCAAGAAACTTTGGAGAATCATGATGAACCTTCACCTACACTAGCAATGGAAACTTGCCCTCAACCTCTATTGGTATTATGGCACTCACTCTATCTCAAGTGCATCAAAGGAATTTCATTCATCAAGTTCTAGGGTTTACAGGGAAGGTAAAAGTATTTATATGTTGGGTCTAATGGATTCTAAGCTCAACATACAATCCACTAAAAGGAAAGGAAAACAAGGCTCATGGCCACATAACTACAAGAAAAGAAGCCATTAGGGACGGAAATTAGCAAGGGACTAATGGTCCCTAGCAAAAATTGGGATTAGCGACGGAATTTGCGAGGGAATAGGGGTTGTCGTATTTTTGAGAATTAGCGACGGAATTTTAGACATTAGCGAGGGAATTTCCGTCGCTAATGGCAAAAGTAAAAATATTTGCGAGGGAATGTCAGTTCCGTCGCTAATTTTTTTACTTTTCAGATGATGGGACTCAGTTGCCGGGGTTGGTAAGTGCACGGAAATTAGCGAGGGACAGTTCCCTCGCTAATTCCCTCGCTAAATTTAACTTTTCAGATGATGGGACGGTTCCCTCGCTAATTCCCTCGCAATTTTTTTTTCATTTTTTCCTTAAATCCGTTTACACTCTTCTTTCTCACTCACTCACTCACTCTTCACCCTTCCTCTTCCCTTCCTCTTCACCCTTCCTCTTCCCTTCCTATTCCTCTACTCTCCACCACCACACAACCACCACCATCATCACCACCTCCTCTCACACTCTCCTCTCTCTTCACTCTTCCAACACCACCACCACCACATACCTCCTACCACCACACATACCCTTCCTCTTCCTCTACTCTCCACCACCACCACCACCACCACCATCACCACCTCCTCTCACACTCTCCTCTCTCTTCACTCTTCCAACACCACCACCACCACATACCTCCTACCACTCTCACTCACTCTCTCTTACTCCTCACCACCACCACCACTCTCACTCCTCTCTCTCTCTCTCTCTCTCTCTCTCTCTCTCTTTCTCCCTTACTCTTCTCCTTCTCTCTCTACTCTAAACCACCCATCACCACCACCACCACGCCACCACCACCACCACACCACCACCACCACCACCACACCACCACCACGCCACCACCACCGTCGCCACCACCACCACACATCACCACAAAATTAATAATATAATATAATATTCATTAATTAATAATAAATATATAAAAAACAAGTCATTCAGCACTGGACACGTGTCATTTTGTTTTGAAAAACTGCAGTCATTAGCGAGGGAAATATCCCTCGCTAATTCCTGCGCATTTACCAACCCCTGCAACTGAGTCCCATCACCTGAAAAGTTGCAGTCATTAGCGAGGGAATTAGCGAGAGAAAATTCCCTCGCTAATCCCATTAGCGAGGAGGGGTTTAGTGACAGAACTGGTCCCTCGCTAATTCCCTCGCAAATGACCATTAGCGACGGATTTTGGTCATTTTGCGAGGGAAATGTCCGTCACTAATGACCAACAAGGATCAAAAACAAATGTTCATTACAATTAGAACTAAAATCCTAAATTCATTGGAAAAAAATACAAAGAAATAGGGAACACTAGAATTTGGGTATTCTAGAAATTCCCTAAGGTATCCTCAGTCACCTTTAGTGTGTCCTTGTCATTTATCGAGGTTGACACATTAAAGAAATTCCCTTTAAGTCTTGAATCTATTTTGGGTCTTTTGAGTCTTTATCTTTATGATTAGGCTAGGCATGCATTTGTGCTCACATCATACTCCCCCTGTTGAACTTCACTTGTCTTCAAGTACTCTTGGAAACCTACATCAAAGATGGAGAAAAATCACTTATTTTGAAAATAAAAGACAAATAAACTAATGTAAGAATTGTTTAGGCTCCACCAGGATCAAAAAGGAAGTGGGTTGCTTCAAATAAAAGCCTAATCATGCAAATTCTAAGCACTAGTTTCAACACAATCAAATCATGGTAAACTTCGAAGCTAAAGAAAAAGACATAGAGAAAGGAATGGAGAAAAGAGGGAGAATATTATACCTTTGCAACTTTAGAACATTAAACAAATTCACCATTACCTTGGTCTTACTATTTAGTTGCTTACCTTTGGAAGTACCGTCAATATTAGAGTTGTCTACCACAAATAGACTTGTAATTCTCCTTTCCTTTATACATCACAATTCTCATGTATAGATGCATATGGTTCTCTTGGACACCATCAAGCTTTTCACCACTTAAATTGTTGTGCTCTTTCA
This sequence comes from Astragalus membranaceus, assembly GCA_039519185.1. Lineage (NCBI taxonomy): Eukaryota > Viridiplantae > Streptophyta > Magnoliopsida > Fabales > Fabaceae > Astragalus > Astragalus membranaceus. Next base: position 18,789,824 of record CM076854.1, on the reverse strand, counting down.
ATGCTTGTGAAACAACATTCTTTGCAAGAAAGAAAGTTTGGATTAGTGGTCAAGAAAACAAAACCATTAGAAGATGGAAGTTTGGATGGCTCTTCCCACATATTGGTCCAAGTTCCTCCCTACTTCCAATTTTTGGAACCTCTTTAGAAGTTTCCTTCATTAGGGGCTCTCGACTAACCCTAGTTGGTACATCCTCCCCATTGATTTTGACATGAAATTCTTTTTCTTCTTCCTCAAAGCAATTTGGTCCTAGCTTAAGCATTTCATGAAGGCTAAGAGAAGTAAGATTTATTTTTAAATTGTCATGCCTAAAAGAGTACTTGTTAGTATATCAATCATGGAGTAATTTTTTATCAAGTTGCCATCGCCTACTTAAGATTAGGTGAGTGGTCTCTATAGGTACAACATCACATATGACTATGTCTTTGTACTTCTGAGCGGAAAAGCTAACAAACACTTTTTTATTCACAAGAATTGCTCCTTTATCTTTATGTAACTTGAGCTTATATGGTGTTGGATGGTAAAAAAAGTGAAGGTTGAGTTTTGTAACTAAACTGGCGTTAGCCATATTAAGACAACTATCACCAACCACATGCAAACAACACACATTATCTTGAACGCGACAACTTGCATAGAAGAGAGAAAAAGTACTAACAATAGGAATAGAAGGAGAAATTTTCTCCTTACCATTTGGCATCATGACCGAAGCTTTATCATCTCTAAATTTAGATCTAAAAGCTTCTTCCATGTTTGCATTGGTGTCCCTAGCTCCTTCTATGTCTCCGTTCATGCCCCTCCTTCTCAACTTACTTATCTCTTCTATACCTCTATTCCTTCTCACCATACCTATCTCTTCCATACCTCCTTACATAGTACTCATGAGGGGAATCATGTCTCTTACGAGAAAGATACCTTCTAGGTGAAAAATGTCTCATTGGGCTTCTGTTGTACCTTTCATCCATCCTTCAAGTGCAATGTGGTACCTACAAGAAGAGTTAGATAATAACAAAAATGTTCATGCCATCAGTAAGTCCTCACAAGTGTGTATAGCTCACCAAATTTCACTCCACTCATGTTTAGGCTTTTTAGGAAATGACACTCTCCACTCAAGGGTTTTTTTGGGCACACAAGTGTATAAGTAGGTCACTTAAGCCATTCTATTCTCCAATGATCTCTTGGGAGTGAACGTCAAAAGCCTCTTTCGATCCTTGATATTGATATTACTATAGATTCTCAAGGAAAGAAACTACTATGACAAACTTAGAAATTTTGAAGACCAAAATCAAAAACAAAAAGTTTCAAATGCTAAACCAAATATAGAGTATTTAATGACAAATTTAAACTACAAAAAAAGAGACTCAAAGAGAATGTTAGCAATGCACCAAGAAAATGCCAAGTAATGAGCAAACTAAGCTTAAAGGGTAAAATGGTCCAACTATGGTCAAAATATTTTGAGGAAAATTTCGAGTGAACCAAGAAATGTTTCCAATCTTAGGAAATTTTTTTAGAATTGTTGAGAATTTGTTTTATGCTCAAGTGATAGGTACATTTTGTTAATATAATGCTTTTTTTAATATAATATAATACTTTTTTTTGCTATTTTCTTTTTGCTGGATTTTTTTTCAATGTCTCAAAAAATTGTACATTTTGAGACAAACTACTTGACTTTTGAATCACTTGATTTGGACTTGTATTTAGTTCCCTAACAGATTTTGAAGTCACAAAACAGAAAATTTGGATTAAACATATTTTGGAAATTCCAAAAATTCTAGAATAATATGAATGTGACTAAGAACACTTTGAATGTTTGATTTCTTAAAATGTGTATATCTCATTGAATACTCGACCAAATCAGACACATTTGGTGTTCATTTAACTCAAAATTTCACAAGGAATCTGATTATGAAACTTGTAGGACTAAAAAAGCACTTTATAAGAAGAAACAAGATTCTAAAAAATCGAGGTAGAAGATGAATATTCAAAGCATGAAGGTTCAATTTCTATAAATCTCATTTCTTCACCAAATCACGCAAAAGAGATCTTCAAATTTTCTGTTATGGGTATCAACATACAATAAAAATAAGGGAAACTACACACCGAATGTAAGAAAAGAGTATAATAGTAAGAGGAAGAAGTGGGACTTGGTTTCTTCCACTTGCTGACTCGGATTGCGTCGTGTGACTCATTTTCTTTTCTAAGCTTTTATTCTCTTTCCTCTCTGTTGGTATCATAACACCTTCCCGACATACACATGAAACTTCAAAGCCAGCTAGGAGAGTGACAGTTACTATGAAGGTGCAACAATTACTGTGAAGAAGGAGAGGAAGAGGAAGGTGGAAGGAGGAAGGAGGAGACTTTGTTTTGTTTTATTTTATTATTTATTAAAAAATAAATATTTAAAAACATGTTTTTTCAATGTCAATTTGGTCCACCCTAAGTGGCAACCATTGTGGCTCTAAATATGCCATATCAGCAATTTTGAAGGAGTTAAGACAGGGTTAACATGACAGGTAACATGTGAGACTGAAGTGACAGATGGAATGAACGATGGGGACCATTTTTGTATTTTTGGTCGAATGAATGACCAAATTGACAGCGCCTAACACTTTGAGGGACGAAATTGACTATTTACCCAAGGAAAAACTAGCTAGTATCCTCAATACCCACTATCAAATATTATTCGAAACCCCACCCCTCCATATCCAAATACCAAGTGGGGTGCCCAAACATTGATTTTTTGTTTTGTTTTCATTTTACAACAATATCTTTTGTGATCAGTTCCATCTCTGCTGCATATTGGTAACTGAGAGGGTAAATTTTGTTCATAGGAGCAGAGGCGAACCACAAAGCATGTACCTTGGCCAAGTCAACATTAAGAAGAATGGTCACTAAGGAAATTATCCTTAGTACTTATTTTTTCATAGGTGTATGAGACAACTCCCTGAACAAAGAAAATTAATGCTGGAACTTCCGGGTAAGGTGAATACACCATGACATAGGCATGAGAACATCAATTGGAGTTGGAAAAACATGTCCCAATGAAAAATGAACATGCTAATGCATCCCATAAAATCTTGGGTTGAAAATGGTGGTTTAAAAGAGGATGCAACACAAGAGGGTACATTGTGAATTCAAAGGGAATCAAAAATTGTTTCGAAAGGGATGTGGTTAAGGAAGTAGTGCCATATACTTTAGATAATAAAATATTACATGATTTTAAAAGTAAATAAATGGAAATGCCCATACATTCCATAATTCCTTGGGATGGAGATGGGGTGCAGTCACAAGACGTTATGCCACCTTCCTCATAATCCTGGGATGGAGATGGGGTGCAAATGAGGAGAGTAGAAAACAGCGTCGAACATCTTCACCTCTGCAGGGAATGGATTAGGGTCTGCTTCTACTATCTCCACTTGAGCCCCTATCCATATAATCAATTTCTGATGTAGGGTAGAAGGGACGCATTCACTGGTGTGGATCCAGTCTCTCCCCAGAATCACGGCATATGAGGGTTTTCCTTCTATGACGAAGAAGTCCGAGCGAGTCACCTTGCTCCCAACTGTCACATCAGCAACCAACACTCGCAAGGTGTGGGATGGGTGGCCCATGAAACAAGTCATGGTCATGGTGGTTGGAATGAGATCATCGGCGTTCTTCCCCAACTTTTTCATAGTGGCTAATGGCATGATATTCGATACATCACCGCCATCTACGAAGACACGGTTAAACAGCTTCCCATTCAAATGGGCTTTGATATACAATGGATTCAGATGTCTAGTCAAGTCCGCTGTGGGTTTTTCAAACAACATTCCTTCTGTAATTGCTCCCTCGGGCTCTATCAAGGCAGCTCATTCGGCCTCCTCAGCAAATACATCTCCCTCAAGAGCCCTTGGTTGGTCTTTATTACCCCAAAATTCTGGTGGAAGAAGGCTCACCATCTCTATGTCAGCATAACATCCCCCATCGGCCTCGTCCATGATGTCATAAAGGATTGACCCTGTCAAGGAATCTCCATCAAAGTTCAATGGGCCAAAGGGGTTCTCTTCATCTTCCCCCAAGAGGTCGTCTTCGTCCAGCTCTTCTTCTATCATAGCCCCTTCAACTTGGAGTTCATTAACTGGCTGAGGTGGTTTGGGGCTGTTAGGCCGATACAAGCATTCTATCATTGCATCAGTCAGCGAGCTATGAGGTGCGTCCATCATCCCTATCATGGTGTTGTGTCCATCTGTTGCCTTAGTGGACGCCCTAGGGCCATTTACGTCTGGGATTTGCTTCTCTGGAGCTGTTTCCTCGGCCGACTTTGGGAAGGCCTGTTTCAAAGTTGTAGCCACAGTGGCTACGGGGATGGTCTGGTCATTCGCTTCTCTGGCCGAGGCGAGCATCGGAAGCGTCTCCCTCATTCTAGTATAAGCCCCCCCCCTTTGTTGCCTCATCTTCTGTGAATGAGATTTGGAGGCATCCTCATGGGCCGGTGCTTCCACTTCTGCCTGCGTCATCCATTGGACTTGTGGCACTTCTGATGGTGGTTTCACCGTTCTGACAGCCCTTAATTCACGGTCGTTCAGCATAGTAACATCCACTAATGTTGAGCCTCGAGCCTCGGTGATCTGTGCTACCCCTTCTTTCCTCTCTTGGTTGAGGTTCTTCGCCTGGATTTGGCATGGTGGTTTGCCCAATGGGATCATTTGCAGGCCTACCATGCCCCCCAGGTGAGGCCTACTGGAGTCTTGCTCTCACATCTCTGGTCCGGGGTGCACTTCTCCCAGGGTTACTCTCAAGGTTAATCTTGAATAGATGTAATTCTCTGAGATCATGAACAAGCTTCCTTGGCCTCGGGAGTTTCTTTTGGATCCCTTGGGGTTGGCTCGGCCTCCCAGTTGCAAATTTTCTTGCAACAGTGCCATGCGATCTGCTACTGTTGTGCGAAAAGGTGATGTGCAAGTATACACAATCGCAACAAGTAATATATTGATAAGTAAAGTTCGTTCCCACAGGGATTGGAATTAATCTAAGAAGTTTAAGTGATTAGAATCCTAGTGAAAAGAATTAAGTAACAAGTGAAGGTGAAGAGTTGTAAACATTATAAGCTGTGATAAAACAGTATTAAATTTGCAGTGATTAAAAGTGAGTTGGATAGTTCAATAGAATGTAAGTTCCCAAGAGCAATGTTCAGATAATATTAGACGCTGTAGCGTTAAGCGCTGTAGCGCTTCAGAATCCTTAGACGCTGTAGCGCCTTGGTGGCGTGCCTTTCAGTCACTTTCGTCAGGGCTATGTTACAAGACTCCTATGTCTAGGCTCTAAATAAGTTTTACCCCTGTATATTAAGCTCTTACAGCAATTGCCTTATGAACTACTACTCCCCTATGTCTAGAGTTAAGTAGTGCTTCCTTTAAATGTCTTTAAAGGGTTTTCATTCATATCATTCCTTGAGTTCTCTTTGTGAACCATGTCTGTACTCACAAAGTTACCTTGTTTTAGTTGATCATTCCCAAACCAAGATTGAAAGTATTATAACACAAGAAATAAAACGCAAACATCATAACATTATACAAAAGTTACTCAAGGTCCATTACATACCAAGAACAATCCAACTACAACAAAGTTAGCTCATCACAAGTTCCATCATCATAATACAACTTGAGAGCATGTATTACCGTATGAAGACAAGAGAAGAATGGTTGCAAAAGATGCACTCCAATGATCCCAAGTAGCATACAAGAGATGAAGTTGAGGCGTGAGCAAAACCTTGAATGAGAACTTAGAAAACTATGCTAAAAATAAAAGCTTAAGAGTGGTATCCATGGAGAGATGCTACTACGTATGTATGTAGTCCTTTTTTCCAAGTTACCACGCTGTCTCTACGAATTACCTCTTGGTGAAGTAATCTTAATTAATCTAAAATAATATCTAAGTCTTAATAGTATAATAATATTACATGATGATTTTTAGACTTAGATATTATCTTAAAGCACTTTACAAAAAGTGGTAATGATGGAATACAACAACTATCACTTGGGTTCCATTTAGGAGGCGCCAAGTGTAATTTAGCATCCACTTGAAAGTCAACAATTCCAGCTGAAAGGAAGAGATAAGGGTGGTGACTCATCATGTCCTCAAGTGGCCACACAAATATCTCAATGGTCAGCCGTCATATAACGCTGTAGCGTTTCCTTGATAGCACACGCTGCAGCGCTAAAGCAAAACATCAAACATATTCACAAAGGCATTGACTATGCCCAACTTTTAAGGAATTGACTTATAACCTATATTTATTCTAATATTCACATATTCACATATTTAAGCACTAGAATTACTTGAGAAATGAGCTTTGACTTAGGTATTAGGAGCATAAATAACCTATATAAAATAAGGTTATCAGCTACCGTAGATCCCCTAGTGGGTGATCCCAATCGGTCGAAGACAGATACCTCCTTTTCTGGGGGAACCTCCTGCTTGGGGACCCATATGTATATTCATATTGATGTTCATATTGGGGAAATTATCAGTATCAATACCCATCTCCTATGTCCCCTTGTCGGCCATTCTGAACCTCCCATTCTTTATGGCCTCTTGAATGGCTCGGCGGAAGATAATGCAATTAGAAGTGGTGTGATTGAATGAATTGTGCCACTTGCAGTACTTCTTCCCTTTTATTTCTTCAGGAGGGGGTATCTTATGGCCGTCGCGGAGCTTAATCTGTTTATCCTTGAGGAGATAATCAAATATTTGATCAGCGTTGGAGACGTCAAAGGAGTACTCAATCTTGTTTTCTGCCTCGTCCTTCTCCTTTCCCTTGGCAGGTTTAAGAGCAAGACAGAGATATGCTTTACCTTTGACTATCTCGGCCATCAAGATGTCTGCCGTGTAATCCGCTGATTCATCATAGTCTGAGTCCTTGGCAACATCAACTACCGATACCAATTGAGGCCCTCGACCCCTAGTAGCTCTTCCTTTCTCTCTCTTGTATGAATTGTTCAATCTGTACTGGACTGGAAGCCAAGCCACTGAGGTCACTACAAGCTTGTCCCACAAGCTTTTCCTTCAATTGAGGGTGCATTCCAGAGATGGCCATGGAAGTAAGTTGAGATTCTGGAAAGGGTACTGAGCACTTTTCGGACATCTTTCTGAATCTTTCAATGAAGTCGGTCACTGCCTCATCCACCTTCTACCGTAAATTTATGAGATCGACTGCGGTAACTTTAGGCTGTGGCCAATAAAATCTGTCATGGAAGCACCTTTCCATGTCTGCCCAGGTCTGTATAGAATCGGGAGGGCGAGAAGAATACCAAGAGAACGTGCTCCATAATAGACTTACCCACATTGGACCGTAAATCAGCCGATGTGCTCCATAATAGACTTACCATCATCCCCGGAGAACGTGGCAAAGTCAGGGGTTTTGAATCCTCTGGGCAGAGGCACCAATCTGTCCACCCATTCGGGGTAAGGCTTCCTGTACACAGGCCTATCGGGCGGTTTCAACTAAACACCGAGGAACTTCTTAATGGTGTCCGCTATCAAATTAGGGTCCAGGAGTTGGGCCCTCGATGGTCTTTCGGGTGGAGGCGTTGGTCGCCAAAGTGTGTCTGGGGGACCCTTCACCCCAGGCTGCGGTGGTACCTGAGGTGGAGCGTCTATCCATGGCTACCCAGGCACTACTTGGGCCAGGTTGATCACAAGGCCAGTTCTTGGTACAAATGCTTGCATGCCTCGGTGAGGTGGAAGTTGATTCCATGGCTGCTCGAGCGGGGCAACACCCATCTGTGTCTGTATATAGGAACCCGGTGAGTAGGTATTTAGTGCTCCGGAGTACGGCTGACTAGGAGGTAGGCTTGTCAAGCCAGGTGGACTCTGGGCCCATGGCTGCTGACTCGGGCAACACCCATTGATCCTGCCATTCCCTGATTCCGGGGTGAAGGCTTGCCCCCCTGCGTAGGCCGTGTAGTTAGCCGTGGCAGAACATCCATAGGATGGTTCTTGCGGCAAACCCACCGTATTAGTGACATTCGCCAAAAACTGCCCCCCAGGGTTGGCCGTGGCAAAAGTACCAGGCTGAGGAATCACAGGAGTAGGACATACCTGATGAGAGAACGCCTGCTGAGGCCCAGTCAGAATCCCACTCGGAGAACACTGATGCATGCCTCCCATAGAAGTATAGGAGGATGCCTGCTGAGGTCCAACAGGGTTGGTGTGTTGCAGGGACTGATACGTTCCTCCCATAGAAGTAGGATGTCCTCCCTGCGGTTGACCAGGGAAAATGGGGTTAGTAGCGTTGCTACCTTGTGTTGCATGCCTATTGTAACACCCCATTTCTACCCGGCAATTTATAATAAAAATATCAGAGTTTAAAAATCATTTTTAAGTACATCCAAAAAGGGATGCTACATTTACTTCAAATCAACAAAACACAAATTGATAGTAAATCATCATTTAAAAGGCATGATACGTAGCTCATCAAATAATGGGCGAACCCTCACAACTAGTCAGTCTACACAATAATAGTTCATCATCACGCAGCGGAATAAAAGGAAACAGTTCCCAAAACATTGTTATAACGGTACTAATACAAAAAATTCGACAGTATCACATAACATAACAACTAAAATAGCTAATGTTTGCCCCCCAGGTGCAACGTATCAGAGCAACGACCGACTCGAGGGATGAAGGGTTAAAAGCCTTCACATACGGTTACCTGTAGAGTAATATTCAACATAAGGGGTGAGTCTCAAACAATATAATAAAGTTCATAATAGGCAATATGCCAGAGTAATGAACTACATCAATCACCGCAATATATATATATATAAACCATATTAATATATATAACAACAATATTAATGTATACATATACAGCAATTACTACACAACCACATCAATATTTATATCTGCCACATAAATATATACATATCAACCAACGTAATATCATCAATGATAAGGATGAATGTATGAAGTGCAATGCATGTGGTACCATCATCGTCAATAATTTTGCCATTGGGCACATCGTCAATATTTGAGCATCATCATCGTCAATAGCTCGAGGCCGAAACCTTACATCGTCAATATATGCATATGTAATGCATGCGACTCATGAACAACCAGCAGATCATAGTCATCACAACAAAAACATCGTCCATATCATCATCATTATTTGGCCATTAGACCCATCGTCATTAACAACATCAAAATCATTTGGTCATTAGACCCATCGTCATTAACATCAACATGGCAGCACAAGATTGATGCTCAGCAGCAACTCACAACACAACACAGTACTCAAGACACAACCAGGCAGCAACCGGACACTAACAAGGGTTTTAGACACCGAAATAATTTCACAACGCCAACAACAAAGACCACCGGGGACAGCCACTTGAGGCGCCCAGAAGCCATCAGAAAAATAACAATTTTTACTTTAAAATAGAATATAACAGTAGGAAACTGAATAAGCTTCACAACGCACTTTGAAGCACTTAAAACGGACGCCCGAGTCAAAAGATATGTCAAAAACAAAACCGGGGAACATTTGGGCAACATCTTGAAAATGGCGCCCAGACACTGGGGGCCTAGCAGGGAACACGCTGGGAACTGGCCAGCAACAGAAATTGGCGCAGGAGGGATCCTGGCGCCCAGCAGCACAGAAAACTGGCGCAGGAGGGATCCTGGCGCCCAGCAGCACAGAAAACTGGCGCAGGAGGGATCCTGGCGCCTAGAACTTAGACAGAAACAGCAACACAAAAACTGGCGCAGGCAGCAACATTGGCGCCAACACTTAGACAGGGACAGCAACACAAAAACTGGCGCAGGCAGCAACATTGGCGCCAGCACTTAGACAGGGACAGCAACACAAAAACTGGCGCAGGCAGCAACATTGGCGCCAGCACTTAGACACGCCTAGACACAGGCGCACAACAGGCGCCCTGGGCAGCCACATTGGCGCCCAGCACTTAGACAAGGGCGCACACAGCAACACAAAATGGCGCCCTTGGCGCCTAGGCTCCTCCTAAATCCAATTTTTCTAGATTTTCATGTGTTCAACCATCAACAATAATTTCAAACACCACATATTCGTCCTAACATCATCAAATACACATTTTATCAAGCACCTAACGTGCACTCCAATCACCTTATACAACTAACAAATCAAATACCTTTCAACAAGCATCTAGCATGCATCAAATCATCATCAATACGTTCTTACATAACAAACAACATCAATTCACTCGAAAATTACAACCAAGAGTGACATAGATCCTAACCCCACATACATCCCATTATAAACCCTATTATAAAGCAAGACCCACCCTTACCTTATATTAGGAGAGCACTGAATCCCTTGAATCCAGTCACCTACAGTAACCTCAGCAACACAGCTCCTCTCTTCCCTTGGATTATGCGAACCCCTCTTCTCCTCTCCCCTTGGGTGTGCGCTAAACCTCTTCTCCTCTCCTCTCTCTATTTTCGCGACTTCTCTCTTTTCTCTCTTCTTCGCAACTCTTCCTTTCTTTTTCCTCTCTCTATGCGAAATGCACTAACCCTCACTAACACTCCCCTCTTGCGCCTACACCTTGGGCTTGGATCGCGGGCTCCCTTCAGCTTAAGCCCGATCACTAACTCTATCCCCTAATATTTATTTACACACCCCTTAATCAAATGCTAATATAATTACACCAATTAAATAAATAAATAAATAATTGAATACCTAAATATTTAATTAAATAATGTAATTAAATATTTGGGCGTTACACCTGTGTTCCAATTCTTGGCCTGCTGCACCTCATTGTGCACCATAGGTTTAACTATGTCAGCCAATTATTGTTGGGACACTTGGTACATTATGTCATGTATCCCCATATCTATTTGTTGCCGACTGAATGATGTAGTCATGATAACGGGCTCCTCTTCTTGCTGAGGTGGTTCATTCGATTCAGCAGTAACCGTTGCAGTAGCATTTCCCGAAACACCTACTGGCTCCATGATTTTTACTTTGGCAGCAGTTGCCTTCTTTGAAGCAGAAGGTGACTCCATACTTAAGTTCTTACCAGAGCATAACTGCATACGCCAATGATAATCCAGTCCAAGCGAATCAAACGCAATGGTCTGTTCACCCGTTTTAGTCCCCCCGGGCGTGCCATTTGTTTCCCTGTGTCAAACTCTTAGGTCCTAGCTGTGGGTTCGGCCAGAGGTTTGAACAAGTTTTTTGATTCCTCTCTTCTTCAAGCGATTGCGCCAAGGAGGGAACTCTGCTCCTTGACTGTGGGTATCCTGACTCCTCTAGAAAGAGTCGGGTTGGGTGAGGGGGACTACAAGGATTGGATTATACTACTGGCTAATGCATAAAAATAAATGTAGAAATGCGATAAAGAAGATAGATAAAAATAAACATAGAGTTTTGGTTTGATTGATGTGTGTCTTCTGTACAATTACTCTGCTATTTATATACATAGACCCTCGTCAGCCACTAACATAGCCAACATTTGCCTACCGTTGGATCAATCTAAGATCAACGACTATCATCGTTCCTAAGCCCTAAGGAGGCGGAGTAACCGCCCACGATCTCACTAGCACGGTTAGTAGGGTGAACTCCCTCACTCCGCTTTTCAAGGCTTCGTTCCTTCGCTTGATCCTTCAACTGCTCCCACGTTCTGTCTTCGTGCTTCTCTCTTACTTGCCTTCCAAGCAAAACCGCCTTACCTCAGCCACTTGGCTTACTTAGCTAGCCTGCATCCTGGGGCAACCCTCAAGCACCTGAGCTCACCCTGGCCGTGGCACTCTATAGGCTGAGGCTTTGCTTTCCCTCGGCCTCGCTCATAGCTCCTCGGGCTGACCCCTTCCTCGGGGAGTTGTCTTGAGATATGCCCCGAGGGCTTCTCTTTGGCAATTATCTCTTAAGTCTTTGTCTGGTGGCCTGCCTCAGCGCTCCAATTCCACTCTCTATCTTCACTCAGCCCTCGGCCTACGACTTAGTTATTTTTGGGTGTTAACAAAATCTATTAAACTTGTTAATTAATCTCTTAATTCATTCAACCATGTTTTAATTAGATAATTAAGCCAAATCGGAACTTTTTTTTGTTGTGGACCATTGCTGGCTATCCACGAAGTGTCCCAACACTTTCAACGAAAGGCTATTCTCCGCTCGTGCTTAGGATTAAATTTTGCACTGGCCAACACTGATTTTTTCCACTACGGGGGTCGAACACGGAAGCACCGGGTCAACGCCCCGTGTCCTAGGGTGGGCCAATGATGTTGGTTAATTGGACTTTAATTATTCGTTACTCAAATAATGGGCGGATTAAATAAATTATGCTTTGTTAGTCACAAATTTAAATAAATTATTTAATTATACACAAAGCTAATTAATATACTAATACTCCATAGATACGCCAAATGGCAATTGTTGTTTTTCATTAGATCAATCCACGCAATATTGATTCTCCTCACCTTTTGATCACCTTGTTGATCCTCCAGACCTCTTGTTGGTCCATAAATCAGACCTATGTCGATCCAAAAGTCAGAGTGATGTTTGTCCCTAAATCTAATCTCCCTGTTGATCCTTTAGACCTATTATTGGTCCATAAACCAGACCTATGTTGGTCCATAAGTCAGACCGATGTTTGTCCATAATTCTAATCACCCTGTTGATCCGTTAAACCTATTATTGGTCCATAAACTAGACCTATGTCGGTTCATAAGTCAGACTGATGTTTGTCCATAAATCTGAACACCCAGTTGATCCTTCAGACCTATTATTGGTCCATAAACCAGACCTATGTTGGTCCATAAGTCAGACCAATGTTTGTCCATAAATCTGATCATCCTGTTGATCCTTCAAACCTATTATTAGTTCATAAGTCAGACCTACGTAGGTCTGCAAGTCACACCGACATTTGTCCATAAACAAGACCAATCTGTCATTCAGATCCCTAGTAATCCATCTTTATTGCTTTTTAATCGACTTCAAGCGTCGATCCCTAGTTATTATTGCTTTTCTTAGAACATCGCGGCGAGCGTTGTTACCATATGACACTCAAAATCGTAATGTCAGCATTGAGACTGGTATTGATCCTTCAGACCAAATCGGTCCTTTAGTTCAGTTTGGATTAACACAACAAGTGTCGACTTCCAACCACACCTGTAAATCAATACGTCACCATTAAGTTTGACGTTGATCCTTCAGACCAGTTGGTCCTTAAGATCCCCAGTGTTCCTTCTTTATTGGTTTTCAATCGGCTTCAAATGTCGGTCCCTATTTATTATTGGATTTCTGAAATTGGCGCGACAAGCGTTGATTCCAAGTGATACTACAAATCATAATATCTGCACTGAGTCTGCCATCAATCCTTCAATCCTAATCGGTCCTTCAATTTAGTTCAGTTCAACGCGTTTAGCATCGATCTCGAATCGCACCTTCAGATCATTACGTCGCCACTAAGCCTGGCGGATCATTCATTTTCAATATTAGCTGCATCCGCATATGACAAAGTGTGAATCCTTCGTGGTCAACATATCAGTTCTAGATCTGATCTTGACGCTCACGACCGCTCGACTTAGGTCAACCTCTGACTAATGCAATAGTAAAATATCTAGTAATTGGCCAATACTATGGCTTTCGACATAGGCAGTCCTTCATACCTATATTGGCCTCAAATCAGATCATTTCGCCAGCATCCAGAGTAGGCATTGATCCTTTAGACGAATTGGTCCTTCAGTTGACTTCGGCTCAACGTGTTAAACGTCGACGCCGAATTGGACCCTCAGATCGTCACGTCAGCACTAAGTCTGAGGTTGATCCTTCAGACCAATCAGTCCTTCAGATCCATAGCGATCCTTCCTTACTACCTATTAAGTCATAAGTGTTTACAGTTTTTTTGAATTTCCCAAAAAAAAAGTCATAGTTTACGACAGAAATAGTGTTTTTCTATCTTTATTTCTATTTTATTTGGAAAATTTGGAAACACTTCACATTTTCTAGTAAAATATAAATAAAGAGGGGCAGCTGTTGTATCATAATTTTGTTCGACTAATTTAAAATATTTTATAAAAAATAGAAAAATATTGCATTTTTGACTTTTGTCGTTATGTCCTATTTGACGCTTATTTTTATCTAATTAAAAGACAAAACAAATTGATAATAGAGAAAACGAAAAAAAAATTTTATCTTTATTATTTCTTTTATGTTATTACAAAAGGTTATACAAATAAATAAAAATAATAATACAAAACTATAATTCAGAATTAAATAAAAAAGAAAAGAAAATAAAGTGGAATTGGATCCCATGCTTGTGTTTTTTAGGTTTGCTGTTCCTTTCCATTTCTTTCTACATGTTTGCTGCTCCTTTCCATTTCTTGCGAAAGAAAATACTTTTTACAGCCCATACACAACACTGCACACACCACACCTCTACCTACCTACACTGCACTGCACACACCAAGCCTATGCTCCCTCTCATGCCTCTATTACAGCTTTAACCTGCAGATATAAAACAGGTAAATAAGAAGAAGCCAGTAGCCATAACAGAGAACTCAGCATCATAGATTAGGATTTGAAAGAGACAATTCAGTTATAAGAAAACAAAATTGAAGCTTTTTCCATCTATAAAAACCTAAAGCCAGCGAGCAAAAGGAGGGGAGAATCAATTAGCTCAAAAATGTGAAGAGGAAAACTGTTCTGAAAAACACAAAAATAGTAGAGAAAAAAAAATAAAGAGCCATTATAGAAGAATCCTCTTCTCTTCCATACCATGTCTATAAACCCAATTTCATCACCACTCCAAACCAATAACATAGAAAATACCATAGAAAAAAGAGAATACCAAGACAAAAAACCCAAAATCAACAAAAGAAAGAAGATGAAGATTGTAGCAAGGAGGAGGAAACTCACCTCTGACCTCACAATCACCATCTTCGACGTACCACCGCCGAGCACCGCCGACACACAACCGTTGGACACCGCCTCCGCATCTCCGGCGACACCTCTGCCCTAACCACCATCATCTTGACTTTTTGTCTTCACTGTACAGCACCACCCTCTTCCCCTCCTTCTCCCTCCCCCCCTCTCTCTCTCTCTCTCTCTCTCTCTCTCTTCCTCTTCTTCTTTCCCTCTTTTCTTTCTCCATTTTTTCCTCTCTCTCTAGAACCTTAATTTGTGTTTTTATACCCTACTAGTACTTTACCCGTGCATCCGCACGAGTGACACCATATTTGTTATAATTTGCTATGAAATTATAAATACGTTGAAAATTGCAAAATACTTGTGTTGCAAAAAATAAATTAAAAATCAGAAAAAAGAAAAGATATGATAATGTAGTAAAAATCAGAAAAAAGAAAAGAAAATGAGATCTAATATATAAGATATGCACCCCCGTTGCCACTCCTGTGCCTTGAGTTAGACTAAAATTGACATTTTGCTGACACATTATATTAGATTTTATTGTTTTATTTAAATAATAAGTAAACAGTTTTTTTCTCTTTGTTTTATACCCATATTGTTATAATGTGCTCCTCCTTCACTCTAGTGGCTGTTAAGTTTTCCAATTCTGGGCATGTTATTTTGGGACTTTACCTTTCATACCCCATGAACTTTAAAAAATGGGCATGTTATGTTTTTTTTTTGGTCAAAGCATGTTATTTTGGGACATTAGAACAGTAAGCCTTCTTTAAAAAAATGGGCTTTTAATACTTTCAGTTTTGGGCCTGATTTTCAAACAAACTCTGCTAATCACACCCCTATTATTTCACTTAAATACCTTCACCATTAATGAATAAAATAGAATTGTTTCCCCATGAACAACTCCTAATAAATATTTAATTTTCAAAATTACAGGATTAAGTCGGTTGAATAACTGGATTGATGCGTTTTAGGAAAAATGAGCTATACAGCTCAAGAGTCTTAAAATCCCTATAAAAACAATAAAAAAAATTCAATTAAAAAACACAAGCGCACAAACTATTTTCCCTATGAAAACATTTTTTTCTACGAACACATTTTTTATAAATATCTAATCTTCAAAATTAGGGGATTAGGTCGGTTGAACAAACGGATTTTTCTGGGTTTTAGGATAAATGATTTGTACAACTCAACAATCCTAAAATCCCTATAAAAAATAATAAAAACTATTAATTTAAAAACACAACACACACATTTTTCTACCCGAGAACTACGTTGCCTTTGAATTCTCCATTTTAAATTTTTTTTTAATAAAAGGGAAATAAATATTTTTGAAGTTAATATAATTTTGCGCAATTAATCAAAGGTAACCTCTTTCGAAAGGATGTCGTGGCGTGCTAATACCTTCCCCACGCATAATCGACCCATGAACCCAAAATCTAGTTTTCAAAACCATTTTTGTTTTTAAAGGTATTTTTACCCTAATAATTAAATATTGGTGGAGACTTCATTGAACGCCTTTAGGATTTTTCGGTTGTATCAATCGTAGACTGCCAGGTAGAGATAGAGGATTCCCCCAACTACTGGTCGAGTCAAGATGGGCAGTTTTGATAACACCGTCTTTAGTTGGACTAGGGCTTGCTCGCACTCTGGGGTCCAGTCGAACTCAACCCCCATTTTGAGTAGCTTGAAGAAAGGTCACGCCTTATTGGCCTCTTTTGAGACAAAATGTGAGAAGGTCGCTTCATCACGTCTTTCCACTTGTCCGGGTTGACCTCGATTCCTCGCTCCGTGAGGTAGAATCCGAGGAACTCGTCCAATTTTGTTTTTGAATACTTTTTTCATCATTCTATGATAAGTCGCTCTGACGATTTTAAGGCCGAAGGGCACTACGCGATAGCAAAAATTTCCTTTGTCGGTCATAAAAGCAGTTTTTCTTGGTCCGGATGGTACATCAGGATCTAGTTGTATCCCGAGTACACATCCATAAAAGACAAAATTCGGAAACCTGACACGCTATCAACGATCTTATCTACGCTAGGGACATGGAAGGCGTCCTTTGAACATGCCTTAATGAGATCAGTGTAGTCAACGCACATGCGACATTTTCCGTTATTATTCTTAACCAAAACTACATTCGAGAGCCAAGTTGTATACTTGACTTCTTTTACAATACTTGCTTTTAAAAGGTCCTCTACAACCTTGTAGGCGGCCTTGGCCTTATCCTCCTTCTGCACCTTCTTCGTTGAGCTACCCACTTGGCTCCGGGGTCCACCACCAAGTGATGACAGACTACCTCCGGTGGAATACCGGGCATGTCAGCTACGCATCATGCGAAGAGGTCGGCGTGGGCCTTCAAGCACTTCGTCATCTCTTCCTTGACTTCATCGGGAAGATCAACCTTGATCTTAACCACCTTTAGGGGATCTTCTCCCAACTAGACAACGACGAACTCGCCATCGGGCTCTGGTCTTTTGATTCTCCTTTTCAGCTCTTTTACTAAACAGGTCATCTTCCGCTTCTTCAGGACTGTCTGGATCATAACGGGCATCGAGGTCGGCCAAATTTACCTCGGCCTCTCTCTGTTTCTCGCAATGGGGTTGAGAATCATTGACCCCTTCCTGTTCAGACTTTAGTGACAAGAAGTGCACCTCTATGCCAAGTTCAGGTCAGCCGAGATCATAACAACCTCATCTTTCAAAGAGTGGAATTTCATATTTCGATGCAAAATGGAGGAAACAGCTCAAGCCTTCCCAAGGTTGGCCTGCCGATGATACAGTTGTAAGGGGACTTGCAGGGTAAAACCAGAGAGGTCTGTTCCCCAGTAAGGGGTGAGGTTCTCCTCCGAGATTTTCAGCGTTTTGAATAGGTCAACAAACATGATATCTTCTGAGCTTCCGTGGCCGGCTTCGGTGCATTCTTGATGGCTTTGTTGTCCTCTTCATAGTCAATATATTTCTAGGATCTTCAGAGGAAATTTCTTAGTTCTCGGGATCGGTTAACTCTGATGTCGATCTGAAACACACTTTCCTTACGCAAGTCATCCTTCATGAAACTGCCACGGGAATCGGAACTGCCTCTATGGTTTGGACAAAACCGTTAGGAGTCGGCATTGGCCAGGGTTGATACTTAGCCATGCTTTGGACTCGGGGTTGTCTTCGTGTCGAAGGTCGACCTCGGGTAAACAAGAGAATTGAAGACTAAAGCTGTGATATTCCCACTATGGTCACCAATGATCTGTACCTTACACTCGTTTGCGATTAGGTTGGGATGAGTGGATATGGTAGAACGTGTGTCAAATCTCAAAGTGAATCAAAGTTTCTTTATGCAATTTATGTTATTCTCTTAAGTCCTACGCTTTTACTTTACGCTTTTTATTCTTCTTGCACTTTACAGTTCTGTTCTTATTTTTCTGCACTTTATCTCTTTAATTTATATTCTTCTTAAAGAGATAAAGTGCAGAAAAATAAGAACAGAATTGTAAA